>OU744731.1:55084288-56284288 GCA_916613615.1 Steromphala cineraria | reverse complement strand
GAAGTATAAACAAGGTATTAATTTTCTGTAAGTGACAGACATACGCTCACAAAATAGTAATATGAGGTAATAAAGAGTTCTCTCCGTTTCCAACTTGAGGATTTTCCAGGACTGTTTTCTTTCAAGAAGTAAAGTAAGGCACAGAATAAAAATATGTGGTGACATATGAGAGGTCTCGTGTTATGTAGAGTTTGATAGGATGAAACTAATGTATTCCATAGCTTTTTGTATAAAGAGACTCTGTTCATTTTTAAAACACTTATTGAATTGTTTAAAGTGGCCTATATAAGTTCTTTATAAGAATAGCAATGTTTCTCAATAAAATGTTCAAAAGTAATAAATCATGATGTCTCGGAGTAAATGATTGGTTCATCGTCGGGTCATATGTGTATGGTTAGAACCAATGTTTGTTTAGTCCGTTACGTTTTTCTATGTTTGTCATTACTTATCTTGATTTTCCATGTACTTGTATTTTCTTATCAAGAATATTTTGAAAGATTTTCATGATCTACTTTTATAACATTGATTGCATATGAAAAATGATTCTCAAACAGAACTGAAAAAATATTGGAAAAGTTACAGACCATTTGCCCATACAACTAATCTGTGTCGTATTAAGTCACTAATAAACATGGTATTGTTACAAATACAACGAGTGTTTGCCGTTGGCGAGTATACATGTAACAAAACGGCAAAACATTCAGAATATGTTATAACACAACATGCTCATAACTGTAACAATGCATTTTTAAATATGAACTTGTTTATGTCTATAGTACATGTGATGAATTACTGACATAATATAAGATATGTTCTGACGAAACTCGAAGAGTTTCATTAAATGGCTCTAGTCTTAATTTGATGACTGTAAGAGGGGACAATATCCATGAAAATGTTATGTTGAGAAGTTTAGCTGAAGAGAGGAACCAAACTACTCTCTTCTGGAAATGCATCAAGTATTGTTATGGGTTTAACTATTGGTCAAAACGAACAGCAATATCCTTATCCAACAGCAAGTGTCAACTGCAGAAGTTGGTACTTTTATCTTAACTCTCTCTTTACACGAGGCTGTCAGAGTTCAGGATACAAATGAATCATCTTGTTGATGATCTATGTCTCACAGGACACCTTTTATAATTTCACAATCTATTTCCAGATGTTCTCTTAATGACTCGTATTACTTAAACATAAACTGAAGACCCATTAGAGGAGATGAATTTGATCCAAGTTTCTTGCCAGGATGTCTGGAGAGTTCAGTTTGTCAGTTTGTCAGTTTTAACGAGTCCACCAAGAGGGAATAAGATACACAATGATAATGACTGGTATCAGACAGGATTGTAGGCAGATCAGTTTTTCGTACGTAATGACTTCAGGGGCACTTACACTGAATGTGGTGGGAAAAAAGCACAATATCAATAAACACATATTGAATGTACAAAGTATATTGAGTATACTTAATGATAATAACTGTGGTATCTGACGGGATTGTAGTCTTAACAGTATGGTGTCACATAATGACTTAACCGACTTTAAGATTGATTGTCTTATGGACTACATGTGGTGAAATGTGTGTTGATTCTTTAAATCTATGTGAATAACGAGCTCAATGAGAAGGAAATAAAACAGTAACAAGGGAAAAATCCCTCGTATATTTTGAGATGAAGGTTGAGTCAATATCCTGCTGACATTCAGATTCATTGATAGCGTATCCTATAAAACTCATCTCAAAACTCTAAAGCTTATCCGGTCTGCTTATGACATGGCATGGTGTCAGGCGTCCATCCGTCCATAAACTTGGTAGAATTTCGACTTCTCCTCCAGAACCATAAGGCTTAGAAAGCTGAAACTTGGTGTACAGACTCCTTGACTAGTAAGGATTAACAATTGTAGCTTTGGTGGCCCAGTGGTCCTAATACGGGTCACAGGGGCCACGCCCTTAAAAGCTATTTTCATCTTCTTCTCTAGAACCACAAGGCCTAGAAAGCTGAAACCTTGTGTACAGACTCCTTGACTAGTGGGGATTATAAATTTTAGCTTTGGTGGCTTAAATTTTTGACCACATTTGCCACAACCTAAAGCAAAATTGAAAAGAAGCCTGATAAGCTAAAGAGCCACTGGCTCTATTTTAAGATTTTAGTCTAGTCTGTTTACACTGTTTTACTTAAGGTACCGGTTTTAGCTCGCAAAATGTTTCCGTCCTTTAACATATAGCAGAATACACTATTATGAACCGATTGACCTGATAGTATATTGATCTCTCTCAACTGATTATTCTATTGTTTGAAATACATCTCTCGTGACATAGACTAAATAGCTCTTTCAGTACATAGACTAATTTCAAAGACTATGTCTACTTGAGGTCTTTGAACTTTTGAGACCAACTGTCAATACTGTTCAACATTATTGTTAATACCCATCATCAGAAGTATTACTCTTTCCTTTTCTAGCAGAAGATTAATCGGAACTGATTGATATTTCACCGATTTCGTTATTGTTTGTTGGAGCCACAGTCTTGATCTATCGGTCAATCAGGATCCACGTCCTTATAATCATTTCTCTAGTGACAAAACCGAGTTGTCTATTGTCTGGAAATGCTTACATTCAGTCAATATCAAATATCCTGCAATTGATACTATTTGTGAGGAAAATCCTTTGTTACGCCGAGCACTGCGTGACACATTTAGGGTTGAATAAGTTAATTATGCACAGAGTTATAATATGTCATTCACAACATGGAGAAACCCTTCCCGTGTCCGTCGTGTGACTCTTGCTTCACACGACTGGACACAATGAAAAGACATGTAGAGACACATCACAATGCGTCTCTTTACAAGTGAACACTACAAAAGAAAAGATGATGCCAGGCGCCACATCATGCTCAGGCATAATGTGGCATTGAAAGATATCAACCGGCACATCCTAAACACGGCCCCCTCTAGGCCATCTTCTAACTTAAGGACCTGGGACACCTCCAAGGGCCCCATCCTGGTGGCCACATCCAGACAAGGACTCACTCCTAGAGTCACGGCCATCTCCACGGGAACAAACCCTGGACGCACAACTATCCAGGCCAAGTCGATCATCACCAGGAGATTTTCGACCCCCGTTTCAACTACATCTATACATGAGGGTTGGACCAACAAATCCTATACGAGCTCGCCCCACCCTGCGACTCCTTCCACCTCGTGCCCACAAACGTCGGAGGCGCCGATGCCACTGGGGCCGAGCCCACTTAAAACACCACTAGCGCTCCCAACAAAGTGACACGGACGCTGCCCCTATATTCTCAAATATGGACAGGTCCCCATGCCCCCCTTCAACAATTGGGGCTCTGACACTGCTCTCAAAGATTTAGTCACAGAAGCTTGGGAAGTTCTCCCAAGCTTCGATAAAAACTCCGTTCCTAGGAACATCAAGATACCCGACTGCGGGCCATCTTACAGCCCAGAACAAGACAACATCCTCATCACGGCGATGAAGGGTACCCTTGACATCCCAATTTTGTAAATTTATCACTATGAATAAATCCTGTTTTATTATTTCATTTTTGTCTCTCTCATATTTTTATTTTTGAAACATATAACCTACATGTATGTTTCTGGCTTGCATTACAAGCCCCACATTTTTATTATCATTTAATAAAACTATACTCTTTCCACATCTTCTTTGTCACTAATGGGCCCCCCCCCCCCTCTCTCAGTCCTCAGAGAGTTAGCCCCCCCCCCGCCAAGCCCTCAGAGAGTTAGGGATATCACAGAGATATCGGGTTCCTCTTCCTGACCTAATTTCTACATCTTAAGTTATTCCTTTGGCATAACCATAGAACCTTGTTTTTATATAAATCTTTTTCTACGAACTAGTATGAAGAACATTTGTCTCGTTTTATCCTAAACAGACATAATCCTAAAAAGTACACATTTATCTTTTTAACAGAAAACAAAACACATCCTGGCTGGATCTCGATCTTTTTATTCAGCTAAAGTACACTGCCTTCACCTACAACATATAAACAAAACGTTTATACTTAGATAAAATACAGAAAATGGTCACTAAAAGTGTGAAAAACAATTAGACACACACTCTCATACAATCAGTAGACCCCTACATAGGGTATTACACAAACCGGAAACAAATCCCGCCCCTTCCGGTTTTTCCGCCGCTTGCGGTATCACCGGAACTGGAAGTCACCGACCGGAAGTCGCCGCCGGAATCATTTTTCCGATACCGAAAATGACAACCGGGGGTTCACCCGCCCTGCCGGCGGCGGAACCCATATAGTCACGTGACCCACCCAAAGAGTATATAAGGAGTATGTAAACTAGTAATTGAGTATGTACACAAGGTTTCAGCTTTCTGGGCCTTATGCTTCTGGAGAAAAATATGAAAATAGGTTTTAAGTGTGTTGCCCCTGTCGCTCTTATTAAGGGTCACAGGGTCACCAAAGTTATAAATTATATCCCTAAGAAGTAAAGGAGATTGTACACATTGTTTCAGCTTTCTAGGTCTTATGCTTCTAGAGAAGAAGATGAAAAATAGGACTTTAGGGCGTGGCCCCTGTCGCTCTTAATAGGGGTCACAGGGTCACCAAAGTTATAAATTATATCCCTAAGTACATGTAGTAAAGGAGTATGTACACAAAGTTTCAGCTTTCTAGGCCTTATGCTTCTAGAGAAGAAGATGAAAATAGGATTTTAGGGTTTGGCACCTGTCGCTCTTATTAAGGGTCACAGGGTCACCAAAGTTATCAATTATATCCCTAAGTACATGTAGTAAAGGAGTATGTGCACAAAGTTTCAGCTTTCTAGGCCTTATGCCTCTAGAGAAAAATAGAATTTTAGGGCGTTGAATCTTCCTTTAATCTTATTTACAATTTATTTTAATTTTTTAAACTCAAATATTTACTTTTGTATCGACTTTTTATCAATTATTCACTTAAGATCATGGATATATGCCAAGTATTGAGATCAGATGTCAAGATTATTGGAAATTCATCAGGGAGTATATTGTTTCTTTGTAAGCTATAAATCATTAAGAAAATAGAGCCAGGGGCTCTATAGCTCATCAGACTTTTGATGGAAATAGGTTTTGACCCCTGTGACCCCATTTGGGGTCAAGGGGTAACCAAATGTAAAATTTAAAATCCCCATTGACCAAGGAGTCTACACACAACTTTTCAGCTCTCTAGGCCTTTTGGAACTGGAGAAGAAGATGAAAATAGGTTTTTAAGGTTTTGACCCCTGTGACCCCATTTGGCCAAGGAGTCTGCACATCAAATTTCAGCTCTCTAGTCATTGGTTCTGGAGAAGAAGTCGAAAATGTGAAAAGTTTACGGACGGATGGACGGACGCCTTGCCATGCCATAAGCCCATCGGGTCTTTCAGACCTGATGAAATAATAAAATCAAAATTGCTCTAAAAGTATATAGTAGAGAGACCAGAGTGGATACTTCAGCCTACGATCTTATCATTGAGTCCTTGAGGTTGAAAGGAATGGAGCTTAAAGATCCACATGAGTTCAAGAGATCTTCTCTTGGTGGTTGTGGCAGCAACATCAGGGTTTTCTCTGAGTTGTGCAATGATCATTCTTACCATGGCCGTCAGAATTGAAGTGTATAGCAACAGGTTTGTCCCTGTTGTGACTAATGTCGGCAAAGTGTTCTGAGAGTCTAATATGAAAGCATCTCTTAGTTTCTCCCACATATTGTTTGTGACAAATTCTGCACGTGAGTAGGTAGACTACATTGCGAGATTGGCATGTGTAGTTCCGTTTACGGAAAACCTGGTGTGTTACAGAGCTGGAGAATTGGTCTGTGGCATTGATCATTTTGCAGATTTTGCAGTTATGTTTTTCACACGTTGTGTCAATAAATTGAACACATTTTCCACTGATTTGTGGGTGTTTTACTGGGTAGGTTAAGGTCGAACTAACCAGGTGATCTTTGAGGGTTTTGTTCCTCCGGTATGCTGCAACATGTGGGGTGTTGAACACTTGTTTGCAAGTGTCAGAGCCTGTAAGCAAGTGCCAGCAGCGTCTGATAATGGCGTTTAGCTCCATGCTAAGGGGGTTGTAATCGCTAACTAGCACCATTTTCCTAACCGGGGTGGGTTTAGAGGTGTTAGGGGTCAGGAGAGATTTCCTGTCTTTACCATCAGCCCTGAGTTTGTTTTGTTGTAAGTGTTTCCTAGGGTAACCTCGTTTTAGGTAGTACTGAATGAGATTGAGACTATGTTTCTCATACTCACTGGTGGACGAACAGATTCGTTTCAGTCTGAGAAATTGACTAAATGGACCTTTAGTCTTAATGTGTTTAGGATGACACGAGGTGTACAACAAGTAAGAGTGTGTGTCAGTGGGTTTGCAGTAGAGAGTGAACTCCAGTTTTTGAGATTCTCTATTGTATATGACCCACGTGTCAAGGAATGCGACTTTATCACGTGAGAATTCGGCCGTGAATTTGATAGTTGGATGGGATTCATTGAGGTATTTTATGAATGCTTCAAGGCGTTAGAGTCCTTGAGTCCAAATGAGAAAGATGTCATCAATAAACCTGACGTAAAGGTCGGGTTTATGGGGGTATTTAGAGAGCAGGGATTCTTCTAGTTGACCCATGAAAATGTTAGCATAAGAGGGAGCGACTTTCGTTCCCATGGCAGTGCCTCCGGTCTGGAGGTAGTGCTTTTCATTAAAAACAAAATTGTTTTTATGGAGAACCAATTTGAGCAAATTGAGGAGACCTGTAGAGCTAATCGTCCAGTCTGGTTTGAACTTTCTGATAGATTGAGCAACTGCTCTTAAGCCTTCACCATTTGGAATGTTGGTGTATAGACTGGTGACGTCTAGAGTGACTAGTAAGACGTCTTTATTGTGACTTAAATTTACATTCTCGAGTTTGTGAATGAAGTGTGTGGTGTCCCTAATGTAACTAGGATACCGTGGAACGAACTGCTTGATGTGTTCATCTACAAAGCTGCTGATTTTTTCAGTAGCTGTGTTGTTGCCGCTAATAATCGGTCGGCCTGGTACCTTGCCTGGAGTTAGGCATTTGTGTATTTTAGGGAGAAGGTAAAATCTGCCTGCGCTACAGTCAAAGGGGGTAAGACCCATATAAACCTTTTGAGAGATTTCCTCTTTCAAGTAAAGACTGGTGAGTTCTTTACTTATGACAGTGGAGAATTGATGCGTTGGATCGTTCTCTAATTGGCAGTAAAAGTCAGTATTAGACAATTGTCTAGTAGCTTCAGTTATGTAATCACCTGTATTTTGGATTACTACTGCCGAACCTTTGTCTGCCTTTTTAATGATAATCTCATTACTTGTTTTTAGGCGATTGAGAGCAGTTAATTCTAGACGTGTGATATTACATCTTTTGAATTTGGTTTCCTGTGTTTTGAGGAAGTCATTAGTTACTGCTTTAATGAATGATTCAAGACTGTGATCATTGCTGTATGGTGGCTGCCATTTACTCTTAGGGCCAAATTTGGAATCTAGAGTAGGGGTATGACTAGAGTTAGGCATATCAGAGAAGTAATGAGTGATGCGCATTCTTCTAAAGAACTGTTTCAAATCTGAGAAAGTATGACTTTTGTTAGCGTGGCTAGGAGTAGGACTAAACGTTAGGCCTTTGTTAAGTAGACGGAGTTCTGACTCGTTAAGTTGATAATTAGATAAATTAACAACAAAATCATCCGAATAGGAATCATTATTTTTATTCTCATCAGCATTGTTGTTGAGATTTAATTGAGAGAGATTGTAACAAATTTTGGCACTATTGTTCAAGTTCAATGTCCTTACAATCATCGATAGTGCACGTTTCAGGTCCTGATTGTTCTTAACACCAGGGTTGGTCCTGGTGTTGCGTCTGGTGTCGGGGCGTCGACGTTGACGTGGTGGCGGTGGTTGGCGTCTGGTGGGACGTCTTTGCCGTGAGGAGCGTCTAGAATTGGATCTAGATTTAGAGGTGCCTGGTGTCCCTTGGATGAAAAGTTTCTCATCCCATGGGTTATGCTTTTGATATTTGGCAGTGAGAGCATTGAACTTAGTGTCGAGCTTCTGGAATTGGGAGCTGGACTCGCGTTTGACCACTGCTGTGATCGCGGTGTCAATGGTGTCCCTGGTGGCGGTGTCTACATCGGGGATCTCACTTTTGAGTGTGTTGATGGTGGCATCTAAGTTCTCAAGCTGTGAGGATAACAGTCTGAGGTGGCAATGAGCTAATTGCATGGAACAATTCCTCAGTAGAGTGCATCGTTCATTCGCAAGTTCGATGGTGAAAGTAGCCTGGAGTGGAGGAGTCGACACCAGGTACTGGTCAGGAAGCATATTAGCGTTCATACAGCTCTCTAAGAATTCGATCTGAACCTTGAGGCGGGCGTATTTGGTGGAAGCGTTACGGAGAGTTCTATAAGAGGGCATGATGGCCTCAGGTAGATTAACCGCTTTGGACTCTGGTGTGACACCAGCCTTCCCGGGTCGGGATCCAAACTCAAAGCGGGCTCGCTTTTCTGGTGGCTGGTGGTTACTGGTGTCCTGTTGGTGAACTTGGACTTCAGTAATGATACTGCTAAAACTGGTGTTAGAAGCAGCTGGTGTCACAGTGGTAGACATCTTGCGCGGTGTCAGCAGAGAAAAGAATAAAGTAACAATGACAGCGGGGGCTGCACTGCGGGAGATAGGCTAAGATTTGAACCTTTTGGGTGACCGGTTTCGTCCTTCAAGTAGGACTCATCAGACTAAGGAATTGGGCGTGTGTGTGGCCTTATATAGACGAATTGTCTGGTGTTACTGGTGTTGCGCGAGTACTGTGACGTCATAGCCGTAGCTAGCGTGGGCGTCACTAGTCTGTGACGTCATAGGCTCTGTGCCGTGTTGGCACTTAGCCAGTTTAAATGTAAAGACATTGGACTGGTGTTAGACTGGACGATTATGACGTCACAGTCTGTTTCCCGTGTATGGCGGGGTGCCAATTACAGTGTAATGACACTGTGGCAAAAGATACCATTAAATTATGTTATCATGGTGCTGGTGGCTAAGGAGCGAGTCATCACTATTAGAATGGTTTAAACAGTGGTAGGTAATTTTTACGTTAATACACAAATCATTAATATAGATTATTAATGGAAATGTACATACCAGATTTGATATGTTTATGAATTTGTAAAAATAAGTTTATTGAATAAAGTCGGATTGACATGGTGAGCTTAAAGGCAGTTTTTAAGTTATTATTACGTACGGAGAGGCCCCTGCTATTAGAGGCTCTGGGTCCTCTCCCACCGGGTTGGTAAGAGAGGAATGAATAAGCAACACATGCGTTTCAGACAGAAAGTGTATTGATATAAACAGGATTGGTTTACAAGGTAGTCTCAAGCGACTAAAGATGAATTAGGCATACACCAAAAAAATTTAGATTAAAAAAACATAAAAGTTTTTTTTTGGGAAACACAATGAGGAGTTCACAAAGTGAATAAAGTTCAATCAAGATCACTGGTGTCGATTGGTTCAGTTAAGCTAAGAATGATCGACGTGGACACAATGTCCCTGTGCGTGGCACCAGGCACAAAGGCCTGGTAGTCCAAGAGGATTTGATCTAATTCCTCTTGGACGCCACGGAAGGGGGATAAACAACTCGTCTCCGGGCTGGTGGCGGTGTGGTACATCATCTCGGCACTGGGGCCGGTACACAGGCCATGGCTCTGTGAACAAAGGAACAGAAGAAATGTCATGGTTCCAGTCGATGAAAGGTGGGATCGGAATTTGTCCAAAATATAGCGATGTTAGTGGCTGATGTGCCAGTGCTATATTATTAAATGTCTCTACCTGAGTTGGAATTGACTTCTGGCGTGCCGGAGGCGAAGCAGGACGCCTGGGCTCTGGGGTAGCTGGGCTAGAGTTAGCAAGCTGGGCCTGGGCTGGTCTGCCCCGGTAGCCTAGTGAACGTGGCTGTATCCTGGCTTTCTGGACTTCAAGGTAGCTCGCGGCTTCCTTGCGTGGCAGTTTGTGACAATGGACAATGTGACGTAAACAGTCGTCACGTCTAGTCAGCAACTTGTCACAGATAAGACACAGATGGACTTTATCCGTATGGACACTTTTCCGATGTCTAGTTAAGGCATCCCTCCTTGAGAAATTGACTCCACAGGTATGACATGTAATGAGGGCAGACATCTTTGAATGCTTAACTAGCAGTTAGTTATGACGTCATAGACGCGTAAGGCGTCACTGAATTAGTGACGTCATGCGCGTGTGTAGTACATGTAGAATAGAGTGTGACTCCGAATTGGAGTGGTAAGTGAAGTTGATGAAAAGTAGCCCGTTTGTCTACTAAGATGTAGCTGAATAATGTATCAGAAATAAAGAAAGTAGAGAGACCAGAGTGGATACTTCAGCCTACGATCTTATCATTGAGTCCTTGCGGTTGAAAGGAATGGAGCTTAAAGATCCACATGAGTTCAAGAGATCTTCTCTTGGTGGTTGTGGCAGCAACATCAGGGTTTTCTCTGAGTTGTGCAATGATCTCATATTTAAGATCATTCTTACCATGGCCGTCAGAATTGAAGTGTATAGCAACAGGTTTGTCCCTGTTGTGACTAATGTCGGCAAAGTGTTCTGAGAGTCTAATATGAAAGCATCTCTTAGTTTCTCCCACATATTGTTTGTGACAAATTCTGCACGTGAGTAGGTAGACTACATTGCGAGATTGGCATGTGTAGTTCCGTTTACGGAAAACCTGGTGTGTTACAGAGCTGGAGAATTGGTCTGTGGCATTGATCATTTTGCAGATTTTGCAGTTATGTTTTTCACACGTTGTGTCAATAAATTGAACACATTTTCCACTGATTTGTGGGTGTTTTACTGGGTAGGTTAAGGTCGAACTAACCAGGTGATCTTTGAGGGTTTTGTTCCTCCGGTATGCTGCAACATGTGGGGTGTTGAACACTTGTTTGCAAGTGTCAGAGCCTGTAAGCAAGTGCCAGCGGCGTCTGATAATGGCGTTTAGCTCCATGCTAAGGGGGTTGTAATCGCTAACTAGCACCATTTTCCTAATCGGGGTGGGTTTAGAGGTGTTAGGGGTCAGGAGAGATTTCCTGTCTTTACCATCAGCCCTGAGTTTGTTTTGTTGTAAGTGTTTCCTAGGGTAACCTCGTTTTAGGTAGTACTGAATGAGATTGAGACTATGTTTCTCATACTCACTGGTGGACGAACAGATTCGTTTCAGTCTGAGAAATTGACTAAATGGACCTTTAGTCTTAATGTGTTTAGGATGACACGAGGTGTACAACAAGTAAGAGTGTGTGTCAGTGGGTTTGCAGTAGAGAGTGAACTCCAGTTTTTGAGATTCTCTATTGTATATGACCCACGTGTCAAGGAATGCGACTTTATCACGTGAGAATTCGGCCGTGAATTTGATAGTTGGATGGGATTCATTGAGGTATTTTATGAATGCTTCAAGGCGTGAGAGTCCTTGAGTCCAAATGAGAAAGATGTCATCAATAAACCTGACGTAAAGGTCGGGTTTATGGGGGTATTTAGAGAGCAGGGATTCTTCTAGTTGACCCATGAAAATGTTAGCATAAGAGGGAGCGACTTTCGTTCCCATGGCAGTGCCTCCGGTCTGGAGGTAGTGCTTTTCATTAAAAACAAAATTGTTTTTATGGAGAACCAATTTGAGCAAATTGAGGAGACCTGTAGAGCTAATCGTCCAGTCTGGTGTGAACTTTCTGATAGATTGAGCAACTGCTCTTAAGCCTTCACCATTTGGAATGTTGGTGTATAGACTGGTGACGTCTAGAGTGACTAGTAAGACGTCTTTATTGTGACTTAAATTTACATTCTCGAGTTTGTGAATGAAGTGTGTGGTGTCCCTAATGTAACTAGGATACCGTGGAACGAACTGCTTGATGTGTTCATCTACAAAGCTGCTGATTTTTTCAGTAGCTGTGTTGTTGCCGCTAATAATCGGTCGGCCTGGTACCTTGCCTGGAGTTAGGCATTTGTGTATTTTAGGGAGAAGGTAAAATCTGCCTGCGCTACAGTCAAAGGGGGTAAGACCCATATAAACCTTTTGAGAGATTTCCTCTTTCAAGTAAAGACTGGTGAGTTCTTTACTTATGACAGTGGAGAATTGATGCATTGGATCGTTCTCTAATTGGCAGTAAAAGTCAGTATTAGACAATTGTCTAGTAGCTTCAGTTATGTAATCACCTGTATTTTGGATTACTACTGCCGAACCTTTGTCTGCCTTTTTAATGATAATCTCATTACTTGTTTTTAGGCGATTGAGAGCAGTTAATTCTAGACGTGTGATATTACATCTTTTGAATTTGGTTTCCTGTGTTTTGAGGAAGTCATTAGTTACTGCTTTAATGAATGATTCAAGACTGTGATCATTGCTGTATGGTGGCTGCCATTTACTCTTAGGGCCAAATTTGGAATCTAGAGTAGGGGTATGACTAGAGTTAGGCATATCAGAGAAGTAATGAGTGATGCGCATTCTTCTAAAGAACTGTTTCAAATCTGAGAAAGTATGACTTTTGTTAGCGTGGCTAGGAGTAGGACTAAACGTTAGGCCTTTGTTAAGTAGACGGAGTTCTGACTCGTTAAGTTGATAATTAGATAAATTAACAACAAAATCATCCGAATAGGAATCATTATTTTTATTCTCATCAGCATTGTTGTTGAGATTTAATTGAGAGAGATTGTCACAAATATTGGCACTATTGTTCAAGTCCAATGTCCTTACAATCATCGATAGTGCACGTTTCAGGTCCTGATTGTTCTTAACACCAGGGTTGGTCCTGGTGTTGCGTCTGGTGTCGGGGCGTCGACGTTGACGTGGTGGCGGTGGTTGGCGTCTGGTGGGACGTCTTTGCCGTGAGGAGCGTCTAGAATTGGATCTAGATTTAGAGGTGGCTGGTGTCCCTTGGATGAAAAGTTTCTCATCCCATGGGTTATGCTTTTGATATTTGGCAGTGAGAGCATTGAACTTAGTGTCTAGCTTCTGGAATTGGGAGCTGGACTCGCGTTTGACCACTGCTGTGATCGCGGTGTCAATGGTGTCCCTGGTGGCGGTGTCTACATCGGGGATCTCACTTTTGAGTGTGTTGATGGTGGCATCTAAGTTCTCAAGCTGTGAGGATAACAGTCGGAGGTGGCAATGAGCTAATTGCATGGAACAATTCCTCAGTAGAGTGCATCCTTCATTCGCAAGTTCGATGGTGAAAGTAGCCTGGAGTGGAGGAGTCGACACCAGGTACTGGTCAGGAAGCATATTAGCGTTCATACAGCTCTCTAAGAATTCGATCTGAACCTTGAGGCGGGCGTATTTGGTGGAAGCGTTACGGAGAGTTCTATAAGAGGGCATGATGGCCTCAGGTAGATTAACCGCTTTGGACTCTGGTGTGACACCAGCCTTCCCGGGTCGGGATCCAAACTCAAAGCGGGCTCGCTTTTCTGGTGGCTGGTGGTTACTGGTGTCCTGTTGGTGAACTTGGACTTCAGTAATGATACTGCTAAAACTGGTGTTAGAAGCAGCTGGTGTCACAGTGGTAGACATCTTGCGCGGTGTCAGCAGAGAAAAGAATAAAGTAACAATGACAGCGGGGGCTGCACTGCGGGAGATAGGCTAAGATTTGAACCTTTTGGGTGACCGGTTTCGTCCTTCAAGTAGGACTCATCAGACTAAGGAATTGGGCGTGTGTGTGGCCTTATATAGACGAATTGTCTGGTGTTACTGGTGTTGCGCGAGTACTGTGACGTCATAGCCGTAGCTAGCGTGGGCGTCACTAGTCTGTGACGTCATAGGCTCTGTGCCGTGTTGGCACTTAGCCAGTTTAAATGTAAAGACATTGGACTGGTGTTAGACTGGACGATTATGACGTCACCGTCTGTTTCCCGTGTATGGCGGGGTGCCAATTACAGTGTAATGACACTGTGGCAAAAGATACCATTAAATTATGTTATCATGGTGCTGGTGGCTAAGGAGCGAGTCATCACTATTAGAATGGTTTAAACAGTGGTAGGTAATTTTTACGTTAATACACAAATCATTAATATAGATTATTAATGGAAATGTACATACCAGATTTGATATGTTTATGAATTTGTAAAAATAAGTTTATTGAATAAAGTCGGATTGACATGGTGAGCTTAAAGGCAGTTTTTAAGTTATTATTACGTACGGAGAGGCCCCTGCTATTAGAGGCTCTGGGTCCTCTCCCACCGGGTTGGTAAGAGAGGAATGAATAAGCAACACATGCGTTTCAGACAGAAAGTGTATTGATATAAACAGGATTGGTTTACAAGGTAGTCTCAAGCGACTAAAGATGAATTAGGCATACACAAAAAAAATTTAGATTAAAAACATAAAAGTTTTTTTTTGGGAAACACAATGAGGAGTTCACAAAGTGAATAAAGTTCAATCAAGATCACTGGTGTCGATTGGTTCAGTTAAGCTAAGAATGATCGACGTGGACACAATGTCCCTGTGCGTGGCACCAGGCACAAAGGCCTGGTAGTCCAAGAGGATTTGATCTAATTCCTCTTGGACGCCACGGAAGGGGGATAAACAACTCGTCTCCGGGCTGGTGGCGGTGTGGTACATCATCTCGGCACTGGGGCCGGTACACAGGCCATGGCTCTGTGAACAAAGGAACAGAAGAAATGTCATGGTTCCAGTCGATGAAAGGTGGGATCGGAATTTGTCCAAAATATAGCGATGTTAGTGGCTGATGTGCCAGTGCTATATTATTAAATGTCTCTACCTGAGTTGGAATTGACTTCTGGCGTGCCGGAGGCGAAGCAGGACGCCTGGGCTCTGGGGTAGCTGGGCTAGAGTTAGCAAGCTGGGCCTGGGCTGGTCTGCCCCGGTAGCCTAGTGGACGTGGCTGTATCCTGGCTTTCTGGACTTCAAGGTAGCTCGCGGCTTCCTTGCGTTGCAGTTTGTGACAATGGACAATGTGACGTAAACAGTCGTCACGTCTAGTCAGCAACTTGTCACAGATAAGACACAGATGGACTTTATCCATATGGACACTTTTCCGATGTCTAGTTAAGGCATCCCTCCTTGAGAAATTGACTCCACAGGTATGACATGTAATGAGGGCAGACATCTTTGAATGCTTAACTAGCAGTTAGTTATGACGTCATAGACGCGTAAGGCGTCACTGAATTAGTGACGTCATGCGCGTGTTTAGTAGAATAGAGTGTGACTCCGAATTGGAGTGGTAAGTGAAGTTGATGAAAAGTAGCCCGTTTGTCTACTAAGATGTAGCTGAATAATGTATCAGAAATAAAGAAAGTAGAGAGACCAGAGTGGATACTTCAGCCTACGATCTTATCATTGAGTCCTTGCGGTTGAAAGGAATGGAGCTTAAAGATCCACATGAGTTCAAGAGATCTTCTCTTGGTGGTTGTGGCAGCAACATCAGGGTTTTCTCTGAGTTGTGCAATGATCTCATATCTAAGATCATTCTTACCATGGCCGTCAGAATTGAAGTGTATAGCAACAGGTTTGTCCCTGTTGTGACTAATGTCGGCAAAGTGTTCTGAGAGTCTAATATGAAAGCATCTCTTAGTTTCTCCCACATATTGTTTGTGACAAATTCTGCACGTGAGTAGGTAGACTACATTGCGAGATTGGCATGTGTAGTTCCGTTTACGGAAAACCTGGTGTGTTACAGAGCTGGAGAATTGGTCTGTGGCATTGATCATTTTGCAGATTTTGCAGTTATGTTTTTCACACGTTGTGTCAATAAATTGAACACATTTTCCACTGATTTGTGGGTGTTTTACTGGGTAGGTTAAGGTCGAACTAACCAGGTGATCTTTGAGGGTTTTGTTCCTCCGGTATGCTGCAACATGTGGGGTGTTGAACACTTGTTTGCAAGTGTCAGAGCCTGTAAGCAAGTGCCAGCGGCGTCTGATAATGGCGTTTAGCTCCATGCTAAGGGGGTTGTAATCGCTAACTAGCACCATTTTCCTAACCGGGGTGGGTTTAGAGGTGTTAGGGGTCAGGAGAGATTTCCTGTCTTTACCATCAGCCCTGAGTTTGTTTTGTTGTAAGTGTTTCCTAGGGTAACCTCGTTTTAGGTAGTACTGAATGAGATTGAGACTATGTTTCTCATACTCACTGGTGGACGAACAGATTCGTTTCAGTCTGAGAAATTGACTAAATGGACCTTTAGTCTTAATGTGTTTAGGATGACACGAGGTGTACAACAAGTAAGAGTGTGTGTCAGTGGGTTTGCAGTAGAGAGTGAACTCCAGTTTTTGAGATTCTCTATTGTATATGACCCACGTGTCAAGGAATGCGACTTTATCACGTGAGAATTCGGCCGTGAATTTGATAGTTGGATGGGATTCATTGAGGTATTTTATGAATGCTTCAAGGCGTGAGAGTCCTTGAGTCCAAATGAGAAAGATGTCATCAATAAACCTGACGTAAAGGTCGGGTTTATGGGGGTATTTAGAGAGCAGGGATTCTTCTAGTTGACCCATGAAAATGTTAGCATAAGAGGGAGCGACTTTCGTTCCCATGGCAGTGCCTCCGGTCTGGAGGTAGTGCTTTTCATTAAAAACAAAATTGTTTTTATGGAGAACCAATTTGAGCAAATTGAGGAGACCTGTAGAGCTAATCGTCCAGTCTGGTTTGAACTTTCTGATAGATTGAGCAACTGCTCTTAAGCCTTCACCATTTGGAATGTTGGTGTATAGACTGGTGACGTCTAGAGTGACTAGTAAGACGTCTTTATTGTGACTTAAATTTACATTCTCGAGTTTGTGAATGAAGTGTGTGGTGTCCCTAATGTAACTAGGATACCGTGGAACGAACTGCTTGATGTGTTCATCTACAAAGCTGCTGATTTTTTCAGTAGCTGTGTTGTTGCCGCTAATAATCGGTCGGCCTGGTACCTTGCCTGGAGTTAGGCATTTGTGTATTTTAGGGAGAAGGTAAAATCTGCCTGCGCTACAGTCAAAGGGGGTAAGACCCATATAAACCTTTTGAGAGATTTCCTCTTTCAAGTAAAGACTGGTGAGTTCTTTACTTATGACAGTGGAGAATTGATGCGTTGGATCGTTCTCTAATTGGCAGTAAAAGTCAGTATTAGACAATTGTCTAGTAGCTTCAGTTATGTAATCACCTGTATTTTGGATTACTACTGCCGAACCTTTGTCTGCCTTTTTAATGATAATCTCATTACTTGTTTTTAGGCGATTGAGAGCAGTTAATTCTAGACGTGTGATATTACATCTTTTGAATTTGGTTTCCTGTGTTTTGAGGAAGTCATTAGTTACTGCTTTAATGAATGATTCAAGACTGTGATCATTGCTGTATGGTGGCTGCCATTTACTCTTAGGGCCAAATTTGGAATCTAGAGTAGGGGTATGACTAGAGTTAGGCATATCAGAGAAGTAATGAGTGATGCGCATTCTTCTAAAGAACTGTTTCAAATCTGAGAAAGTATGACTTTTGTTAGCGTGGCTAGGAGTAGGACTAAACGTTAGGCCTTTGTTAAGTAGACGGAGTTCTGACTCGTTAAGTTGATAATTAGATAAATTAACAACAAAATCATCCGAATAGGAATCATTGTTTTTATTCTCATCAGCATTGTTGTTGAGATTTAATTGAGAGAGATTGTCACAAATATTGGCACTATTGTTCAAGTCCAATGTCCTTACAATCATCGATAGTGCACGTTTCAGGTCCTGATTGTTCTTAACACCAGGGTTGGTCCTGGTGTTGCGTCTGGTGTCGGGGCGTCGACGTTGACGTGGTGGCGGTGGTTGGCGTCTGGTGGGACGTCTTTGCCGTGAGGAGCGTCTAGAATTGGATCTAGATTTAGAGGTGGCTGGTGTCCCTTGGATGAAAAGTTTCTCATCCCATGGGTTATGCTTTTGATATTTGGCAGTGAGAGCATTGAACTTAGTGTCTAGCTTCTGGAATTGGGAGCTGGACTCGCGTTTGACCACTGCTGTGATCGCGGTGTCAATGGTGTCCCTGGTGGCGGTGTCTACATCGGGGATCTCACTTTTGAGTGTGTTGATGGTGGCATCTAAGTTCTCAAGCTGTGAGGATAACAGTCTGAGGTGGCAATGAGCTAATTGCATGGAACAATTCCTCAGTAGAGTGCATCGTTCATTCGCAAGTTCGATGGTGAAAGTAGCCTGGAGTGGAGGAGTCGACACCAGGTACTGGTCAGGAAGCATATTAGCGTTCATACAGCTCTCTAAGAATTCGATCTGAACCTTGAGGCGGGCGTATTTGGCGGAAGCGTTACGGAGAGTTCTATAAGAGGGCATGATGGCCTCAGGTAGATTAACCGCTTTGGACTCTGGTGTGACACCAGCCTTCCCGGGTCGGGATCCAAACTCAAAGCGGGCTCGCTTTTCTGGTGGCTGGTGGTTACTGGTGTCCTGTTGGTGAACTTGGACTTCAGTAATGATACTGCTAAAACTGGTGTTAGAAGCAGCTGGTGTCACAGTGGTAGACATCTTGCGCGGTGTCAGCAGAGAAAAGAATAAAGTAACAATGACAGCGGGGGCTGCACTGCGGGAGATAGGCTAAGATTTGAACCTTTTGGGTGACTGGTTTCGTCCTTCAAGTAGGACTCATCAGACTAAGGAATTGGGCGTGTGTGTGGCCTTATATAGACGAATTGTCTGGTGTTACTGGTGTTGCGCGAGTACTGTGACGTCATAGCTGGTGCCACACACAGGGACATTGTGTCCACGTCGATCATTCTTAGCTTAACTTAACCAATAGACACCAGTGATCTTGATTGAACTTTATTCACTTTGTGAACTCCTCATTGTGTTTCCCAAAAAAAACTTTTATGTTTTTTTAATCTAAATTTTTTTTGTGTATGCCTAATTCATCTTTAGTCGCTTGAGACTACCTTGTAAACCAATCCTGTTTATATCAATACACTTTCTGTCTGAAACGCATGTGTTGCTTATTCATTCCTCTCTTACCAACCCGGTGGGAGAGGACCCAGAGCCTCTAATAGCAGGGGCCTCTCCGTACGTAATAATAACTTCAAAACTGCCTTTAAGCTCACCATGTCAATCCGACTTTATTCAATAAACTTATTTTTACAAATTCATAAACATATCAAATCTGGTATGTACATTTCCATTAATAATCTATATTAATGATTTGTGTATTAACGTAAAAATTACCTACCACTGTTTAAACCATTCTAATAGTGATGACTCGCTCCTTAGCCACCAGCACCATGATAACATAATTTAATGGTATCTTTTGCCACAGTGTCATTACACTGTAATTGGCACCCCGCCATACACGGGAAACAGACTGTGACGTCATAATCGTCCAGTCTAACACCAGTCCAATGTCTTTACATTTAAACTGGCTAAGTGCCAACACGGCACAGAGCCTATGACGTCACAGACTAGTGACGCCCACGCTAGCTACGGCTATGACGTCACAGTACTCGCGCAACACCAGTAACACCAGACAATTCGTCTATATAAGGCCACACACACGCCCAATTCCTTAGTCTGATGAGTCCTACTTGAAGGAAGAAACCGGTCACCCAAAAGGTTCAAATCTTAGCCTATCTCCCGCAGTGCAGCCCTCGCTGTCATTGTTACTTTATTCTTTTCTCTGCTGACACCGCGCAAGATGTCTACCACTGTGACACCAGCTGCTTCTAACACCAGTTTTAGCAGTATCATTACTGAAGTCCAAGTTCACCAACAGGACACCAGTAACCACCAGCCACCAGAAAAGCGAGCCCGCTTTGAGTTTGGATCCCGACCCGGGAAGGCTGGTGTCACACCAGAGTCCAAAGCGGTTAATCTACCTGAGGCCATCATGCCCTCTTATAGAACTCTCCGTAACGCTTCCACCAAATACGCCCACCTCAAGGTTCAGATCGAATTCTTAGAGAGCTGTATGAACGCTAATATGCTTCCTGACCAGTACCTGGTGTCGACTCCTCCACTCCAGGCTACTTTCACCATCGAACTTGCGAATGAAGGATGCACTCTACTGAGGAATTGTTCCATGCAATTAGCTCATTGCCACCTCAGACTGTTATCCTCACAGCTTGAGAACTTAGATGCCACCATCAACACACTCAAAAGTGAGATCCCCGATGTAGACACCGCCACCAGGGACACCATTGACACCGCGATCACAGCAGTGGTCAAACGCGAGTCCAGCTCCCAATTCCAGAAGCTAGACACTAAGTTCAATGCTCTCACTGCCAAATATCAAAAGCATAACCCATGGGATGAGAAACTTTTCATCCAAGGGACACCAGCCACCTCTAAATTTAGATCCAATTCTAGACGCTCCTCACGGCAAAGACGTCCCACCAGACGCCAACCACCGCCACCACGTCAACGTCGACGCCCCGACACCAGACGCAACACCAGGACCAACCCTGGTGTTAAGAACAATCAGGACCTGAAACGTGCCCTATCGATGATTGTAAGGACATTGGACTTGAACAATAGTGCCAATATTTGTGACAATCTCTCTCAATTAAATCTCAACAACAATGCTGATGAGAATAAAAATAATGATTCCTATTCGGATGATTTTGTTGTTAATTTATCTAATTATCAACTTAACGAGTCAGAACTCCGTCTACTTAACAAAGGCCTAACGTTTAGTCCTACTCCTAGCCACGCTAACAAAAGTCATACTTTCTCAGATTTGAAACAGTTCTTTAGAAGAATGCGCATCACTCATTACTTCTCTGATATGCCTAACTCTAGTCATACCCCTACTCTAGATTCCAAATTTGGCCCTAAGAGTAAATGGCAGCCACCATACAGCAATGATCACAGTCTTGAATCATTCATTAAAGCAGTAACTAATGACTTCCTCAAAACACAGGAAACCAAATTCAAAAGATGTAATATCACACGTCTAGAATTAACTGCTCTCAATCGCCTAAAAACAAGTAATGAGATTATCATTAAAAAGGCAGACAAAGGTTCGGCAGTAGTAATCCAAAATACAGGTGATTACATAACTGAAGCTACTAGACAATTGTCTAATACTGACTTTTACTGCCAATTAGAGAACGATCCAACGCATCAATTCTCCACTGTCATAAGTAAAGAACTCACCAGTCTTTACTTGAAAGAGGAAATCTCTCAAAAGGTTTATATGGGTCTTACCCCCTTTGACTGTAGCGCAAATTAGTCAATTTCTCAGACTGAAACGAATCTGTTCGTCCACCAGTGAGTATGAGAAACATAGTCTCAATCTCATTCAGTACTACCTAAAACGAGGTTACCCTAGGAAACACTTACAACAAAACAAACTCAGGGCTGATGGTAAAGACAGGAAATCTCTCCTGACCCCTAACACCTCTAAACCCACCCCGGTTAGGAAAATGGTGCTAGTTAGCGATTACAACCCCCTTAGCATGGAGCTAAACGCCATTATCAGACGCCGCTGGCACTTGCTTACAGGCTCTGACACTTGCAAACAAGTGTTCAACACCCCACATGTTGCAGCATACCGGAGGAACAAAACCCTCAAAGATCACCTGGTTAGTTCGACCTTAACCTACCCAGTAAAACACCCACAAGTCAGTGGAAAATGTGTTCAATTTATTGACACAACGTGTGAAAAACATAACTGCAAAATCTGCAAAATGATCAATGCCACAGACCAATTCTCCAGCTCTGTAACACACCAGGTTTTCCGTAAACGGAACTACACATGCCAATCTCGCAATGTAGTCTACCTACTCACGTGCAGAATTTGTCACAAACAATATGTGGGAGAAACTAAGAGATGCTTTCATATTAGACTCTCATAACACTTTGCCGACATTAGTCACAACAGGGACAAACCTGTTGCTGCTATACACTTCAATTCTGACGGCCATGGTAAGAATGATCTTAGATATGAGATCATTGCACAACTCAGAGAAAACCCTGATGTTGCTGCCACAACCACCAAGAGAAGATCTCTTGAACTCATGTGGATCTTTAAGCTCCATTCCTTTCAACCGCAAGGACTCAATGATAAGATCGTAGGCTGAAGTATCCACTCTGGTCTCTCTACTTTCTTTATTTCTGATACATTATTCAGCTACATCTTAGTAGACAAACGGGCTACTTTTCATCAACTTCACTTACCACTCCAATTCGGAGTCACACTCTATTCTACTACACACGCGCATGACGTCACTAATTCAGTGACGCCTTACGCGTCTATGACGTCATAACTAACTGCTAGTTAAGCATTCAAAGATGTCTGCCCTCATTACATGTCATACCTGTGGAGTCAATTTCTCAAGGAGGGATGCCTTAACTAGACATCGGAAAAGTGTCCATACGGATAAAGTCCATCTGTGTCTTATCTGTGACAAGTTGCTGACTAGACGTGACGACTGTTTACGTCACATTGTCCATTGTCACAAACTGCCACGCAAGGAAGCTGCGAGCTACCTTGAAGTCCAGAAAGCCAGGATACAGCCACGTCCACTAGGCTACCGGGGCAGACCAGCCCAGGCCCAGCTTGCTAACTCTAGCCCAGCTACCCCAGAGCCCAGGCGTCCTGCTTCGCCTCCGGCACGCCAGAAGTCAATTCCAACTCAGGTAGAGACATTTAATAATAAAGCACTGGCACATCAGCCACTAACATCGCTATATTTTGGACAAATTCCGATCCCACCTTTCATCGACTGGAACCATGACATTTCTTCTGTTCCTTTGTTCACAGAGCCATGGCCTGTGTACCGGCCCCAGTGCCGAGATAATGTACCACACCGCCACCAGCCCGGAGACGAGTTGTTTATCCCCCTTCCGTGGCGTCCAAGAGGAATTAGATCAAATCCTCTTGGACTACTAGGCCTTTGTGCCTGGTGCAACACACAGGGACATTGTGTCCACGTCGATCATTCTTAGCTTAACTGAACCAATCGACACCAGTGATCTTGATTGAACTTTATTCACTTTGTGAACTCCTCATTGTGTTTCCCAAAAAAAACTTTTATGTTTTTTTAATCTAAATTTTTTTTGTGTATGCCTAATTCATCTTTAGTCGCTTGAGACTACCTTGTAAACCAATCCTGTTTATATCAATACACTTTCTGTCTGAAACGCATGTGTTGCTTATTCATTCCTCTCTTACCAACCCGGTGGGAGAGGACCCAGAGCCTCTAATAGCAGGGGCCTCTCCGTACGTAATAATAACTTCAAAACTGCCTTTAAGCTCACCATGTCAATCCGACTTTATTCAATAAACTTATTTTTACAAATTCATAAACATATCAAATCTGGTATGTACATTTCCATTAATAATCTATATTAATGATTTGTGTATAAACGTAAAAATTACCTACCACTGTTTAAACCATTCTAATAGTGATGACTCGCTCCTTAGCCACCAGCACCATGATAACATAATTTAATGGTATCTTTTGCCACAGTGTCATTACACTGTAATTGGCACCCCGCCATACACGGGAAACAGACTGTGACGTCATAATCGTCCAGTCTAACACCAGTCCAATGTCTTTACATTTAAACTGGCTAAGTGCCAACACGGCGCAGAGCCTATGACGTCACAGACTAGTGACGCCCACGCTAGCTACGGCTATGACGTCACAGTACTCGCGCAACACCAGTAACACCAGACAAATCGTCTATATAAGGCCACACACACGCCCAATTCCTTAGTCTGATGAGTCCTACTTGAAGGACGAAACCGGTCACCCAAAAGGTTCAAATCTTAGCCTATCTCCCGCAGTGCAGCCCCCGCTGTCATTGTAACTTTATTCTTTTCTCTGCTGACACGCGCAAGATGTCTACCACTGTGACACCAGCTGCTTCTAACACCAGTTTTAGCAGTATCATTACTGAAGTCCAAGTTCACCAACAGGACACCAGTAACCACCAGCCACCAGAAAAGCGAGCCCGCTTTGAGTTTGGATCCCGACCCGGGAAGGCTGGTGTCACACCAGAGTCCAAAGCGGTTAATCTACCTGAGGCCATCATGCCCTCTTATAGAACTCTCCATAACGCTTCCACCAAATACGCCCGCCTCAAGGTTCAGATCGAATTCTTAGAGAGCTGTATGAACGCTAATATGCTTCCTGACCAGTACCTGGTGTCGACTCCTCCACTCCAGGCTACTTTCACCATCGAACTTGCGAATGAAGGATGCACTCTACTGAGGAATTGTTCCATGCAATTAGCTCATTGCCACCTCAGACTGTTATCCTCACAGCTTGAGAACTTAGATGCCACCATCAACACACTCAAAAGTGAGATCCCCGATGTAGACACCGCCACCAGGGACACCATTGACACCGCGATCACAGCAGTGGTCAAACGCGAGTCCAGCTCCCAATTCCAGAAGCTAGACACTAAGTTGAATGCTCTCACTGCCAAATATCAAAAGCATAACCCATGGGATGAGAAACTTTTCATCCAAGGGACACCAGCCACCTCTAAATCTAGATCCAATTCTAGACGCTCCTCACGGCAAAGACGTCCCACCAGACGCCAACCACCGCCACCACGTCAACGTCGACGCCCCGACACCAGACGCAACACCAGGACCAACCCTGGTGTTAAGAACAATCAGGACCTGAAACGTGCACTATCGATGATTGTAAGGACATTGGACTTGAACAATAGTGCCAATATTTGTGACAATCTCTCTCAATTAAATCTCAACAACAATGCTGATGAGAATAAAAACAATGATTCCTATTCGGATGATTTTGTTGTTAATTTATCTAATTATCAACTTAACGAGTCAGAACTCCGTCTACTTAACAAAGGCCTAACGTTTAGTCCTACTCCTAGCCACGCTAACAAAAGTCATACTTTCTCAGATTTGAAACAGTTCTTTAGAAGAATGCGCATCACTCATTACTTCTCTGATATGCCTAACTCTAGTCATACCCCTACTCTAGATTCCAAATTTGGCCCTAAGAGTAAATGGCAGCCACCATACAGCAATGATCACAGTCTTGAATCATTCATTAAAGCAGTAACTAATGACTTCCTCAAAACACAGGAAACCAAATTCAAAAGATGTAATATCACACGTCTAGAATTAACTGCTCTCAATCGCCTAAAAACAAGTAATGAGATTATCATTAAAAAGGCAGACAAAGGTTCGGCAGTAGTAATCCAAAATACAGGTGATTACATAACTGAAGCTACTAGACAATTGTCTAATACTGACTTTTACTGCCAATTAGAGAACGATCCAACGCATCAATTCTCCACTGTCATAAGTAAAGAACTCACCAGTCTTTACTTGAAAGAGGAAATCTCTCAAAAGGTTTATATGGGTCTTACCCCCTTTGACTGTAGCGCAGGCAGATTTTACCTTCTCCCTAAAATACACAAATGCCTAACTCCAGGCAAGGTACCAGGCCGACCGATTATTAGCGGCAACAACACAGCTACTGAAAAAATCAGCAGCTTTGTAGATGAACACATCAAGCAGTTCGTTCCACGGTATCCTAGTTACATTAGGGACACCACTCACTTCATTCACAAACTCGAGAATGTAAATTTAAGTCACAATAAAGACGTCTTACTAGTCACTCTAGACGTCACCAGTCTATACACCAACATTCCAAATGGTGAAGGCTTAAGAGCAGTTGCTCAATCTATCAGAAAGTTCACACCAGACTGGACGATTAGCTCTACAGGTCTCCTCAATTTGCTCAAATTGGTTCTCCATAAAAACAATTTTGTTTTTAATGAAAAGCACTACCTCCAGACCGGAGGCACTGCCATGGGAACGAAAGTCGCTCCCTCTTATGCTAACATTTTCATGGGTCAACTAGAAGAATCCCTGCTCTCTAAATACCCCCATAAACCCGACCTTTACGTCAGGTTTATTGATGACATCTTTCTCATTTGGACTCAAGGACTCTCACGCCTTGAAGCATTCATAAAATACCTCAATGAATCCCATCCAACTATCAAATTCACGGCCGATTTCTCACGTGATAAAGTCGCATTCCTTGACACGTGGGTCATATACAATAGAGAATCTCAAAAACTGGAGTTCACTCTCTACTGCAAACCCACTGACACACACTCTTACTTGTTGTACACCTCGTGTCATCCTAAACACATTAAGACTAAAGGTCCATTTAGTCAATTTCTCAGACTGAAACGAATCTGTTCGTCCACCAGTGAGTATGAGAAACATAGTCTCAATCTCATTCAGTACTACCTAAAACGAGGTTACCCTAGGAAACACTTACAACAAAACAAACTCAGGGCTGATGGTAAAGACAGGAAATCTCTCCTGACCCCTAACACCTCTAAACCCACCCCGGTTAGGAAAATGGTGCTAGTTAGCGATTACAACCCCCTTAGCATGGAGCTAAACGCCATTATCAGACGCCGCTGGCACTTGCTTACAGGCTCTGACACTTGCAAACAAGTGTTCAACACCCCACATGTTGCAGCATACCGGAGGAACAAAACCCTCAAAGATCACCTGGTTAGTTCGACCTTAACCTACCCAGTAAAACACCCACAAATCAGTGGAAAATGTGTTCAATTTATTGACACAACGTGTGAAAAACATAACTGCAAAATCTGCAAAATGATCAATGCCACAGACCAATTCTCCAGCTCTGTAACACACCAGGTTTTCCGTAAACGGAACTACACATGCCAATCTCGCAATGTAGTCTACCTACTCACGTGCAGAATTTGTCACAAACAATATGTGGGAGAAACTAAGAGATGCTTTCATATTATACTCTCAGAACACTTTGCCGACATTAGTCACAACAGGGACAAACCTGTTGCTATACACTTCAATTCTGACGGCCATGGTAAGAATGATCTTAAATATGAGATCATTGCACAACTCAGAGAAAACCCTGATGTTGCTGCCACAACCACCAAGAGAAGATCTCTTGAACTCATGTGGATCTTTAAGCTCCATTCCTTTCAACCGCAAGGACTCAATGATAAGATCGTAGGCTGAAGTATCCACTCTGGTCTCTCTACTTTCTTTATTTCTGATACATTATTCAGCTACATCTTAGTAGACAAACGGGCTACTTTTCATCAACTTCACTTACCACTCCAATTCGGAGTCACACTCTATTCTACTACACACGCGCATGACGTCACTAATTCAGTGACGCCTTACGCGTCTATGACGTCATAACTAACTGCTAGTTAAGCATTCAAAGATGTCTGCCCTCATTACATGTCATACCTGTGGAGTCAATTTCTCAAGGAGGGATGCCTTAACTAGACATCGGAAAAGTGTCCATATGGATAAAGTCCATCTGTGTCTTATCTGTGACAAGTTGCTGACTAGACGTGACGACTGTTTACGTCACATTGTCCATTGTCACAAACTGCAACGCAAGGAAGCCGCGAGCTACCTTGAAGTCCAGAAAGCCAGGATACAGCCACGTCCACTAGGCTACCGGGGCAGACCAGCCCAGGCCCAGCTTGCTAACTCTAGCCCAGCTACCCCAGAGCCCAGGCGTCCTGCTTCGCCTCCGGCACGCCAGAAGTCAATTCCAACTCAGGTAGAGACATTTAATAATATAGCACTGGCACATCAGCCACTAACATCGCTATATTTTGGACAAATTCCGATCCCACCTTTCATCGACTGGAACCATGACATTTCTTCTGTTCCTTTGTTCACAGAGCCATGGCCTGTGTACCGGCCCCAGTGCCGAGATGATGTACCACACCGCCACCAGCCCGGAGACGAGTTGTTTATCCCCCTTCCGTGGCGTCCAAGAGGAATTAGATCAAATCCTCTTGGACTACCAGGCCTTTGTGCCTGGTGCCACGCACAGGGACATTGTGTCCACGTCGATCATTCTTAGCTTAACTGAACCAATCGACACCAGTGATCTTGATTGAACTTTATTCACTTTGTGAACTCCTCATTGTGTTTCCCAAAAAAAAACTTTTATGTTTTTTTAATCTAAATTTTTTTTGTGTATGCCTAATTCATCTTTAGTCGCTTGAGACTACCTTGTAAACCAATCCTGTTTATATCAATACACTTTCTGTCTGAAACGCATGTGTTGCTTATTCATTCCTCTCTTACCGACCCGGTGGGAGAGGACCCAGAGCCTCTAATAGCAGGGGCCTCTCCGTACGTAATAATAACTTAAAAACTGCCTTTAAGCTCACCATGTCAATCCGACTTTA
The DNA here is from genome assembly GCA_916613615.1 of Steromphala cineraria. Lineage (NCBI taxonomy): Eukaryota > Metazoa > Mollusca > Gastropoda > Trochida > Trochidae > Steromphala > Steromphala cineraria. The sequence continues at coordinate 56,256,127 of OU744731.1, read as the reverse complement.
TTCAATAAACTTATTTTTACAAATTCATAAACATATCAAATCTGGTATGTACATTTCCATTAATAATCTATATTAATGATTTGTGTATTAACGTAAAAATTACCTACCACTGTTTAAACCATTCTAATAGTGATGACTCGCTCCTTAGCCACCAGCACCATGATAACATAATTTAATGGTATCTTTTGCCACAGTGTCATTACACTGTAATTGGCACCCCGCCATACACGGGAAACAGACTGTGACGTCATAATCGTCCAGTCTAACACCAGTCCAATGTCTTTACATTTAAACTGGCTAAGTGCCAACACGGCACAGAGCCTATGACGTCACAGACTAGTGACGCCCACGCTAGCTACGGCTATGACGTCACAGTACTCGCGCAACACCAGTAACACCAGACAATTCGTCTATATAAGGCCACACACACGCCCAATTCCTTAGTCTGATGAGTCCTACTTGAAGGACGAAACCGGTCACCCAAAAGGTTCAAATCTTAGCCTATCTCCCGCAGTGCAGCCCCCGCTGTCATTGTTACTTTGCTCTAAAAGTATTACTATTCTGCTTTGTCAATACAATATTAGTTAATTCAATATCAAACTGCAATCATGTACCATGACAACTGAAAAACATAATTTGCTAACAAATGGTCAGGCATTTGGAAAGACAGCTTTTACAATGACTCATTTTCAGGCTTTTAATAATTTTTCTGCATATCTAATTGGCAATTTCCCATATATCAATAGTAAGCCTCAACATTTTAATGGTCCAGTTTTGTTATCAATTGTGCAAAATGGCCCATTGCCCTACCTTTCCAAATCAATTGTAAGAATGCCAATACTATCCCCAATAATATCCAGAAATTTCAAATTCATAATTGAATTTTCCTCATAGAAAATATGAATACTTGTCAATGAGAGGGATTATATATGTCAATGGTCAGCATCAGTATTGACTTGAATAGTTTCAATGCAATTTTCATTATAATAGTTGTGGAACATAAAACACTTTGAACACTTGTTGAATAATAAGCATTATAATGGTTACACATTTATTATATTTCAAGTGAATAACTTGACAAACAATTGGAGTTTTGTTAAACTATTAATATGGATATATTATCCGAAATAATAATTGGCATATATCTTTGATACTTTCTAATTTGATAACATTATAAGAGTTGACATGATTTGTTATATATATTCAAACTGATTGTTCATTTGTAACAAACAAATTATTGTAAAAAAATCATATCAACTATTTAAAGTTATATCATTATGATGATTACAAAATTTCATTTTTTAAATTGTTATTGTTCTTTATTGTTGCATTCAGATAAATTTTCTATTTGATCAATTTTATATAAATCCTTGATAAAACAAGAGTCATCAGAAGATGACATATCCCACCGGTTCCACATGATCGTAAGATGTAAACCTTTGAAAGATAATTGTAAATTTTTCAAGCAAGGTTCATAATAGTATAAGCTAATATATATGAAACGAAACCTTTCATGAACAGAGTCCAAATAAGAGCCGTTTCTATGAAAATAATAAAAAATAAAATTTTCAGAAATGTGAAAATATCAAAAGGCACCACTTCAATAGGTGGGCAATACACATGTAAAGTTTCAGAAAGATATGTGGACCGTTTTTTGAGTTCTGCTCCGGAAACGAAATCTTAATGAAATGAGTCCAAATAAGAGCCGTTTCCATGGAAATAATAAAAAATTAAATTTTCAGAAATGTGAAAATATCAAAAGGTACCACTTCAGTAGGTGGGCAATACACATGTAAAGTGTCAGAAAGATATGTGGACCGGTTTTTGAGTTCTGCTCCGGAAACGAAATGATTACGGACGGACGGACGGACATACAGACGGACAGGGTGATGACTATATCCCACGGTATTACATAGCGGTGGGATAAAAAGTGAGCAATTGTTTTAAATGTGAAATGTGTATGACCTAATTCATAATTTCCATTGATATATTTAATCATTTTATATTTATTTTTTTTGGCGATAGATACTTTCATGTGTATCGGGGCAAATGTTCTAAAAGCAAATGCCAGATGATAATTCAAAATGTCTGATAAATATATCAATTTCCTTGAAATCAGTTAGGTAATATGTCTTTTAAAGTTGTTTATGCCTTCAAACCACGAAATAAGAGAGGGGGAAATAAATCTAAAAAATGCCCAAAAATGAATTAACAGCAACAATTATAAATACATACTATACCTTCATATGTTATTCAGATGTATATGTTGTATAATAATAGGAAATCAATTCCTGGTCCGTCACCGCTTCGAATTTTCCCGTTTCAACGTCTATTTGCACTATGTGACCCAACCTCTTCCGAAGATGACACATATTATAATATTTGTGTGCGTATCAAGACTACTAGAGAAACCAGATGCACACTTTTCGAGTTCATAAGTCATATCCTGACTTCGGATGCAGAGAAAATCAAACAAGGAAGTAAAACACGTTTCATTGTTTGACACCAAAGACCATAGGAGGATAGGTTGTTGCATTAGCGGAGATATATACGCTGATGTAGCAGGATGTGCAATGGCATCCTTTTTTAGTTTTCGAATTTCGGGGGTGCTTATCTAATAGAATTCTTCTTATTGACACATTTATAAATATTTCAACAGTTACAAGAGAACAACTGAATTTGCATGGAAACAAATCTGCAAACAAACGAAATCTGTTTTCGAGTCTTTCGATTTTTCCCCGCAACCAGTGTGGCACCATCGACCACACATCACAACAAACCCACTTAAGGGATCCTGGGTTTTTGCACCAATAGATTACGTCAATTATATCGCCATAGAGCCTAAAAGAATTTAATTGAGTTTTATTCATTTGGGTATTATACAGTACATTAATTTCTTCCGTTGACCAGGTATCAGATGAGACGTTTCATCCATATCATTATTTAACATCGACTGCAATAATAATCTGCAGCCCTGTCTATCCTGCCGTTTTTCCACGTCGCCCCAGGTTCTTAGTTCGTGAACACCCTCACCTCTTTTCGTCATAAAATGTTATAAAAATATAATATTTAAAGGATCTTACTGGTTTAGTTATTAAAATTAAGATGAGGTATTCCTCCTAGATACCATCCGCCTCCCCACCTAACCCCCTCCCCGAAATCCCTCCCCGAAATATTAACACGTAACCTTCTAAAAGTAATTTCAAATGTTTCCATAACAGATGTGACACTACACAATCTAACTTCTGTTAAAAATCAGAGGATGATTAATGTAAATTTAGAGTAATCTGCTTACTTCGTCTTATGGAATGTGAAACATTATATATTTGCAGTGTGGGTATAAATCAATGAAAATTACCTCCACTTCTGGATGTATGTCTGACCTCGGGTTTCCGACATTGGGTCCAGGAAAGAGACAGTCTTTGAAGGCCCATTGCAGACACAACGTCCGATGATATCTTTTCAAACAGCAGTACATGAACCTAGAATTAATATAACGCAGCAAGTTTATAATACACAGAAACATTTATTAGAAATTAGTAAGTAATTTAATGACTAGCTATTTCAATATATGGTAAATGTTGTTTACAAATAGTTCATGCAATTTGTATTCACTATTGGCATCTCACCTTTTTATACAGCTTAGTGTCAAGGCATCCATTTTCCCAAAGTCCTGGTCCTTTTTCTTCTTCATCAGCGTCAACTTCAGAAATGCGAATATAACCTTAACATAAGCTAGTTAAATCATTACATTCATGAAACACAAGATAACATGCATTACAATGGTAATTTTGAAAGTAGTTATTAGAGTTAATCAATTTCACTTGTCACCTTGTTAGTGAACAAGTTCTGTTTGAGGCCATTTCTCATATCAGTTTATTCCTAAACATATCCACACACTTTGGATCTAGAATTCCCCTTTCGAATGGCAGGGACTTGTGTTGTCAGTTCAAGTAGAAATGTATCTATTGTAAAGAGAAATATGAAAACAAATAATAATAGTAGCGTTTATTGAAAATAAAAATCAACCATATTTAATTCTTATTATTTATAACATAATAATTATGTAATAATTCATTCCCTTTAATACAGGTCGTTAACTTACCGTCATTGGAAGCCTCTAAGTTTTCTTAGTGAATTTGTCTAGCTGCCATGTGCGTGTGTGACTTTCTTTAATAGTAAGGCATTGTAATTGTATGCATGCAACATATTTCTGAACTGTAACCTTTTGAATTTATTGATATTTCAGTTCCCTATTTGAAAAAAGATAATCTTAATCCTTGACATAACATTTTTAAAAGGTCAACTAAACTTACCTTAAACTTTTTTGCCACATGATAATTAGATTAAAATGATTGAAACCCGACTTAGTGATTTGAATTAAAATTCCATCTGACCTGACAAGTTCTTGCACATTCTCTCCCAAAAGAGGGAGATCAAGTCAGATCAGATGAAATGTGGATAGTCTCTATTCTATATTACGTCGAAATGCGTGGGTTCCGGCAGTTTCCCCTGACGGAAAAATATTGCATCACAATACATTTGAATTTCTTTATCAAATGACAATGCTTCTCGCATGGAAAGGGTAGTTCATATCACAATCCTGTTGTCATGTTTCAGTAGCCAAACTGATGAAGTTAGCACAGTTTCGCTGATTGCACAACTAACTTTGACTGCCTCCAATCAGGCATATCCCAATTCTATCCAACAAAGTCGGCGTAAAAGAACAGATCTGCCTCTGTGGGGAGAGAATGGTTCTTGCAGTGCTTTAGCTGCTTCCTTGTCAGGGTCCTTTACAATGGCTACCATCCCAATTTCAACTGACAACAATGTTATAAATGATGATCGATCATTAGGAATTGTGTAAACAATAAACGGAGGAAAAGGCACAGTGTTGTTATTCAAACAATTGTTTGAATCTATACAAAACATCTAATGAAGACACGGGGGATACATTTATGGTTTTCATCTATCACCTAGAAAATTACCTAGTTTTGTATTTAGTAACAGTATATCCACCAACTGCTTTTTTGATTGGTAAGGACACTGAGCTCTTAAACAAATCTTCTTTGGCCTCTTTCCTTCGATGCTGATTAATTCCGAGTCTCTTAGTCTTACCTTCCTTCCTTCCTTGTCAATGACATTGATGAAAATGATAGAAAATAAAGAGGAAATCAGACGCATCACATTACATGTTTCGAAGGGAACAATTTATTACAATATGATGATACGTAGCTAGATGAAATATTTAATTATTCAATTGGTGAGTTTTTAAATTACTTTTTCTTTTCTTCATGAAAAAACTGTACATGCTTTCTCCTTCCTTTTTCCTCTTCCTCAAGTAACATATCTTGACCTCTTTCTGGCATTCTTTGTTTCTTTTGGATGACCCGGCAATCCATCTTCAGATGTAACAGTTGCCTTTAAATGTTCTTCTGTTTTCTTCAATGTATCATGAAGGTCTATGAGACCATCCTTGTCATTGCATAGAACGGTTAAATCCCTGATATTGGCAAGAAGTTGTCTGCATGAAGTCTTAAGTTGGTTCAATCGGCTCCTTCATCTTTTGTGTAGATTGTCTTCTTTGTGAATCACACATTGCTTTAGGTAACATCTTTCAGTGGCCTTGGTAGTTTGTTGGAGGAGAATTCCATGTCAACATGGGAGACTTTGAGTAATCCTCAGGGAAGTCTGTCCAGGAACATCTTCAGTGGGTGATCAGAGCCATCATGTGTTCACATGGCATGTGAGTTACTTGCCAGTCGACACAATCACATTTAGGAACGCCAGAGTGACACAGGGATGTAATGTAGGACATTGCAGTATTTCCTGAACTCCTGGCACTTTTAAAATTTCAAGAACTCCTGACTTAAAAGTGCCGTCTTCATTGTCAGAAATTGCATTCAAATTCTCTGCTGCATGAAGTTTATTCATGCAATGGATGATAAAAACAAATCTGGGTCTGTTCCGCGAGTACCAAGGGATTGTCTTGTTGTATGTTGTACGGAATTCCTCGTTTGCTTTCATGTTGTGCTGGATGTAATTCACATGTTAATTACGAATAATGATGTTTAAAATCGATTTTGATACGGAATTTTCATTTTTTTGTCTGCATTTAATTTTATGCATGTAGATTTAATATTTAACTCTACCTGTAGATTTAATTGTACACGTGTATGAATATTGCACTATATACAAGATCAAAAATGTTAACATTCATGATTTTTAGCTCATCTGGCCTGTAAGGCCCGATGGGCTTATGGCATGGTGTCCGGCGTCCGTCCGTAAACTTTGTGGAATTTCGACTTCTTCTCCAGGCCTAGAAAGCTGAAACTTTGTGTACAGAGTCCTTGGCTAGTGAGGATTATAAAATTGTAGCTTTAGTGGCCCTGTGACCCCTAATAAGGGCCACAGGGGCCACGCCCTAAAAACCTATTTTCATCTTCTTCTCCAGAACCATACGGCCTAGAAAGCTGAAACTTTGTGTACAGAGTCCTTGGCTAGTGAGGATTATAAATTGTAGCTTTAGTGGCCCTGTGACCCCTAATAAGGGCCACAGGGGCCACGCCCTAAAAACCTACTTTCATCTTCTTCTCCAGAACCATAAGGCCTTGAAAGCTGAAACTTTGTGTACAGACTCCTTGGCTAGTGAGGATTATAAATTGTAGCTTTGGTTGCCCTGTGACCCCTAATAAGGGCCACAGATGCCATGCCTTAAAAACCTATTTTCATCTTCTTCTTCAGAACCATGAGGCCTAGAAAGCTGAAAGTTTGTGTACATGCTCCTTGACTATTGAGGATTGTGAATTGTAGCTTTGGTGACCCTGTTGCCCCTAATAAAGGCAACAGGAACGTCCTTCAAATCTATTTTCATCTTCTTCTCCTGAAGTATAAGGCCTAGAAAACTGAAACTTGTCGCCTATATATTTAATTTTATGAGTGGTGCCCCTGTGGCCTTTACAAAGAGGGAATCACATTGGCCACACTCTACATCATAATTGATGATGTAGCCTGATGAGCTACAGAGCCAATGGCTCTATTTCTTTTTTATTACAAGATCTTAGATTTTGTTTTGGTAAAAATATTAACAGGATTAACGTCAAAGCTTTGGCATGTACTGTTCATTATATTTTGCAATGGCCTATTTCTATGCCTTATTATTATATGATTGACGAGTGTTCTGTTCTCTGATTGTCCGCAGGAAACGTCACGTGAGGTCAATATAACAATCCAATGACCTTGAGGTCAATTCAGATTGAGGAAAAAGCTTCTCTGAACACAAGGAGGGCGAAGGCATCATCGGCCAATATTTTATCTATTATTATTGTTACTATTTTAACGTTTGCTATTTAAAAATAAAATTGAAGAAAAAAATCCCGAATTTTTTAAATAATTGAAACCTTCAAAATCATAAAATGAAATAGTTGATGACTTCAGTTGTCATTTTTTTCAGCTATTGCCTCTGTGAACATAACTGTTCCGTGGCCAAAAACTGATGTCAATAATTGCATATTACGCACATTTATCATCAAATAATGTTATACGACTACCCTTTGAGGGTAAACAATACAAATACCACTCTGTTCGATCAGTATCTTCCAACGAAACAAACATGGCTGATCACTTTGATTTTATTTTTACAAATTTGTTACAACATCATTAATATCACATACTTCTGCATTATATTTCGCGCCATTTGAACACAACACAACTTACAAGGGATACCGCTAATCTAAAAATAGATTCCATCACGACACGAGTTTTCAACCAGATGCCATTTAGATTCGTCCTTGCCTGGTGCTTTCATAGAGTAGCACCAGGCAAGGAAGGGTTAGGGTACATACTCCTTGACAAGTGAGGATTATCATTTGTAGCTTTTGTTGGCCTGTGGCCCCTCAAAAGGGTCACAGGGGCAACGCATTTAAAACCTATCTTCATCTTCTTCTCAAAAATCATTAGGCCTAGAAAGCACAAACTTTGTGTACAGACTCCATGACTAGTTATGATAGAATTGATAGCTTTGGTGGCCCTGTTGTCCTCTTATAAGAGCCACAGGGACTACAACCTTATAACCTATTTTGATCTTCTCCTAAAGAGGCAAATGGAATAGAAAGTTTATATCTTCTGTACTAGTTAGGTTTACTGATTCACTTTGCAGCAGCTCAAATGTAAGACCAAAGATACTGAAACTAGATAGTATTTTGTGATCTTGTGTTTTTATCCCAAGTTAGATGCTTCCTTTTAAATAATAGCCTTGGGTCATTTTTTTATCCACACATAAGTCTTTGTCAAACTTCTTTGCAGAGGAAATATTGATTTCTTTTAAAAAATTACGTTTTCAGGAAAGACACTTAAAGTGAAATTTGAATTTGACTTCTTTAACAAAAAGAATTCAAGATTTGTAACATTTTTTACATTCGACATTAGATCGAAAACAACTTTAAACATAATATTTGGTGACATAAGAGAGGCCTCGTGTCATAACGTTTTATAATTTTCAAGATCTAACATCGAGGATTACAAATAAATAATGATTCTGAAGTATTTGCCCTCAATAAATCATAAAACTAGACTGTGTCGCATTAAGTCACTAAACCTATAAAACACATTCTCTTAATAGGCGCTCTACAAATTCATTATTTATTCTTATGAACGTAGTGACACCTTCTTCTTTAAACTTTCAAGTAGCAACAATTAATAAGATAAAGATATATGAAATCCATCTGAATCAGTTTTTTGACAAATTGTTTGTGAAATGGTTGATATTTGCAGAGATGGTCGCTAGGGTACTATTTGTGTTTGGTTACAGTCCATGTCGAAGGTCCAAAAGCATCAACAGTCGTCTCCAGAGCTTTTAGTAGTAGTAAGTTGCTAATTGCATCAGAAGTAAGGCCGTTGAGTCTAGCTATGAGGTTATGTACTTGAACTATAAGATAGAGCATCAGTACCAGACTATCACAGTAAAAATGAGTTTTGTTGGGAAACTGAATATCTCTTTGGTTATCTAACTTAATAGGTAATGTGTTCATTTTCAACCTGAATACTGCAATCAGGAATGATAGATATTTGATTCAGATAACTTTCGTTTATACTCTAAAGTACTGTGCATTGTACATGTACACTCAATCCTACCAAAACTGTACAGTGACAATATTGTGTTCAATGTAAATGTTTCATAAGAGCCGGAAATGTATGGATGATGAATCAGACAAAGCAGTTGTCGTGAACATTAGTTTCACTTAGGTGGTATATTGGCAGATTTTAAGATATGTTTTGTTTACTCTTATAGTGATCTTCATTTGACATTGATTTCTATTGAGCTGTTTACCAAACATTCTTGAGAAGATGAAAACAAAAATGCTTACTCAGCATTTTGCCTTTAAGTAATAAAAGTTGACTGTAAAAGATGTATTTGAAGTTGAATTAGGTTGTTAAAAGGACAGAGGAGATTTTTGTAACACACTAATGAACCTAGAAGGACGATTTACATCAGTTTTGCACGGAAATCTGTTCTGGTTGAGGCTAGAATGACACGCGAGCGATAAATCGTGCATACAACAACACAAATGACTAGATATCTATTTTCATGTTCGGGTTTAATGCAAAGATGATAACTTGGAAACTTAAAAAACATGAAAAACAACTTTATACTGTACTAATTTATTGTTAAAAATTAATACAAAACTAAGTGACATTTTGAATAAATATGCAGATCTCACATTAGTAAAAGCCTTCAAAACAACGGTTTTTATGGGGTTTTTATCCCCAGGAAGGTGCTTACTACTTCATAATGCCCCAGGGTCATTCTTTATCCATAACATGCTTTTTTTTCGAAACTTCTTTGCCGAGAAATATTGATTTTGTTTGTTTTTGTCCCTAGGTTTTCAGAACATCCCGGCTTCAATACATACATGTTTGTTGAAGCTGAAAATGTAGCATTCTGATTAGACATGCCGAAAGACAATTCATGTTTCAGCAATTTTTACAAGAGATATTTGTGGTTTTGAGAATGACTTAGATGAATATGAATCTCTCTTCAAAATATATCCGTCACAATTCCATGCATATTTTGACTCGAATCAATTAAGGTTTGATAACTAAGACATTCGAGAGCAAGCTTGACACAGTTTACTTTATTTGAAAAACAAAATATAATAATACAATAATGTCAAGTATATTTCGGGAAGAGTTTAAAGGTTGGTTTAAGATTGGAAATGTTATCAGAGTAGTTATATCATTCAATAATGGTTCACTTTTACTTTGGCTTGAGATGCAGTAGGTCTTATCATTTCTGGTATCAGGGTGAATCTATAGAAAATTAAAGTTGTGCCCCAATCGGAATGCTTTCGAAGCGACCGAAAATTTAAAGATCAATTATATGTCAGAAAAGTCAGCAAGGTCATAATTTACAATTCAGTATTGTTTCACATTTCTTTTGGCTTAGAAAAGTGTAACATGGAACTCGTATTTATTTGAATCAGGGAAAATCTTTATATTTGAGCAAAAATCAGGATCACTCATTGTTGCATATTCTTTTATTCTTTTTGTAGCAGAAATTGAGTAAAATCAAGTAATTGGGTTTAAGACAGAAGATTAAAAAACATGTGAATGTAAAAATCGTATATACTGTATTTAGAACAACTGAATACAGATATATATACATTCGTCATCTTGTAACATTCCATATAATAGGGTGTAACATTGTTAATTAGCAGCCCCCTCTAAGGACGGGGCTGCTATCAGTTTTTGTGAAGTTTCCATCGCCGCCGCACTCGTACTACTAGCTATAACTTTTTTCCACTAAGCTTTCCAAAACTCTTATTCATACCTTACTACTCGGGGGAACGATTTTGACATGTTCACTTTCAAGGTCAAAGGTCAAGGTCACGAGATATGTATTCACTCTAAGAATTCCTTGTAAACGCGATAACTTGAAAAGTTTTTGTGCTATGAAGCTCTTACTTGGTATATATCATCCTTGGAAAAGTAAAAAAATTTGAAAAGGTTTTGGCTACAATCCGTCAAAGGTCAAGGTCACAGCAAGGTCATGACGTAAGCATGTTTTAGCGAAAATGCTTTATTTTAACTATGAACACTTTTAATCAATACATGATTGTTATTCTCAATAAAAAGTGTTCAATGATTGTGTTACCTTGAAGGTCAAAGGTCAAGGTCATGACATATGAGTTATTACAAAATGCACTAAATTTTGGTATAACTTTATCCCATTTAGCTTTTCAGAACTCATGAACATGTCTAAATGTTAATACTTCCAGGGAATCATTATGACATGTTCACTTTCAAGTTCAAAGGTCAAGGTCACGAGTTATAAAATCACCGCAAAATTCCTTGTAAACGCGATAACTTGAAAAGTTTTTGTGCTATGATGCTCTAACTTGATATATATCATCCTTGGAAAAGTAAAAAAATTTGAAAAGGTTTTGGCTACAATCCGTCAAAGGTCAAGGTCACAGCAAGGTCATGACTTAAGCATGGTTTTAGCGAAAATGCTTAATTTTAACTATGATCACATTTAATCAATACATGATTGTTATACTCAATAAAAAGTGTTCAATTATTGTGTGACCTTGAAGGTCAAAGGTCAAGGTCATGAGATATGAGTTATTGCAATACCTTGAAAACACAATAACTTTAAAAGTTTTTGTGCTATGAAGTTTAGATTTTGTATATATTATCTCTTGAGAAGTACAACATTTTCAAAAAGTTTTGGGTACGAACTGTCGAAGGTCAAGGTCACAGCAAGGTCAACATATATGGAGAAAATGGATTAATTTAATTTTAACACTTTATTTCATTACAATAATGTTATACTCAATGAAATGTGTTCATTGATTTTGTGACCTTTAGTGTCAAAGGTCAAGGTCACGAGAAAATTCCCAATTTGGTGAGGCCTGTAAAAGGCGGAACAGGGTAAGGCGAAACCCCAAGTTCCGGGGCTGCTCTGCTTTTGCGGTATCCCGCAAACGCTAATCTAGTGTTACATCCCACTTAGCCCTCGTCGTCCATGGCAACCATTTATAAACGTGTCCTGTTCATTATCGATATCGGGAACTCTTAGGCCAAAGAGTCCTGCCATCTGATGCAAGGACACTTTTGTAAACCTTTCCTACACATGGTTTAAAACAATCAATCCACAACATAGAATTGAACCGAAAGTATCAATAATCAAATAAAACAAGCTGTAAAATAATCATAATACTTTGCAAAATATCAAAAATCGAATCAAAAATCAAAATATTAAAATCACCTAATAACACTGTAGACTTTAGTTTAGACTAGAAAAAAACGATACCAAGAAATAAACATTATATGATTTGTGTTGCACCAAAACTTTCGTTATGTAAGGAAAATAAGTCTAGAAATATCCAAAATAATTTGATAATAATACATAATTTATTTCATAGATAAGATAATATTTCTTTTGGCTAAACTTGTTATGGGAATGATTAAAGTACCTTTTTATTAGAAATCCAAGAGAAACGTTTCAAATGTAGAAACCACTGTCAAAATTTAGCTGTCTATGAGGACTCTAATGACACGTCTTATACCTTCAAAATCGAAACAGAAATGGACCACCTGTGAAACTTTGTCTTGAAACAGGCTCATATTCATGGAGTGCACGAAGTCTGCAAGCCCAAAACATTTACTTCGTGCCTTGCGCTTTGACACGCAAGAATCACGTGCCTCGCGCTTTGACAAGCAAGAAGCACGTGCTCTTACACCATTCATAGTACTACAAACTTCATTCATAAAACAGTGAAGGGACCCTTGGAAGGTTATCGAAAATTAAAATTTTATTTAAAAATATTAATTTTGTGGTTGATTGTACTCGGATTAAGTGAGATGTAAGTCAGTTACTAGCATAGTAAATTGTATGCATCGGATAATGGCAGGGAAACTTTGTCCTCGAGCCAGTACTCGGCTCCGCCTCGTACTGGCCTCTCGGACAAAGTGTCCCTGCCATTATCCGATGCATACAATTTACTATGCTAGTAACTATTACTTAATTCAGATCTAGCGTTGTTTACAATAAGAGTTATCTATCTTTTAGGTACCTTCTAAATTCAAATTACCAAAATTGTTCATTGCATTCAATATGACTTAATTTTAGATATGATTTAAAATGAATTACCTAATAAAATATTCAGACAATTTTAAAGCTTAAAACAGTCGTCAGTGTTTATAATTGAGCACTCCAGTGTAAGTGATACTTAAAATCGTTGTAGTTAACGTCTCCCGTCTCATACAATGTATGTGGTTCTTATGTATATTCATAATTCCAGGATGCTTTGTGCTGATACACTGAGAGCCTTAAAGGGGCAGTAGCACGTTTTTTGATAATTTTATATTTCAAATATTTCACTGATAATTGTAAGTTAATGCTAAATGGATTATATTGACAGTGTCAACAATCCTATTACACAAGTCAATCCTCCATAGTCAGAGGACAAAGTATGAAGATTCACCTAAAATCCTTTGGCGGCAATTTTTCGTGAACACCTTTAATTCATTTTGTGTAAGAAAAATTAATCGCATGGCTAAACTTTATGTTATGTGTTTGAATTATTACAGCTCAATTTAGTTTCAGTACATAATCTTTCAACTGGAACCATTCATTTTCATTTTCCTAACAGCACCTATATTTCCCCTAAAAACGTGCTACTGCCCTTTTAAAGATTCTGCACATGATGTTGACTTCATTTCCATTTGATCGTCTTTCAGATGGTGCGTGAGTTTGAATACATAAGGGACATCTTAAATACAGATTATTTCGGGAACAGAAGTTTAGACAAGGTCTTTATTATCAGTAAGTGACAGACAGAGGGGCAGAAATTACGAATATGAGGCTGTTAAGAGTAGTCGAAGTGTCCAGCTTGATGGTTTTGCAGAAAGGTTAAAACTGAAATTCAACATTGAACCTAAACCTGACTGCGTGTAAAACAGTAGATTCGAACCCTGGCCCTCTTGATCCAAACGCGCTAACCACTGCGTTATCCCAACCCTAACAGCTGTTTTTGAAGTCGATTCAGTGATAAGGTAATAATAAAAGTCAGTGTGTATTTCTTATAAAACTTTATAAAAAGCTGAAATCCATTCAGGAACATTTGACTTAACTCACTCCAATACATATTCCATATCCCTTGGTTATATTATTCACAATTTCATAATCGATAGTTAGATATGAATAACGGACATTGTTGAGAAAATGTGCATTAGGAAATACAATCCACAGCATTCTAAAAGCCTCAATTAGACACGTTTGACAGACATTATCCAGAGAAATGACAAGAATAATCCAAAAGTATCACATTGAACGAGACGAATACAATATCAAGTTTCCTACACACTAAGCCCCTAATGCACAAGATATACTTCTTGTCAACTTCTGAATGAGATACTTTTGATGATTATCCCTTTTATCCAAGTTGTTAATATCGCTGGCATGGTGAGAGAAACAGTATAGAATAATAAGAACATGAGCTACTGAATCGCCTTGACATGCTGTACAATCATAGTAGACATGTTTAACTAGAAATATGTGCATGTGATGCACTGTGATGTCCCCCGCTAACATTTAATCCGAAAGTGACCTATCCCCATTATGTACAAATTTCAAATTGTTTCCATGAAAACCAGGAAAATAACAATTCAGAATAACAAAAGTAGCAAAAGGCCCCACTCCCCCAGTAGTCCTAACCACATATCAAGTCTAGTAAAAATATTTTTAATAATTTTTAAGCTCAAGTACGGAAACAGACCCTACCCCCCATATACACCTAGTTCAACTTGTTTTATAAAAACCAGAAAAATAATTCAGAATAACTAAAATAGAAAAAGGCACCACTCCACCAGTAGGTCTAACCACATACCAAATTTCGTAAAATCGTAAAATAGTTTTTGCGATATGGCCCGGAAATGGTCCTCCCTCCATATGTTTTAAGTTGAAACTGTTGCCATGGAAACCAGGAAAAAGTATATAATTCAGAATGACCTAAATAGCAAAAGGCACCACTCCACCACTAGATCTAACCACATACCAACTTTCGTACCAAAATATTGAACGGTTTTGGAGATATGGACCGGAAACGAAAGCATCCCCCAATATGCACTAAGTTCAAAATGTTTCCATGGAAACCAGAAAAAAACTAAAACATTTAGAATAACCAAAATAGCAAAAGGCACCACTCCAGTACTAGATCTAACCACAAACCAAGTTTCATTAAAAAATATTGAACGGTTTTGGAGATATGGTCCGGAAACAAAAGCCTCCCCCAATATGCACTAAGTTCATAAAAACCAGAAAATATAAAAAAATCAGAATAACAAATATAGCAAAAGGCACCACTCCAGTATTAGATCTAACCACATAGCAAGTTAAATGAAAAAATATTGAACGGTTTTGGAGATATGGTCCGGAAACAAAAGCCTCCCCCCAATATGCACTAAGTTCAAAATGTTTCCATGGAAACCAGAAAAAATAAAACATTTAGAATAACCAAAATAGCAAAAGGCATCACTACAGTACTAGATCTAACCACATGCCAAGTTTCGTGAAAAAATATTGAACGGTTTTGGAGATATGGTCCGGAAACGAAAGCCTCCCTCAATATGCACTAAGTTCAAAATGTTTCCATGGAAACCAGAATAAAAAAAAATTCAGAATAACCAAAATAGCAAAAGGCACCACTCCAATACTAGATCTAACCACATACAAAGTTTCGTGAAAAAATATTGAACGGTTTTGGAGATATGGTCCGGAAACGAAAGCGTTACGGAATTACGGAACCACGGAATTACGGACGGAACTGAAAACATTATGTCTCCCGCAAAGCTTTGAATGATGTCAATAGATTTACGTAAAGCACAAAGATGATAAAAAGAACCTGAGTTTCTGTACCGAATGCCGCCTTGACATGCTGTACACTCATAGTAGACATGATTTATGATGTCAATAGATTAATGAGACGAGCATGTTACAACATTAGGACAATTCACACAGTTGCGAGTTTCTGCTTATTGACTGAAAGGTCAGAGCATATAAACATTCAATCATTGTATATCTTTGAACAGTTGAAACACATTAGTTTTCTGTTTCCTACCAAATCAACAACAGATTGTTCGTAAAAATGTACGAATCAACTGATAGGAACTGTTTTAGTGATCGGCAGAGTAACATTAAAATCACAATATATCATCTACTTGTTTAATATCTTATATTAATGTATATAACTGAACTTTTCTGAAGAGGAATAAATTAATAACTTTGTTTGGGTGAGTGAGTGAATTGAAAAGTTTTCTGTTTCATACAAAACAAATTGTTCGTAGAAATTTACGAAATAAGTTCGATTAGGAATGCTTTAGTGATTAGCAAAATAACATTGACACAATTCAACAACATATCAACTACTAATAAAATAAGTTCTTTAAATGTATATAACTGCACTTTTGCTGACGATGAATCAATTAATTATTTTGTATTAGTGACAGTTTCTAATATTTTAATTTTAATGAAAAGAAAGCAAAACTTATCTTCCAATTGAAATCACTTCTTCATAATCAAACGTATATTTGGATTTCAGACAAACCCTTAAGTGTATCAACTTAGCAAAAATCCCCGTGCAAGTTGAGCAAATGTTGATGCTGTTATCGTTAAAAAAAGAGCTTTTATCAAAATAAAATGTGCTTTTAAAAAGGAATCCTTCCAACACTTTCTGTTAGAAAAGACTTTAAACTATCCTTAACTTAATCATGATTATATCGATTTTTCTTAACAACGGTAATTCAAGATTAAACATACTTTGAATTATACTAAGCATTTTCTTTAAAGGGGCAGTAGCACGTTTTTCGATAATTTATTTTTTAAAAATTGTCACTGAATATTGCAAGCTAATGCTAATTGTACTATTTTGGCAGTGTCAAAAATTTCATTAAACGTGCCAATCATCCATAATCAGAGGACAAAGTATGAAGATTCACATAAAATACATTGGCGGCCATTTTTATGTGAACACCTTTAATTCATGTTTTGTAAGAAAAGGGAACCGCATGGCTAAATTCTACGTTATCTATTTGAATAATTACTGTTCCATTTACTTTAAATACACTGTCTTTCAATTGGAACCATTAATTTTCATTTTTCTGACATCACCCTATATTGCCTCTAAAAACGGCTTTGACGATTTAGTAAGTGAGTGAGTGAGTTATTGTTTAGCTCCGCTTGGGTAGTATTGCAGCCTTTAGCGGCGATTTGAAAGATTAAGACATTGGCTATGTTATGTTCGAAATTGGATCATTGAAATTGACACTACAAACAAGATCTCACGTATTTCATAAACTGAACGAAGGAAAGTAAAGTTATAATTGAATTGATGCCTTGCCATGCATTGCTGAAAAATAAGTTTTTAATTTTTCAATAAACGCTCAAAATCTTCAAATTTCTAAATAGCCTCTTAAAGAAATCAATATCGGTAGAGGATATCACAGACAAGTTGATTATACACGTTTTTAAATAAAATGACGGATTGTCAGTTCGAGATCATACAACTAACACTTAAGTGAAAAGTCTTGCGAAACTTAAGATTGAGTAATGAAGAAATCAATATTGTGTGATGCGCTCTCAGAAAAACAGGCTGGGGAAGCTTTTAGTTGGTTCACTCTTAAAGAGGCAATTCTTGATTTTCATCATTAACGCCTTACAAAATAATTTACGCCTTACAAAATATCAAGAAATTTTGAATGTGATGCGATCAAAGATCTCATTCAAGGTAATGTTTTGTAGATATTTCACAACCTACATTATCTAGATTCTTTTCTCTTTTCTGAACGACAAACATACACTGCTAAAAAATATACTTGTTGCTTTAAGTGAGGAGGATATATTATTTTGCTTTGAAAAAAACTCATTTATTGAACAGATGCCAAAAATATCCCAATAATGTTTAAAATAGCAATCACATGATAAGAACTTGTTTTAAAATGAAATGATATGAGAAGCTCTCTGTTTCTTCACAGTGAACAGCTCTGAACAGGCAGGATGTAACCCATATGGTAGCCATTTGGGGAAGATGTCAGAATTAACACCGCGCGTTTTTTTCATGAGAATATATTGTTGCTGAACTGACGGCAAAATAATTCTCTGCAAACAATTTGATTTTTTTAAGCAAATGATAACACTTCTCCTATGGAAAGGTTGGTTTATATCACAATGCAATGATTCAGTAACCAAACTGATAATAACAGCGTCGCTGATTGCACAACTAATTGTGATTGCAACCAATCAAGTATCTCCCATACTAGCGTATAAGAACAGGGTCGATCAACATTTCATGACGTGATCTGCCTTTGTGGGGTGAGAATGAAGGTAAATGTGCTTGCTTATATTGAATTGTGTTTGATTCTGTGTGTTTGGGGGAGTCAGCATGAAGAAGGGTCACTATACATATAGCTTTGTTCGTTATTAAAGTATACGAAATACCATACATTTTCAAATTGATATGCGAGTCTTGACTGAAAAAAATATAAAACATACTTTTTTAGGGTTTAAAGAAAGCAAAATTGTGCTTAAAGCTCTGATGGATATGTATGACCATTTTCTCCCCACAGAGGCAGATCAAGTCATGAAATGTTTATACAGCCTCTGTTCTATTTCGGCGTAATAGAAGAGAGGCTGTATTAACATTTCATGATTCGATTTGCCTCTGTTTGGAGAGAATGGTGTATGTGTTTAATCAAATATCAAATCTCCACCTTTATTTTTTGAAATTTAGATTTAGGGGATAAATCCATTCTATTTTTTATTTTTGGGTTGTATGTCGTGCATTCTTTACCCCTAAATATAATTTCAAACCGAGCTTGCGAGGTTTGAAATGTTTATTTAGGGGTTAAGAATGCACGACATACAACCCCAAAATAACAAACAGAATGGATTTATCACCATTCTAACATGACTAATTAGAAAAAAATGTGGAACTATTTTGACTTGCGCAAAAGCAATGTGATAAGGTCAAATCGGTGGAGACCGGTTCCACTCGTTCGAAAACAACGGTACAGTCCACTTTCATAAAGAACACATAACAATTAAAATGTCAGTGCTTACAGAAAAAACGAGTTTAAATAGACTCATCTGTAATCTATTGAGCATATTATCAATAGAAAACAGATTTCAATGTCGTCAAAGTAACGAATTTTTACCTAAATACATGGGTCGACCCATCACCCCTACAAGAGCGACAAGGACTGACCAAATCAAGGGACGTAACTCTGAAAATAGTTGTTCACTACGTGTCGGTGAACTGTTTCAAACTAAGTGGAAGCTGTCAAGAAAGTTATATTTTGTGTCATGGTTGGGGAGAATGTGACAGGAGAAGTGGTCACTTGTAAATTAGGGGTAGGGGCAGTGACAGCGTTCTGCGAAATTAAAGAATGAGGTCGCTATCGTTCATTTGACGAATCGCTGTATGAGAGGTGTGCGATCGTTGATTTTGTCTGTGAACTGTGATTAATTTACATCGCGACGCAGTAAGAAACACTTCAAACAGGAACCAAAAACCTCGTTATTCGATTTAAATTTGTAGGTGTTTCAAAATGTCGACAAGTTTCTGATATTGAACGTGTCGTCGCCAACATGTCTATTGTAAACAGAAAGTCGCTGAGTGCAGATTGTATACGCGTGCGCGGAGGAATGTGAAGCGGTCGTAAATATTTAGAGGTCATCATCGGCAAAATAATTACTCCAAAATGTTTACTAGTAACCAATCAGAACGCATTTTTTTCACACTAGTTTTCGTGTCATGTTAGAATTAATGGATTTTAGCTCATATGGCCTGTAAGAAAACTGGACATGTTTTACATACTCTGACTATTGAGGATTAAGATTTATAGCTTGTGTTGCCCTGTGGCACCTAATAAGGGCTGTAGATGTCACGCCCTTTTCCTTCTCCAGAAGCAAAAGGCATAGAGAGCTAAAATCTTTGGTACAGACTCCTAATCATGAGGATTGTTATTTACATTTTTGGTGTATCTATGGCCCCTAAGGTTTGGTGAACCTTTGGATCCTATACCCAAAATTACCAATTAGATATTTGAGCAATTACCGGTATTGAATTGATTACCAGTATCTGAAATCACATTGCCTATATATTTAAATTTAGGATTGGTGACCCTGTGGCCCCTACTAAGGGGGAACCACATTGGCCACACTCTATAGCATAATTGAATATGAAGCCCGATGAGCTACAGAGCCAATAGTTCTATTTTTATCAGTTTAATTGTTATTGCTATATCTATGTCACAATATGTTTGACACTGTTAGTGCCTTCTTCATTGGGCAAAGCTGTTTTAATTTGTGAAATATTCTGTAATTTGTAAACATATCGATTTGTCACTTTCATTATTTACTGAATCAAAGTAGAGATACATGTATATCAATAAAAACAACATATTTAATATGTATATTCCTGTGAAGATAGTCATTGCCCAATTGTAAGGAATATCCCGTATATTCAGCATATATAAAGCAGTCAGCAAATCTTCCTACTACCACATCTACAATATCCATAAAGTCCGCAAACTCCTTGACAATAGAACTACTCAACTTCTCATGTCAAGCCTGATTCTATCCAAGCTTGATTACTGCAACTCTCTATATTACAACATTCCAGCCCATCATCTCAACAAACTTCAGAGAATTCAGAACTCTGCAGCTCGAGTTGTCGCCCGTGTGCCTCGACATGAATCCATCACCCCAACACTCAGAAACCTACACTGGCTCCCAGTTTCAAGCAGAATCCAATACAAACTTCTTCTCCTGGCTCACAATTGCATACACGCTAGTGACTCTCCTGTTTACTTGAAAGATCTTGTCAATGCCCATGTACCCACTCGTTCTCTCCGTTCATCTGGTGCCATGCTCCTTTCTCAGCAAGCTACAAGATCAACCATGGGGGACCGTGCATTTGCTTCTGCAGCTCCTGTGCTCTGGAACAATCTTCCTCTATCCCTCAGAGAAAACAGCAAAACAGACTCTTTCAAAACAGCCCTCAAAACACATCTGTTCAGACAATCTTTCCCTTAAACTGCTTCTTTATCCAAGCGCCATTGAGCAATCACTGATTGGATAATCAGGCGCTATAGAAATTTATTATTATTATTATTATTATTATTCATATGAACATCCCTAATGTTTTTGAACAGTCATTCTCTCCCCACAGAGGCAGATCAAGTCATGTTGATTTAGCCTCTGTTCTATTACGCCGAAATCCGTGGGTTCCGGCAGTTTCCCCTGGCGGAAAAAACTTTCATCTCAATACATTTGAATTTCTTTATCAAATGACAAGGCTTCTCGCATGGAAAGGGTGGTTCATGTCACAATGCCTTTGCCTTGTTTCAGTAGCCCATCTTTTATTCTACAAAATACTGTTTTAGAGTTAGAAAAACATTATGTGTTTCTTGGTATCCTATTTACAAGCACGGGTCGCTTCTGTAAAGCTATTAAACGGCTAACCGACCAATCATCACGAGCAATGTTTGCTATTTTTAGAAAAATACGTTTGTTAGAAATTCCAATTGATTGTCAGCTTAAACTCTTTGATCAACTTGTTAAGCCAATATTACTGTACGGTGCTGAAGTGTGGGGTTTTGAAAACACTGCTCAGTTAGAGCGTATTCATTTGAAATTCTGTAAATATATATTGAAGGTTAAATCGTCAACTCCCGATTTCATGGTTTACGGAGAACTTGGAAGATACCCACTTAGTATTTCTATCAAATTGAGAATGCTATCATACTGGTGTAAGTTATTGATATCCCATGATAAATTATCTAGTATTGTGTACAAATTAATGCTTAACTTACAAAATTCTCGGGTTAATGTTAATGGTAAATTCCCGTTAGTAACAGAAATTAAGTCTATACTAGAGAGTACAGGTTATAGTTACATTTGGCAAATGCAAGAGTTTAAAAATACCCAGTGGCTTGTAAATAATGTCAAAACGGTACTTATCGATCAATTTCTGCAAAGATGGAGAGAAAGTAAACTACAATCATCAAAAGGCTTTTATTATAATAAGTTTAAAGATACTTTGTACATTGAAAACTATTTACTGCAACTTCCTATGAACTTACGTATATATATCACGAAACTTAGAACATGTAATCACAGACTTCCAATTGAAACCGGAAGATGGTATAAAATTGATAAAGAACATAGATTATGCCCTTCATGTAAGTGTAAGATCGGTGACGAGCTTCGTTTTATGTTAGAATGTAATATGTTTAATGAAATAAGACACAAATATCTTCCTGCGTACTATTGTAAACATTCATCCATAGAGAAATTTATCTCACTGATGTCCATCACATATAAACCAATACTTGTTAAAATTGCTCTTTATATCAAATATGGATCGCGTATGCTCCATTAATATGTATGTAATACTACTGTCTTATTATTTGTTCACTCTATGTCATAAATTCATGACTTATGAGAATAAACTTGACTTGACTAGTAGCCAAAATGATGATTTAAGAATAGCGTCGCTGATTGCACAACTAATTTTGATTGCCTCCAATCAGGCATCTCCTTTTCTATCCCACAAACTCGTCGTAATAGAACAAAGGCTAAATCAACATGACTTGATCTGCCTCTGTGGGGATAGAATGTTGAACGGTATGTATCTGATAAATCTATGTATTTAATCACCTTGTAAGATAATTGTTAAAGTGTCTACAAAACACCCTCTCAGTTGTTCGACAGAATCCTTTGTCCAAGCTTTGATTTGTTTCAAAATTGGTTTTTCCGACTTCAGTTTCTGCTTATACAATGGTAAGAGATGAATGGCATTATGGTTCGAGGTTCCAATCGGCGGCTTTGCGTAGGACTTATAAGCGCCGGAAATATTGCCGTAGCACATATCCAAAGTCTTGTCTCGCCTTAAAAGACATGTCACGTATTGGAAATAGTGCGGAAAACATTCTTTAGAGAACACTGATTAAAGTTACCCATAATGAAGTTTAGAGCATCCAGGGAAAGAGCTTGCAATTTGTCTGTGGTTGTGCGGATTAATTCGGCGGCCGTGAATGAATTTGCATTTGGTGGAATATACACAACAGGTATAATTATCCGTCCAAATTATCGAAGAAATAAAATGGTCTAAATGAAACTGATATTATTTCAACATCCTTTGAACAAAACATTTCACGTACAATTAAGTTTTTACACCATTTTTCATTTACATGCATACACAATCCCCCGCCCGTTACCTTTTCCGTAATACACAAGTCCCTATCCATGCGAATCGGTTGTTCAAATCCGAGAGAGTGAGTGATTCTGTGTTCACACTGTCATTGAGCCATGTTTCCGTGAAGCACAGAACACTACTGATCTTACCTCTTAACTGTAGTACTCGCTTCTGAAATCCGAAAACAAAAATTCAAATGTAAAAGCTATAGGTGTATCCAAATCAAATTGATATTCTGCATTAGCTCATTCTTCACATAACACTTCCTGTTCAATACCAAATTTAACTTTAGTGTTCATTTTCAAAGGAATACTTGTGTTTGGATCAACCACATCAGACCTGCCTCTCTGTCTTGAAAATATATGATCAGACTGATGCGACGGTGGCATTATTCCCTTTGACCTCTTTGAACGAACAAGTCGATGGTTGAAAGCGGCCATTGTGGGAGTAGGCCATTCCATAGATTTAGATTGAAAATGATATCATTTGAGCGGCAGAAAGCCAGCGAATGAGATTAAAAATGATAATGAGTGGCAGTTAGTAAGCAAATTAAAGGATGCAGAGATAAATGGTGAATAAATGATGATGTCATTGTTAACTTAGTGACGTAAGACGGCGTGAGATGGGAGATTGGTTCTGCAAATGAATTGTGCAAATAAACAAGGATACCATGATTACTGAAAACGAATAAATGAAAATAGCATTAGAAGTTGATATTAATTTTGACGATATTGATAAATGCAATAAGTGTCAAATACGAAATTGAATCATTTAATTTCGTGATGTCACTTATTATTAGCCTCGATTAAAATACCGCCATGTTTATTTTACAGTATGGTTTCACGTTTTACCATGAAATCTAATGAGATTCCCTTTTGTCAAACTTCTAGCACCTCCAGTATAGCATCAAGGTGGTTAAATCCCTCATTCGCAAAGTTGATACTGGGAATGCCCAGGCTACGACTTCGTCTGACAAATTAGGTTTATGCCCAGTTCCATTGTGGAATTATCTTTTTCAAGATATTCAAAACTCTTTTATGCAAATAGCAAAGATTATGTAGTTGAATAACTTAAAGAAAGATATAATTGATAAACTAATATCAAGATACAAACTTACATGTATGCATTTTAGAAAACGGAATCTTATACTTTTGTAGATCAATAAGTTGTTATACCGGAAAATTGGAATTTTTTCACAAAAATATATATGGCTGATACATAAAGAAACCGGGAAAAGTAATAAAAGTTTTGTTATTATTAACTTATCTTATGTCATAGTGCCCTTCACTTATTAAATAGATATCGGCTATAAAACTTCCATAATGGCTTTTAAAGTTTCACAACTTTTATACAATTTATTGTTTATAAGTGAACTACAACTATATATTTCATGATATACAATATTGTTAGATATTTATAAATATCCCCGTGGAGAAAGAGGTTTATCTAGCTTCTTCATCAGACAGGAAGCAATATCAGTTACAGGCTCCTACTCCTACAAAACCTGATTGTATTATACAGATGTTCATCTTCAGACTGCAGAAACCATGATTTTGCATACATTTATGCATGGGAGAATCCGGCAAAGTAATAACATGGCTTTGCGTGTCCAAAGCGAGAGAAATCCTGTCGGTGATTTAAACATAACTCAATGAATAATCATAAGTTGATTTGGAATATTTCTTATCAATCAAAAACGTGTGGGATTGACATTTCGTGTGAAGCAGTAAACTGAAATTTGATGGCTTTGTTTAATGAATCAATCATGTCATCAAACCATCTTTAAAACCAATAACAGATTCAATCAGGGATGAATAAACATAACATAATCAATCATGTCACTAACAGATACAATCAGAAAATTAATTGACAAAAACAATTGTCACTCCAAGTAAAGATATTTTACAATGATGTACATATTTATAAAAGAATATCATAAGAGCACCAAACCACGACAGGTTTGTTCCAAATTAACCCGCTATTGTCTTATCTCTCACTATGATTTCTTACTTTCTCTTCCCTAATTCTTTCGATCCCTTTCCCCCTGATCTATCTACTCTCTTTTGGATGGGACATCCACGTTTTTAATACTTAATACACCAACTGACTGACTGACCCGCTATTGTCAGTTAGTTCATGTATGTTTTTGTACCCTATAAGAAAAGTGTGAGACTTTGTGCCGTTTTGATAGTTTTGGAGCCTTCACACACCTGCCAATTTCAATTTCACATGTTTTACAATCAAAGTGTTACATTTTTGCCTTATAACTACAGCAGTAAACATTTAGTTGTTTTCGCAGTTGGATATTCAACAAGGTGCACCACAAATTTTTACACTTAAGCTTATTACACGAACTTCATTTCCGATAGTGTTCATATGCATAGTGAGGCGAAATTAGTTTTCACATTTGATAGATTTTATTTTCCGATACGAACGAATTTAATATTTGGTAATTACAAGCGGAGTAATCAACGAGTATAGTGCTCTGATATGGTCTCCCACACAAGCAAATAAATAATCAAAAATTGAATATCAAGAATTTATGTTGCAGATGAAGAAGTACATGTTTTTTTATTAAAAATGAACAAATATTAGTGATGAAAATTCCAAAAAATAACTATTAACAAATAACTGAGTGGTTAACAAAACAACTCCCACATAAAACAGAAAATGTTTCTGCAATTTTTTTGCTCTAAAATAGTCACTACAAAAAGTCCAAAAAGATAAAATATACATTTATATAAAATAGGAGATGAATGTGATTCCCATCTGGTATTCGTGACAATGCGAAAATACCTCCTTTTTTGATCGAAACATATTTTATTTATTCAAGGAAAGGATTGAGCACAAGTTGTCCAACTTATAAAGCCCTCTTCAGGCCTCCTTGTGTTATCAGTGATATACCAAGAGACGCGCAGTAACAAGAAAACGATTTTAACATGTCAAGCAACGAGGGAAAAGCTTTCATTGACGAGCAGAGCACACACTGAACAGAGACAGGCGAAGATACATATTCAATAGATAAGGCTTATGGATTCAATTGCTGCGGGTCTGGTATGGTGATTATTGCGTGTTTAAGTCATGCTGTGTCTGTTATAAATCTCATTATTGATCATTTTATCCTCCATCAGAAATGTTATAAAAAACATTGCGTGTAAGGTCTAGTTCTTGATTTCATATTGATATTTCTATCATATTATGTAATATCAAATTGTTCTTGATTTGATATTCATTTTTCTTTCATTATATTTAATGATATTTATATTTTCATACAGCATTCCATTGTCAGAATTAAGACATTAATTCAAGGAATAGGAAAAAAAGATTAATGTCATTTAGATTCAAATGATGGCAGAATGATAATTATCAATTTTGATTGTGTTTATCCAAATATGATGCAAAACATGCACATCGCCTGAATAATCTTTTTTTTAACCATGGAAGAGAAATTTCATAACAAAAATGTTACATTCAACACTAAAGGAACAGTTTTGAATGGAGATATTTACATTTACTGTATATTACAGACAGCAGGAAACTAATCTGACATCCCTAAAACAGATGTACGATCCACATCCTAAATTAATAATTTTGTATGGAATTATGTTTTGATTGGACACATGTTTTAGCAAAAGAAGTCAATATTAGGTGATTTTAGATAAAATTATGATATTACTTTTAGCTTTTACCCCAAAACATGTTACTGATAATCATGAAGAGTTTTTGCATTTTTGAGCCATCTATTGGATAAAACATATTTTATGAGAGTCAAGAGAAAGTGGGTCTTGCATTTTGCTTTTGTATAATATAGATTGAATGAGTCGAATTTAAGCAAATATATATACCAGATGATGTGCCAATATTGGTCAGTAGTATATATGTGAATATATTAGATCGATCACATTGACTTGAGATATTCACATTGCCTTCCATTGGCACTAGTCAAAAACAAAATATAGGCAATGTATACATGATAATCCGTAAACATGAATTGCCTAAGGTATATAAGAACTTGCTGCCTGTGTGGTGATATTAGTGATGAAAATTCCAAAAATTGACTATGAAAATGAATGTAATTCCTGTTTGGTATTCGTGACAAGGTGATAAAGCCTCCTTTTTGGATCGAAACATATTTTATTTATTCCAGGAAAGAATTGAGCACAAGTTGTCCAACTTATAAAGCCCTCTTCAGGCCTCCTTGTGTTATCAGTTATATACCAAGAGACGCGCAGTAACAAGAAAACCGTTTTAACATGTCAAGCAACGAGGGAAAAGCTTTCATTGACGAGCAGAACACACACTGAACAGAGACAGGCGAAGATACATATTCAATAGATAAGGCTTATGGATTCAATTGCTGCGGGTCTGGTATGGTGATTATTGCGTGTTTAAGTCATGCTCTATCTGTTATAAATCTCATTATTGATCGTTTCATCCTCCATCAGAAATGTTATAGAAAACGTTGCGTGTAAGGTCTAGATCATATTGATATTTCTATCATATTATGTTATATCAAATTGTTCTTGATTTGGTATTCATATTTATCTCATTATTTGAAATTATATATATTTTCATACAGTATTCGATTGTCAGAATTTTATTACTTTTATTTTATTATTATTTATATTTTATCATTTTATTTTAAGAGATTAATTCAGCAAGTAAAGACAAGCAAAATGATTCACTCGAGACAAAAACATGACTCTTAAATGGCAGAATGATAGTTATCCATTTTGATTGTGTTCATCGAAATATGATGCAAAACATGCACATCGGCTGAATAACCCTATTTAACCATGGAAGAGAAATTTCATAACAAAAATGTTATATTCAACACTAAAGAAACAGTTTTGAATGAAGATATTTACACATACTGTATATGAGAGACAGCATGAAAAGATTCTGACATTCCTAAAACAGATGTACGGTCAATATTTGTCAAAATCTTCAAATAATATGCACAGATCATTTTTCAAAATATGTACAACCTTTGAGAACTTGAATTGTGCAGTAACGCAGCTTTATCTTAATATCGCCTTGGGAAACAGGTAAAAATACAATATAAATGAAATATCAAAACTTGTGAATATAATATAACCGAAATCATAAACTCTAATATTTTCATGATTCTAAATCCATCTGCTGCTGTGCATTTTTATATGTCACAATATAAACTTATTTTAACACAAAACTGTGTACAAACAAGCAATAAAAATCACAAATGAGCAATAAATAGTTTATGTTCCTGTTCTCCTCGATACCAATGTTCTTCTTGGTTTAAATACAGACAAGCAAAATTATTCACTCGGGTCAAAAACATGACTATTAAGCTTGCCATGTATCTAAAAGAATTATTTGCTCATATATTCTCAGTCTAAATTAAATCATTAAAGAATTGTCAATAGTAGTCACTGTATATTAATCACTCATAACACATACTAATCATCCAGAGTCAGTGAACAACTTATATAGATTCACATAAAGTCCATTGTCTGCCATTTTTATGTGAACACCTTTAATTCCCTTTGTGTAAGAAAAAGGAATCGTTTGGCTGAATTTTACATTATATATTTGATTTATTACTGCTCTGTTTAGTTTAATACATTGTCTTTCAATTAGAAGCATTTATTTTCATTTTCCTGACATCACCCTATATTCCCCCTTAAATGTGCTACTGCCGCTTTAAGTCTCTTTTCATTTAATAAGGTTGTTATCTCAACAAAGGTCTAAAAAGAGTGCGAAATTGAGAACTTCATCTTCTGCAATGATTATGGATTCTAGAGGTAAACCTACAAAACATGTTAAAATATCAATTTTATTTGTTATCTTTTGATAAAATTCCCGTACATCATTGGTTCATATTTGTAGAAAAAGGAGGATCATAATGTTCATTTAACTTTTCTATTCTGAAATTCCATTTAAAATTTCCCTTAAAACAACATAATCTTTTTCTAAACGATATTCAAATTACAAACTGCTATTAAGCAATTGCCAAGGGAAATGATGTCAAGCATTATGAAAATACTAAATCAGAACAACCTTTTATGTTAAGGGTTACTCTAGATGGTGAAAAATGAAAATAAAAATTCACATGTTATGCGCATTTAAAGTTTTAAAAAATGTTTAGTGTTATATTCAAATATCATTTATGCATGAAGATCATAACTCCCTAGTGTTATGTTTATTCATATAAAAGCATAGTTCTTTGGGGTTCAATGAGTGAATTGAATGCTTATAAGCTCATCCGGCTTGTAAGGCCAAGAATGGTTCACAGGGAGTCACACTCTTAAAACCTATTTAATCTTTTTCTCAAGAAGCGTAAGGCCGAGAAAGCTGAAACCTTGTGTACATGCTTCTTAACCTAGTAGGGGATATAGTTCATGATGAGCTACAGAGACAATGGCTCTATGTTTTGTTTTGATTTCGAAAGGTCATTGCAGTTTCAAATTAATCAATTTCACTTTTTGGGAATTTAGCTTAATGTGTATGGTTCCCACTGCTGTAAGTTGTGTTTTTTGTACAACGTAAAATACCAAAAGTATGACAATTAAAGAAGGTCGACTTTAATTTCTCTGAATAACTTTACATGGTTTGGTTCATTAGAATGCCAAATTTCGTAAATACAAAAAACATCATCATCTTTAAACTGTCAGAAAATGAATCGTAAAATTACATTTACTTTTTCATGAAACATTTTCTTCTCTTATAAGCCATTTACAACGTTTGCTGGCAAAATATAAGGTGTTCCTAAATCCTTTTATTGCATTTCTCTCAATTGTCATCAATCTTTAACTCATCGGCAAAAGCAAGTTATCAAAAATAAAGGTAAAACTTTTCAAATAACCAAAACCGCTTGCATTTTGATGAAAAGGTTATGTATATCAACCTTAACACTGATCAGCTGAAATACTATTTGGTGGAATCGTTACTGCGTTTGACAAACTTAAAGTGAGTATCGGACAAAAACACAAATTACAGACTCTCATTTTGATATTTTTACACCCTCAAATCATTGTACATAATTTTAAAGAAATAAGATAGTAAAAACATGACCTGAGAAAAACTTTATGAAGTCCTTGTATGACTGTTTCAATATTCCTTTCAAAACTTATTTTATGCAAATTCAAATATTCTTCAATCAGTGACAAACCACAGGAACTAACACTTGCGTTTTTTCTCAAACGCTTATATTTCTTCCTTCCATTTAACAATTGCAAATAATCAAAGTGAAAGGCTGAATGCATGAGCATTTTGAATATAATACACCTGTAACATTTCAAGTACATGGACTTAGTCTAAGGTAGCGTTGACAATGGTTGAATGCAATTAGCCATGTCAAGGGATTCTCACCTTTGTGTATTTCTTTAAAATTCGTTAATTACAAGTTGAAAACCACAATTTAAATGATAAGGCGATTTTTTACATTCTTTTTTTGTCAATAGCAATAAGAAAAAAAAATTCCTGATTTCAGTTTTAAAGTGATAACTTTCTTCTGTTGAGTTAAATTGTTTGATGAGTCATATTTTAGAAGAACAAAGTGTTAGACAGTGGAACATCTGTTCTTGAAGAACAGGTGGAAGTTTATTTGACAATTCAAAAATTTATTGATCTATCAACTAAATATATTGGAAATAGTTTACAAATTTCTGTGCGTGAAATATAACATAACGGTTATGTTGCAGAGCAAAAAATATAAGCAACATGCATTACCAAGAGGCAAGAAAGTGAATATAAATTGAATAATGACTTGTTGGAAGTGAATAAGTAGGCTAATCTGTTTTATTTGATACGACATGAAATGCAAGTGATTTACAGTTGTCGATTACATTATGTCTTTGGTCGCCTGTTCATTTGCTTTTGAAATATTGAGTACTTTAAAATACAGTTTGATCAACATAAAGTGAAAAATGTCTCTCTTTGATGTTTTAGATTGGAAAATGAAGTCGAGAAAGGAAAATGAATCCTACAATGATTGATGCCTTGTAAATCGATTTGCCAGGCAAAACGTGTCTTTCTTCAAAGCCCTGATTATTTTCAAGGGGTATCAATTAAAACAGGGTTGTCGTAACATTAAACGTCTATTTGTTAAAGTATTTGGAATAGGGTATACATATGTTTTACTGTTGTTCGCTCCAATGTGACGAAGGACCCAAATTGTGTCATTTTCTTATTCAATACGTTGATAATATTTAAACATGACGCCAATTTTCTCATAGATGGTCGTGTTATTTTTTTATAGGCTTGTGCTGATTGGCAAATATGAACCAAATTTTGAAATCTGAATTGATTACGATTACCACAAATACAGAAACAAAAATGTGAAAGGAAAAGGCAATTGTTTTGCTTAAAGTGTAAAAAAATCATGTTTAGCTACATACCTCTAAAGAAATGGTGATTTAAATACATGGCAATGATTCAATAACAGCTACTAATACCACATACATTGAAAGGAACAGATAAGATCAACAGCATGAATTCTTTATCACAAGGGTCGTAAAAGGTGTAGCCCTTTATGTGAACACACCAAAAAAAGTTAAGCACCCTTTGATTTTTCACAGAGGGGTGTTATTCGTTGAATCATGCTGAGAAAAAGAAGATAAGCAAAACCAATTTGTATTGAGAAAACAATCCTTTGGTCATATGCAAGAGAAGTTTTGTAATCGTGTGGGCACTAAAAGTGCATGAAAATAAAGAGAGAAATGGACATGGAATTTCATCCAAAACATGGATGTTTAAGTAATGTCACTACAAGCCACCCGATCAAAGCAGCTTAAATATAGTGAATCATAAAACATTGTGCGCGAATAACTGCACCCACTCTTCTTGACATACCCCTAGCCAGGTTCTTTACTTGTATCTGCTGCCACTCATCGTGAAGAACGGTCTCCAGTTCCCTCAGGTTTTGTACAGGAGGATCCCTTCTTTTTATTCGAGGACCCAAAATGTCCCAAACATGCTCGATTGGGTTTAAATCAGGTGACATTGCATTTAATTTTCGAATTTAAAGTGAACATTTAAAGGCTTTTCTCAAGCCCTGATTTGATCGTTACTTTTAATTGATTATCTGATTTTGATTTAAATTTGGTATACGGTTATAGTTTGGAATTATATGTGTACTTTAGGATAATAAAACGTATCTTCTTTGGATTAACCCCCGATTATATACCTTGTTGTATGTTGGTAAAATTACTTCGACAATTTATTACAATACATTTGTAGATATGAAATATGACTTAAATGTTTTTCACAACAATTTCAAATATCCACTGATGTTTCAAAATCCTTTAAAAGAATTATATAAAAACACTTTTGTAGTATGTCTTCAATTCCACTCAATTTACCCCTGAGAGAAAAAGGTCACGTATTTAAATACGTTTTGCCCAAAGTATATATAAACCTTGTGAATATTCGATGATAATTGGAACACAGAGGAAAACTATTCAATTTGAAGTTTCTGAAGAGGGAAAGGGTGTTAATGAGGAGATAGCCTGCGGGAGACAAAATTATCTTGATGATATAGTGATATCTTTTCATACATATGCTAGTGTAGACATTGAGACGAAGACACTTTGAGATTTATATCGCTTCCACATGATGTACATGTATATTAAGTTATAATAGATAAATAGTTAGATGGATAGATTGACGCATGGACGGACATATGGGGTATTGCGTTACTGAAAACACAATTTGATTTAACAAATCTATATAATTTGAGGCTTTACAACTTCTAAATCGAGGAACTTAAAGGGGCAGTAGCACGTTTTTAGGGGGAATATGAGGTGATGTCAGGAAAATGAAAATTAATGGTTCCAATTGAAAGACAATGTATTTAAACTAAATGGAGCAGTAATAATTCAAATATTTAACATAAAGTTTAGCCATGCGATTCCTTTTTCTTACAGAAAATGTATTAAAGGTGTTCACACAAAAATGGCGGCCTATGTATTTTATGTGAATCTTCATACTTTGTCCTCCGACTATGGATGATTGACTTGTGTAATGACATTTTTGACACTGTCAAAATAATACATTTAACATTAACTTACAATTATCACTGAAAATTTTAAAATATAAAATTATCAAAAAACGTGCTACTGCCCCTTTAAGAAAGGGTAATTCATATAATATAAGAATTTTTAAGGATTTTAAAACTCAACAAACAAATACTCAATATTTCATTCTAGCAAAAATTAGTTCATTGATTGAATGATTAAATTAAACGTTTGAAGAAAAGTAAATATGTCAAATCCAGCGCCTTATTTGATCATTAAGGTGGAAGAGATTTGAATGGCATGTTAAAAACCACATCCTAAAATCTCTTTTTTTTATGTTTTTATTGATTCACCTTACTCTGGTATCAGGTTGGTCTTGCATTATTTTTCTTTTTTTTTTCTGTGGTTATTTGTTACCATTATATCTTGTTTGCTGTAGAATTTATCGATAGAATTAACTTGACAGTATTGATTTGTTCAGAGTCAACCATCTTTTGAGATGCTAATATATAATTTCAAGCTACTTACCGCTGGAAATAAAAACAAGTAGTGAAATATTATAATATCCTTTTATGATAAATTTTAGGTAGTGGGATAATATTCCAAAATTGAATGTTTTTAGTTGTAAATTTAGTAAGTGAAAAAATCGCCGAAAAAGACAAATAGACAAAAATCGACTTTTTTTAATAGGGAAGAATTAGTTAGTTTGGTTATATGTTAAAAATATTGTTTTATTTGGTAAAGTGCTTTGAGGCTTTTTATTGATAAATTTATGAGTCAGAAAAAGAAGGACAGAGACTATTTAGATATACAATTTTACCAACACAAGAAAATGAATGTCGGACATCCCGTACTACAATCTTATATGAGCTTGTCACTTACCAAATATTTTCAATTGAAGATGAAATAGTGACATTTTTACTGTTCCTTGTCTTGATTTCTTATTAATGAAATGGAAAAAGCAAGTTTTGGGAAATTGTATTATTATGGATAAAAGTTATCCAAGGCATTTTACCTCAAAGAACTGAAACAAGGGGTGCTATCCAATACGAAACTCACACACGAAAGTCATGCAAATAAAAGGAATACATAGAGGATGTCTGTCTTTTCTTGACAAATACCATGTTTATCTCATCGAGTGAGGTAGAAAGTTTATATTTTCGCAGCCACGAGTAAACATATTTAACTTTTCTACCTCACGAGATGAGATAAACATGGTATTTGTCAAGAATTGACAGATATTCTATTTATTATAGGATGAAATCCTTATAATTACGTCAAAGAAGGCCAATTACATGTTGAGTAGCCGCTTGGAAGAGATCGTCACCGCGGTAACAGTGTGACGTCATATGAGAATTCATGACGTCAGACCATTGTTACATGACGTCAAACTCTTGAACTTGACGTCACTCGAGTTGTGATAAAGTTTATTACCACTCAGTAGAGTGGCGATAAAGGTTATCGCCACTGTAGCCAGATAGAACGTTTTTATTTCACTGATAGAACAGAGTATCTCACCGCCAATCATATAGTAAATAACACTTATATGGGTTTCTTTTTCAAAGCAACACACACTGAAGGTCGGCAATTTACCCATGTCAATAGATTGCTAAGCACGATGCGTCTCGCTATGTCACGTGTTAGATACAATACAATAGTTCAGAGAGAAAACTCTTAAAGGGGCAGAAGCACGTTTTTTGATAATTTTATATTTGTCACTGATAATTGTAAGTTAATTCTAAATGTGTTGTTTTTCACCTTGTCAAAAATCTTACTACTCAAGCCAATCATCCATAGTCAGAGGCCAAAGTATGAAGATTCACATAATATCAGTTGGCGACTATTTTGTGTGAACACCTTTAATTAATTTTGTGTAAGAAAAAGGTCACAGGTCTAAACTTTTTTACTGCTCCATTTAGTTTAAATACATTGTCTATCAATTAGAACCATTAATTTTTATCCTGACATCACCTTATATTCCCCCTAAAAAGGTGCTACTGGCCCTTTAATAACACTTAGACAGATTATATGTTATACAAGTGTTTGTTTTCTGAGTCACAAATGTCAAATTAAATTAGTGGTGTTTTTTCCTAGAGAATAACTAAGGCTACAATTTGAGTTCTTTTCACAAGCCACTTAAATATTGTCAAAGCGGTGTTAAACAATACCCACTTTCTCGTTAGTGCTTTTCGGTTTAGAAGTAGATGATATTATATGAGTGTCCAAGACATACTATGTTTACGACACGAGTGGCTAAATATTAGTATTTCCCGAGCGAGAGCGAGGGATATACTGATATTTAGGCAGGAGTGTCGTAAACATAGTATGTTATGGGCACGAATATAATTTTCTGTTTATTACCGTAGTCCCAAAATTAAAGAAAATGCTCAAAACCTACTTCTCAGCAAGGCAGACTAGCAGACTAACCATATACATTGTGACGTCATAGGCGAACCGTGCCGTCAAAAACATTGTTTATCACGTGACGTCACAATGAAAAAGTGATATTTTGCCCTAGGGCAACATATGAAAGATATGAACCTCTATATGACAGCCCTCGTAGGTAATAAAAGTGATTTTGAACCGGTCAAAAACAATATTTCTGACCAAAACCTAAACAGTTAAACACAAGTGAATGACAACATAAGAAAACTGATCTACAAAGACATACATGGATTCGTTGTGATTTATAAAGATAATATAACAAATATACACTCAACAGGAAGATATGTCACCTAATTTTCTTCAGAACCAAAAACAAAAGTTTGCTGCTAGATAACGTTGATTATGAATGTCATGAATAAAACTATGACCGGGTACACGGAAGACACAAATATACTTTCCTGGACAAAATCGTACTGCACCTTTTATTGGGAAATGAGAAATAAGGAAAAAAGCCACCCCGCGCCGGGATGACAGCTAATGACAGACTGGAGATGCTTTAAACATCTAGGATGATTATTGAGTAAAACAATATTTTAGTTGCATTTCAAAAATCGATGAATAAAAAAGCAAACAAATAAATGCAAACTAACTTTTTGAAAGCTATTATAAGCTGTCAAGCTGTTTCTTTCCCGAGGGTAATCAAGTCAAGCAATTATTTATAGGTCGATAGTAACTACATTAAGCAAAAACACGTTTTTTAGGTTTTTAGATAGCAATCTCTAATTGCAGTTTTAACAAGGAATATATTTGAGTTCGAATAAAATAGATTCTCCTTGGTAAACACGATTAATGTTTATATTCGTGACTTTTGATGTAAATTGCCAATGTTTTTCTGCATTGTATATCCGTCTGTATTAGAACATCTTTAGATGATCTTTAACCTGAGTGTATTCTCCGAACACAAGATTTTCTGTCACTCAGATTTGTGGTATGATTTTCTGAAACAGGTACAGAACATGTGTCAATGAAAACAATATACTTGTGGCTATACAGATCAATAAAAGAAACCATATGCAGGTACAGACGTAACAGACAGAGGAAATAAAATAAACATAGACAACTAGAAATCTGTGCATGTGATGCACTGTGATGTCCCCCGCTAACATTTAATCCGAAAGTGACCCTACCCCCATTATGTACAAATTTCATATTGTTTCCATGGAAACCAGAAAAATAACAATTGAGAATAACCAAAGTAGCAAAAGGCACCACTCCTCCAGTAGTTCTAACCACATATCAAGTCTAGTAAAAATATTTTGAATAGTTTTTAAGCTAAAATACGGAAACAGATCCTACCCCCATATACACCTCGTTCGACTTGTTTCTTTAGAAACCAGACAAATAAAAAATTCAGAATAACCAAAATAGCAAAAGGCACCACTGCAGTACTAGATCTAACCACATACCAAGTTTCGTTAAAAGATATTGAACAGTTTTGAAGATATGGTCCGGAAACGAAAGCATCCCCCAATATGCACTAAGTTCAAATGTTTCCATGGAAACCAGAAAAATTTTTAAAAAATAAAAATTCAGAATAACGAAAATAGCAAAAGGCACCACTCCAGTACTAGATCTAACCACATACCAAGTTTTGTTAAAAAATATTGAACGGTTTTGGAGATATGGTCCGGAAACGAAAGCATCCCCCAAAATGCACTAAGTTCAAAATGTTTCCATGGAAACCAGAAAAATTTTTAAAAAATAAAAATTCAGAATAACGAAAATAGCAAAAGGCACCACTCCAGTACTAGATCTAACCACATACCAAGTTTCGTTTAAAAATGTTGAACAGTTTGGGAGATATGGTCCGGAAACGAAAGCGTTATGGAATTACGGAATTACGGAATTTCGGACGGAACCGAAAACATTATGTCTCCCGGAAAGCTCTGCGGGGGACATAATGATAAGAGATTACACCTATGACTACATGTCGAATTTTGTAAACAAAATAACTTCAAGCACACACTATATTGATTAAATACGATTATTTGTTTGATTTATTTGTGAACGAGATCCAGGGGCAGATACAGATATCCAACCAAAAGCTGCAACAGACATGTAAAGAAAGATATCTGAAAAGTCTCTGTCCTTCTTTTTCTGACTTTTTCTGATATATTTATCAATACAAGCCTCAAAAAGTGGAAAGTATAGCTGAGCGAGAGAGAAAGAGATCGGTATATACCATTGGGACAAAACAAACAAATTTATTCACTCAACGAATGAAAAATAAACTCAGGTTTGTGCTATGATAATTAATAATGTTTTATTCTAAAAATATAAACAAAGTGTACCAGTGAGACAGAAAGTCAATACATTTGTTAACTCAACTGTTATGAAATGAAATGAAATTTGACACATAAAAATGGAGGTATTGACCCTTTTATCGAGCATTCCTTTCCATCATTGGTTAAACAAGAAAAGGAAATATTCAATTATCCTTTATTATTTCATTCAGCTTTATGTTTATGTTAATAAAACTAATTGAGCCATGACGTGAGTTAATGTGGAATGATTTGTTGTAAAATGCAACTTACCGTTTTGATAAGATTAACTTGTCTTATCTTATGTTTACTTGTTTTTAAATTGACTATTTATTACAATGTTACAAACATAAAGCTTTTATTATGATAGAAATTCCGCTATATGACAACTATATATCATTTTACCATAAAGATCATAACTACTCCCACACCACCGTTTTCGCTTTGCATTGTTATTCATTATCTCTCGTTTCACTTTCATATAGGCAAAGAAACGGTTAAGAAAAACTCACTGATAATTTTCATTTTCCACATTAAGCAAACAGTGATTGGTATGTACAATTGCCTGCGTTTTGATAAAATAATAATTGAGTAGTCCACGCATGTTCATCAATAACATGATTGTAGGATGATAGTTTTATATATGAAATTAAATAGATTATTAGGAAATGTGTTGTGGTATGTAACCTGATTGTAGTCCAAATGCATAGGTTAATGATAACGTGTTCAAATGATTCAGATACAAATCAAAGTTTTCAAAACTATTCATATGTTTTCCCATAAGATATCTCTAAATGAAGCTTCGTTTACCTCTTACATATGAAACTAAATAGATAATTAGGAAATGTGTTATCGTATGTATCCTGATGGTAGTCGCAATGCATAGGTTATGATAAGGATTTCAAATGATGATTACATATCAAAGTCCCAAAATAATTCATATGTTCGTCCATAAGAAATCTATATATGAAGCTGCTTTTACCTTGTATTATTTGTCTTTGATACTGTCATCCTAAGTCCTTTATTGTCTTGTGACATTCATCATCAGACGTGATATTTCATAAATACTTAAGGTTAATGATATTAAAAGATTCATAATTCGTTTCAACCTTTTATCTTTGCTATAAAAGGAAAATATTAAACTAGCATAAAAGAAATGTTACAAAGTTTTCAACGTCGTCAAAAACTAAAAATACTATCACCTGACAGAGTCGGTTTAGAGTGTATTTGACAGACACATCTCTTTTAAAGGGGCAGTAGCACGTTTTTAGGGGGAATATAAGGTGATGTCATGAAAATGAAAATTAATGGTTCCAAATGAAAGACAATGTAGTCGCAGTAATAATTCAAATATAAAATGTAAAGTTCAGCCATGCGATTCCTTTTTCTTACACAAAATGAATTAAAGGTGTTCACACAAAAATGGCCGCCAATGGATTTTGTGTAAATCTTCATACTTTGTCTTCTGACTATGGGTGATTGACTTGTGTGATGAGATTTTTTACACTGTCAAAATAATACATTTAACATTAACTTACAATTATCAGTGAAAATTTTAAAATATTAAATAATCAAAAAACGTGCTACTGCCCCTTTAAAGAGGTTATGCACATTTTCGTTCTTCAGGAAAAGTTACTTTTGGTTTGTGTCACTTCAAACGCACACGGGTTGCATAAATCGTAATTTCAGATAGTTTTTGTTAACAGAAATGTTCGACATTTCAGTTTAAAATTGATGAAGTATGGAATTTAGCTAAGAAAACAATGTTGTCGATCTAATGCCTTTAATTTACATAAATAATTTAAACATCTTTTAAAACAATGTTATCATCCTGAAATTCTGAAAAGTTTTACTGTCTAATGTCATATATCAAAGCAATTTTTTGAATACTTTTCTCAAATGTCACACATTATGCTACATTCAAACCATTTTTATCAAGTTGACATTTCAAATAATTTTCAACAAATGACCTATTAAGGGAGCTACTTAGTTTCATCTCATAACTTCAATCGCTTCTGAGAAAGCTCATAATATCTTATCTACGTGTAAGTCATTTGTTTTCTCTTAAGACTTAACACAGAATAAAATGGGATGAAAGAACGTGACTTGATAATTCCTTCTTGTATTAAATGTAATGAGAATCTTATTATAACAGAGTTTCAAGTTTCACAGCGCACTCGAATACGTTTTATATTTCTATATTTCTTGGTGAACACTTATTTGAAACCAACCGTATTTGATTGAGTAACATTGTCAAAAAAGAATTACAAATATTCATTAATGCATTTCAAGTTATCGTTTCATCAACAACTAAACTTAACGCAAAATGATTATCATAAAATCACCCTGATACATTTTTAGAAAATATTGAAGTTTTAGATATGTTTTGGCATTTGGCAAAAGATAATGAGTTAATATTATCAAATGGAGAAAGCTGAACATTGATCAACACTGGCAGAATTTCTATTTTCAGAATATATGTCCAATCTACATGTCCATTATCTTTCTAAGTATTTTCTGCATCAAATGATACATTATATAATTATTTTGATTAGTTCAAATGATTCGAATTCAGAATGTCATAATGAATTGAAATAATGACAGAAGCTAATTAAAACCGTTTGCACATATGATCAACTACCTACAAATCAGAAACCTTTCTTCGTTTATGGACGGTTTACAGTTCAGGAGACGTAGCTTCTGATTAGTATCTTAATGTCAGAATCGGACTCCATCAAATCACTAATCATTCTCGGTCACGGTCTGATTTTTAAGCTAGATTCCTTGTTAAAATGTGTAAACATATATATAATACACTTATACATATGCATATTTCAATGTCAAAATAATTCAGTTCAGTAACTGATGTCAAATATTAGGTGAAATGTTGAAGAGACTGTTTATCAATACAGTCAGAAACAACGAAGCAATTCTGGACGGTTTCCTGACAGTTCAACACATAGTGGTCCATCTTAAGTAGCACATTGAGCACATTGATGAAAATAATGATCAAAAACACAGTCAATTTGTAACGACAATATCATTAAAAACATCACAGTAACGAAAATAATGTAGGACTTTTAAAAATATTACTAGACCTATCGCTTACAAAACATCCGAAAATGAGAGTCAATCACACTACACTAATTCAAGATAACTGATAGAGATTGAATTATTACATCACGGTTTGTATGGGTATGAGGTACTCTGTTATTTTATAAAACAATATATTTTGCAAATTCGCTGGATGTGTGAAGAGACTGATAATTTCCCAATGAATTATTGGGAAATAATTTCTCTTGTGATTGTGATGGAGAGATAAATTACGGTAAATTCACCCTGTGACTTGATGTCTTGGTTATCTTGATGCCAGCACACTTAAAGCATCTTCAAAAGCGAATAGGAGTTTCTTTAGTACAATTGACTTTAAATTTCAATTCTTCTGAAAATTTGATTTCAGAAACGTAATTGAATTGACAACCTTAAACATTGTCTCAAAACAGAATGTATTAAAGACACCAAGTTTGTGGGGAAAATAAGCAAGTGAAATCTCTTCTACATGTATACAGTTATTTAGGATATGCTATCAACGTAAATTATACGAAGAATTATCCTTTGATACTGTTTCAAGTTCTTCTCAAAAGCCTCTCTATTCACATGGAATCAATGGAAGAAGTACGAATTTTTATATTATCAAAAGGATTATAGATAAGAAGAAACATTTTGAGTTTTTTCATCAACGCACATAAAAAGGAGCGTGTATCAAACAAATTGCAATACTTTTTAACATGCTGTGTTCATATGAGTTCTTGTTTTGTCACAATACATCACACTGGTCAGGCTCATCTATGAATGAGTACTCTCAGCATGTAATTTCTCAGTTCTAACCAGCGTTCTAAGGTAAAACCAATACAGTTGTTCTTTAACGATATCAAAGGGATCCTGAACTTATATAAAATATAGACTTACACTCAATATAAAAATCTGACACCATGGTGAATTATTCTCTTTAATTCAGTGATGGCAGATGATTTTTTACCCACATTGTTTATTAATTATTTTATTGAGCAAGAAAAGTGCTTGTTAAAGGAGTACTTTTACTTGACATTACTTGAACTGGAAAACAGTTTTTAAATCAACCAACACAATGCGTCACTGATGATTAAGTCGCAAATATGTAAAATGTAATGTTTTTTAAACTCGGGCGAGACAGACATTAACGAAAAATAACAAATAATTATCGCACCGATGATAGATCTCCCGCAGCAGTTAAATTTGTGGAGGATCACCTTTCATTTTGAACAAAGGAAAACTTGAGAAATGCTAATGACATAAAGTGCATTTAAAAATGAGTGAATGTCATTGTTATCCGAAACCATGGAAACCAGGATCAAATAACCTTGTTCAATATTCATTAAATAAGCTGTCATTGATTGATAACCATGGCATTGTTAAAATAAGCACTAAATGTTAACAAAGTACTGATATTTGTTTTGTTTTTTTGCCTTTCAGGAAACACGATCAATAGAACAACATTTATGTAAAATTATCTCTACCTGGCTTTGAGATCATTCCCCTTGCTTGTTAGATGGTGTACTTTAGAAGTTGAAACATTTAATATTGTAATATTGGTGACATATTAGACTGATGAAAAGTGACAAAGACAGAGTAGATGAATTTAAAGTTCCTTTGTTTGTAGGTGTCATTGATTCTTTGAATTA
The DNA here is from genome assembly GCA_916613615.1 of Steromphala cineraria. NCBI lineage: Eukaryota > Metazoa > Mollusca > Gastropoda > Trochida > Trochidae > Steromphala > Steromphala cineraria. The sequence goes on along the minus strand of OU744731.1, from coordinate 56,213,447 downwards.
TCGATTTTTATCTACATACTTAACAATGCCAAATTAAGGATGAAAAGACTGCAGTTGTTATTATTAGTGTTACTGTTACGAACCATCTGGGGTATATCACAATCTGCAGATTGTTCGAACAATCTGCAGATTGTGAGCTCACAATCTAGGAATATGTCAATATTCCTAGATTGTTTAAACAATCTGCAGATTGTGAGACCTGCACAATCTGGGAATGATCACAATCTAGGAATATTTTTGGGCAAACTAACGGAGTAGTGTTGACAATTCCCAGATTGTGAATGGCTATAAGCAACTGTGTATGGAATTGAATATAGGAGACGATTCCTATTCTGGTCTTTGGGTCCCTCTGACGGGGCAGTGTTGTCTATTCCCAGATTGTGATGGACTCTTAGTGACTTTCTATCTTTAAGCTATTGAGTATGGGGGTCGTTCCTAGATTGTGAGGGGCTCTTACGTGGTCTTGGGGTCCCTCTGACGGGAAAGTGTAGTCTATTCCCAGATTGTGGTGGACTCTTAGTGACTTTCTATCTTTAATCTATTGAGTATGGGGGTACATTCCTAGATTGTGAGTGGCTCTGACATGGTATTGGGGTTCCTCTGACGGGGCAGTGTAGTCTATTCCCAGATTGTGATGGACTCTTAGTGACTTTCTATCTTTAATCTATTGAGTATGGGGGTCGTTCCTAGATTGTGAGGGGCTATTACGTGGTCTTCGGGTCCCTCTGAGGGGAAAGTGTAGTCTATTCCCAGATTGTGATGGACTCTTAGCGACTTTCTATCTTTAATCTATTGAGTATGGGGGTACATTCCTAGATTGTGAGGGGCTCTTACATGGTCTTGGGGTCCCTCTGACGGGGCAGTGTAGTCTATTCCCAGATTGTGATGGACTCTTAGCGACTTTCTATCTTCAGTCTATGGTGTATAGGGGTATATTCCTAGATTGTGAAGGGCTCTTACATGGTCTTGGGGTCCCTCTGACGGGCCAGTGTAGTCTATTCCCAGATTGTGATGGACTCTTAGTGACTTTCTATCTTCAGTCTATGGAGTATGGGGGTACATTCCTAGATTGTGAAGGGCTCTTACATGGTCTTGGGGTCCCTCTGACGGGACAGTGTAGTCTATTCCCAGATTATGATGGTCTCTTAGTGACTTTCTATCTTTAATCTATTGAGTATGGGGGTGCATTCCTCGATTGTGAGGGGCTCTTACATGGTCTTGGGGTCCCTCTGACGGGCCAGTGTAGTCTATTCCCAGATTGTGATGGACTCTTAGTGACTTTCTATCTTCAGTCTATGGAGTATGGGGGTACATTCCTAGATTGTGAAGGGCTCTTACATGGTCTTGGGGTCCCTCTGACGGGACAGTGTAGTCTATTCCCAGATTGTGATGGTCTCTTAGTGACTTTCTATCTTTAATCTATTGAGTATGGGGGTGCATTCCTCGATTGTGAGGGGCTTTTACATGGTCTTGGGTCCCTCTGACGGGGCAGTGTTGTCTATTCCCAGATTGTGATTTACTCTTAATGACTTTTTATCTTTAATCTATTGAGTATATAGGTACATTCCTAGCTTGTGAGGGGCTTTTACATGGTCTTGGGGTCCCTCTGACGGGGCAGTGTAGTCTATTCTCAGATTGTGATGGACTCTTAGCGACTTTCTATCTTCAGTCTATGGTGTATAGGGGTATATTCCTAGATTGTGAAGGTATCTTACATGGTATTGGGGTCCCTCTGACGGAGCAGTGTAGTCTATTCCCAGATTGTGATGGGCTCTTAGCGACTTTCTATCTTCAGTCTATGGTGTATAGGGGTATGTTCCTAGATTGTAAAGGGATCTTACATGGTATTGGGGTCCTTCTGACGGGGCAGTGTAGTCTATTCCCAGATTGTGATTGACTCTTAGCGACTTTCTATCTTCAGTCTATGGAGTATGGGGGTACATTCCTAGATTGTGAAGGGCTCTTACATGGTCTTGGGGTCCCTCTGACGGGACAGTGTAGTCTATTCCCAGATTGTGATGGTCTCTTAGTGACTTTCTATCTTTAATCTATTGAGTATGGGGGTGCATTCCTCGATTGTGAGGGGCTCTTACATGGTCTTGGGGTCCCTCTGACGGGCCAGTGTAGTCTATTCCCAGATTGTGATGGACTCTTAGTGACTTTCTATCTTCAGTCTATGGAGTATGGGGGTACATTCCTAGATTGTGAAGGGCTCTTACATGGTCTTGGGGTCCCTCTGACGGGACAGTGTAGTCTATTCCCAGATTGTGATGGTCTCTTAGTGACTTTCTATCTTTAATCTATTGAGTATGGGGGTGCATTCCTCGATTGTGAGGGGCTTTTACATGGTCTTGGGTCCCTCTGACGGGGCAGTGTTGTCTATTCCCAGATTGTGATGTACTCTTAATGACTTTTTATCTTTAATCTATTGAGTATATAGGTACATTCCTAGCTTGTGAGGGGCTTTTACATGGTCTTGGGGTCCCTCTGACGGGGCAGTGTAGTCTATTCCCAGATTGTGATGGACTCTTAGCGACTTTCTATCTTCAGTCTATGGTGTATAGGGGTATATTCCTAGATTGTGAAGGTATCTTACATGGTATTGGGGTCCCTCTGACGGAGCAGTGTAGTCTATTCCCAGATTGTGATGGGCTCTTAGCGACTTTCTATCTTCAGTCTATGGTGTATAGGGGTATGTTCCTAGATTGTGAAGGGATCTTACATGGTATTGGGGTCCTTCTGACGGGGCAGTGTAGTCTATTCCCAGATTGTGATTGACTCTTAGCGACTTTCTATCTTCAGTCTATGGTGTATAGGGGTATATTCCTAGATTGTGAAGGTATCTTACATGGTATTGGGGTCCCTCTGACGGAGCAGTGTAGTCTATTCCCAGATTGTGATGGGCTCTTAGCGACTTTCTATCTTCAGTCTATGGTGTATAGGGGTATGTTCCTAGATTGTGAAGGGATCTTACATGGTATTGGGGTCCTTCTGACGGGGCAGTGTAGTCTATTCCCAGATTGTGATTGACTCTTAGCGACTTTCTATCTTCAGTCTATGGAGTATGGGGGTACATTCCTAGATTGTGAAGGGCTCTTACATGGTCTTGGGGTCCCTCTGACGGGACAGTGTAGTCTATTCCCAGATTGTGATGGACTCTTAGTGACTTTCTATCTTCAGTCTATGGAGTATGGGGGTACATTCCTAGATTGTGAAGGGCTCTTACATGGTCTTGGGGTCCCTCTGACGGGACAGTGTAGTCTATTCCCAGATTATGATGGTCTCTTAGTGACTTTCTATCTTTAATCTATTGAGTATGGGGGTGCATTCCTCGATTGTGAGGGGCTCTTACATGGTCTTGGGGTCCCTCTGACGGGCCAGTGTAGTCTATTCCCAGATTGTGATGGACTCTTAGTGACTTTCTATCTTCAGTCTATGGAGTATGGGGGTACATTCCTAGATTGTGAAGGGCTCTTACATGGTCTTGGGGTCCCTCTGACGGGACAGTGTAGTCTATTCCCAGATTGTGATGGTCTCTTAGTGACTTTCTATCTTTAATCTATTGAGTATGGGGGTGCATTCCTCGATTGTGAGGGGCTTTTACATGGTCTTGGGTCCCTCTGACGGGGCAGTGTTGTCTATTCCCAGATTGTGATTTACTCTTAATGACTTTTTATCTTTAATCTATTGAGTATATAGGTACATTCCTAGCTTGTGAGGGGCTTTTACATGGTCTTGGGGTCCCTCTGACGGGGCAGTGTAGTCTATTCTCAGATTGTGATGGACTCTTAGCGACTTTCTATCTTCAGTCTATGGTGTATAGGGGTATATTCCTAGATTGTGAAGGTATCTTACATGGTATTGGGGTCCCTCTGACGGAGCAGTGTAGTCTATTCCCAGATTGTGATGGGCTCTTAGCGACTTTCTATCTTCAGTCTATGGTGTATAGGGGTATGTTCCTAGATTGTAAAGGGATCTTACATGGTATTGGGGTCCTTCTGACGGGGCAGTGTAGTCTATTCCCAGATTGTGATTGACTCTTAGCGACTTTCTATCTTCAGTCTATGGAGTATGGGGGTACATTCCTAGATTGTGAAGGGCTCTTACATGGTCTTGGGGTCCCTCTGACGGGACAGTGTAGTCTATTCCCAGATTGTGATGGTCTCTTAGTGACTTTCTATCTTTAATCTATTGAGTATGGGGGTGCATTCCTCGATTGTGAGGGGCTCTTACATGGTCTTGGGGTCCCTCTGACGGGCCAGTGTAGTCTATTCCCAGATTGTGATGGACTCTTAGTGACTTTCTATCTTCAGTCTATGGAGTATGGGGGTACATTCCTAGATTGTGAAGGGCTCTTACATGGTCTTGGGGTCCCTCTGACGGGACAGTGTAGTCTATTCCCAGATTGTGATGGTCTCTTAGTGACTTTCTATCTTTAATCTATTGAGTATGGGGGTGCATTCCTCGATTGTGAGGGGCTTTTACATGGTCTTGGGTCCCTCTGACGGGGCAGTGTTGTCTATTCCCAGATTGTGATGTACTCTTAATGACTTTTTATCTTTAATCTATTGAGTATATAGGTACATTCCTAGCTTGTGAGGGGCTTTTACATGGTCTTGGGGTCCCTCTGACGGGGCAGTGTAGTCTATTCCCAGATTGTGATGGACTCTTAGCGACTTTCTATCTTCAGTCTATGGTGTATAGGGGTATATTCCTAGATTGTGAAGGTATCTTACATGGTATTGGGGTCCCTCTGACGGAGCAGTGTAGTCTATTCCCAGATTGTGATGGGCTCTTAGCGACTTTCTATCTTCAGTCTATGGTGTATAGGGGTATGTTCCTAGATTGTGAAGGGATCTTACATGGTATTGGGGTCCTTCTGACGGGGCAGTGTAGTCTATTCCCAGATTGTGATTGACTCTTAGCGACTTTCTATCTTCAGTCTATGGTGTATAGGGGTATATTCCTAGATTGTGAAGGTATCTTACATGGTATTGGGGTCCCTCTGACGGAGCAGTGTAGTCTATTCCCAGATTGTGATGGGCTCTTAGCGACTTTCTATCTTCAGTCTATGGTGTATAGGGGTATGTTCCTAGATTGTGAAGGGATCTTACATGGTATTGGGGTCCTTCTGACGGGGCAGTGTAGTCTATTCCCAGATTGTGATTGACTCTTAGCGACTTTCTATCTTCAGTCTATGGAGTATGGGGGTACATTCCTAGATTGTGAAGGGCTCTTACATGGTCTTGGGGTCCCTCTGACGGGACAGTGTAGTCTATTCCCAGATTGTGATGGTCTCTTAGTGACTTTCTATCTTTAATCTATTGAGTATGGGGGTGCATTCCTCGATTGTGAGGGGCTCTTACATGGTCTTGGGGTCCCTCTGACGGGCCAGTGTAGTCTATTCCCAGATTGTGATGGACTCTTAGTGACTTTCTATCTTCAGTCTATGGAGTATGGGGGTACATTCCTAGATTGTGAAGGGCTCTTACATGGTCTTGGGGTCCCTCTGACGGGACAGTGTAGTCTATTCCCAGATTGTGATGGTCTCTTAGTGACTTTCTATCTTTAATCTATTGAGTATGGGGGTGCATTCCTCGATTGTGAGGGGCTTTTACATGGTCTTGGGTCCCTCTGACGGGGCAGTGTTGTCTATTCCCAGATTGTGATGTACTCTTAATGACTTTTTATCTTTAATCTATTGAGTATATAGGTACATTCCTAGCTTGTGAGGGGCTTTTACATGGTCTTGGGGTCCCTCTGACGGGGCAGTGTAGTCTATTCCCAGATTGTGATGGACTCTTAGCGACTTTCTATCTTCAGTCTATGGTGTATAGGGGTATATTCCTAGATTGTGAAGGTATCTTACATGGTATTGGGGTCCCTCTGACGGAGCAGTGTAGTCTATTCCCAGATTGTGATGGGCTCTTAGCGACTTTCTATCTTCAGTCTATGGTGTATAGGGGTATGTTCCTAGATTGTGAAGGGATCTTACATGGTATTGGGGTCCTTCTGACGGGGCAGTGTAGTCTATTCCCAGATTGTGATTGACTCTTAGTGACTTTCTATCTTTAATCTATTGAGTATGGGGGTGCATTCCTCGATTGTGAGGGGCTTTTACATGGTCTTGGGTCCCTCTGACGGGGCAGTGTTGTCTATTCCCAGATTGTGATTTACTCTTAATGACTTTTTATCTTTAATCTATTGAGTATATAGGTACATTCCTAGCTTGTGAGGGGCTTTTACATGGTCTTGGGGTCCCTCTGACGGGGCAGTGTAGTCTATTCCCAGATTGTGATGGACTCTTAGCGACTTTCTATCTTCAGTCTATGATGTATAGGGGTATATTCCTAGATTGTGAAGGTATCTTACATGGTATTGGGGTCCCTCTGACGGAGCAGTGTAGTCTATTCCCAGATTGTGATGGGCTCTTAGCGACTTTCTATCTTCAGTCTATGGTGTATAGGGGTATGTTCCTAGATTGTAAAGGGATCTTACATGGTATTGGGGTCCTTCTGACGGGGCAGTGTAGTCTATTCCCAGATTGTGATGGACTCTTAGTGACTTTCTATCTTCAGTCTATGGAGTATGGGGGTACATTCCTAGATTGTGAAGGGCTCTTACATGGTCTTGGGGTCCCTCTGACGGGACAGTGTAGTCTATTCCCAGATTGTGATGGTCTCTTAGTGACTTTCTATCTTTAATCTATTGAGTATGGGGGTGCATTCCTCGATTGTGAGGGGCTTTTACATGGTCTTGGGTCCCTCTGACGGGGCAGTGTTGTCTATTCCCAGATTGTGATGTACTCTTAATGACTTTTTATCTTTAATCTATTGAGTATATAGGTACATTCCTAGCTTGTGAGGGGCTTTTACATGGTCTTGGGGTCCCTCTGACGGGGCAGTGTAGTCTATTCCCAGATTGTGATGGACTCTTAGCGACTTTCTATCTTCAGTCTATGGTGTATAGGGGTATATTCCTAGATTGTGAAGGTATCTTACATGGTATTGGGGTCCCTCTGACGGAGCAGTGTAGTCTATTCCCAGATTGTGATGGGCTCTTAGCGACTTTCTATCTTCAGTCTATGGTGTATAGGGGTATGTTCCTAGATTGTGAAGGGATCTTACATGGTATTGGGGTCCTTCTGACGGGGCAGTGTAGTCTATTCCCAGATTGTGATTGACTCTTAGCGACTTTCTATCTTCAGTCTATGGTGTATAGGGGTATATTCCTAGATTGTGAAGGTATCTTACATGGTATTGGGGTCCCTCTGACGGAGCAGTGTAGTCTATTCCCAGATTGTGATGGGCTCTTAGCGACTTTCTATCTTCAGTCTATGGTGTATAGGGGTATGTTCCTAGATTGTGAAGGGATCTTACATGGTATTGGGGTCCTTCTGACGGGGCAGTGTAGTCTATTCCCAGATTGTGATTGACTCTTAGCGACTTTCTATCTTCAGTCTATGGAGTATGGGGGTACATTCCTAGATTGTGAAGGGCTCTTACATGGTCTTGGGGTCCCTCTGACGGGACAGTGTAGTCTATTCCCAGATTGTGATGGTCTCTTAGTGACTTTCTATCTTTAATCTATTGAGTATGGGGGTGCATTCCTCGATTGTGAGGGGCTCTTACATGGTCTTGGGGTCCCTCTGACGGGCCAGTGTAGTCTATTCCCAGATTGTGATGGACTCTTAGTGACTTTCTATCTTCAGTCTATGGAGTATGGGGGTACATTCCTAGATTGTGAAGGGCTCTTACATGGTCTTGGGGTCCCTCTGACGGGACAGTGTAGTCTATTCCCAGATTGTGATGGTCTCTTAGTGACTTTCTATCTTTAATCTATTGAGTATGGGGGTGCATTCCTCGATTGTGAGGGGCTTTTACATGGTCTTGGGTCCCTCTGACGGGGCAGTGTTGTCTATTCCCAGATTGTGATGTACTCTTAATGACTTTTTATCTTTAATCTATTGAGTATATAGGTACATTCCTAGCTTGTGAGGGGCTTTTACATGGTCTTGGGGTCCCTCTGACGGGGCAGTGTAGTCTATTCCCAGATTGTGATGGACTCTTAGCGACTTTCTATCTTCAGTCTATGGTGTATAGGGGTATATTCCTAGATTGTGAAGGTATCTTACATGGTATTGGGGTCCCTCTGACGGAGCAGTGTAGTCTATTCCCAGATTGTGATGGGCTCTTAGCGACTTTCTATCTTCAGTCTATGGTGTATAGGGGTATGTTCCTAGATTGTGAAGGGATCTTACATGGTATTGGGGTCCTTCTGACGGGGCAGTGTAGTCTATTCCCAGATTGTGATTGACTCTTAGTGACTTTCTATCTTTAATCTATTGAGTATGGGGGTGCATTCCTCGATTGTGAGGGGCTTTTACATGGTCTTGGGTCCCTCTGACGGGGCAGTGTTGTCTATTCCCAGATTGTGATGTACTCTTAATGACTTTTTATCTTTAATCTATTGAGTATATAGGTACATTCCTAGCTTGTGAGGGGCTTTTACATGGTCTTGGGGTCCCTCTGACGGGGCAGTGTAGTCTATTCCCAGATTGTGATGGACTCTTAGCGACTTTCTATCTTCAGTCTATGGTGTATAGGGGTATATTCCTAGATTGTGAAGGTATCTTACATGGTATTGGGGTCCCTCTGACGGAGCAGTGTAGTCTATTCCCAGATTGTGATGGGCTCTTAGCGACTTTCTATCTTCAGTCTATGGTGTATAGGGGTATGTTCCTAGATTGTGAAGGGATCTTACATGGTATTGGGGTCCCTCTGACGGGGCAGTGTAGTCTATTCCCAGATTGTGATTGACTCTTAGCGACTTTCTATCTTCAGTCTATGGAGTATGGGGGTACATTCCTAGATTGTGAAGGGCTCTTACATGGTCTTGGGGTCCCTCTGACGGGACAGTGTAGTCTATTCCCAGATTGTGATGGTCTCTTAGTGACTTTCTATCTTTAATCTATTGAGTATGGGGGTGCATTCCTCGATTGTGAGGGGCTCTTACATGGTCTTGGGGTCCCTCTGACGGGCCAGTGTAGTCTATTCCCAGATTGTGATGGACTCTTAGTGACTTTCTATCTTCAGTCTATGGAGTATGGGGGTACATTCCTAGATTGTGAAGGGCTCTTACATGGTCTTGGGGTCCCTCTGACGGGACAGTGTAGTCTATTCCCAGATTGTGATGGTCTCTTAGTGACTTTCTATCTTTAATCTATTGAGTATGGGGGTGCATTCCTCGATTGTGAGGGGCTTTTACATGGTCTTGGGTCCCTCTGACGGGGCAGTGTTGTCTATTCCCAGATTGTGATGTACTCTTAATGACTTTTTATCTTTAATCTATTGAGTATATAGGTACATTCCTAGCTTGTGAGGGGCTTTTACATGGTCTTGGGGTCCCTCTGACGGGGCAGTGTAGTCTATTCCCAGATTGTGATGGACTCTTAGCGACTTTCTATCTTCAGTCTATGGTGTATAGGGGTATATTCCTAGATTGTGAAGGTATCTTACATGGTATTGGGGTCCCTCTGACGGAGCAGTGTAGTCTATTCCCAGATTGTGATGGGCTCTTAGCGACTTTCTATCTTCAGTCTATGGTGTATAGGGGTATGTTCCTAGATTGTGAAGGGATCTTACATGGTATTGGGGTCCCTCTGACGGTGCAGTGTAGTCTATTCCCAGATTGTGATTGACTCTTAGCGACTTTCTATCTTCAGTCTATGGTGTATAGGGGTATATTCCTAGATTGTGAAGGGATCTTACATGGTATTGGGGTCCTTCTGACGGGGCAGTGTAGTCTATTCCCAGATTGTGATTGACTCTTAGTGACTTTCTATCTTTAATCTATTGAGTATGGGGGTGCATTCCTCGATTGTGAGGGGCTTTTACATGGTCTTGGGTCCCTCTGACGGGGCAGTGTTGTCTATTCCCAGATTGTGATTTACTCTTAATGACTTTTTATCTTTAATCTATTGAGTACATAGGTACATTCCTAGCTTGTGAGGGGCTTTTACATGGTCTTGGGGTCCCTCTGACGGGGCAGTGTAGTCTATTCCCAGATTGTGATGGACTCTTAGCGACTTTCTATCTTCAGTCTATGGTGTATAGGGGTATATTCCTAGATTGTGAAGGTATCTTACATGGTATTGGGGTCCCTCTGACGGAGCAGTGTAGTCTATTCCCAGATTGTGATGGGCTCTTAGCGACTTTCTATCTTCAGTCTATGGTGTATAGGGGTATGTTCCTAGATTGTAAAGGGATCTTACATGGTATTGGGGTCCTTCTGACGGGGCAGTGTAGTCTATTCCCAGATTGTGATTGACTCTTAGCGACTTTCTATCTTCAGTCTATGGAGTATGGGGGTACATTCCTAGATTGTGAAGGGATCTTACATGGTATTGGGGTCCTTCTGACGGGGCAGTGTAGTCTATTCCCAGATTGTGATTGACTCTTAGTGACTTTCTATCTTTAATCTATTGAGTATGGGGGTGCATTCCTCGATTGTGAGGGGCTTTTACATGGTCTTGGGTCCCTCTGACGGGGCAGTGTTGTCTATTCCCAGATTGTGATTTACTCTTAATGACTTTTTATCTTTAATCTATTGAGTACATAGGTACATTCCTAGCTTGTGAGGGGCTTTTACATGGTCTTGGGGTCCCTCTGACGGGGCAGTGTAGTCTATTCCCAGATTGTGATGGACTCTTAGCGACTTTCTATCTTCAGTCTATGGTGTATAGGGGTATATTCCTAGATTGTGAAGGTATCTTACATGGTATTGGGGTCCCTCTGACGGAGCAGTGTAGTCTATTCCCAGATTGTGATGGGCTCTTAGCGACTTTCTATCTTCAGTCTATGGTGTATAGGGGTATGTTCCTAGATTGTAAAGGGATCTTACATGGTATTGGGGTCCTTCTGACGGGGCAGTGTAGTCTATTCCCAGATTGTGATTGACTCTTAGCGACTTTCTATCTTCAGTCTATGGAGTATGGGGGTACATTCCTAGATTGTGAAGGGCTCTTACATGGTCTTGGGGTCCCTCTGACGGGACAGTGTAGTCTATTCCCAGATTGTGATGGTCTCTTAGTGACTTTCTATCTTTAATCTATTGAGTATGGGGGTGCATTCCTCGATTGTGAGGGGCTTTTACATGGTCTTGGGGTCCCTCTGACGGGCCAGTGTAGTCTATTCCCAGATTGTGATGGACTCTTAGTGACTTTCTATCTTCAGTCTATGGAGTATGGGGGTACATTCCTAGATTGTGAAGGGCTCTTACATGGTCTTGGGGTCCCTCTGACGGGACAGTGTAGTCTATTCCCAGATTGTGATGGTCTCTTAGTGACTTTCTATCTTTAATCTATTGAGTATGGGGGTGCATTCCTCGATTGTGAGGGGCTTTTACATGGTCTTGGTTCCCTCTGACGGGGCAGTGTTGTCTATTCCCAGATTGTGATGTACTCTTAATGACTTTTTATCTTTAATCTATTGAGTATATAGGTACATTCCTAGCTTGTGAGGGGCTTTTACATGGTCTTGGGGTCCCTCTGACGGGGCAGTGTAGTCTATTCCCAGATTGTGATGGACTCTTAGCGACTTTCTATCTTCAGTCTATGTTGTATAGGGGTATATTCCTAGATTGTGAAGGTATCTTACATGGTATTGGGGTCCCTCTGACGGAGCAGTGTAGTCTATTCCCAGATTGTGATGGGCTCTTAGCGACTTTCTATCTTCAGTCTATGGTGTATAGGGGTATGTTCCTAGATTGTGAAGGGATCTTACATGGTATTGGGGTCCTTCTGACGGGGCAGTGTAGTCTATTCCCAGATTGTGATTGACTCTTAGCGACTTTCTATCTTCAGTCTATGGTGTATAGGGGTATATTCCTAGATTGTGAAGGTATCTTACATGGTATTGGGGTCCCTCTGACGGAGCAGTGTAGTCTATTCCCAGATTGTGATGGGCTCTTAGCGACTTTCTATCTTCAGTCTATGGTGTATAGGGGTATGTTCCTAGATTGTGAAGGGATCTTACATGGTATTGGGGTCCTTCTGACGGGGCAGTGTAGTCTATTCCCAGATTGTGATTGACTCTTAGCGACTTTCTATCTTCAGTCTATGGAGTATGGGGGTACATTCCTAGATTGTGAAGGGCTCTTACATGGTCTTGGGGTCCCTCTGACGGGACAGTGTAGTCTATTCCCAGATTGTGATGGTCTCTTAGTGACTTTCTATCTTTAATCTATTGAGTATGGGGGTGCATTCCTCGATTGTGAGGGGCTCTTACATGGTCTTGGGGTCCCTCTGACGGGCCAGTGTAGTCTATTCCCAGATTGTGATGGACTCTTAGTGACTTTCTATCTTCAGTCTATGGAGTATGGGGGTACATTCCTAGATTGTGAAGGGCTCTTACATGGTCTTGGGGTCCCTCTGACGGGACAGTGTAGTCTATTCCCAGATTGTGATGGTCTCTTAGTGACTTTCTATCTTTAATCTATTGAGTATGGGGGTGCATTCCTCGATTGTGAGGGGCTTTTACATGGTCTTGGGTCCCTCTGACGGGGCAGTGTTGTCTATTCCCAGATTGTGATGTACTCTTAATGACTTTTTATCTTTAATCTATTGAGTATATAGGTACATTCCTAGCTTGTGAGGGGCTTTTACATGGTCTTGGGGTCCCTCTGACGGGGCAGTGTAGTCTATTCCCAGATTGTGATGGACTCTTAGCGACTTTCTATCTTCAGTCTATGGTGTATAGGGGTATATTCCTAGATTGTGAAGGTATCTTACATGGTATTGGGGTCCCTCTGACGGAGCAGTGTAGTCTATTCCCAGATTGTGATGGGCTCTTAGCGACTTTCTATCTTCAGTCTATGGTGTATAGGGGTATGTTCCTAGATTGTGAAGGGATCTTACATGGTATTGGGGTCCTTCTGACGGGGCAGTGTAGTCTATTCCCAGATTGTGATTGACTCTTAGTGACTTTCTATCTTTAATCTATTGAGTATGGGGGTGCATTCCTCGATTGTGAGGGGCTTTTACATGGTCTTGGGTCCCTCTGACGGGGCAGTGTTGTCTATTCCCAGATTGTGATGTACTCTTAATGACTTTTTATCTCTAATCTATTGAGTATATAGGTACATTCCTAGCTTGTGAGGGGCTTTTACATGGTCTCGGGGTCCCTCTGACGGGGCAGTGTAGTCTATTCCCAGATTGTGATGGACTCTTAGCGACTTTCTATCTTCAGTCTATGGTGTATAGGGGTATATTCCTAGATTGTGAAGGTATCTTACATGGTATTGGGGTCCCTCTGACGGAGCAGTGTAGTCTATTCCCAGATTGTGATGGGCTCTTAGCGACTTTCTATCTTCAGTCTATGGTGTATAGGGGTATGTTCCTAGATTGTGAAGGGATCTTACATGGTATTGGGGTCCTTCTGACGGGGCAGTGTAGTCTATTCCCAGATTGTGATTGACTCTTAGCGACTTTCTATCTTCAGTCTATGGAGTATGGGGGTACATTCCTAGATTGTGAAGGGCTCTTACATGGTCTTGGGGTCACTCTGACGGGACAGTGTAGTCTATTCCCAGATTGTGATGGTCTCTTAGTGACTTTCTATCTTTAATCTATTGAGTATGGGGGTGCATTCCTCGATTGTGAGGGGCTCTTACATGGTCTTGGGGTCCCTCTGACGGGCCAGTGTAGTCTATTCCCAGATTGTGATGGACTCTTAGTGACTTTCTATCTTCAGTCTATGGAGTATGGGGGTACATTCCTAGATTGTGAAGGGCTCTTACATGGTCTTGGGGTCCCTCTGACGGGACAGTGTAGTCTATTCCCAGATTGTGATGGTCTCTTAGTGACTTTCTATCTTTAATCTATTGAGTATGGGGGTGCATTCCTCGATTGTGAGGGGCTTTTACATGGTCTTGGGTCCCTCTGACGGGGCAGTGTTGTCTATTCCCAGATTGTGATGTACTCTTAATGACTTTTTATCTTTAATCTATTGAGTATATAGGTACATTCCTAGCTTGTGAGGGGCTTTTACATGGTCTTGGGGTCCCTCTGACGGGGCAGTGTAGTCTATTCCCAGATTGTGATGGACTCTTAGCGACTTTCTATCTTCAGTCTATGGTGTATAGGGGTATATTCCTAGATTGTGAAGGTATCTTACATGGTATTGGGGTCCCTCTGACGGAGCAGTGTAGTCTATTCCCAGATTGTGATGGGCTCTTAGCGACTTTCTATCTTCAGTCTATGGTGTATAGGGGTATGTTCCTAGATTGTGAAGGGATCTTACATGGTATTGGGGTCCCTCTGACGGTGCAGTGTAGTCTATTCCCAGATTGTGATTGACTCTTAGCGACTTTCTATCTTCAGTCTATGGTGTATAGGGTTACATTCCTAGATTGTGAGCGGCTCTTACCTAGTCTTTGGGTCCCTCTGGCGGGGCAGTGTGGTCATTAGACATTAATAAAAACAATAAATTACAATTTTCTCATAACATTATAAAATAACATTCAAGTTCACAGTCATTTTAGACTATACAAGTAGCCTTTGGTCAACTTTGAGCACTATTCAGTCAGCACTAATCTTTGTGTAATCATGTGACTTATCACTTGTCACACCACTTGCCGTCCATGAAGATGGTCTCAGCTTGGGTAAGGCGCTTCAGGGACTCCGTGGATGCGTAGGCCAGAATTCGGTTAGGGTTTGTTTTTCTGAGTGGCATGTTTGGTGTACATGTGACCTTCAAATACAACTTTGAATCCACCTCTGTTTATCTGAAGGACTTCCATGATGATAGTTTAACATTATAAAATGTAGGATGTTTTATACACTATTATCTTAGAAGCCAGCCTCTAAATACGATGAACTCAATCAAGAGTTCAAACAGATTTTAGAGTGGATATACTAAATCTAAGAATTCTTAGGGATTAGCTGTTTAACAAAAACAACACAGTCACAAGTAACTAACAATTAACAAAACAAACACAACACACGGAGCACTGCCTGATCACTTTGTGATTACAGTAATGCATAATACTCAACTATCCAAACATAATTAAACTCAAAATATGTGGCTTTACAACACACAATTACTTAAAACACTTTTCAAAGGCTATTTACAAAACAATGATAGAAATAATCACTTTAATATATAATTTGTGACTTTTTTTCCTGTGACTTATTTTCTGTGACTTATTTTCTGTGACCAAATTTCCTGTGACCAAATTTCCTGTGACCTTTTTTCCTACATTCATTAGTCCCAGATTGTGAAGGGCTATGAGCGATTTTCTATCTTCAATTTATGTAATATAGAGAACGAATCTTAGATTGTGAAGGGCTCATAGCTGGTCTTAGTGTCCAATTGACTAGTTAGTATGCTCGATTCCCAGATTGTGAAGGGCTATGAGCGGTTTTCTATCTTCAATTTATGTAATATAGAGAACGATTCTTAGATTGTGAAGGGCTCATAGCTGGTCTTAGTGTCCAATTGACGGGTTAGGTTGGTCTATTCCCAAATTGTGAAGGACTGTGAGCGATTATCTATCTTCAGTTCAAGCAATATAGGGGTAAATTCCTAGATTGTGAAGGGCTCTTAGCTTGTCATGATGTCCAACTGACGGTGAGGTGTTGTCCATTTCAATATTGTGAAGGACTGTGAGCTATTTTCTTTGTTCACGAAATGGTGTATTGGGTGATTCCCAGGTTGTGAAGGAATGTGTGCATATTTTTTTAGAAAAAGAACTATTTAATTTTACGGTAAAATCCTGGGATTGTGAACGGCTATATGTGTGTCTTTTGAAAGACAGAACGAAGAAAGGCCAGTTCAATAGAGCAGTGAAATGTGCCAACAATACATGTATTTGATCAAAGACTTCACATTTGAGTATATCATTTATGAGAAACTTATTTTGAAATTTTGAATAAAATTTTTATCATTTCTATGTGAAATGTCATAATCTTTCAACTACATGTATGTGTAATCTTGTGATCTCTGTGGCAAATGCTTGATTAATCCTCAAATGCTCAAATCAGCCACCAAATGTACTTGAAATGAATATACATTCAATTAGAAGGAGGAAGTTGGTGTGATTGTGCGAGATTGCAGCTCAAGTCAGACATTGACGCGACACAGTGACACGTTGTTGTGATAACCATCTGAAGAACCGTCAGACGGCTGGTCTACGTGTAATTATATAACATGACACGGTATAAATTATTATTGATAGATAAAACTATTTCATCAGTTTAAAGTGGAAATATTTTTAAAAGATATCTTTAAGTTTGGCTTCAACTAAGCATATAGAAGAATGCGATTCTATGGATTGTCGCCGAAGCCAATCGATAATATCATAATAATAACATTTAGCTATTTTAACAGTAACACCATATCACGTTTTTGAGGAAATGATACACATACGATATTTCTATCATGAATGTATTCTTGCTTGTTTATATCACCTTTTTGCATTACAAATCAAAATAAAATGTCACATATAAATGCATGTTGTATAACAATTTTGTAAGTAACAGTTAAAATGTCACAATTTAAAACTTTGATTTCATGTGATAGGACTTTACATCTCATGGTCCAAGACGCAGTCAAATTCTTCTTTGCCGGATGCGCCTCGGTTGTAGCGATCTCAATTCACATTTATCTGATAGAGGGTTGTCAAAAAGCCGTGCCTGTTCTTGTGGAAACATTCGGGAGGATCCTTTTCATTATTTTTTTAAATGCCCATTATATGATAAATTCCGATCAAATCAATACTTTGTTAAAAACGGTATAACATTAAAATCTGTTCTAAGCGACCACAAATCCTTGTCACAGGGTGCTAATGAATACCTATTAATATCTGTATACCATTTCATAAATGACACCAACCGATTTTAAATTTCTCTCCTTAAATCTGTACCAAATGCAAATCTACATGTAGACAAAGTTGAATATTAATTTGAGTTTTCTATGAATAATTGCAAATCTTGTATTTCCACCAATACATTTGATATCTGAATCGTTTTATGTTTTTCAGGAGAAACATTTTTATAGGCATTTGTTGCCTGTTTGCTTATCCTTTTTCCCTAATATATATATATTCTGAATGTTGTGTATTTGGTATATGTTATATGGAAATAAAATACTGTTTAAATCAAATGTCACAACAATTTATAACTCATCAATAAGAGCAAGAGCATATTTTTTCATTAGATCACACATCAAAACCAAAACATATATATTTGTCCATTTTGAATATGTCACGGTTTGTATTGATTTAACACTTCTAGTTGATAAAGGACTGATTAACACACTGCAATTGGTCATTTTTGGCGGCGGTGTAGATCCTAGGTGAGAGTTTCTACATTTTACTGGTCGATTGGTATAGACAGCATTTGATGATTAAATGGAATTATGAAATAAAATACGTAAAGATTTTTTCAGGAAATGAAAGCAACGTAAATAAGTACACTTTGATACTTTAATCTACATGACTTAAGGTAAATCTATACAAAACATTCAACAATAAATAAATACCTGATACCTTTAATTATTTTCTAAAATGCCCAATATATGATTCTCTTAGAGTAAATGAATACTTTTTCCAAAAACATATCAGCTTACAAACTATTCTAAGCGGCGACGAATCTTTGTCAAAGAATGAAAAAGAAACTTTAATAAATTCAGTCTATCATTACATGAATAAGACCAATAGTTTTTCTTATAGTTTCCAATATCAATACGGTACCAAATGCAAACTTGAGTTTAATTTATCATGTTTAGTTACATTTTCTTGTATTTTCCATTAATGTAGTCAAATAATTGTTCTGTAAGTGTATTTTAGGTGAAGCATTTATATAGGCTATTTTTGCCTGTTTGCTGATCCTATTTCCTTTCATTTTGTATGTCACATTTCATTTTTGTGAATAACTGTCTTGTTGTGGAAATAAAATACTGTTTAAATCAAATACCTGAAAATAGAGAGGATTCTTCTCACTCTTCTAAACAAAAAACCCCATTGATGCGGGAATTACTATTTTACAAATAATAATAAATATTTGTAAATAAAGACTCAAAGACCCACACAAAGTCCCTAACAATCTGGGAATCGTCCCTTACAGTTATTCATTAAGTACAAAGTCGCGTACAAAGCCCTTCACAATAAAGGAATCGTCTCTCAAAATTGTTAATAAAGACTCAAAGACCCACACATAGCCCCTCAAAAATCTGGGAAACGTACCTTACAGTTATTCATTAAGTCTCAAAGTCACGTACAAAGCCCCTCACAATCTGGGAATCGTCTCTCATAGTCGACCAGTAGGACTCAAAGTCGGGTTAAAAGTCCCTCACAATCTGGGAATCGTCCCTTTCAGTAATCACTAAGTCTCAAAGTCGCGTACAAAGCCCCTCACAATCTAGGAATCGTCTCTCAAAATTGTTAATAAAGATTCAAAGACCCACACATAGCCCCTCACAATCTGGGAATCGTCCCTTACAGTTATTCAGTAAGTGTCAAAGTCGCGTACAAAGCCCCTCACAATCTGGGAATCGTCTCTCATAGTCGACCAGTAGGACTCAAAGTCGGGTTAAAAGTCCCTCACAATCTGGGAATCGTCTCTCATAGTCGACCAGTAGGACTCAAAGTCGGGTTAAAAGCCCCTCACAATCTGTGAAGCGTCTCTAATAGTCGACCAGTAGGTCTCAAAGTCGGGTTAAAAGCCCCTCACAATCTGGGAATCGTCTCTCATAGTCGACCAGTAGGACTCAAAGTCGGGTTAAAAGTCCTTCACAATCTGGGAATCGTCTCTCAGAGTCGATCAGTGGGACTCAAAGTCTCGTACAAAGCCCCTCACAATCTAGGAATCGTCTCTCAAACTTGTTTATAAAGACTCAAGACGCACACATAGCCCCTCACAATCTGGGAATCGTCCCTTGCAGTTATTCATTAAGTGTCAAAGTCGCGTACAAAGCCCCTCACAATCTGGGAATCGTCTCTCATAGTCGACCAGTAGGACTCAAAGTCGGGTTAAAACCCCCTCACAATCTGGGAATCGTCCCTTAAAGTTGTTCATTAAGATTCAAAGTCGCGTACAAAGACCTTTACAATCTAGGAATAGACCACACTTCCCCACCAGAGGGACACCAAGACAAGCTCCAAGAGCACCTCACAATCTAGGAATCGATCTCTATACTCCATAAAATGAAGATAGATTACCACTTACAGCCCTTCACAATCTGGGAATGGACTACGCTACTCAGTCAGTTTGACACAAATAATTCCTAGATTGTGATCATTCCCAGATTGTGCAGGCCTCACAATCTGCAGATTGTTTAAACAATCTAAGAATTAAAAATATTCCTAGATTGTTCGAACAATCTGCAGATTGTGAGCTCACAATCTGCAGATTGTGATCATTCCTAGATTGCACGTTACATTACTATTGAAATGGTTTTATTGTCCTTGGTGTATTTTTTACTAGTAAATGTTTGTATCTTACCTTGTCTCCTCAGTATTTTGCGAATGTTTGACTTCAGTTTGTTTTGAATTACTGTCATGTTTGTACACTTGCACGTAGAATTTTCTTTCATACATAAATAATAGACCCACAAGGAAATAAGTGGATATGTACATGTAGCAGCAATTCTGCCTTTGCAGTTAATAAGCCATTTTTAGTTTGAAGGATACTTTTTTGTATTATGTTTGTTTGTAAAATTGCCACTTTTTGGACGTTATTCAATCTGGAAAAATTCAGTCACAAATTTTAAGATTTAAATGAATCACCTTTGATTGTAAATACCCTGCATCGACTTAACATAAGTCCAAAGTATTTGACTGGGTTTTAGACCTCGAATCTGTTATCTTATGATAGAGATAATTTTGCTGCATGAAAGGGAAAAGGTTTTCTATTAATGATTTACATTAAGGTGAAAGTAATGTAGGGGTTATAACTTCACAGATAATGTTCTTAAACAAGATGATGTAAACTGTTTCTGAAATATAATATTCACAGATTTATGGCCCATGGCGGTTAGCACATTGTAGTGGTATCCCAACTATCTTATCTAACCGCAAGCAACATTTATGGCACAACCTGAATATTTCCATCTATTGCTTTTGATTAGCATCGAAATACGGTTTGCAAGTTTAACCCAAAGCTTGCAGGTTTCTCGCGATGAATAATAAGTCCATGATCATCGTAAAGGATATCGTCTTTAAATCACACATTAGCCAATTTGGCGAGGTTAAAGTCATCTTACAAGAGACAATCTTAACAAAAGTTAACTGCCTTCAATTAATGTTTCACAATAGTTAAACTAGAGACTAACAACCATTCCTTTTGTAAGCAGGGTCATCAATTAACATCACCACCATTCAGAGTTATTGATCAATAAAGGTTGTAAGTAGTGATGTACTCCCTATAGATTATCTGAGATGCTTGACACTGTAAAGTAATCCCATTGAATGTTCTTCAAAGAGTGGTTTATCTCACTATTTCACTTTAATTGGCTTCTTAAGTTTCGTATATGTAGGGAACTGTGTAAAATAATCTATGGTTCTCTGAAAAATGTCCTAGGAAAAACGGGACATACTTTGCTAACTTACAATAATTTTGCACTCATGTTAGCTCGAAATCTTCTGAATATTAAATCAAAGCACTGTCTTACATAAACCAGAACCTGTTTATAACTAAAAGATAATAAACAAATACACTTGTCATTACCTAAACTTTTATATATCTTTTTTTTAAATTACCTTATTTTAGTTAGCTTTGTTTTCTTTAACAGAGTATACCAGAATTTAATCTAAACAAATAAAAGAAACAAAAGCTTCAGTTATTCATGATAAACATTTCATAACTCATTGTTTTTATTCTATTTGTGTAGGTATTCTGTTTCCAGTTTTTTTCTTTAAAAACAAATAAAACTTGAACAATGCTTGTTTGAATGAATGAAGCAAAATTGCTTGAAACCATCTGCAATTGGAAGCCGAAAATACGAACTTAAAGTGACACAGAGTATCTTTCATGAAATTTTATTTTGTTTTGATAAGCTACAAAAATATCTAATATGCTGATTGAAGTTCATATCTCATCAGTGGACTTGTAAATATATCCATTTATGCATAATATCTCTTAAATGCTTGATTTTATGGAAAAATCAAAAAAACAAATACGTTTAATATTCGAAATTATGCATCCAATTAATCTACCTAATAGTAACAATAACTAATTAACACTATGGAATCGAATATATCGTCCTTTCAGCTTATGACAAGGTTTCAAAATTACGTTTGGCGAATTTGCGCGCGCCACTCGAGCCACATCCGGATTTCGATCAAAATTCTGACTTTGAATGGCCGTATTTTCGCTTTAATGTACGGATTGACCTTTAACTTGTTTTCTGTAACAGTTAGTGGTTCCCGATGTAATAATATCGATTTCAAAATTTGACATATGTGATCCTATCATCATACTCTGTGTCTCTTTAACTTAAGTAAACGACGAGTCCGAGGACTTGACAGTAATGATCGTATCCTTAAAGAAACACACATGTATCACTCGAGAGAATCAGTCTTAACTCGCGTTCAATAGAAATGCTGACTTCAGAGGAGACTAATTAGATCCCCGGTGACAGGGTTCTATCTATCGTTCTGCTTACTACAGTGTACAGTTTCTAGTCGATAATTATATTGTATCAGCACAATTGACACTTGTCTACTTTCTTGATCCATGTGCTTAAGTTCAAGTGCGTTTATATTTCAAAGGGTAAAAGGTCATCATGAATTCTTTAGTAATGAAGAACTGAAGTCTAAGTTCATTCATAAACGATGACACTAAATAAGAATGCTGTAATTATCAATTACGTTTAAATGATATGATGCAAATAGAAATAGGGCCCAGAAACAAATAAGCAAATATACCACACCTTCTTTTTATCCTATCTGAACAACAGTTTTAATTACACAATCAACTATTCACAAGGTTACAAATCTACATCTGCCTCTTTCTATCGTAATGTTTGCGTATCCCATTCACTAAGTTAATTACAAAATCAAAATACAACAGTGTTATGAATTCTAAAACTACCTGTTTCTTTTGACATGTTTAGGAATCATATCCCTTATCTAACATAAGTAGATAAATCACTTCCAACTCACATTATAATGTTAAATACAGATGGTTTTATACATTTCAACATCCAGACAACTGATCTGACAACATTTGATCATCATTCCTTATATAAGTTTATGCAGAATATTTTATATTGCTTTTATAATACCCATACCAAGTGACATTCTATCACAATGTCAAGTATTTTTGCACCATTCAAATTAACAAAGATGTAACTTTTCATTGATAAAGACATTATTGATATATCGTAACTCGAACAATATGATGAATTAATAAAAGAAAACCCATTAGTTACAATAAGTCCTGAAAAGAAAACAGAACATGAGTCAAAGGAACTTATCAAACGATATTGAATGTCAGTCTGTGTTCATAAGGACATACTCTAAGAAAGAAGTTTACATCGGGAAGGAATGTTTCTTATTAGTGTAAATGCCTTACGCACAATCAATATGTGGATACTTGAGATAGATCTATATATTGTTTATGACATGTTTAACACAACTTGTTATGAGCACATTTCACATCATTTGGACAATTCACAATCAGTTTATCGTCACATGCAAAATCCCCATTTTAACCAGTTGTAATCAGTAAATGCTTGCCGTAAGACGTTGAACATCTGCCTACAACAAAATCCCTAGAGGCAGGTATCTCTCAAAAGGAAATTGCCACGCACAGTTATCATTGAAACACTGTTAGATGACAAAACTACCAACACGATTTTACGGAAAAGATTGTTTCCTATTAGTGTTAATGCTTTATACATAATCAACATAATCTAGAAGCATATAGTTTCATCAAGATGTGGATATAATGTTATCTACAATTATATATATATAGAATGTTTACAAAGTTATTTTAATAACTATGCACATTTCACGCTTCAAAACTCTTCAATGCTCTGTCGAAAACAAGTCAATCAAAATATCATGAAAACCATATCGGCAATTGAAGATGACTGCAAAACACTCACACGAATATTTTAACAATGAAATATGAAATAACAGCATGCCTTTCAAACTGAAAAAGTTGAGTATAATTGAATTGAATACTTTGAAATGCATCAATGAAAAACAGAAACAAATCATATTATTATATAATTAGCAATGAAATATACGGTTATACAGTGCAAATATAATCCATACTTTTTCAAAAGCAGTAGAAAGTCATATTTTCTCTGCAGTTCATATCGTGTTGCTGTAGTTACTAATTGTTCATTTTATCGCAAAATAAATTTGCGAAGAGAGAGAAATGTCTCACTGTCATAGCGCCTCACTAACTGTATCAGTTCGCGTCAGAATGGACTTTCCACAATACATGTATAAGGAGCCTTTGTTTCGCCTAACTTCTTTGAGAAGTTGGAATGACAATTATGCTGAGGAATATATGGATGACAACTTTTTTGTTCATTGTATGCAACGTTTCTCTGCTTGAGAACGCTACAAGAATCTGTGTCGAAACGTCGGACACAATGAATAAAGCAGTTGTCATCCATATACTCCTCAGCTTTTGTTTCACCTATTTATACACAAAAACATATTTTGGATCTGGTATTCATAAACATCCACAAATTATATGGTTTTTTTCAAAACGTTACTTCCGATTAAATATCAATTTATTTCTATCTGAAACTATTTTTTTACCAAGAAAGGATAAAAGGGAATTGCTAGACTGTCATTCATCAAAACAGCAAAACTTTGCCTTCCGATGTCATTGTTTCGCCATATATACTTTTTATCTAATCGAGTGGAGAGAGAAAGAGACATTTTCACGAGTCTCTTTTTACAAAAATTTCATCTTTTCTTCATAAAAACACCAATAACGGTAAAAAGATATCACAGACAAGTTGATTACACTTCACTTTTTCAAAGAAGAAAAGAATTGACATCTCCATATATAAGTCAATAAGGTGTGTGATGGTTACCTGAAGCTGAGTAATTAAAGTTGAGCATATTTTGTTTTTATCTTGCTGACTACTTAAAGAATGAATACCAGGCTGCACACCCTTAACAAAAGGTAATTTCCTCAGATTTAACCACGGATCTAAAAAAACAATTATGATACTTGTTGTTGAAATTAACACATTATCAAAATTATCCTGCAAGGCAAATCTTGAAGCCTTCTGCAAGTGTAGGTTTTACTGAAGTTGGTTAAAGGATGGAAAAACAGCATTCTTTTCAAACAAGGACAACTCAAGTTTTGAAATGTCGATCGAGCCTCTGTTACAATTAGCTGAGTTTTCAGGATATAATGGGGTTTTGTCTGATTGGAGGCAATCAGCAACCCCGTCCTAATATCATCATTTTGGTTCCTGAATCTTGGCATTGGTACATACTCACTTTTGTAATCCAGTTACTTCAAGAACCATTCTTATGGGTGTCAATGCACAACGTTCTAACAGTCGCTCTACTATAAGCAGGTGTCTTACAAAGTAGCCAGAGCCATTTGTTTACTTGCGTTTTCACTCTGCGAACATTCTGATTCATCCACGTAGTCGGTTACAGTGTTGCTAACATCCTTCTTCATTTATTTAGTACATACAAGAGATTCACCAATGTTAACAATTCCTGCCACTGATGGTTTTTGCAGAGGAGTTGTTGGTATGTTCGAAAGTAGAGAGTCTTTTACGCCTCCATCTGAAGAAGGGTCTACATCTATTCTACAGAATTTGAAATTCCGGTCTAAGAATAAGCAGTTCTTGATGTCGGAAATGTGAACATCTTACAAAGGCTCCCAACGTAAGAATGCATGATGACAAGCCTTTGTAAAGTGCATTAGCTGAAATTTGTTCGTATCTTTCTTTTCGTCAAATCCTCATCTTGAAAATAAGAGTGACTTCTGTTTTAATTTTCCTAACCCTCCATTTACTGTAAACTTTCTACGTACTGAACATTGAATTCAATTTCACATTCAAGATTCATCATCAATATTTTTGTTAAATAATTGAATAAATGAGAGCACGCATGATGACAGGCCATGCCATAACCCTATCTCACAAATCTAAAGAATAATCTACTCTCATATTATCAAATGCTCTATGCATAGATGTTTTTGGAAGTCACATTAGCGTAAAATTGTTTGATTCTTTCATATCAGTTTCGCCGTCCTCATCATCAGAAATTGAGTGCCTTCTGTTTCAATCTTCCTAAATCTTCATGAACGTTCTATGTACCTAACATTTTATTCAATTTTACATTCAAGATCTATCATCAATGTTTTCTTTTTTACTGAAGTTAAGGACACAAGTCAGTAAATATGCACTCGTTCACGGTTATGACATCCATTTAAGTCCATATTCTTTGAGTTTTTCTTTTCAGTAGCGTCAAAGTATTGAAACCACTTACCAGATTCATTGAGGTTTTACTTAAACCGTGTCCCATGTTAAAAGATTTGAGTGCTGTACATTCAAGTAGACACTCTTGAAAATATACAAACTTCAAAGACACACAATGTCTTCTGATCACTAAGTACATTGGTTAGGTTACATGAGGTATGTTCATTGGACATGACTTTTATATCTTTGTAGCGCAATCTTTAAAAAACAACTTTTGCTCAAAATAAATCACAAAACAAAGGCTTTTAATTCGCCTTAACAAAGTATTCCTTTTATTTTTTAAAATAATAGCACACTTTGATAAATTCATTATAGACAATGAGGCAGACAAGTCACTTGTGTTGTATTGATATAAACTCTCAGCACTGAATACAGTAAGCAAGGTTGCAGATAAAGTCCAGTCCAGGGGGAACATATTTCCATTGTACATAAGTCAGTCCTACTTTCTTAACTAAGCTTATGTTAGCTCATTTTGTCATTCTATCATAAATCTCGGAATTGTCAAATTATAAGATTTAACGTTCACCCTAGTCAGCAGCTGTTTAGTTGGCTTGAATGAAATTCGTTCTCACACAGTCGTCCATGTAGTGTTTGTTTGAATATGAATTAGTAATGAATTATAAGATATCAAATAACATGCACAGTGGTTACAAAATGCCATCGAGACGTTGTTAAGATGTCATTGAAAGAATATAGTTATGATGTTTGCTTGATTAGATATGAAGGGTAACCAACATGAAGCCTCATCTTTCAAGATTAGCTGTTTTAATCAGTGCAAGTTCAAACATTCAAAGGTTGATATTTACTGGTTAAGGTAGAGTTTCATTAAAACTTTAATTGAAATATGTTGAAAGAATATAATTATGACTTTTTATTGATAACGAGTTATGAAGATAAAAAGAGCAAACAATGCAATAAACTGTGCTACTTTATACGTTCAA
Organism: Steromphala cineraria; assembly: GCA_916613615.1. NCBI lineage: Eukaryota > Metazoa > Mollusca > Gastropoda > Trochida > Trochidae > Steromphala > Steromphala cineraria. Next base: position 56,187,037 of record OU744731.1, on the reverse strand, counting down.
AGAAAGTTCATATACAAATAGGTAAAGAAAAATATGAGTAATCTGCCCTTGAAATACCCACATTAGTGGCTCAGAGGTAGAGTGTCCGCTCGTCACCCGGAAGATCGGGGTTCGATTCCCGGTCGCGTCATACCAAAAGACGTTAAAAGTTGGGAGTTGTTGCTGTCTTGCTTGACACTCAGCATTGTAAAGGCAGAACAACGATTTAAATGGCGCTGCACTGTGGCTTCCGGGTGCTTCGGCACAAGAAAAATTTCCAGTATGTATGTATCTACTGAGGACAATAAAGTGTTATTATTATTAGTAGTAGTAGTACACATGGTTCAACATTTACAAAATAACCTACTATTTGAATTTTTTCCCCTTTGATCAACAAGTAGATAAAACTATTTTTCATTGAAATCTCAGTTTCAAAAGATATTATTTGAAATTCTAATGTAAGTGAATTGCATGCTTTTCCTTTTATGTAACACGTAGAAAACCCATTAAGGTTGGCAAGCTTGGTTGATTGGCACGTCTTTTACTGTTTGCTTTCTCTTTTTATGCAACATAAACTTCAAATGTATGTTAAAGAAACTTTTGACAATTGTAAAGTAAATATCGATGTTATTACAAATATTAAAAAGTTTTCGACATATTTTCATATCAATGTTTAAATAATAGGTTGTTATGTAAGCATTCGAATTCGTTTATTTTTAAGGTAAAACCCACCATAAACTACCATGAACTACCCGTTGTTTGACTGCATTTATCTCTGTGAGTCTTTCAATGGATGAAAACCTTGGTACGTTATATTTCTAGCTGTATTTATACATTTAATTTGTTTGATGATAATGTTTTACATTTACTACACAAACATATTATTCTACCCTAAACAAGTTGCATGGAGAGTTACAAATTATAAAAGTTGTCCCCACAAAAATAGCCTTCATATATGTACATACCAAATTAAAATCAAAATAATATCTTTTTGCCTTTAATAAAATATATACACTTTTATACAGATTGAAGATGGTATGCGTCTTGGCTCTTAAATAATGCAAACTTTTCCAAACAAAAAATCACCGCAAATAAACAAGATTCAATAGGATTTATCCTGAATGAAAAAAGGTACTATATTCAGAACTGAGGCACAGATAATCGATGACTATTGGAGATCCAACGTGGTTTCCTTCCTATTGATTTGTTTTAAAAAAAATTCTCAATACTTTTCTTTTGATGGTAAACATGAGTTCAAATCAAATAAGGAGTCCAGTTTTGGAACTCAACTTTTTTAAGAGGAACTCGTTTACACATGTTTGTTGTTTACAGTACCGTAACAAACTAATAAGAAATTCTGACATCAGCCTGGTGTGAACAAGACGTGTCAAAGGACTGAAACTTAACTGGCTTTACACTTGAAAGCAAATCTCCGCATTAAGGAGACTAACTTGAGATACTTGGTACAAGAGATGAGAGGAGCAACATTCTTCAAGCTTCAGGAATTTATCTTGATAACCTGTTAAGTAGAGGTCCTCTGCTTAAATGAAAATCGATTTGATTTCCTTTGAAAAAAAGACTACTCAGTATCGTCATTTGCAGTAAAAGAAATTCAAACTTGTTGAAATACATCTGAACAGATGCGGTTCAAATCCTTGTCACTGAAACACGAAAAAACTTATAATTCAATTCACAATGTTGTCATTTCATAGTATTTATCTCGGCAGGGCTCGTCACTAGATTGCAGTAAAATACACCTTAGATCGTAAACCACATGCATTACTGTTCGAGGTTAAACCTTTCAACGAATTACAGCCTCTTATTTCTGGTTTCACAAACATGCCAAAACAAATGTTATGATACTAGCCAACAATTTGTAAATAAAATATTCTTGAAAGACAACATCAAATATCATGGGCTGTTGTCTCTACGAGTATGATTAAAAAAGGTAAAATACTTTCTTTTTAGATTTACTGGCACTTAACTTACTTCATCATCTCAACTGTCTATACCATGAGTGGTGTGCCTAGTACCCCTATGACTATTAAAGAGTAGTTAATACTTTTACTAGTAAGTATACATTTCACATGTTTTTACAATGTCTTATCAACAAGTAAAAGTGAACTGTAGTAACTCAAATCGTATTTTGCGGAGACATATAGGAGTTTAAATGCAGGATATAAATTGTACTCTTTTCACACAAAAGTGTGACTATCCTGAACAATTTTTCATAGTACTATCTTACTAAACAAAATATTTCAAAACATGCCTTTTTAGAATTGTTTATAAGCTTTACTTCGTTCATTCTATAGCATAGAATCTCTTTCAAGCTTCATCTCAAAAGACAAATCTATTGATGATTAGAACTTCTAAGACATCGGTATTATCATTGCCTGTAAATGGATAAAAGCACTTAAATACATGAAACCCCCTTACATTAGAATAATTTTAAGGTTATTCCAGGAAATGACCGAAAATGGATAATGGTGGAAGTCCTCTTAAATACTCTTAAAACACATCATGGTCATGCCAAGAATTAATGCAGAAGAATGAGTTTTTGAAATTGAAAGAAATTTTATACTTAAGAAATAAAGTTCGCTCTACCCCAATGTGTTTTGTAATAAAGTATAGTTTTTCCCTGAACTATTATAGTTAAAGCACGAGGACGGTAGTAGGGATGACACAAGACAGTGAAATGTACTATTGATTGATATGTTATACTAATAATTAATAATTAATCAGCGAGATATAATAAATATTGAATTAAGTTAAATTTTCACGCATAAAGGTTTTGTATTTCAGTTCCAAAGAATGAGCCAGATTCAATAGTCATCAACCTACTTATTCAACAACAGTCTTCAAGAAATTGATTTTTCCTCAAACGAAAATCAGTAAGACACTCTAAAACACTCTGAAGTTACCTTCGGGTGCTGATAAAGTGTTTATTCCCGGCGCTCTAGAGTTCCAAAATAATGAAGAATTGGAGGGCAAATGAGTGAAGGGATATTCAATGTCAGTCAGAAGTCTTATAGAATTTAGCCTTTAGTGATGTTAAGATGATGTTAAAGGGTTTTTCAGGGAGGACTTTATTTGGAGTGATTTGATTGAAAACTATTTAACACAGAGAAGCATATAAAGCAAAAGTGATAAAAAGATTAGGGAAACTTAATTTAAGAAAACAAAACTTTATCCTTCCAAGCTTAAATGATAACTCATTTTTATACATATCTCATGATTAAGTGGGTACACAAGATATTGATACAATTTCAGATATCCAATATTTAAGTGGCTGATCATAAAGGCTTGTATGAGTAATATTTACAAATTGGGTCACATAGGATCACCTATTCAAAACTATTTCTTGATGAAGGAAAATAAATTGACGAGAAGGAGCGCAGAACATTAACAGGCACTTCCGTGATTTTTTTATATGCTTTCTTCTCTCTTTCTTGGTTAATTGGGTTCAAAAGATATTGATGCAATTTCAGATATTCAATACTTAATTGATTGATATCAAAGGTTTGTATGAGTAATCTTTGCAATTGGTTCACAGAGGATCACCTATTTAAATCGATTTCTTGATGAAGGAAAATATATTCATGATGAGGAGTGAAAATCAATTTCGCAATCAATCTTTTGACTTTAGAAGAACTTGCAAAAGTTATTTGGTTGTTACTCAGGCAGTCCCATATAAAGGGGCAGTAGCACGTTTTTATATAATTTTATATTTTAACATTTTCACTGATATTTGTACGTTGATGCTAAATGTATTAGTTTGACAGTGTCAAAAATCCTGTTACACAAGCCAATCATCCGTAGTCAGAAGACAAAGTATGAAGATTCTCACAAAATCCATTGGCGGCCATTTTATGTGAACACCTTTAATTTATTTTGTGTAAGAAAAAGGAATCGCATGGCTAAACTTTACGTTATATATTTGAATTAATACTGCTCCATTTAGTTTAAATACATTATCTTTCAATTGGAACCATTAATTTTCATTTTTCCTGACATCACCTTATATTCCTCCTAAAACGTGCTACTGCCCCTTTAAATACACCTTATGTTAATGTAAATGTTGTCTCAGGGTATGAAAAGGGTTCCATAGTTCATTTGAAAATGAAAGTGTTTACTCTCATGTCTAAGACTATCTTGTCAAAGTTCCTGTTGTACTTTTCGTCTAAATATAAATGGATTGAACTGGCAAAAAGGAAAAGTAGAATGGTGTCTCATGAAATAATATTATTCTGTTATGGCAGCTAAAGTTAGGACCCTGAGTGACATTTTTCTCAATCTGTTAAAAAATTAGCTCGTATTTCATCTTCATACATATTTATCATGTAAATCTACTATTTTATGTTATTTCTCTTGATCTGAAAACAAATATGAACACAATATTCAACATTTTCGACAAATTCATTTCCAAAACGAAATTTAACCACTATCAGTTTAACATCAAGTTTACGAAATGTTTTTCTCTCTCTTTTTCTATGAATGTATGAACTGCATATTGTCTCTCACTAACTATAATTTCCATTGATAGAGACACTATGTTAACCAAATGACTGGATATTTTAGGCAGAGCACGTTAATTGATGATACCTTACCATCAATTGTAAAGCCAGGAAAATATGAAGAACAAAAGTATGAATATGTAATATGCACACACCTACGTTTAAAATGAATACATCTTTATGATATTGACATATTCATTTACGAATATCACCCACTTATCGTAATGAATAACAAACGCACAATAAATCTGGGGGATTATGTACTTTCAGTATTCATATAGAATAATTCTCTGAAGATAATGACTTATACAAGACCAACCGAATAGAATGTGATTAAGTGGGAGCATTACCTTGGACTAATTGGTTGTGATCGTGTACGTATTTATTACATTTGCGTTTGAACAAGCTATGGTACGGACATGTAATAAGAGGTATTAAACGAACCTGGTGATTAATTGTTGTTGAAAATTTACAAAACATAAAACATTCTACATGGAAATGTCATCTTTCTATTCCAATTATCTGAAACAAGTGACAAGTTAATGTTTCACTCTGATACAAAGACAATAAACTCAAAAAGTTGTTTGTTAGCTGTTTTATGGTATAAGGAATTAATCAAGTCCAAGGCCATATAGTCCGGATATTAGATTTTTCGTCGATTCAAACAAAGTAAAATTAATTCTACTTCACCCACGCAATATTCAATCCTGTTTAATGTATTTCTCTTATTTGTTTACGATGTCAATAAGTGAAGCTGCTAAATGATAAGAAAATGTTTGATAACTCCCATAAGGAGTTATAACGCTACCATAACTGAACACAGATAGAACAAGATTTCAATGCTGATTTATAAGAAAGAGTAATACATAATTTCATAATTTTAGAATCATATACACAACAGCATTCATCAAAGACTGACAATCTTCAATATTGATTTAAATGTTTAAACAATTTGGTTGTTTCTGGATAATGAGATCAAATGTTGATGTCAATCACATAGTTGCCAGTTTAATCACATGGTCGTACTAAAATATCATCGCAAAACGACAAAATGTCCAAAAGATACTTGTACTGTATTATTTAGAAAATCCTGCAGATACCAACTTTTCAGATACAACTTTTAACAAGAACTTTGTTCAGGAAAACTGTAAAACTTACGAAAAATATTATAACAAATTTAAAGTTTATTTCAACGACAATGAAACGTCAACTTTCATATTATGAACAGACATTGTTATTTTCAGACATCTGTTATTGTCTTTGCTTGTGCGATATTTGCAGAAACGCAATTGAGAGATGGAAATTCATGATCCATGATGTTGACATGCTAAGGCTGTCGTTTCGGTCATTTTGTGTCCAATTGAGTCCGATTTTCTCTAGGTTTTTGCAAACAAATTCAATAATATGCAATGAATGCAGTAAAAATACTTATTAAAATATTTTTACTTCCACTTCATTTAAAAAATAAATCTTTAATGCCCGTACATTATGTACTTAATACAGGAACTCATATGCAGGAGCTCTCAAATTTCCCTGTCAGCTTTAACCATGGATCTTTAGTTTAATTGATCAGATCCCTTTTCAAAGACTGTAAATTTAACAGATTTATTTCTTGTTATTGACTGTGCTGAGTTTCCTTTGATCCTTAAAAATGTCCTCTTGTTCAACAGAGCATGACATTAACATTAGGTCATAATGTTGAAGCCAACCCACAACCATCCAATAAGGAGCTAGACAAGACAACTAAAGTGAACTAAAGCAAGCACATTGTTCTTTTCAGAAAACCAATTTAGTACCTTGTTATTATACTTGAAAGTTGTAATTTAAACGACAACTTCAGTCTGTGTTTAAATTGCACATGACATTATTTTGTTAATTTTAAATACAAAACAGCAAAATTTAAATATAATCTGTCATTTCTGAAATAACTTGGTCAATGTAAGTGACCATCGAGGTTATCATGTTTGTCATTGTTAGACACATTGACTAGTATGGCATTGATTACTTTGAGATGAATATTACCTCATGACATTTGACAGAAATGTCCAGGCATCGTAACGCTAAGTAAGATATTTAATGCAAAATGACTGGTTAAAAGTAAGTGATTTAGTTTACCAAGGAATCACCCATTTAACGTAGGTTTAATCAGCTACGAGGCGGGTCACCCACCCATGCTGTGATTCTCACATATCAATGCTGAACTTGCTGATTGCATTCAACAATGCCCAACCACATCAACCAGGAACTCATGTCATCGGTAGCAGAAATGGAATATAATATCATCTCTTCATAAACGGATTTCTTGTTAAGCTGAATAACAATTTTGAAAGATCAATACCTATTTGGATAATATTGAAAGCATGTAATTATGTGAACATTCAACCCCTTCTGAACTTTAGACGAAAGAACTTTTACGTAAAAGGCATTGTATTACATGTAAAAGTGTTTACTTTGATTAATGTTGTTTAGCAATTGCAGCAAATTTCATGACAAAGCTCTCAAAATAATCAACCGCAGCATCAATGCTAATAAACCTCAATAAGAGTTTTAAAAACCTTCAATTCATAACAGCAAGACAACGAACAGGTGCGTTGATATTTGCTCAAGCCTAATGTAAACATATTTGAATTAAATAAGAATAGATTATTTTGACTTCTTTCAGGTAGATGAAAAATAGTAAGACTATTTTGGACATACGATCAATTGTTTAAGTTTTCTTAGCGTGAAGAAAACCCTGATAAGTGTTTTGAAAAGCAGTGTAATCTATATTTGTTTATGTGCAACTCTAGAATCGGTGTGCTTAAGCTTTTAGGTCATTTTTTATTCAATGATGATTAAGCTCATATAAACAAACAGTTATCAAACATTTGATCGTAATTAGGTCGTTAGAACAAGAAGGACATATAAAAGCTCTGGCAAATGTTTGGACTGAACATAAACGATATTGTCTTAGGATGCTACATGTATACAAAGTTGATTATTTGCACAGTTGTTGCAGACATGTGAACGCTCTGTAAATATTGATCAATTATCGAGATACAGATACAGATAAACTGATTTAACATGAGTGTCTTCTTTATCGCAAAGACATTTACATGATTTTATCAATGAAATGCAGGACAATGGTGACTTCTTGTAAACAATATCAGTAAATTGTCACATAATTCTTCAGTTTGACCATAGGAAAAGGTATTCAGAAAGTGAACTGTTGTAAAATCTTGCACGATCACTGAAGCTAATAAAACAATTTACTATATTTTTACTCCCTTATGCGATAATATCATTAATTGAAATTAAGAATTACGTTTCTGTCCCTACCAAATAAATTAGATTGAAAAATACACATAAAAGATATCTGATGTTTAAAATTCTGTGTAGGCAAGGGTAAGCAATACAATAATAACTCGGAACTCGTTTGAAACCAAATATTTTAATGGATATAATGAATGAACTTTTAATTCAAATTATGAGGTTTACTGTCATGAAGCATTTGGACTTGTGTGTATATTTGATGAGAATTCTCATGCCAGAAAGAGGAAACAATTTCTTAGACTATAGAGAATTTGTTGAGGTTTGTTAAGGCTTTTCAAGAACTATTTCTATAGATAGCCGGATCACATTAAGCCCCTTTAGGGAAATTCAAAGGGATGAAATGGATTTTTGAAATCAATCAGATAAAAAATTATGTATACGAGTTTTTATAGAATTAAGAGCACATCTGACTGTGGTGTATAAACAACTTAATTTTATCTGGATAAAAATATATCTTGAAGTACAGCAAATGTTTACATTAGTTGATTGATATTTCTCATTGGCATAAGATTCATATGTTTCATGATCTTGTTATATTGATTAGGTATGGTGTATATTTTAACAGAATTATCAATATGATTCATTGAAAGAGAGCACATATAAGGTGGGTTTAGGCTGAGAGCAAAACATTGGGAACATTACATGAAAACGTTCATCAAATAATATTTTTTGCAATTGTCAATGAAGAAGGCCTAGCAAGCTCAAAGACTCAAAGAACAGGACATGTAGTACAGTTCTTGAAAACTGATTCACATGTCACAGCAGCATCCATGTATATCTGCAAAAACAATTCCTCTATTCAAATTCATCTATCCCTGATTGCTCCTCATTATATTGAGTGGGGTCTTTAGACAATGAGAGCTTACGTTACATTGATAACTCATGGTCTAAATGATATATAGTTCGGTGCTTCTTAAGAGAAAAGCAACTTACTGTCCTCTATTGAAGCATTAAACCACCATCTTGTGAGTTTATTGACTTCTTAAACACAATCTTTTTATTTTGGCCTCAACAAATCCAATTAAATATTTTGTTATAATGTTGTAAAATAAAACATTTTCAATATTTAAGTATAGAACCTGTAATTGAAAACTATCTGCGGAGACAGGAAGTTGCTGTGGACTCAGAATCGACTCCTCACAGCTAAAACAGGGAGTTGCCGTGGACTCAGAATCGACTCCTCACAGCTAAGACAGTTGCCGTGGACTCCGAATCGACTCCAAAGTGAGAAGATGACAAGCACCTGTCGCTGAGTCGCTGGCGAAATGCATCAGTTTGGACGTCAAGACTTTAAGGGTTCATTGTTTACAACGTTATCACTCGAATTAGCTAACCTTCATTCTTAGTCTTCATTAAAACACATGCCTATATGTTTGAGTGTCATATGAATATCAATACATGTCAGCTTTTAAAAAGCAAGAGATTTCTTTGTTAAGAGCGCATGTAATTTTCATCTCGCATATGATATATTTCATATCACATGTTACCCTCATACGCAATCTGTATCGTCATTTCTTTTGAAATTGCTCAATAAGCACCTAAATGTTATTTAGATATTAAGGAATTTTGAATCTTGATCATTCAAGTGCAAATGCTACATTGTGTTACTTAAGTTATCTTCATCGAAAGCACACCTTAATCCTTCCCACAAAAACAAATATGTGATCACTTTGTTTGAAACATAATTATAAACTAGCTATAAAACAATACAGCCTCTTAAAAATGTATGAACAATAAGTGTAAATAGTCCTTTTTTTCTCATAAGTAAGTTTTTAAATGACTAATTGGAAGTATGTTTGAGAAAATCACAGTAGAAAGTGTCACACAATGATTTAATGCTCACCATAATTGATAAACTTAAAAATGCTACCTTATTAATATTATAAAACGATTACATAACAATTAAATTATATTATAATATAATATATATAATATTTATTCTATAAACAAGTTTGAATAAAACAGAAATGATCTCTGTGACCATACTAGAAGCAACAAAATCAACAAATGTCTCAATTTTAACTTCTATAACTTGAGAAGCCTGAAAGGAGTCTGATAATGCATTTTAAAAGGCTGCTAAAGGTTGCAATAGATTCTGTATTTCTGAGAGTCCAAACTCACTTGTGCTCTATCAAACACAACCATTAAGGCATTGTTACAACGATGACATGTTTGACACAAACAACTGACGACAATTGAATAGCAGGCTCCAAAGGTTGGATTCACAACCGTGTTGTCACTCACTGACTAGCAGGAATTGTGATGAGTCGAGAACCTTTCATATTTCATCCTCTTATAGTTAATACTCCCCTGTAAATCTCAGTAAGCGAAAAGAATAAACAAAAACGAATTTGAAAAAGAATTGAATATTGATATTTCTGTACTGAAGTCATCAATTGATTTTTGCTCTGGACACCAACACATGTTTCACACGCAATTTCAATCAGATTTTTTTTTACAGTTTTGGACAGTCTGATTGATAAGACTCTAATAGACAAAGCGTTTAAATGCCACTGTTAAATTTTTGAAAACTCTACTTAACTTTGTCAGGTTGGCAGGAACATGCAATATTAAATTTATTTTTCAATATTAAATAATTCTTGTGGATGTACTGTAATAAACTGTAAACCGCATCAAATTGTCATCGTGAGATACTTGTTTTCTGACTACAAAAGTATTGAATGTTTTCATTAAAACAAAGTTTAACAGTGGTAAGTGCAAAGGAGTGCATATATACGAGTCCGTTCATGTACGAGCAACCTCTTAATATGTGATACAAGAAATTAATTCGAATTAATTATCATTTTCTATTGTATAATGCATTGTATTTGACAAATCATGCATGTTTATTATCAGTTCCATATGCTTTTGACAAAAACAGTTATTGAATGTCACATGGAAAATATTTTTCTATTATGGAGTGAGGGGTTCTTTAACCTTTCAAGACACTGGTTTGGTAAATGCTTGAGGCCCACGATTGGGTTAAACCAAGTGCTATGCCCAGACCCTTCCGACGTGAAGGCCGGATATAACACTAACTAATCGTTGCTCCACCTCTTCTGTTGAAGCTGACTCGAGTTCAATTGTCACGCTGTTATTCTTATGTCCATCAATTTTCATCTTTGTCATATTTCATGCAATTATGATATAATCCTTTGTCGGCATTCGAAAGTACATGATAACGGTTCATCCTTTATTTTACTGATGTCTATTTTAACATTGTGGCAATACATCTCTTCTTAACATGCTTGACATGGAAAGGTTACTGACTTATTGGGTGATAGAGATACGTTAACTTGTTCCAAATCGGTCATCAATTCAAAAATATGTTACCCGATGTGAGATGACATGTATAAGAAAAATGATTTAGAACATGACACTTTAATATACTCGTAATACCATGGAATTATATTGTCTGGAATATTTTTGAGCGTGCTGAGAATTTTCTGTTAGCAGCATAATGCGGTTTTCGAATGTATCTTATTTAAACAGCGCATTCAAGTCATGACAAGCTGTCAGTTATGTAACACATAACCAGGGATGGTTGTTGTTAAGATCCATCTTCAGAATATATCTGTAAATTCCATTGTATTTCCCTATTAATATGATGCTGTAATCAAACTACCTTTAATTATCGGTTATGTGATATCTTTAAGGACAGTCAAGACATGAGGAGCAAGACATTTATTTGAAAAATGGACATGAAATTTACACATCAAAGAGACAAATCTAAAGTTACCTCAATTATTATTTGCTATAATACTAACAAAATTTAATCAACCAGCCTCAATACACAGAAATTCATTTAGTTTGGGTGTAAAGAAAACATAAATCGATTCATTAGAACTATTTTTAAGGCATATTTGCAACCAGATTTCAAATATGTTGACTAAACATATATATGTAGACAATAGTTATATGCTGGCCTATGAGAGAATTGTAACTATAATTTAGGTGGATGAGCAGCGGCGTTAGAAGAACTCCGTTTTAATATCAAGTCTTCATTTAAGGTATAATCAAAAGGATGAAGTTCTTTTAAATAAAACTATATAAGATTTGTAATTTATATTTAGGAGTACCCTTTTGCAAATACGTATGTCTATAAACTAACTTCATGTACATGGTATTATTTAACAACTATCAAACGCATGATCAAAGTCAACACTGAAAACATGCATTCGAAATATAGAGCATATATAAGAAATGTATCCCAAGTATATTACCAGTATTCACATACTCGCTCTGTATATATCAAAAAAAAACTTTTGTGAAAGATTTGCATTTCAATGATGGCATGCCCTTTGTTTGTCTGATAAAGTTAGATAAAAAAAATCTTGCAAAAAAAAATCAAATTTGTTTGCAGACAGCCGACGCACGTTTTAATTCGATGCACAAAGCTGGCTCATATCAAATCAATTTATTTTGGATTCACAAGAACAATTACATGTTGTCTGACAAGCTGTCCTTTGTTCTTAAACCAATTGACGCACTCATGAATCAAAGTGTCCCGTGTTTGACAGGCTAGCCTGCCATGTCAAAAGAGGTTTTAACTTTTCTCTTCATTTACATGCCCTGGACAACTAGCAGCAAATGTTACATTTAGATGCCATATTTGAATTTTTGTCTATGCCTTTATCCATTTTGAAAACTACTACTGGATTCACTTTCAGTTCAAGAAAATTATTTGCTATATTGAAACTGCTAATAGGTATCTAAAATTGTTCTGATGTCTTGCGCAAAAAATGTTAAAATTGCTTACTCATTCTGAATTTTGAGTTGTGGCAAAGCTGTCTATCTTATATTAAAGGACCAGAAAGGATAACCTTCTACCGATTCCCAGGCTGGTATATGTATATATATATATACCGTTAGACCGTTAGAGAAAGCATGCAACTGCAGACAAAAAGATAACTGCCCACTAAAAGGAAACTGCTTAATGAGTGATGTAATCTACAAAGCTACTGTCTCCTCTCAAGCAGAAACAATGTCATATATTGGTTTGGTTAGTGGACCCTTCAAAAGCAGGTATAACAACCATACAAAATCATTCAGGAACGAAAAATATGAGAAAGAAACTGAACTGTCTAAGTACATTTGGGAACTAAAGAGAAGCAGCACTAATTTTAAAATTGACTGGCAAACATTGAAGAAATCAAACACAAATAGACGAGACTCTGGATTATGTAACCTGTGTTTAGAAGAGAAACTTGAAATCCTCAGCTCCAGTCGTGACAACCTAAACAAAAGAACTGAACTCCTCTCAAGCTGCAGGCATGGGAAAAAGCCAAGCCGGGCCAAAATGAAATAACACTGACACTGACAATGTTGGGTTGTACTCATTATGCCTGAAGATCGCCACCACGGTGTGCGTGAAACTCCGAGTTGCATGTAGAAAACCTGTGTACTTACATATATGTATATATATATGTATATATATAAGGGAGCTTATGTGGTTAAATATTGTTAGCACCTTAATCTCAAATCATTGTCATAGATAATTGTTAACGGGCAACAAAGACATAACTTTTCTTAGCTTTTTCTATTGGAGTATTCGATATATGTTTTCTTTAACAATGTGTTGCAAACATACAAATGGCATATACAAAAACAGTAATGTTTTTGGGATATGATTCTATTTATTTGAAATAAACTGATTGATCCAGTAATAAAGCCTGACTCTTTTAAGGTCGAAAGAAAACGTTTGCTAAACCAATGTTGCTGGTTATATGTTAAGCTTTTAGGGAACTTGTGAGACTGACAAGCATCGATGATAGTGAATAAGAACTATTTCTCTTCTAATACGTCTGTATCTTATTATACATTCAAAGGAAAGTAGGCATTATTCTATGTAGAATGACAAATAAGTTGAAGGATCAGAACAATTCTGCTTAAAGGTTCACCAATGATATGCGCTCGTGAAACTGCAAAAAATGAAACGACTGTCTTTCATGGTGTTATTTTTCTGTCAAGTTAAATGAAACCCGAGAATTAAAACGAGAACGTTAAATTACAAATGCAGAAAAAAAAACGTTTCAAACGTATTGTTACCTTAAAGGGGCAGTAGCAGGAAAATAAAAATTAATGGTTCTAATTGAAAGACAATGTATTTAAACTAAATGGAAGCGTAATAATTCAAATATATAATGTAAAGTTTAGCCATGCGATTCCTTTTTCTTACACAAAATGAATTAAAGGTGTTCACAAAAAATGGCCGCCAATGGATTTAACGTGAATCTTCATACTTTGTCCTCTGGCTTTAGATGATTAGCTTGTGTAATGAGATTTTTGACACTTTCAAAATAATACATTAAGCATTTACGTTCAATTATCATTGAAAACTTTAGAATATAAAATTATCAAAAAACGTGTTACTGCCCCTTTAAAGCAGCAACCTTAATTCAGGTTAGTAATGTTTATTTGTGTTTCTCAAAAAAAAATTATTGTTTCAATTGTACTTCGTTCGTAATCAATCAGAGCAATCACATCATGATCATACAACTCATTTTAGGAGAAAATTATATATTACATGTAATGATACATGTACATTCTGAATATCATTTCAATTTAACTATTTTGAGACAGGGCCCATTTTAACTGCATTACACTTTCGACATCACTTTTTGTCCTCCTATATTTCACCTAATGGTATCAAAGTCTGAATCTATGTTAAAGGGGCAGTAGGACGTTTTGAGAGGGAATATAAGGTGAGGTCAGGAAAATGAATTGACTTCAAATTGAAACACAATGTATTTAAACGATATGAAGCAGTAATAAATAAAATATATAATGTTAAGTTCAGTCATGCAATCCCATTTTCTTACACAAAATGAATTATAGGTGTTCACACAAAAAAAGGCCACCAAAGGACTTTATGTGAATCCTAATAATTTGTTCTCTGACTATTGATGATTGGTTTGTGTAATGAGTTTTTTTAACACTATCACAATAATACATTAAGCATTAACATACAATTATCAGTAAAAAATTGAAAATATAAAATTTTCAAAAAACGTGCCACTGTCCCTTTAAAACTTGTTGAAATTGCCAAAACAGTTTCTTCCTTAGCGTACTCTCTAAATTTTTGGATTTATTCATTTATGGATCCTTTTTTAAAGAGGTGCTGACAAAGGTTTGTCAAAGCAAATACATATTTATAAATAACCCACTCAAACTGTCGATAAACACTTTAATTGTTCTTCAAACTGATCACGTTCTCGCTCCCACTTAGTTATTTCTTGTAGTAGTATTTCCTTAATGAAATATTCTTTTAAAGATTTCTTATTTAGGAATGGTATGCTGTAACACGTTTGAAGATTTATTTGACATTGTTGACAAGTCAGAAATAGAAATTGAAATTAGTTTGTCAAAATGTTGACAAAGCTTAATTTGATTTCAGGATTACATGAAGCACGCATTAAGAAGTTTATGTTCCTCCTAAAGTGGTTATGCTTGAAATTTACTTTCTCTATATCGGTTTATTTCCTATACCATATTTTCATATTCATATTGTAGCCGTTTGGGAGCCATGCTTATATTTCTCTCGTGGCTACTGAGCTCATCTTCTTTCTTTCTACTAAGATTAACGTCAGTTACACTTTCTATAACCATTTTGTTTATTGATAGCACGTTTAATAATACAGATGGTTATTTGTAGCACCCACAATACATGTCAATGCTTTCCAGATGATTATAAGACAAGATCTTTTACGGTTTGAGTTTGGTTCTTGTGCCATTTGGTATTGCAGACTTATTTGTTATTTCATTTTGTCTAGGATTATGTTTCCATTTTCTGCATATATGCCGAATTTGTTTTGTTGAAACCTCTTTTAAGGTTGAATATTTGTTTACTTCAATAGAAATATTTTCTATAAAACGTACATATTTGTTTAATGATCACATTATGTTTTAGACAGTACGGATATGCAAAAACAGCTTGACATGATAATCTTATGATTATATCATCGCCAAAATGTAGGTCAAATGTCTTAGCACCAGAGAAATTATAATGCATGTGCTTAGTTTAATGTTACCTAGGGATGGCTTATCTAAAGAAAGAAATAAGATTCTCGGATTAACGATTAAGATTTGGAAAGATTTTCTGTTTCTTAGATGTCAGATGTTATGATCATAAAATCATACGATTATATTCACAATGTTATGGAAGTCTTCACAGGGCATGAAATGCTTCAATGTGTTCATGTGTAGATTTGAAAATCAAGCAGTGGATAGGCGTGTCAAATACTATTTGACTTCATTAAAGTTGTGTATATACATTGCCTCACTAAACGTGAATGTAATTACGTTAGAACCGGGCCGAAATGCAACTCATCATTAAAAAAACTCAATTACGTGCAATCTACTGGATCATTATCTAGGGAGTTAAGCTTTAGAAGATATAGAGTTTCCTGTCAATCATCTTGGAATTAGTAATGCCACATTGACCTTAAGAAACAAATAAGGAACCCTGGTGTTTTTCCAATCGTGTCTGGTGAAGTTATGACAAGGTAATTGCAAAAGGAATTCCATCAAGCTTAATGTTGGTGCTATTTTCATTATATATAGGGGATGCTACAGAGACCTTAAGAAACAAATAAGGAACCCTGTTGTTTTTTTAATGTTTCAAAAAAACTTTAGGGTAAACGTGTCTTCAAAAAAAGTAATTGCAAAAGGAACTTCATTAAACGTACATGTATAAGTGGTATCATTAACTAAAAATTAACTAATGGGTCATAATTTTGGACTTAGCTTTAGAAGATGTAGAGTTTTCTGTCAATCATATTGGAATTAAGGATGCTATAGAGACCATTATAAAGACTTGTCATTGTATTTTCAAAAAGCAAAATAAACTACATCAAGCTTGATTTTGATGCTATTTTCGTTATTTATCAAATGAATATGAATGTAGTTTTAAAATATCTCTAAAACAAATCCATGATGTATAAACAGGTTTTTCTTTGATCAATATGATAACTGAAATTTCAAAATAAAGTTATCATATTTCATCATTAAATAACAAACCTGACAGTGAAATCGTTAAGTTGACAGTCAATGCAATATAGCATTGACGAAACACAACTTACCAGACATCAGTCAATGAGGAGTTATCAGAGTGACGAATTTTAAAGCATTTGGTCAATCTTTAACTGACATTTTTCAATAAACACTCTTCAATTGCACATCACTTTTGCCTTTTCAAAGTAATTTATTTCCATGGCTGAATTTATCTTCTTTTTGAATAAGAAAATCTCCAGCAATTGAATTTGGATTGTCCAAATTTGTATTTGGTTCGAATATCTCTCCGTTTTAACTAAAGATAAAGTCAATCAAGGTACATGTTGTATATGTGAGATGTTTCCCAGCATAGTAATATAAAATTCACTTCATTAATAAAAACCCTGAAAAACATCAAAAATGTATTTCGAAAAAAAATAATTGATGTTCTTGCATTTATCTTATAGATTCATTTGTACAATTATTGATTAAACAATCGAATACTTATTAAAATAACATTTGTACTGTACGTATTGACTCGTCTTTATCTTTTATCTGTACCATTGATCACTTGGTTGATTTGACGCCAAAATATGAAATGTTACAAGATGGTAGTAATGTGACTTTGAAATAAACCTAACTTCAATTAACTGATTTAGTAAAATTGTCAATCAGTATTTGTGAATCGCTAAAGCTTTGTCCTATAGATGTCCTCAACAAATAGTGTTAAACAGAACCCAATTTAAGGTACTCAATATAGATGGCAAACATATAAGAGACTTTTTTGACAAATGAATTATTTTCCAAGCTAACCTTAAGTTTTCTATTACTTGTTGTTATCTGCATTTTGAATAAATAAATCTTCACAATTGATTGTGTTCACAATTTCATTTGGATTTCACATATAGTTCATATGTTTGATGTTTATCATCATAGTAATTTAAAATGCACGAGATCTACACGTCAAAAGACATCTAAAATGCATTGCAATAGGGACTTACAACCGATGTTCTTGCATTAGATTGCATAGTTTTGTAATCTCATTGTTTTAAACCTGTACTTTAACTTTAAAAATATATTCAAATAACACAACTACTTTACTGTGAAATTGTTTAAATGTTATATATAAAGAGAGTGTTTGATCTGACTTTAGGACCTATGAAAACGAGATCCAAGGGTGGTCAAAATCTAACTAGACAAAAATAAGTGAACCTGTAGGTATCGATATTTACATGTTGGTGATTTGACATCTGATGGATAACGTCAAGGGCGCTGCTCAACTATTAGTGCAGCTATTCAAGAATAGTGTATGTAGGTATGGCATAATTTCGTATAATTAAAAACGGTATTGTTTTTCTTCAGATTCCTTTTCTTTATATCTTCACTCAAAGGCGTACATCTATCATTGTGTGTGCTTAAAGTAGATCTGCGAACGCAGTATCAAACAGATACACCACCAAATATGACTTACGTAAATGTAATGAAAAAACACCTTATGGTAATGATTGATGGATTCCAAACACTTGAACCTTGAACATGCAGTTTTTATAATACTTTGTTACATTTCAGTTGCTGCAAGTATATGACTTTAAAGTATTAACTTTTTACCCTTCAGTTTCCAACGCTTTCTTACTTTGTGCTTTGATCAATATTTCTCTACTGTATAAAGATTCAGATATGTATAAAGAAACACCCAAGGGCAATAACAAGAAGTAAACTTGTTCCTGATGAAACAATCCAAGATTCGTTAACCTGCAGGCATTATTCAATGCTTGTTTTTAAATTATCAAAAGCATCGGTCTATTTTAATCCCTTTACGCGTTATTTATTACAAAAGTTTTGACATTATTCACTAATGTTTTTAAGAGATGTGTCTTTCTCATCCAAAAAAAAGATAAAATCTAACCAATATGACGTGGGTTGGAAATGGCTTTACCCTATTGATTAGTGAGAAACAAACGGGTTTGTGTATGCTTTTTTTTTATTTAAGAACAGATTTTGTCAATACAGTAAAACGAGAATTAAGTGTGAAACACCAAAATGTTTGTTCCAAAAGACATGTTGCAACCGATTCAGCTGCTACTACGATTCATCATAAACGATGGAAATAACTCAGGGAATTCAAAAGGTTTTGTTTAAAAAGACGTTGATCCTGAACGTCCAATTGAAACTTGTTATATGGGTTTTAAAGAATAAGATAATGTATTTTTACCAGTTTTGTTGATGAAGGTACTTCTTCTTGAAAGTTGACACATTTGAGACAGAATATCTATAATTGACAAGAGGTCAGCTTGTGGTACGACAATCATTGGAACGGGTTTTATTCTCTCAAACAAAAAGATTTATTTTACAGCAAACAGTTATACCGTGAGTTTATAAAGTCACTCTTTAAGAGTTTCCAGCATTGACATGGCCGACAAACCATAGTGTTCTGCAGTTCATATATCTGTTAAAAGAGCTGTACACACGGCCACGTGTCTCCATGATATATAGCTGGTAACAAAAGTTTGTTTCTTCTAAATTAACTACTTGCAAATAGCTTGTGAAATGGTGTTTACAGAAAGTCGACTCATGATGTACCAAACATAAAATTTGGGAGAAGGGTAAACAAATTAGGAAACAAAATATTGCAATCCTATATCGTAATGTCATTTCCTTAAGATTAATCAATCATAAAAACTTATAATTAATTTGTAATTTCGACCTCATAGGAATACCAAAATTGCTTTTAGTATGTCAAATGCCTTACCCTTTTATCTATAGTGTATATATTTTACATTTATGAAAACGTTTTGACTATGAAAATTAAACTTGAAAAATGATGACAAATTAAAAATTTATATTTCTGCCTGTGAACAGGGTTAGATGATTGTTAGTATTGTCTAAGGTTACAGGGACTTTTATGTACCTTGTTTTGAGAAGATGGAGGACTACTTTCATATATATAACTAGTGCAGGAATACATCCATGTATTATTTGATTACCTATTCCCATCGTCCAGATAACCTGACCAGCTCTCGTTAAGCTCTTGTATCTTCATGGAAGACTCTTGCTCTCATGAGTGTCACGAGTTGTCAATAATCTAGAGCTTCGTCTGACCATTGTCATCTCATAGCGTGCATTAATGCTATTCTTCGTTTCTCTATTGAGGTACTAACAGTAGTTAACGACCATTTGGACACGATGTTACTTCAATGAAAAGCCAATAACCTTGGGAGAATATAGTTATATGTCATTCGAATGATTATTGTTCACGGATTTGTTAGACAAATTTATCTATATGTCAAAACCGAAAGCAACTGAAGACATTGTTAAAGAGATATTGACACTTTTTTGTTGCATAAATTATGTATATTTAAGTGTTTATTGCATCTTTCCATACGAGGTCACATAGCTGTAAATGGAACAACATCAAACATTCAATTATCGACAAAGTTGAGTTTTAGTTACACCAAACTATCAATAATGCATTCTGAGATTCGAATATAAATGACTGCAAACAATTTTCTGAGAAAACCCTATAATATTGATTTGTAGGAGTGGTACAGACGCATGAAAGAAAATCCAAAGAATAAACAATCACAGAGGTTAGAGGCTAAAAGTCATGTCTGGAATTGGAAGTGTAACTGGAAGGTTATGGAAAATGCATATCACACGCTTAAAAGTGATGTAATTACTAGTGAAAAGCAAATACAAACGGGTTTGCAATGGTACAAGAGCAGTCCAAACACTCGAAGTATAAACATGTTCTTAGATTGGATTACAATTGATTTCAGGAACTTGTAACATGAGTAGGACCCATTCTCAAAGTGTTGTTTTTTGGTTCTATTTTCGCAAATCTACGAAATGACAAATTGGAGATCAATCCTTGAAGATTTGTACATCAATACAGAGCAGAGTCAAATAAACCTTTTTGTCAGTACAAATGGAAAACAAGAGGTAAATCTTTTCATTGTTATATATTCTGTATATTCATCAGTTAGCTTATGTTAGTAACGATGCTTACGAAGATGACTGACGTTTTGGACAACAACATAAGTTAATAAAAGTATAGTTATAAAAACCGATAATTTCCCAGTTTCACTTATTTCTCAAAAGTTCCTAATATAAGTCAATAACACATTATACAAGTAATACTCTGTTGCATAATAAAATGTAACAGCTTTGAATACCAGGTGCAAGCTTATTTGGGGTTTTTCAGTTTTGAAAGATGTACAGTAAGAAATGATGAAAGATTGATTCAGTTTGTAAATCATTAAGAAGAAAAAGTGTATGATTCTTGCAATAAGTAAAAGGGTAAGGACGTTTCAAATCATTTCCATTTTATGATCTTCAATTGGTTTTAAAGAAGAACATGTATATCTGCAACTGCAATTTCAGGTGGCTTTTTTTAAAATGTGTCATTATTCAATAATAGCCAAAGCTTTCAATTGAGATTTGGAGATTTGCATGTTTAACACTTGAGGACTGAATAAACACCAATGACCTTTAGTTTTGTTTACTACAGCTGAGGTTACTTTCAACAAAAAACATTGTTAGCTTTAATTGTGGGATATACGAGAACAGTGAAGACTATTTTTTAAGTTAGACAGAAAATTGCAAACATGTTTACCTTCATCCATTTTAAAATATTGTTATTCACTTAATTATTTTGGCTTGACAGTTACTTCACTTGTCAGTTAGTATTGTTATTATGATGTCATTTACAGAAACCAGTATAATATAACTGTTTATTGCACGAAGAGGCCGCCAGCCCATTATACAAATAGATACGTCATGTTATTGTATAATAATGGAATTTTGTCATTTTTATCTCAATACATTAGTTAGTCCTCGGTTGTTACTTGGTTACGCCATACATCCGTGCATAAAGAAAATGTGCTGAAGGTTTCAGGCGAGTGAAATTCTCTTCACAGTCTTTAAGATAGTTGTACAGTGTAAGTCAACATCCCGTTGATGTTCTTACTGATTCAGATTGACTTGACAGGTTAAAAGAAAATGTATATACAAGAGTGAATTGGCCTATCTGAAGAACTGTAGCATCACTAAAAGTACAAGGTCCATTACATTTCATTCAGAAAGACTAAAATACTAGAAATGACATCTACTTGATGTACTTACTCATTTTCATTTCCTTCAATTAATATTCGATTATTTGTGAAATGTTTAATTGAAATAGATATTCTAACCTATTAACCTAACACAGACGGTGGAACTGGAGCTAACAAAAACACTTAATAAAGCCAATATATTGACAAGGTGATGATCCTGTCAATCACAGTCATATTCATTGAGATGAGGTGTAAATTGATATCCCCTTTCTTATCCAGTTTATATCCTACTTGGTGCTCCATGCACCGGTAATACAGCCGCCATTGTTCACAGATTGTGCAGTGGGGTTAGACAAGTTTCACAACTACTCAACTACTCAACTACTCCATATGAGTATTCAATGACTGAAGTAAGGAAAGGTCAAGGTAACAGACTCAAATATATATATGTTCCCGATGTCAATGAGTCATGTGACATTGAACATACATATAAATGAAAAAGTTTTTTAGTCAATAATGGACCCATCAAAGACAAATGACATTTATGGATACATTGATGTTTTTCATTCATCTTGAGGTTCAATATTAATCGTAATAAAGACATCAGTCGATTCATGAACTTATTTGCTTCACAGGGACATAAACATAGCATATCATAATTATTACAAAATGGTTTTGTTAAATTTTTTTCGGCGATTCTGATTGGCCGAGAGCTCACAAAAACATGCAATCATTTCTCGATAAATGCAGAAAAAATGTGCAACCATACCCGTGCATTCATTCTTTGTGACCTCACAATCAAGTGACGCAATAAGTCTGGTTTTGGAAGTTGCGAGTTTCGTTCTGTGTTGTTATATTATATATTTGGTTAAAAAATGTTTCTCCCAATTTTTCTTCTACATGTATTGAAACCATTTTTTTAAAACGTTCCACTATTTTTATAGTGCCTGGACATTTAATTATCTTCATCAAACATCAAGCCGTATTGTATTATATAGCTGTTAGGGTAATGAAACGGGTATCATTGGTCAAAACATATGGTGTCTATTTCATAATTTTTACTACATCAATTCAACATATAATACAGAATCATATTAATATTTAATGGTGAACAATATTTTCTTGAAATTTCATTTTTTATTTTTGGATATAAAGTGAAAAATTAAAGATTTTATAAAGCACTGGATTGATTGTTACAATGAATTGATTATCTGATTCAAATTTGGTTTTCGGTTTTGAGGTGCGTGTGTACTTTGGGATAGTAAAATGTATCTTCTTTTGAGGAAAACCAAGGATTAGCCCTTGTTTGCCGATATTTATGTGCCATATTGTATGTGGATAAGAGATGGTGATTTCTTTGACAAATAATGACTATAAATATGAAATAACACCTAAATATTTTAAACAGTAACTGTAAATATCAACTGATATTTCAAAATTCTTTAAATCATTGAATAAATAACATGGTGGTTATAGTATGTTTTCTATTTTGTTCAATTAACCCTGAGTGAAAAAAGGTCAACTAATTTAATAACGTTTCTGTATTGTCAAAAGTACAGAGAGTTCAAGGGCATATAAATGATTGACCGATTTTAGGGTCCTTGTAAATATTCGGTGATAATTGGAACACAGAGGAAAACTCTTCAATTTAAAGTCTCTGATGAAGGGGACGGATATTAATGAGGAGATCGCCTGAGGGAGACAAATATCTCATGTGCTATCGCACTGATAGTGGTATCTCTTCACATGAGTTAATGTAGACATTGAGTCGAAGATGCTTTGAGAATCATATTGCTTATACATGATTTATAATACGTTTACCTTCTTAACACTGAAATAAAAACAAGGAGTGAAATATAATTATGTTCTTTGACTACTTTTGAGGTAATGAAATGATATTCGAAAGTTAATGTTTTTATATGTTGTTATTTTTCAGTGATCTCAAAACAATCGCTGATAAAAACACAAATTTAAATTGTTTATGTCATGGGTTTAATTACTCTAGTGTAATTGGCAGGATTGCGTTTAACGTTTCAATCCTTGTTATCAAAACGTTTTATTGGCAGGATATAAGGATGAATGAAGCTAAGATACAGTTTGGTTACAATATGAACACAATCTGTTCAAATTGCTAAAGTGCTTAGAGGCGTGAAAAAGAAGGACAGAGACTTTTTTGAAACAATGACACTTGCTACATTTCTTAGTCTTAATTTCGTCATTAATGAAATGCGCAAAAGCAAGTGTTTTGAAAACACTTAATTACTTATTAGCTTACATTACTATCGATAGATGTTTCTAATTTTCCAAAAAGATTTAAAGCATAGGAAAAAAATAGGATAGGATAGGATAGGATAGCATAGGATGCTCTCTAAAACGACTCCCGAACAGTAATGGAAAAAAAAGAAACACATAACATTAACATTGACAAAATGTTCAAGGTAACAACCAGCGTTGAATGGTATTACATTTACTTATATCAACAGATTGTAAAGCACGCGATGTCTCACTATTTCATGCCTTAGATACGATACAATTGTTCAGAGTATTAGAGAAAACTCTATATAACGGTAAGACAGATTCTAGAGATTAAAGGGGCAGTAGCACGTTTTTTGATAATTTTATATTTTATAGTTTTCACTGATAATTGTTAGTTAATGCTAAATGTATTATTTTGACAGTGTCAAAAATGTCATTACACAAGCCAATCATCCATAGTCAAAGGACAAAGTATGAAGATTCACACAAAATCCATTGGCGGCCATTTTTTTGTGAACACCTTTAATTCATTTTGTGTAAGAAAAGGAATCGCATGGCTAACCTTTATGTTATATATTTGAATTATTACTACTCCATTTAGTTTAAATACATTGTTTTTCAATTGGAACCATTAATTTTCATTTTCCCGACATCACCTTATATTCCCCCTAAAAACGTGCTACTGCCCCTTTAAAGAGTCAAATTACATATTATTTGTTTTCTTAATCAGATATGTCACATTCAATGAATCAATGAATATTGTTTCTAAAGCTACCATTGTAGTGCTTTTCAGTTTGGAATAGTTGCCATGAACAGCTCAAAGACAATATTTCTGATCAAAAGCTTGACTGTTAGGCGCCACTGAATAAAACTTCCATATGAAAACTTACAAAGACACAAATACAAACATAGGTTGGTTGTGTTTTATAATATGTATACATGAACATGGAAAATGGAATATTCAACACACAGTCGTTTTACATCAACATCAATAACAAGAATATATCATAATCCGAGTAACATGTATAACACAGTGACTAAATGTGACTCAATTTGATCAAAACTTATGACATATGTTATTTTAGCGTTAATTCAATATGAATTTAATATGAAAATAAATATGAAACATACTCTTTGTCACTTTAAGAAGGGTTTTTGGCTGTATGTATTGAAAAGGGTATGATCAGATATTCATCAGAAGGAAAACAGATTATCAGGTATGCGCCCTGGGTTAAGGATTTCTCAAAGTGTATGCTGCAGTTCACTATCATCATGTTTCTAGCCCTCCAGTCTGGTATTAAGACCTTGGTAATATTAATATAAGGGTCTTGAGGATGATATTGCAATATTGATCCAGGGCAATCTGAGAAGAGCTGATATGTTTACCTCTATTCTGAGGGAGGATAATTTCAGAGATGCTTTTTTAAAACGTTTGAAATATGCATATTTCTATTATAAGTCGTTAGCCAGATTAATCTTGGACCAAAAAGACAAATAAATTTCAACCTAGTTAAAGCTGTATAGTTTCCCCCCTTTCCCATGGGAAATTAAGTCAAGCACTTTATTTTTAGGTCTAGCAAAGAAAATCATTTAGACAGATATAAAGAATCTCACCCAAGTGTCTTCTGATATCAAAAATATCAACACAAGTTGATAAAAGTAACAAATATCTGAGGCTTGCCGAGGATATTTTACTTCTATCAACGAGTGTTGATATATTTGATATCAGAAGACACGAGGGTGAGATTCTATTTATCATCCAAAATCGTTTTTCATCACATTAGCTTGAAAAATGTACATTTTTGAACACTAAATAGCCCTAAAACTCCTACAGCAGTGATGTCATAGCATTGTGACGTCATCATGTTAATGACGTCATAGCATTGTGATGTCGTTCTGTTTATGACGCCATAGCATTGTGACGTCATTACTGATGATGTAAAACGTTTGTGATGTCATGTATGTTCTGATTACAGGGCATTGTTCAAAATCTACTGTCAAAGTGATGATCTTCCACAAGCGATATCTCCTGTGGAACACAGTTTTGGATGATAAATTTCATTTTTAGGTTCCTTAACTCTTTTTGACATGATGGCAATAAATCAATAAAATAAAGTAAAGTCTCTGTGACTAACAATGTTATTTTGTTTGTTTATTTGTCGATTTGGATTTTATTTTTCCAATTATTTTGTCAAATCTATATCATGATCTATAACAAACGCCTTAAACAGAAATCGTTTGATTTGCTGTCATTAATGAGCGGTAACGAAAATCAAATATGTGTTGACTGTAAATGAAAATGAAAGCCGATTAACATAATACATTCTCTGTTACATGACAAATATTATTGGGAAACGCTTTTGGAGAAAAGCAAGACCGGGTTGACAGATAATTACAGAATAAAGATCCTTTAAAACATCTTGGTAGAAACAATATTTAAGTTGTATTCGGAAATAAATTGAAAAAAATCATACAGAAAAATTCAAACTAATTTTTGAGAAAGCTATTACAAGCTGTAAATTTGTTTCTTTCCCGAGGGCAATGACGTCAAGAAATTAATTTGAGGTCGACACAAAGTTACTCAATTAAGCAAAAACTATTTTTTAGGTTTTTAAATTTTAAACTCACTTTCCAGTTATACCACAAGATCTATTTAAATTCAAAACAAAATAAGATTCTCCGTTGAAAACAACATTAATGTTCTTTATGCGTTACTTTTAAACTTATTTGCAAATGCCTTTCTTCATCTTATATCCGTTTGTATTTGAACAGCTTTTAATAATCTTTAACCAAACTTTATTTTCCTGACACATGATGTGCTGTCACCTAGGTTGGTGTTATGATTTTCTTAAATATTTACAGGTACACAACATATGTGTAATAACAATAATTAACTTGTTACTGGTGTGTGAATATATGTGACGGATGAATAAATGAAACCATGGAACGAGATCCATGGGCAGATACCGATATGCAACCAAAAGCTGCGACAGACATGTTTAAGAATGATATAAGTTTGGGTACAGCTGAGCGAGATAGAAAGAGATGGATATGTATTCACGTAGGACTAAAAAACAACAAATTTATTCACTCAACGAATGAAAAATAAAAATAAATTAAATTTGACGCTTATTGATATTATGGCAAATCATTTCATTCGTAAAATATGAACACAGTGTACCAGTGAGAGGAAAGTCATTTGTTAACTCAACCATTTTCAAGTGAAATGAATTTTGACACATGATAATATTATGGCAAATAAGTAAATAATTTTTCATTCTAAAAGATAAACATCATAACCACTCCTGCAGCATCCTTTTCGCTTTTTCATAGTTTTTTGTTAATTTCTATTTACTTTCACCTTCAAACAGCTAACGAAACGTTAAAGAAAATTGTAACATGACTTCGGTAAATACTCGTTTCTGATTGGTTGATTTGAAGAATTTGCCAGTGTTAAATGGCAATGAACACCCGCAAATTGGCTGAGGCGAATCACCGCGAAAGGATACATTATTTGGTCCACCTCAACATTAAAATGTTCTGATTCTCCCAATATTCGTGACCGATTCACATTTTACTGTTGTTGCTGTCATTTTCTAACTTGCGCATTCCCGTAGATGCCAAAAATCCTTTTCTATTTGCTTTAGTTTTATGTAACCAAACTTTCTTAATTGGCTAAGTTTCTCCTAATTTGCCGCCTTGAGCCATGCGGCCGGTTTCTTTCGAATGCCGTTCCCATGGCACGACGTCACAAAGGCCAACGGTTATGACGTCATTTTGATCGCGTCACCGTCACAATGGTCTGGGCGAGTTTAAGATATTTGTTCAGTCGGGTTTGTTCCTGTTGGTTCATGAATTATATAACTGTTTTCTCTATCGTAAATTTCACAGTGAAAACTATATGATCTCACCGTTATGAGTGCAACTGGTTTGCAATATTAGAACACTATTTTAATGTCTATAACACTGGGAATTCCTTCTTCTTTATAGCTGCGAACACCTATAACAATAATGGATCAGTCGTTAGATCCTTTCAACTCAGAGTTCCCTACGCAAAAATAGAGTTCGCTCTTAAAATGCTTATAACTAACGGTCATGTTACAATATCGATAAATAGTTGCGTTTGTAAAATTTCCGGGATTCATTGTTATTCAACACCCGAAAATTTAAGCGTTTAAAACCTCCGGCTAACGCCGTCGGTTTTAAACTAAATTTGCGGGTGTTGAATAACAATGAATCCCGGAAATTTTACAAACGCAACTATTTATCTTCTAAATGCATTTCCATTTTCTTCATTAACAGTGAAAAGGATAATATTGAAAAATTAGTAGTCATCGCAAGTTCATAAAAACATGACAGTATGTCGAAAGCTTTATATATGAAACTAAAAAGATAGATAGATAGATTGGCTTTATTTCCTCCAGCAATGAAGATTACAGACACATACATATATCAAGATATTTACAGGCAAGAGATAATGTATATATGCATTTCAAACGTTAGTTGAATAGAAAGTTACAGTTTCTGACAAAATCAGCCACAATGAGCATGATTTGGTGTCAAATTGAAGTTCCTCTGTACAGTCTGGGGATCCACCAAGGAAAAGTACTATGATTGATTCATCATCTTTTGACCATAAGTCAGCAAAGCATTTAACATCCATCAAGTCAATTACTTTGTCGAACAGTTTGTCCCTTTCTGACATGATCATGGGACATGAAATGAATACATGATTCACAAGATAATACACAGTTGTCCCACATGCACATTCTTTCGATTCCAGGGGTTTACATGCAATGTAGAGAACTTTTGAAATATCGTTAAATTTCTGTGGAAGTCTATTGCATAATAACCAAAGTCTATTTGGTCTGTCTAGTCGTACAGTCATATATCTGGAGAGATCAAGTCTACTGGCAATTGCATCCATTCGGATTGACATGTCAAAGCTTCTAATTCTGTCTGTGACCAGTTTGCTCCATTGACTCTTGCTGAGAAATTTACAGGATTCAAAATATTGTTTTATTTCATTTTCAAGAGTGTACTTTTTTTAAAGTCTGAACATGTTGAAAGCACATGAGTAGAAGAAACGTTTATTGTTATTACTTTCACATTTGTATTGACCAAATCGTCCAATGAAAACACGTTTAAAGTAGTATTTGCTGCTCACTCTGCAGAGCTTACCCATGAGAAGGAGTGTACGCTCAATGTACGACTGAATTGATAGGAGATGTAGGCTGTCCAGTGCAATATGTGAAGGCGTAGACCTTGTACCTTTTGCTGAAGTATCTCTGGGGTACCTCTAGCATTTCAAATGAGGATTCAAGAGCACAGAGTAGGTACGAGTTATTCTAGGTTCACAAGAAAATATTTGATGATTTATTGGTCCTTCTTCCACTGACAGGTGGTCGATCAGACAAAGACAAGTGATTAATGTTCTCCTTTGAGGGGGTAATGAAAGAAAATTAATTCCAAAAAGACACATTAATGGCCCTGCTTGATTGATTCCGTTCTATCAGGCGTACGCCGCAGGAAGTGACGAAACGTGCAAAGCACTTTATTGGTACCATGTGTGCGCACTAGGCGCACGCACAATACGCCGGTTTGAAATACGTGCGAACCCGGCGTATAATGGCGGACAACTATCTACCATTCTACAACTTTTTTTGTAACTTGAATACTTTTGATGATAACATATCAAAATTATTATTATGAATAAACATGACTTATTAACTACAGTGCATTAAACGAAAGTTGATGTTTCATCAACAATTTAAAAAAATATGACATCAACATTCGCCTGAAAAGAAGTTATTGAAGCTGCTTTGAGGTATGCTAATTACTTCCTGTGCATACGCTGATACACTTGGTTCAACTTCAGCCTGTTGCGGACCCGGATTACGCCTGACACGTGACAGGCGTATACGCCTCTAAGTCGAAACAAGCATAGTGTTACAACCATATAGTGCGCATGGAAGAATGACACGTTCAAGTACGCGAACAGCTGATAAAGGGTTTAAACCTCCATAGAATATTCCATTGTTTATATATTCCATGTTCCTCTTTAACTTTTGACAGGCTGCTAGTGTGCGTCCGAGGGTCTTTCCATTACTTGACAGATGTATACCAGCGTAGGTCACCGTCGATTTGCATGGGACTTCATTCTGTCCGCAGTAGAGATCTGGACATAGCACATTCAATGGGCGGCGTGAGAAGACTAATAAAGAGCTTTTGTTCACATTATACACAAGTTGCCACTTACACGCATATGTATTTGCAATGTTTAAAAGGTTTTGGAGAGCAGATGGCGAGTTACTGGCAATCGTTGTGTCATCAGCTAGGAGTTGTCCTGGAAAGTGTCCCCATGGTAGACGTAGGCCATATCCAGAGCAGTCAAATCCCTAAATGAAGCTTATTTCACCTCTTAATATTTGTCTTTGATATCGTCATGCTTAGTCTTTTTAGGTCTTGTGGCATTCATTATAAGACATGATATTTCATAAATACTTAAGGTTAATGATATTAAAAGATTCATAATCGGTTTCAACCTTTTATATTTATATAGAACAAACATTTCCAAATTGTTACATAGTTGATAACAATGTTATTATCTTGAGTTTCTGAAAAGTAAGCAATTGTAATTTTTTCTTTTCAAAATGTCACACAAAATGCTACGTTGAAACCGTTTTTTTTTAGGTTGACTTTTTAGATCTTTTTGAATATGTTTTTAAACAATCAAAGAACCCATTTTTCATTAAAACAGTATAAAACTTACTTTACTTACTTTTTAAATTGTTATTCCAGTCATAAATTTTTTTTTGTTAATGTTGTAAATAATTCAGTCTACCACACCTTGTAAAATTTGCATATTCCACAATAAACGTATTGTTATGCTTCATTCAAACTATTTTTTTCAGATCATTTTCCACAAACGACGTATTGAGTGAGCTCCACATAAGGGAGGTTCACTCTTAGTTTCATCTCTAAACTTAAATTGCTTCTGAGAAAGCCTTTTATATTTTCTTTACGTGTATGTCTATAAGGATAAATCGTGACTTCACACACAGAATAATGTACGATGAGAGAACGTGACTTGATGATTCCTTCTTGTAATAAATGTAATGAGAATCTTATTAGTACAGAGTTTCAAGTTCCTATAAACAACGCACTCGAAAACGATTAATATGTGTATAAAGAATTGCATAGTCTCTATTTTTGGTGAAAACTTGTTTTGGGACCAACCCTATTCAACTTAGTAACATTGTCAAACAAGAATTCCAAATGTTCATTAATAAATTCAAGTTATCGTTTTATTGATAACTTAACATAACGTAAAATGATAATCATTACATCACCCTGATAGATTTTGAGAAAATTTGAAGTTTTAGATATATTAGATATTTTCTGCATTAAAAATATTTTATATGATAATTTCGATTAGTTAAAATGATTTTATTTTAGAATAAAATAAGATTTTTATATCTTTGGGGAAAATATATGTGCTGCCCTCTGTGTCCAAATGAGTTGAAATGATTACAGCTGGTTCATAACTGCTTCCACATGTGGTCAACTATTTTCAGATCAGAAACCTTTCTTCGGTTATGGACAGTTTACAGTTCAGGAGATATGATACTGATTAAGAGTAAACACTTCCAGACAATGGCCTAATCAGTTTTGTCTCTGGCGAAATTATTTTTAGATGAATATTATTGAACTGAGATGTTGCTTCTGATTGGTATACACAATCTTAATGTCAGAATCGGACTCCATCAATTCGTCAATAAATCGAACAAATACCAATCATTTCCAATAATTCTTTTACAAGAAAAGAAAATGCATTTTTATAGGGGTTGTATCAATTATATTCCCTCAGTCAGGCTTTAAAGAACTGGAGTGGATCAAGTCTTTGGAAGTAGTCTAGGTGATGAGAGTGTTGGTTATTAAACACAATAATCGTTAATAAAACAATAACAAAGGAATAAGTAGTAGGAGTAGGTAGACACAGACATGTTCCCCAAGCCACTCAGTCCACAATAGGAGCTAACCTGGTTGGTTACAAAAGAAACAACCATGTTGCTAGATAGAACTTGTAGCTCAATGCTATGTTATTTCTAATTAAGTGCATATTTTGGTCCTGAAGCTGGCATGTCTTAATCCTTTGGCCCAAACTGATCGCAATTAAGACTCAATGTTCACATACTTTTGATAAAATCAGTTAAAATTTATTTACAAGCCTTGTTGATTATCTGCATGACTAATGCACGTTTTATAATGATAATGCCAACATGGACCTTCTTGTGGGTGTTTTCATATATCAGTTGTGTGATGGTTGAATCTGATGACTGAAATGATCGACTTTTATCATTCTTGGTCACTGTCCGATTTTAAAGATAGAAACAACATTGTGAAGATTTATATGATCAACATAATTCTATATCAGAAAAATAGATTTTTGATATGCATATTTTGTTGAAAAAATAGATTAACTCAATTTACAATTGGTGTTTGTCGTCTTCTTTCAGTAACTGATGAAAGGTGTACATGTAATGTGGATGAGAATGTGTATGGTTAGGAAAAGCTTCGAAAAAGACGATTGAATTTAATTTTGAAACATATTTTTTTCAAACTCTGATCTGGTGTCCCAACAATGTGGGGCCGTTTCCTGATCTAACATAAAGTTGTAAATCTTAAAGTAGCACATTGAACATATTAATGAAAATAATGATAAAAAACACAGTTAATGTGTAACAATTGTTACAAGTACCATAAATAATTTCACAGTAGCGGAAATAATCATGCAGGAACTTTTTTATGATATTACAAGATTCATCTCTTGTAAAACATCTGAAGGTGAAAGCCCATCCTCGGTTACCCAGGGGTTTATGCTCTGATCCTCTCCACATCACCCCTGGGATTTTCCATTCGAGAAATCTGTACTAAAATTACCCGCCCTTGGCTGATATGAGCCAACGAAACTGCTTCGTCGATTGGACCTGCGAACCAATGAAAATGCGTTTTCTAGCTGACTATGGTACTTCATTCAAAATAGCCGACATAAACATTAACAACATTGGTTTAAAAGTTTTAAAAGTGTTTGGAATTTAAAAGCACAACGAAACAAAGGAGAATGTATGTTTTTTTCCAATGTTGTCATGACAAAGCTTGCACCTCTTCACTCTGGTTCTCTAAGTGTATTGCGCTGCGCCCAAGCAACATTGCTTTACTAAGCAACATGTAAACAATATGGAAAACAAATTTCAAACAGCTGCATTTTAAAATATTCGTTGATGTATCACCAATTTTACAGAAAACATGTAACAATACTTTGCGACCAATACAACAATAATGCTCGATCGTTGGTATTTCAATTATTTTTTGAGAAATTAGTTTGGGTTATGAAATGGACAAAATAAAGAACCTATAAAATCACAGAAATCAAATACTTAACTTAAAGTGATTGAATATATCAAGCCATAAACCTATCTACAATTAGGGAAGTATAAATCTGCGAAACAAAAATGACTTGCTTTTCATCTGAATATGATATTATAGTTTAAAACTTATTTATGCAAATTAGATAGATTATTGTTTTGGCAATCGTTAAGACATATGAACTCTATTTATTCCCAGTTTGCAATTGGATCTTGCAATGACATCAACTCATTTGAATAGTTCAAGTTATCAATAGCTCATAGCGCCTGCGTCATTGCGTGACATGTGATGATAAGCGAGTGGTATTTTCTTTGGGAATTTTCAAAGAAACTTCATGGAACATGATTTATCAAACGGTATAGATTTTTATCGAAGTCATTCAAATTACAGCTAAATGTTTTCCATAAATATGAAGAAAATTTTTACATTGTGGAACATTGTACTTATCTATATCTTTTTCCAATATTCAAAGTAAATTAACAAGTTTTTGAGGTCGGAATATTTTTTCTCGAAATTAATTATTTTATGATTGCGAATTTAGGTCGCTTAAGATAAGTGTGGTGACTTGAATAAGATACGTACACTCTATCACAATAAATAATATTATAGGCAAGGTAACCCAAACATATGAAAACTAAATTCTCATAAAATATTTGAAAAAATAACGATCGGGTGTAATCTTTATATCGGTAATATAACAAAGAATATTTAAGAAATGCAGTCGTTTGAAATCTGTTTCTCATATTGTTTACATGCTGCCTCGTAACGCCTTATATTCAAACGTGAATAGATAGCTACAGAAGCTTTTCTAAGATATTTGAGGTATATGGATAAGTTCACTGTACTCTGGTGAACGTGTCAGTAACAATTCTAAGAAAAGCTCCTTTACGTATGTTTGGAGACAGTTTGTTCTTGTTGATATTCCTCCTATTTATCAGTAGAACCTCCCTAAGGAGTAAAATATATATGAAATAAATAGTCACTCGAGATATGAGATATAACACAAAGGTTAATGAACTGTTGAATGAATGTTTGATGATGATATCTCTCATTAGCTCGTCCATTAGATCGACGTGTATGTAAGCGCAGCGTAATACACTTGGCGAACCAGATTGGGGCACAGCCGTCCTACCAGCCATCCAACACCGATAATCTCCCTTCTCTATTTCCGCCTTTCCCTATCCAGTAATTCTATTGGCTCATGATTCATGACATTAGCCAAGGGCGGGTAATTTTAGTACAGATTTCTCTAATGGAAAAATCCCAGGGGTGATGTGGAGAGGATCGAAGCATAAACCCCTTGGTAACCGAGGATGGTGAAAGCCTCACATTACCATATTTCAAAATAACAGATGGAAGTAGAATTATTGCATCAGAGAATGAATGAGTGATGTATTATATTATTTGATAAGACATTTCAATTTGCAAAATCGTTTGATGTCAAGAGAATGATTAGTTCCTGATGAAAGTTCAAAAATGATGAATACTTCCTTCAAAGACTATTATTTCTCTGATTTGATGTCTTGGTTATCTTAATGCCAGTTCACTTAGCCTTCTTTAATAAAGACAGTGTGTTCATACTTTATCTTCAAAATATCATAGGAATTTCTTTAGTACACCTGCAAATTGGATCACAGAAACATAATTCAATTGACATATTAAACCTTATCATTATCTCAAAACAGTATGTATCAAAGGCACTTTGTTAATGGGGAACATAAGCAAGTGATATATTTACTATAAAGATACACTATCAAAGTGAATGTCAGTTGGATTTATGCAGAATTATACCACGATAAGCCGTTGATTCTGTTTCAATGGCTGCTCTATAAGCCTCTTTATTCATATAGAATCGATGGAGGAAGTATGAATATTTTTTGTATTTAAAGGATCATATATAAAGCAGATACTATTCAAGTTTTTTTTATCTTAATGCACATTAAACGAAGCGTGTATGAAACAAATTCAATATATTTTTACATGCTGTGTACATTTATGTTCTAGGTTTTGTCACAATAAAGAACACTACTAAGGCTTCAGGATCTATGTTCCAGTACTTTCAGCATGTAATTTCTCAGTTCTTACTCGAGTTTTAGGGTAAAGATATGATTGTTCCGTCAAGATATTAAAGGGATTGTGAATTTATGTGAAATACAGACTTACACTCAATATATAACTCTGAGACTTTGGTGAACTAGGAAAGAGTTCTCTAAGAATGATTCCCATTAAGGTGAATGAAATGTAGGGATGCATACTGCACTGATAATGTTCTTAATCAAGATGAAATATTCAAAAATATGATTTGTCACAGATTTATGGCTTTTGTTGGAAAGCAGATTATTGGGGTATGCCAGCTGTTTTGATTAACCTCAAACACTACTGTTACTTTTTTTAAAGCCATACGTTCAAAGCATGTTAATGGTACATTCAATAAAATTATAATGCATTTGTGCAAATTAAAGGCAATGCTCACAGGTTTCACGACAATGCATACTTCTTACTTGATCACCTCAGGAAAAAGATCTGTAGATTACTCACCAATTGATAGTGTAAGAATAGTGGAATATTTCAAGAAACCACCTGATCAAATTTAACTCAAATCTCTTCACTGTTACGCAACAGTTCAATTTGAGACTTACACTCACTTTAGTGCCTATCTCCCTTCAATTAATGTTACACAACAGTTGAACTTAAACTGACAATTATAGAGGTGCTTTACTCTCTGTAATCGATGCTACACGAAAGTTAAACTAGAGACTTACAATCTGTGTACTGCTTTACACTCTTAAATCAATGAACTAGTGACTAACAATCAACGTAGTCCTTGGTAAGCAAAGTCCGACATTAACCGTTAACAACACCATGACACAGAGTTATTGATCATTCAATGTTGTAGGTACTCCCTATAGATTATGGATGCTGTAAACTAATCCCGTTGAATATTCTTCAAAGAGTCGCTAATCTCACTATTTCACTTCGTGGGCTTCTTAAGTCTTGTATATGTAGAGAACTGTGTCGAATAATCTTTGGTTTTCTGAAAATTTTACGTAGAAAAAAAGTGACATGCTTTGCTAACTTAAAATAACTTGAACTCATGATAGCGCGAAATCTTCTGAAAACTAAATCAAAGCACTGCTTTACATGTACATTTATCAATACTTCATTATAACGATAGGCTACAAAACGAGTACATTTGTCTTTCCATAAACTTTTTTTATATTTATGAAATGAAATACCTTACTTTTATTTACTTTGAATTTAAACTTAACAAATCAATTTGTAAACAAAACAAAGAACAATCTTCAGTAATTCATTATCAACATTTTATCATCCATTGGTTTTGTTCTATTTGTACAGGTATTCCTTTTCCCGTGTTATTCTTTGAGAACAAATAAACTTGAACAATGCTTCATTGAGAGGCATTTCAGAAGTTGGAATGGCAATAATGCAGAGGAATATATGGATGGCGACACAGATTCTTGTGTCGTTCTCCATATATTCCTCTGCATTATATATTATTCTGTTAATTCCATATTCTTTGAAATTTATGTTTCAAGACACATCAAAGTATTGAATATGTAAACAACCACTTACCAGATTCATTGAGGTTTTACTTGAAACTTGTGTCCCGTGTTAAAAGATTTGAGTGCTGTACATTCAAGTAGATATTGTTGAAACAATACAAACTTCAAAGAAACACGGTTTCTTTTCATCACTAAGTACATTTAGTAGTGAAGAAGCTTTTGATGTGTTGTATCATTAATATAGTGGTTTGTACTGAACCTGAGAGATCAAGAAGTTTTCAGTGGTAATGACTTTTACGTCTTCATTCAAAATTGTTTGTAGCGTCAATTTTAAAAAACAAATCTTGCTCTAAACAGCACGCAATACACAGGCTCGGATTTTAATTTTGCCTTCTTAATTGATTCGTCTTATTTCTTAAAATAATAGCAAGTTTTCTCAAATTCATAATAGACAACGAGGCGGACAAGTCACCTGTGGTGTATTAATATAAACACTTAGCGCACAATGCAGTAAGCAAGGTTATAGATAAAGGCCAGTACAGAGGGAACAAATTAGTCTCATGTCTGTATTTTTAATTGAACTATTGAAGGAGACGTCAGTCCTACTTTCTCAACCTGACTTATTCTGTAAATTAACATAAAAATCATTCTATCATAAATCTCGGAATTTTCATATTATAAAATTCAACATTCATCAGCGTGGTGAATATGGCCCGACTTGATTGCAAACCGTTCTCAGGCGATCGTCTACGAACAGTTTGTGTTATATCTGCATTAACATAATAAGATACCCAATAACATGCTCAGTCATTAGACATTGTTAACATATTTTTGAAAGAATATAATTGTGATGTTTGTTTGATGAGTAGTGAAGGTTGACAAACCAGTAACTTCATCTTTTAATATTAGTTTTTGGCGTTTTAAAACATTGAAATATTTATGTTTTTTTATTGATAATGAGATATAGTGAAGACATATAGACCAAATAATAATATAAGCTGTGCTACTTGGTATGTTAAAATAAAGTAAATATTTACAGGTAAATATAATAATTCTTTGAACTGTTTAATTGAAATGCTAACATTAGTAGTCTCCGTTTAACAATTATAAAATAACTTCCAATTTGAAGTTTGCTTTTGTTAAAAACATTTGATCAACAGACAGACAAAACTATGTTTCAGCTCCAATGGATATTATTTGAAATTCATATTCAAATTTAAATGTAGGTGAATTGCATACTTAGCTGGTGACCTTTGGTTGATTGACACGTTTTGTACTCTATTCATTTTTTACTTTTACTTTCTCTGATGATGTTATGCAACCTAAACTGTGCAAATGTATGTTTTGATATTATTTGATAGCAACGTTTGATGTTTGGGATATGAATATCGATGTTATTTAAAACATAAAAGTATTAGTTGCCAATACTAGGTTGTTACATAAGCATTCGAATCCGTTTATATTGAAGGTAAATCTCATCATGAACGACCATGAATGCGCCGCTGTTTCACTGCATTATATTTCTATTAGTCCCTCGATGGTTTTGCTGAATTCATACGTTTACTTTATTTGATGATAATGGTTTATATGAACTACAAAAACATGGTATTCTTTCTCAAACATGATGATTTACTTAATATTATGGTTGTTAAAACAATACCCTCCATAAAGGTATCTCTCAGAGCATATCTCCAATCTTGAATAACCATTCATTTCTATACATCTATCGAATATGTACAAACGGTCACTAAAAGGGGCAGTAGCACGTTTTTTGATAATTTTATAATTTGAATTTCTCACTGATAATTGTAAGTGAATGCTAACTGTATTATTTTGACAGTGTCAAATATCTAATTACACAAGTTAATCATCCCTAGTCAGAGGACAAAGAATGAAGATTCACATAAAATCCATTGGCGGCCATTTTTTTGTGAACACCTTTAATTCATTTTTTGAAAGAAAAGGAATCGCATGGCTAAACTTAACGTTATATATTGGAATTATTACTGCTCCATTTAGTTTAAATACATTGTCTTTCAATTGAAATCATCAATTTTCATTTTCCTTACATCACCCTATATTCCCCCTAAAAACGTGCTACTGCCCCTTTAAGATGTTGAATCTAATCTCATTTATCCTCTTACAGCACTTCAATGACTTTCCAAATACTTGCTTCTCTCTTTCTTGGTTAAAATGGGTTCACAAGATATTGATACAGTTTCAGATATTCAATATTTAATTGACTGATGCCAAAGGCTTGTATGAGCAATCATTGCAAATAGGTTCACAGGGGATGGATTTCTTTAATGAAGGTAAATATATTGACGAGGGGAAGTGAAAATCAATTTCGCAATCAATGCTTTAAGTTCTTTGGTTGTTACTGAGGCAGTCCCATTTAATACACTTTCCTTTTATGTAAATGTTGTATCATGTTATGTCCTCCATAGAGAGACTGTCATCACATCTTCAATGTACCTTACGTATGGTTTAATGGTATTTAAAACTATTAACTTCTAAAGAACATTATCAATTTCCTTTTTCCTATGTTATATTCTTAAAATGTGTAATTCCTATGACAGACATTTCAGGTTTAGCGACAACATAGAAGGTGAACGGGCTTCAACTTCATAACATAACATAACATTATCAATTTCCTTGTTCCAATGTTATGTTTGTAACATCTGTATGTCGTATGACCAAGATATCAATGTGTAGCAACAACATAGAACTGTTAACAGGTAAAGCTGTCAGGAAATTTCACGTAATTTGATATTGAAGTGTCACATTCTATATTTTTAACTAATCACATGGCTGAAATTGACAGTATATTTGATTTATCACTGCTTCATTTAGTTTAAACATAATGTCTTCCGATTGGAAACCATATATTTTCATTTTCCTGATCTCCTTTTATTCACCCTTTTTATTATTAAAGACGTGCTACTGCCCCTTTTAATTATATTGTCAAAGTTCCTGTTGTACTTTTTGTTAAATTATAAATGGATTGGAATGGCAAAAAGGGAAAGTAGAATGGTGCTATATAAAAATAACATTATTCTGATTTACTGACCACCACTCACTCAAAGACGTAAATTTTGATAGAGACATTATACATTTACGATTAAGTAGATTTTTAATAATAACTTATTAGGACTTTGAGTGACATTTTTCACAATCTGTTTATAATAAAGTGGAATTTCGTCTTCATACATATGCATTATATTAATCTACATATGTCCAGTGTCTTGCAAATTCAAAACGTCAGTGAAAAGTATTGAAGGGAAAATGAACCTAACTGAACTGAAGATTACGTCAAATTTACAACATTTCAGTGATGATTAATTTCACTCATTTGTAAGTTAGATTTTAAAACTTTACAAAATTGAATAATGAAAAAATATTCTGGAATTTTTTTTAACATTAAAATTTGATGATTTTAAATTTATAAACGCTTTAACTGTTTTCTTCTTATTTTCCTGTGCTCTGAAAGCCAATATGAACACAAAGGCTTTCAATAATATTCAAAGCTAT
Organism: Steromphala cineraria; assembly: GCA_916613615.1. Classification (NCBI taxonomy): domain Eukaryota; kingdom Metazoa; phylum Mollusca; class Gastropoda; order Trochida; family Trochidae; genus Steromphala; species Steromphala cineraria. The sequence continues at coordinate 56,146,450 of OU744731.1, read as the reverse complement.
TTCAACAAATTATGTTCCAAAACAAAATTAAATCACTATCAGTTCAGCATCATGTTCACTATATGTTTTATAATTATTAATATATCAGTTTGTAAGGGTTAGCAGCTGTATACGTTTTATCAAACCTCGATTTGAATCTCTCTGAAAGTTTTCAAAGATGGGAATGGGAGATATTTACCCTTAACAAGATAAATTATCTGTTCACATAATATATTCATGAAACGAATTCTTCTCAGAATAATTAATCACGTTATAGTACTATTACATCTGTTATTGAAAAGAACTGGTGCATTGTTAAGTTCATTTATTTATGCAAATGTCTTGAAATATTGAATAACACAGTCAAATAATAACCACTGCACTTTTATGTTTGTAGATCTCACACACTATGTATCTGGTTGGTGTAAGTTCACTGATGTATCGGTCTCCCTTTCAAATAACCATAATATCAATTGATAGAGGCACAATGATAACCTAATGACTGTTCAGTTTATTCAGGCAGAGGCAAAGGTGAAGCATAACGTATACATTTTGGGGAGTTAAGGACGTTTATAAAGTACACATATCTAATATGCAAACACTTTAGATTTATATAAATACATCTTTACGATATGGACACATAATCAAAATCCCCAATCTATTTGTAAGGAATTAGTGTAATCAACAAATATTTGGGATGGTATAATATACTAGTTGTAATGAATGTATGTATCGCATGTTGTCACTATCAAATTGATATTGAACGTACTCTATTCACAATACATGAAACGTTATGATTCAACAATAAACATAATAAATGGATTCAGTTAATTTGTCCACCAAATTGTGACTATCTACATACTCGTACTGTTGACATCTGCAAAGATGTCCCTTCAAACCGACATAGATGCAGTCTAAGTAAACCTAGCCTCACTATTATCCGTTACACTGCTATAGCAGTGTAACGGATAATAGTGAGGCTAGGTTTACTTAGACTGACATAGATGTTATCTTGTTTGCTTAGTAATGACCATATATATTTCCAGGTATAACGCACGTTGACCAGAGCTTACACATTTCTCTCTGCTATAAGTATATGTATATAGGAAATATGAATCACAGATATTTCTGACATTATCTTCATAATAGAAAATCTGCATTACCTACAACAGTCTCAATGCTTAAACAGGCTATCATACCCCTACCAATCAAAGTGATGCAAAAATATGATGCGCATTGAGGTCAACCAAACCTGGAAATAACTAGAATATTCGAAAGTTTGAAGAGGTATTTCGATTTTCACGTGTTTCGAACACAAGCACACGTGAAAGTGGAACAACATAAAACTTAATAAATTAAAAACATATTACAGAGTATGATATGATTGAATGAAAGATTTACTCAATTACTCAACATGTGCATAATTCCACATACATGATAGACTTCAATCCTTTTAGTTTGAGACAATTAGTGCATCGAGGATTTCAAATAAGAATGTTGACCTTGGTAATTACATGTATATTGTCTACTCGCACAAATGTAAAATGTACAATAAATCCAGGAGTGATTTATTCTTTTAAGGTAATGACGTATTCAAGACAAACCATAAAAACATGATTTAGTAAAAGTATCACCTTGACTAATTGATCAACATTACGCTTGAATGATTTAAGCACAAGAAGTGATACCTTGTATATTTTGAATTAAAAATTGATACACAACTCGTCGTCATGAAGATGTTATAATGTTACAACCTTATTTTCAGCCGAGCCTTAAAGTGTGTTGATATGAATAAAACTTTCCTTAAACCACCACCCTGTCTCTTCCTTCTGTTACAAACGTTACGCTAATATAAATTTGATGCCCCAGAAGCGTCACCTTGTCCAAGTTTAGATCACACCTTATTGATTTTATCTTTGACCCAAAACTCCAGTTCTGAAACTGGAACTGTAGAAGTCGTACTGTTTCAACTGTAATTTTATCTGTGTTGTTTTAGGATTTGATTTTAATGTCACTTTCTTTACACCCACAGCCCCGCCTCTTCCTTCTGCCATTTGAACAACCTCTATTTTATTTTAGGCTATTTTGTTTGTAAACGACTCTGTATGTATTCAACTGATATCAATTGTATGAATGAGTCGAATTTTAGTGGGGTTTTTTTTATTCTGACAAGTAATCGTATTCAGATATCTAACTGGTCAACAAAAAATGGAAAGTAAAACCTACTTTCAGAGAGTCATCACAGGATTACAACAATCCAAAATGAATTGTAAGTTCAACAAAACTGTAAACAAGAGTCATCAGAAGATCCAGCAGCATATCCAGCAGGTTCCACATGATCGCAAGATGTAAACCTTTGAAAGATAATTATAATTTTTTCAAGCAAGGTTCATAATAGTATTAGCTAATATATATGAAACGAAACCTTTCATGAACAGAGTTCAAATAAGAGCTGTTTCCATGGAAATAATTTAAAAAATTCGGAAATGGGAAAATATCAAAAGGCACCACTTCAGTAGGTGGGCAATACACATGTAAAGTTTCAGAAAGATATGTGGACCGGTTTTTGAATTCTGCTCCGGAAACGAAACCTTTCATGAACTGAGTCCAAATAAGTGCCGTGAAAATCATCTACAGTTTAGAATCCCCATTGGCCAAGGAGTCTGCACATCAAATTTCAGCTCTCTAGAGTCATTGGTTCTGGAGTAGAAGTCGAAAATGGGAAAAGTTTACGGACGGACGAACGGACGGACGGACGCCTTGCCATGCCATAAGCCCGTCAGGTCTTTCAGACCTGATGAGCTAAAAATAGAACCATGGGCTCTGTAGCTCATCAGACTTTTAATGGAAATATTTTTTTTAAGGTTTTGACCCCTGTGACCCCAATTGGGGTAAAGGGGTAACGAAATGCAAAATTTAGAATCTTAATTGGCCAAAGAGTCTACACACAACTTTTCAGCTCTCTAGACCTTTTGAAACTGGAGAAGAAGATAAAAAGAGTTTTTTAAGGTTTTGACCCGTGACCCCATTTTGACTCATGGGATCACAAAATCTACAATTTAGCATCCCTATTGGCCTAGGAGTCTACACACAACTTTTCAGCTCTAGACATTTTGGAACTTGAGAAGAAGATAAAAATAGTTTTTTAAGGTTTTGACCCCTGTGACCCCATTTGGGGTCATTGGGTCACGAAATCTACAATTTAGAATCCCCAGTGGCCAAGGAGTCTACTCACAACTTTTCAGCTCTCTAGACCTTTTGGAACTGGAGAAGATGAAAATAGGTATTTAAGGTTTTGACCCCTGTGACCCAATTTGGGGTCATGGGGTCACGAAATCTACAATTTAGAATCCCTATTGGCCAAGGAGTCTACTCTTAGCTTTTCAGCTCTCTAGACCTTTTGGAACTGGAGAAGAAGATGAAAATAGGTTTTTAAAGTTTTGACCCCTGTGACCCCAATTGGGGTCATGGGTCACGAAATCTACAATTTAGAATCCCCTTTGGCCAAGGACTCTACACACAACTTTTCAGCTCTCTAGACCTTTTGGAACTGGAGATGAAAACAGGCTTTTAAGATTTTAACCCGTGTGACCCCATTTGGGGTCAAGGGATCACCAAAACTAATATTTAGAATCGGTATTGGCTAAGGAGTCTGCAAAGCATATGCAAAGTAACATTGAGCTAAGTCTATTCCGGTTGACGTTTTATGTCAAAATAGTGATGAGCCATATAGTGTCTGTGGCTATGATAAGAGAATGACTATCACCGCCAAATGTAAATATTTCTGGCGTTTGTTGCAAATATAATATGCATACATAGTGGTCTCTTTCCGTCGGATTCGACCAGCAGCACATTCCAAAATCTTCTGCCTGACAGTTGTAGATTTCAATCTACATTGCAAATCAGACGTCATTCTCTCCTCTACAGCCTCTGTTATATGTTACGCCGACTTTGTGGGGTAGAATTGGAGATGTCTGATTTGAGGCAATCAAAGTTAGTTGTGCAATCAGCGACGCTGTTCTAAAATCGTCATTTTGGCTAATGAACCCTGGCAAAGGCCTTGCGATTTGAACCACCCTTTCCATGCGAGAAGCGTTGTCATTTGCTAAAGAAATTCAAATGGATTGCAGTGCAAATTTTTTTCCGCGAAGGGAAACTACCGGAACCCATTGATTTCGGCGTGATAGAACAGGCTGTATCAACATTTCATGACTTGATCTGCCTCTGTGGGTAGAGAATGATCAGACGTTAGATGACGTTTCATTTTTGGACACTAAGTCGTTGCATGATTACAATACTTTTTTCATAATAATGGCCTTGAATCGGCTTGGTTTTGCCTCACATTTTTCTTCACAGGACATTTTGATTATCATTCCCTTCTATAATCCTGAACTCTCTGTATTAAAAAAGTGTCTCTAACTTTCTCATTTTCGATTACAGTATTGACTTCAATTGAAACTGTTTTTATCTTTACTTTAAAACCAGTTATCTTGTAAATAATACTAAATATGCGGCAAAATATGCCCAATGTTGATTCGCTGTCAATTAAGGTGTGAGAAGACAGTATCCTATATCTATAGGATATACCAATAGAACAGAATTTGTGTAAAGAGTCATTACACCAAAAAATTCGTAACTTAAAATAGCAGTGGAAGGGAACAGACACGAGAATAAAAAAACAAACGCAAAAAAACAGAAAAGGAAACAAAAAATGAACCAATACACACTGATACACAGAAAAAAAGAGAAAACCACAGTGACAATCTGTGAGATGATTTTAAAGGAGAATTTTAAGAAATGTAACAAAACAATATATCTTTTCGTGTCAATGTAAATTTCATGATTGTTCTGTTTCGATATCCATTTAACTGTCCTAATATAATATGAGATCTTTTACATTTCAACAGAGAGAGAAATAGATAACAGTATAATAGGTTGTACATTTCCAACAAATTTAAAATTAGCAAAGTCCCCTTGAAATACATGTCAAACAAGAAGTAAATTTAAACAATTTAATCATAATTACCATTTGTAGTCTCATGGAGGCTGGGAAATTTGAACAAATTGAAAATTAACCAAGTCCCCTTGTCAAACAAGAAGTACATTTTAAACAATTGAATCATAATTACCATCTGTTATGCCCTAGGGGTTTGGCAATTTAAATATTGTTAAACAAATTTCCTCTCTTGTTGCAAGTATTTCAACAAACTTCAATCAAAATCATTACAGAATGTTTTACGTTATATTTCCAACATGTAAATGAGTATTTGACTTTTAATTATACAACTTTTGTGACGTTGTTGTATTGTTCAATTAGTGTTACTTGTGAAAACCTGTGCTGAGCGGTTCACCAATTAATAGAGACATGCATTATTTTAGTTCTATTTGAAATAGTGTGTCAATACTGCATTTTTTATTCACAGTTTATACAGATTTACAGGCGCTTTCATTAACATGATTTCGTTTCATTTCAAAAGATGGTTTATAAGGTTTTTACTATTTTCCCCTTTATCTCCTTTTATAATCTAAAGCTCAGTGGGTAAGATGTCAAAAAAATTTCAAAATATTACATTATGCATCATTGATATTTAGATCTACAGGAAATCCTTACATGACACTTTGTTTCTCAGTATTTGTCGTTGATTGATGTCTGCGATGTTAATTATAGGCTTTTTTTTAAACAGTTAATAGGGAAAACTACGGGAAAGGGACCACTTGATCGATCCATGTTCAAGAGATATTGGCTCTTAAAATATTTTGGTGCATATGATTTAAAAGTTCTTGTTACCCCCTTTTTGTGTTAGAACAGTTGATTTACATTCTTCTTTACGTGAAAAGTCTCTACATTTTTTAATTCTCTATAAATCCTTAAAAAATTTTGGTTTTGAAAGGCACCAAAAAGGAACCTACCGTATTTCCTCGAATAGACGCCGGGCCTCTAATAAAAGCCGGGTCTCGAATCGAGGCCGGGGTATGGCTGTTTTAAGTAAATACACGCCGGGTCTCGAATACACGCCGGATCTCGAATCGACGCCGGGTGATAAGTTGCATAATTAATACTCTCGTAGAGAATTTGCCATAATTGCTCTTTTTTGAGGTTGTGACCTGGACGAACTATCCAACAAAAAATAAATAAACGCCGGGTCTTGAATACACGCCGGGGGTAAAGGGGGTCTGAAAAAGTAGACGCCGCCTAGTTGTCTAGTTGCTAGGTAGCAGATATTTTATGTTCGCTTATTCGAGCGTGAATTATTGAACCTTTAAGCTTTATAGCATTCGAAGTGAGCAGTACGTTACAGGTAACTTTTCGTTAGAAGATATGTTTACCACAGATATGATGTAAACATCACTAGTCCAATACATTAACCATTATTCATTTAAAATATGATTTATATATATCTTTCAAAATACAAGGAAAAGCTTACATGAAGCATCATCATCTGAAAACAGTTATATTATTAGTTAATTAAAATCGCAAATGTACTGCGACTAAGTGTTTCCTTTATGATAAAAGAATATTTCACGTTTTAACTGTTGGCTGATACGAAGTTCCTGAACACACTGATGCAAAGCAAAAAACCTGCTTGTAGTTAACACTTTTTATTTACAAGTATAACGCTGGTTCATATCAAATCAAATTGTTTGTATGTGGACTTGGTTTTCAAACACTATAACACTATAATTCAAGTTTTTTTTATAGTCAGACAGGTTTGCCATGTCTAAAAACGTTTGAGACGCTCCTATTTATGTATAAAACATGACAAACAAAATAATAATGTTTAAAACGTGTATGGTTACTGACTTTTGATATATAATGAAGATGCTGTAGCAGAATGTAGGTTTTTTAGGTTTTGTAGGTTGTTTTTGAAACTCCACCAAAATTCATATACATTTTCATTCATTTATCATAATTATTGATAATTCAGATATACGATAGATTAATATTCTTGTAGACTAGTACTGACACCAATTGATAAAAAACTTAATTCAGTTTTGCAAGACAAATATCTAAGGCAAACAGTTCATTCTTTACTTTTATCTTTCTCAAACTTTAACGTTTTTTTTAGTAAAAGTTGTGTTGAATTCCACCCAGTTTATATTAGCTGCAGTCCCAACTGACACTCCCTTGCCTCGAAAAGATATTCTTGTACTGATGATAGACTAGTTGGACTTATTCTAACCTTTTGGTCAAATTTAAAAGGGGGTTAGAGATTGACCTGACTAAATCTGGCTCATGGCTCTTAACATCTTAGAAAGCAATGTTCCAAAACATATTTTGTAACACTGACTCATGTATCATATTTGTATTCGAAGAATGATAAAGTTTTGCCAGACTATATATTTTACCTGTAACTGGCGGACGTAACACCTGTCAAAGTTAAAAATGCTTGGCATTGCTGAATCATGTTGCATGCTTTAAAATACTTTAGTAAAACCTTACACCTGCATTATGCCTCAAGATTTGCAGGAAAAGTTTTATTTGTTTTGAGAAAGCTTCATTTTGTTAAGGGTGTACAACCTGGTATTATTCTTTAAAGGGGCAGTAGCACGTTTTTTGATAATTTTATATTTGAAATTTTTCACTGATAATTGTACGTTAAGGCTAAGTGTATTATTTTGAAAGTGTCAAAAATCTCATTACACAAGCCAACCTTCCATTGTCAGGGAACAAAGTATGAAGATTCGCCTAAATTTCATTGGCGGCCATTTTTTTGTGAACACTTTTAATTCATTTCTGGTAAGAAAAAGGAATCTCATGGCTAATCTTTACATTATATATTTGAATTACTACTTATTCATTTAGTTTAAATGCATTGTCTGTCAATTGGAACCGTTTAATTATTTTCATTTTCAAGACATCACCGAAAAATCCCCCTAAAACGTGCTACTGCCCCTTTATGTACTCAGCAGGTGAACAAGCTCTTATCACGCAGCTTCAACTTACCATCATTAATGACGAAAAGTTAACCAGTTACAAATCAGTTGTCAACGAAAATGCGATGTGGATGCTCGTGATACCACGGGATTACACTGTCTTGAATATTTCTGAGCGTTATAGAATATTCTGTTTTGCAGCAGTTTTCAAATGTATCTTATATTTTCAGCTTATTCTAGTCATGACAAGCTGTCAGTTATGTAATACATATCCAGAACATTCGTGTTTTTCAGGCTTAAAGAATATGACTGCACTAAAGTCCATTGTATTTGCTCATGAATATCATGTTGTTGTCTAACTATTTTTTATCTATCAGTTATGTGATATCTACACTTTTGGGAGAGTAAAGACATGACGATCAAGAAATGTATTTAAAAATTGACATGAAACTTACACATCAACAAGTGACCTCAATAGTTATTGGATATCTTATGAATAAACATTTAAATCTACCATCCTTAATACACATACAATCATTGGACTTGGGTTTAAGAGAACTGAGTTCGAATCAAGGCTGTCCAACTATTGATTCTCAAAAAGTTATGTTCAAAAATGTTTGCATCCAGAAGTTACATAAGTTTACTTACCACGTTTGACTTCACACTGTATTGATATGGTTGTACATGAGTATGTCTGTATTTTAGGGGAATAAGCAAGGGTATTAGCAGATTTCAGTTGTTAACGTCTTGTGTTAGTTTGGGATAAAATAAAAAGATGAAGAACGTTAGGATGTTAGTTTTTGTATTTTGTAGTAAACATTAATATCTAACAACTAGCATCTATATATATATATATATATATATACAAATCTGTTGTTCTTTTTCAGTATAGAGTGCTCAACACTTGGTATAGCGGAGCTATTATACAAAAGTTTAGAACACTGGGTTATTTCATGTTTGTTACTCAGAGTTTCATGCACAAACAGGAACACAAGTGCTCTGTGTGGCAATCATCAGACAAACTGAAAGTTAGCTGGTGGGAACTATTTTTTTCTCACACGGCTTGGGTACTTCCCATGCCGACAGGTTGATAAGAGTTCACTTCTTTTGTTGATGTTATGGCCTTTGTTGCTGAGAATTTCAAGCTTCTCTTCAATACAGAGGTTGCATAAGCCTGAATCTCGCTTGCTTGTGTTTGATTGTTTCATCCCAAACAGACACAGCCTCATACATAGGGCTAGCAAGTGGCTCTTTCAAGCTACGCTACAACAACCACACGAAATCCTTCAGAAATGAGCGCTATGAAAAAGAAACAGAATTATCAAAATATATCTGGCAACTAAAAAGAAAACAACAAAACTATGAAATAAAATGGACCATCTTGAAACAATCAAACACAAGCAAGCGAGATTCAGGCTTATGCAACCTCTGTATTGAAGAGAAGCTTGAAATTCTCAGCAACAAAGGCCATAACATCAACAAAAGAAGTGAACTCTTATCAACCTGTCGGCATGGGAAGTACCCAAGCCGTGTGAGAAAAAAATAGTTCCCACCAGCTAACTTTCAGTTTGTCTGATGATTGCCACACAGAGCACTTGTGTTCCTGTTTGTGCATGAAACTCTGAGTAACAAACATGAAATAACCCAGTGTTCTAAACTTTTGTATATATATATATATATATTATTTTCTGCACATTGAGTGTAACTTTTAACTTTTAGGCAACTACATGTATCAAAATCATTATCAAAGTTCAAACATGCATTCCAAACTAAGAACATCAAAGAAATGTATTGCACTAGAGTTCACATACTTCACAAAATGATTAATTCATTTTGATAACGGTCTATATGTATTCTAAAATTATTATTTTATATTTTATTATATACTCAATTTACTTTGGCAATTGATAAGAATGTTTACGTATCTGAACAACTACTTTTGGGACAGACTTAAAAGTGCATGTAAATGAGGTCTTTCTCCTTGTATGTATGATAAAGTTAGGTACAAAAATATGTTGCATACAAATCAAATTTGCTTGCAGACAGCCGACGCACATTTCAATTCAATGTACACAGCTGGAAAATATCAAATCCGTTTATTTTGTATTCACAAGAACAATTACATGTTCTCTGACAAACAGTCCTTTGTTCCTAAAACATGTGACGTACTCATATAATTAAAGTGTCCTTTGTTGGAAAAACTACCTGGCCATGTCAGAAAAGGTTTTAATTTTCTTCTTCATTTACATGAACGTGACAGCTAACAGCAAAGTATATAAAGCATGTGGAATATTTGAATGTTTCAAAGAAAACTTATAAAATTCGGATGTTAATGCATGTTTACGTCAATAGTCTTTTTGAAAACTGCTGTTGGATTCACTTTCATTTCAGGAGGTTTATTTGTCATATTGGAAACAGCTAATAGGTGACTAAAAGTGCTCTAATGTGTCTTACACAACAATGTTGAAAATTGTTTTCTCATTTTGAATTAAGAGTTGTGGAAAAGCTGTCTATCTTATATAAAGACTGTTAAAGGACCATCAAGGATAACTTTCTGAGATATTCAAATGATTCATAGGCTGGTACATGTATTTATATATTCTATATGTATATCTAAGTAATGCAGCTTATGTGGTTGAATATTGTTAGCACCTTTTATTTGTGTCAATATAATTAACATATTTGGTAGTTTTAGTATATATATTACTTATTTTCTCCACTTTGGAAAAAAGTGGTCTTAATATCTGTGTGGACTTCACAACATAAGGCAATCTGAACTCTCTCAGTATAACATTTGGTGTGTGTAACATAATTGTTTCAAAATTACTCACTTAACATTTAGTGTACCGTACCAAGATGATTAACTCTTCCATAATACACATACTATATGCCATTAACAGTATACTTTATCTCAAATCGTTGTGATTGAGTAGATAAATGTTGACGGGCAACAAAGGAATAAGATACGATATAAAAAAAATTGTTTTCTTATTGGGTATTCGATATATGTTTGCTTTAACAATGTTGGCATCAAATGACATCAAAGTTAAATCCAATAATGTATTTGGGCTATGATTCTATCTATTTGAAATAAGCTGATTCATTGAGCAACAAAGCCTGACTCACAGCACTGTTAGGAAAACCTCAAACTCCTTTAAGTCGAAAGACAACGTTTGTTAAGATGTGAATCAATGTTGCTGGTTCTATGTGAAGCTTTTATGGACTTTGTTAGACTGACAAGCATCGATGATAGTAAAAAAGAAATACTCATTTTCTAGTACCTCTGTACTTATACATTCAAAAGAAGGAACGCATTATTTCTTTATGCAGAATGACAAATGAATTGAAGAATCAGAACAATTCAACATAAGGGTTCACCAACGATATATTCCAAAGATTTTTTTCATAGTGTTATTTTTCTGTCAAGTTAAATGAAATCCGAGAAAACATAAAATTTCAAATGCACTCTAATGCTACTTAAAATTTATTTATTTCTGCTTGAGATTCAACATGTAAGATTAGCTTTTGAATTAAAGATGTAAGTTAATATTTAACTGTAGAGTCGTGGATCAAATAGTATATACGCTATTTATCTGAGAGGCCAGGGTTTGATTCCCGACAGCATAATACCAAATAGCATTAAAGGACGGGAAATGTTGCTGTATGGCTTGGTGCTCAGCAAAATATGGAGAGAACATGACATGGGCACCCAATTCATTTCAGTCATTAAAATGTTATTTTACTGAATGTAACATTTTAAAACAAATACAAATACAATGTATGTCAATAAAGTAGAAGGTAACGATAAATATTTTCAACAGAAATTCATTTGAGCTGAATTCATTTACTTACTTCAACTATAAAGACACACATGTCCCCAGAATGTTTCAAACGTACGGTTAACTTAAAGCAACAACTTTATTTTAGGTAAGTAATGTTTCATCATGATTCTCAAAATATTTGTTAGAAAATTAATGATTAGAAATCTTGTAAATAAATTAATAGTATTTGTTCGTTTACCATTGTAATCAATCAAAGCAAACACATCATGATCAACTGGATGTAATTTTAAGAGAAAATAATATATTTGTGATCATACATTCTGAATATTATTTCAATTTCACTTTTTTTAGACAAAGTCCATATCATTAACTGCATAACACTTTTGACATCCTCCATTTTTCACATTACGATATCAAAGTCTGAATCTATGTTAAAACATAGACTGAAATTACCAAAACAATTTCTTCCTTAGTGTACTCTCTAAATTTTGGGATTTATTCATTTATGGATGATTTTCTAAAGAGGTGCTGACACAGGTTTGTCAAAGTGATACATAATTTAAAATAACCCACTCAAACTGTCGATAAATCCTGAAATACATTGAACAACACTTGAACCGCCCTTTATACTGATTACATTCTCACCCCTATTAAGTTATTTCTTGTAGTAGTCATTCCTTAATGAAATATTCATTTAAAGATTTCTAATTTAGAAATGGTGTGCTGTCACACGTTCAAAGATGTATTGGACATTGTTGACGAGTCATAAATAGAAAATGAAATCAGTCTGTCAAAATACTGACTAAGCTTAATTCGATTGGAGAATTACTTCAAGCACACTTTAAAGGGGCAGTAGCACGTTTTTTGACAATTTTATATTTTCATTTTTTCACTGATAATTGTATGTTAACGCTAAATGTATTACTTTGATAGTGTCAAACATTTCATTACACAAGCCAATCATTCATAGTCAGAGAACAAAGTATGAAGATACACCTAAAATCCCTTGGCGGCCATTTTTTTGTGAACACCTTTAATTCATTTTGAGTAAGAAAAGGAATCGCATGGCTAAACTTTACATTTTATATTTGAATTATTACTGCCCCATTTGGTTTGAATACATTGCCTTTGAATTGGAACCATTAATTTTCATTTTCCTGACATCACCTTATATTTCCCCTAAAAACGTGCTACTGCCCCTTTAAGAAGTTTATTTTCCTTCTTAAAGTGGTTATGCTTGAAAATTAATGTTTTATATTGGTTTATTTTATATAAAATATTTTCACATATTTGTCAGCCATGCTTATAACACTATTTCTCTCGTGACCAACAAGCTTATTTTCTTTCTTTCTAAACTCACGGGCAAAAGAAACGCTGGTAACATAAATGTCAAGATGTTATATTCCATGTAAGATAAATGTGAATGAAACAGAGTGGCAAAGTTTCCTTAGAAGTCAACTCAACTTTGTTTGCCTTGTTTGAATCATTTTGTTTTGATATTTTTGCATGGCGCCATTGAAAACGCGTGTCAAAAAAATCATCAATTTGCTATCTCCTTTAATAAGCGAGATAGGGGAGCCAAATTGATCATTTTTTTGCATATTTATAGACGTTATAACGCGAAGACACATCAATGCAGAAAAGTCAAATTGGATGTTTTTCATTGACAGTATCTCAAATAATCTTCTGATTTACATTCCCGAAATTCAAACTTAATTTCAAAATAATTATTATCAAAAAAGTACTTGAAAACAGCGATTTTAGCACCCAAACAGTGATTAGTCAACCATAGTACAAAACGCTCCATGCCATCGTGGTTAAAATTATGAACAATAATTCTCCAAATACTTTTTTTTATCAAACACATTCGAAATCGAATTTACATGACATACATAATTTGTTTGTCCTTCGTTTGAAAATACCAAGCGTTTCTTTTGCCCATGAGTTTACTTAGATTAAGGTCGGTAACACTTTCAATACAAATTTGGTTATGGAAATACGTTTGATAACCTAGATAGTTATTAGTAGGATCCACAACACATGTCAAGTGTTTCTAATTGATTATACACCATGAAGTTTACGATGAATGTGTCTTCTTGTGCCATTTCGTACATGTATGTATCGTGCAGCTCCAATATTAATTTATTTGTCAATTATTTTCATTAAAATAGTTTAGCTAGAAGAACTAGTTCAAGAGGTACCTACCCTTTTCATCCACATAAATTTGTAGGTGCAGATTTTTCTATAATTTCGTTGTCATTTTCAGCATAATGTTTCTTACGTAATGTCTAATCGTGTAATTATCTGATGGATAAACTTGGATAAATACAAAATTGTGATACTGGTTACCATCATTTAAAAGACAATTATCTAATTTCAGTTAAATTATGTAAGGTTTGTTGCACACGTTATAGAATCAATACTTTTGTCAAAAAAGAACAGAAATGCAGAAAATGTGTGAGACCTCCTTGAAGGTCATAATACAAGTTTGAATATTTGATTCCTTCAAAAGTAATCATTTCTATAAAATGTACAAATGCTTAATGAAGATATGCATTATAGATTGACATGATAATCTTATGATTATATCATCGCATAAACAAGGTTCAAATGTCTTTACAACAGAGAAATTATAATACGCACTCGGGATTGCGTATCTAAAGAAAGAAACAAGATTCTTTACGCTTTGGACTTGAAAAGATTTCTTGTTTCTTAGATTTCAGAAGTTGTGATTATAAATCATACGATTATATTCACAATGTTCAGGAAGTCTTCACACGGAATGAAATGCATCAATGTGTTATATGTGTAGATTTGCTAATCGAGCAGTGGATAGGAATGTCAAATGCTATTTGACTTAATTAAAGTTTTGTATATCCATTGCTACATTAAACCTGAATTTATTTGAACTTATTACGTTAGATTTTCAATTATTACAGGTGGAAAGTCGAAAATGCCACTCATAAGGTATCATTAACTAAACTCAATTACGTGCACACTGTTGGATCATTATCTAGGGAGTTAAGATTTAGAAGTTTTAGAGTTTCCTGTCAATCATCTTTCAATAAGGATTGTTACAGAGACCTTACGAATCAAACTAGGAACCCTCGACCCTGGTGGGTTTTTTTCTTATCGTGTCCGATGACGTTATCATAAGGTAATTGAAAAGTACTCCATCAAGCTTGATTTTGATGCTACTTTCAGTATATATTGAATGAACATGAATTTAGTTTTAAAAAGGTCTCAAGATAATCCATAATAAACAAACGTGTATTCATGTGATAAATAAAATACTCTTAAATTCCAAAATATAGTTCTCATTTTTCATCATTGGATACCAAACCTGTCAGTTGAGTGGACAGGTAATTCATTATAGCATTTATGAAATAGAATGTATCTGACATCAGTCAATAATGAGGTATAAGTGTGACGTATTTTGAGAATATTTGATTTACCTTCAAATGAAATTTTTCTGTCACATCACTTTCTGTAATCTCAAAGGCGTCTGTGCTTACTTATTTTCAGAGTTGTATTCATTTCCTTTTGAATTAGAATATTCACAAGATTTGAATTTAAAGTGTCTGTGGTTCTAATATCTCTCCGTTTCACTCAGTCAAGTCAATCAAGGTTTTTGCTTTACAATCGAGATATTTAACATCATGGAAATAAAATATCCACGCCATTATTTAAACGCTGAAAAAGGTGTAAAAATGATTACAACTGATATTCTCGCATTAATTCTTAAATAATATATATTTTCCTAATCATTGTGTTAAAGTTTCGAGTAATTTCGAGCAATGTAACTATTGATTCACCATTATCTATTTTCCCTTGATTTGTCGCTTAAGTATTGAACGTTTCGTGACAATGGGACTCATTCGTCTGATGTTATGCACACGGGATGATAAATATAAAATGGTGTTTTTGACAAGTGGATAAATTTGTTAGCTACCTTTTCAGTAGGGAGAATGTTTTAAATCAATTCAAACAAATTTAATGAAAGACCTTTTAATTTAAAAAAAAAATTCTGTGTAGATATGTGTAGAATGTATACAAGAGGTTAGTACAACATGAACCAAATTAGCAATCGTCATGTTAAAACCATATTACATCAAACCTTCACAAAACAATACATAAACCTTTAAACAATACACAATATAACACGCCTTATAAAAACGAGGTCCTATGTGGGTCGTAGTGTAACAAACTAGACAGAGATCAGTGAGTCTGTAGGTATTGATATAAACATTGGAATAATGAATTACAGGAGTTGTAGGTTTGACATCTGGACAGCTTGACGTTTGGTCAAAGGCGCCACTGGGCCATTATTTCAGCAATTACAGGAAGTGTGCTTAGAATACATAGACATGACAAGAGTTAAGAGAAGGATCACTCCTTCATTTTTGGATTTATTTTCGTTTTTCTACTCACTCAAAGGTGGACAATTATCACTTGACCTTGCCTACTCAAAGCCCTAACATAGAAGTTTTGGGAAGGAAACATCAAAAAGAAGGCGATTCAAATATGAAGTATGTGAATGCTATGAACAAAACATATATATATATTGATTGGGGTTGAATGCTAATGAGTTCAAATCACATCAGGTTACCCTTCGGTTTACATTCATTTACAAGTACATTGAGTAATGCCGTTAAACTGTTTTATCCTAACTCATGTAACAATCTCGATCTCTGATTGGTCCACGTGACCCTGGATAATTACTGATATCCTCCTCTTGTGCGGGGTGATAAATTACTTATACCCCGGTACATAAAAAGCATGAAAAAGCGTGCAGATTAAGGGTCTTGAAGTGTACAATGCATGTTACCTCGAACACATGATCAAGCTGGTTACTTTTGATCAACCAATATGTAGCTTTGAACAAACTATAGTCAAAAGGCTTACGCAGTTATTGTTTTCCTTACTCTTTATCTTCATATTATATGCGTGTTGTTAAAACATTCGGTAAAATCAATTCGTTATACCATTTATCTGCTCGTCGCATAACACCAAGCTCGAGGCTGATGTCTCCCTATGTACCTATGGATTAATGATCAACCAGAAAACTTCATTTCATCAACCGTTTTCAAACATTTACTTTTCCTTGCTGTTTCCGACGCTTTCTTTACATGTATGTTTTGCTCATTATTTCCCTTCTGTATATAGATTAATAACACCAAAATGCATTATTTAGAAGTAAACTAACGAAAATGCACAAAATTTGTTTACCCGCGGGCAATTGTCAATGCTTTCTTCTTCATTATGAAAAAGAGTCTTTCTATGTTCGTTCTTTAACAGATCATTTATATTTTAAAAAATGGAACATTACAACCATTTCACATAGTTTTAGAAAAGCTAAAGAGGTGTCACAAACCTCTCATCAATCTGATATCCTAAAAAGGATCTTCAAGAAACATTTAGCGTAGCGTTTCTTGAGAGGCATTATCAGAAAAATAGTTAAACATTGCGGCTTGTTTAGTTGGAAGCTATTATTTGAAGACTGATTTAATAAGATCAAGTGTTAAATATTGTTCTATTCCTATCTTTTCTCTCATCAATAATATACCCGAGGACTTGTCAATAATCTTAAGCCTAATTGGTCTTAGTTGCTTATGAGAAACATTTTCAACATTTATCGTGTTAATTTGCTTCTTTGGGAAGTAAAAAACAAATGAAAGTTGAACATTTGCAGACGGATTCAATTTGTTCAAGGGAAACTTATTAATAATGTTTGTTCAATTTTATAACAATGCCCCTAACCTCGATTCGAAATTCGAACACAGACACAGATAAAGATAAAGAGATACTAACTCTAAGATATTGCATAGCGCTTATGATGCATTAACATTAAGGGACTTAACTTGTGTAGTTTTGTCAATTTCCTACATTTTACATAGTGACCTGTAAAACGTAATGTCGTGATGATGACCGTTGATTGAGGAAATACCTTAACACACAGGTTTTGGGGAAAGCGCTTTGCTTCATCAATCACTAGATTGATAGCTAAATTATTTTCAGTAAGTTATAAGACAGCATTGCAAGATTTGCAAGACCCGTTCCTGCATGATTCAAATAACAACTTGAACGTTACCGCAAGTTTTGACGGTCCCTACAGTTTATTATCTCTAACACCAAACTATTTTACCAACTCACTTTTCTTTGTTTTTCTCTGTCTGAATGTATCTTTTCTGACAACCGTTCACATGGAACTTGCAGTTAGTTTCACGCCTTATAGGTAATCTGACTGTATGATCATTCGCATGAGTTTCAATATCCTGATTCACAATTGATGCACAGAGTTCATTGATGTGATGATTAGATTGGATAAGATCATTCTTTTAAATCAGGATCTTAATATCAATAACGTTGGAATGTTATCTGAACGTAACTGCATAAGCTTTCTTCTGTTTTATTCTTCTGTACATGATATTGCATCTCAGTGATCTTAAATAGCATTTTGTTATATAAATTTGTGATCTGAGTACAATTACATAAGCCATCTTCTGTTAATGGTTCTCTTACATTTTCTAACCATTCATTTCAACCAATTGTTGTACTTGCTTTGTTGCCGACGAGTTATTGCAATCAAAACGCTCTTAACATAGATTGTGATGCTATATAATGCGCTAACTATTTAATAACATTCGCCCTTGTGATTTTTAATAAGCATATTCTATCTCAATCTAAATAAATTGAGATCAACAGGTTTTATATTTGGTCATACTGTTGATCTAAGATTGGCCCGTAAGGCGGGTCATCCCGCTGACCTCTGAAATCAGCCGCTCGGCCAATCAGAAAAGTTGCCCTAGCTCGCTGGAAGTTCGAAAAACTCAGCAGCACATCTTTTGAAATGGACGGTGTTCCGAGCTATGTCATTCGGAGCGGAGCAGAGCGATCATTTCGATGAATAATCCGATTGCTTGGATGTATTAATAGATTATTTTTTTTTCTTTTAAAATGATTTAGCGTATTTGCTAGTTACCAATGACAAATGATGATTGCTCATCGCACAGATACTAACGTGGCGAATAATAATCACAAGTTAGAACATCATATATGTCAATATTTACGAAAATCATCATGCAAGGGGAGGTAACTCTTTTTAAAATCAAACTTTTTTGCACGAATTCCTTCATTTCCATCCAAATGATTTAAAAAATAGTGCTTTTTTGTCAATCATAAAACTAAAACTATTTCATACAACCAAAATAAAATCAACATACTGATATTTTTCTTATCAATATCAAAAGCATGGTTTATTTTTCACAATGCACACTGTTATTGAGAACAGGCCATAAGATAGTATATGTTTCTTCCGTCCACACCTTCAGGGAGCGACTATGAACTGTATGTGACATCGATTTTGATTGATCAAATCGCGAATTCTTTATTTGCATACGAAAGGTCACCGGGACGACCTCGCACACTGGTCAATCTTAGATCAACAGTATGACAAAATAAAAATCTGTTGATCTAAATTTATTTAGATTGATTCTAACTGTAATGCCTTGTCGCATAAACTGAACTGAAAATTCATAATCGAAAACAATTTATTCACACTTTGTTCAGGTTTGTATGCCATTATACAACTAGATAAACAGCTTGTTGGTATTGAATAAAATAGATTTTTGACATCTCATGAATTTGAATAATAATAATATACTGCTCGTCATACTGAATTACAATTTTATTGCCACATTTTAACAGATCATAGCAGGTGGTGACTTGTCAGTTTCATACATTCGTAGCATAAGCATCTCAAGTATTGGATTCAATCATAATACATCATATACAAGTGTATTTGTACACAACTGGTCAACATCATTGCATTAGTAAGGTTCCTCCTAAGATGCCAAATCTGGAAAACAAAATATTGCATTATAAACTGAGAGATCGTTCAATTTTTAGATTTATTCTGATGTGTTCAAAACTAAAATCAAATTTAGGCATTGGAATGTTATTACCATCAACTGTAGCAATTGACTCTCAGGTTATAGAATAAGGACTTGGTTAGGAGTACACAGAGTTGCTTTGATGACTTTTCGATAGTCATCAGAAAATTGCATATACCAACAAAGTTCTCAATAAAGTTACCTATCGATGGAAACCGTTACAAATAAAAAACCCAAAATGTTGAAAACATCAAAAGGTATATCTTCACATCTGACTAATCCACATACCACGAGTCATTGAGCTAAATCTAAAAGTTTTTGAGTTCTGTCCTGAAAACCAAATTCTAAGTCACATTTTCATGGAAACCACCAAATGAAAATCTGAAAAGTTGATCATACCTAAAGCACATCTACATATGCTGCCCAATTCACATACTGAGCTTGGTCCATCAGTTTTTAAATTTTGCTTCGGAAAATGATTATGCACGGACGGATGGACAAACGTACAGACCGATGACTATATCTCACGGTAATACCAATGGGATAGAAGACAAGGAGGCTAAAGTCAAAGACACAAAAACTGTTGAAACTTGAACTTGAAAAACCTTGTTAAACAATGTTCATCAGGTCTTCGTATCGCGACAAAGTTGTACCTCAACACAATGGTGAGGATTAATAGTTGCTTTATTGCTGCATTGATATTTATCTTCAAAGTGTATAAGGTGAGACATTTTCTACTGATTGTATAAGATACATCATTAGTGTCAACCACACTAGGTATTGTTTGAGTGATATCACTATTGTAAATATGGCGCCACAGTTCAATTACATCATCAATTATTGTCTTTAACACCACTTCGAGTTCACAATAGTATGAAGTCATTAATCTTACAATGCTATGAAATCCAAATGCTGTGACCTCGCTGTTCATTTTGTCTAATGGCAGTTTCATGGTATTTGACTCATTTATTATTAAAATCGCTTTAGAACAGAACATTTTGAGTAATATGATATATGCCTGGTGTTCTGATATCAAATACATCAAAGATCGTTGATTAAAGTAAAATTGTTATTCTTCAATAAACTCGTGTTGATATATTGGATATCAGAAAACACTTGGATGAGATTCTCTATTTAGCACAGCTTAAGGTGAATGAATGCGTATGTTATAGATGTTGTCATCAAAAATATAGTGGACAGATTATGAGGAAAAGGGGTAGAAAGTTTGAAAAAACAAACAAAAAGAAAATCCAAGTGAAGAAAAGACAGAAGGTTTAAGAACATCTCAAAGTTAGTCTGGCTTCAAACTGTCGACTTGGGTGACCCTATAAGGCAAAGCTAGGTAAGCTCTCAGGATCACTGATGCACTCAAACTAACACAATAAGGTATAATGTATAAAGCAGTGCGTAAAACAAACATCATAATCATTATAAATTGGACGAAGTAGCAGCTCAACTACCTGCCAGTGGGTCCCTGTGAAGTGTGAGTCCTCCATCAGGAGAGCAGCCTCCACAATACCCTCCACACAGCAGATCGATCTGTCGTCCATCTGTAGATCTCGTCACGCTGGGAGGAAACGGTTCAACTCCTATGGCTACCCAGGTTTGCTGCAAGGACACAGCACACATTGAATATGTTAACAAAGTAAATCCTCCCTACTTCCTGAGGATCATTCCAATTCCTTAGGTTTTAATATTGAATGTTTATATGTAACTATGAAGGCGTTGAAATCAAGGAGTTGTCTCAAAATTCATTTTGTTGCGGGAATACTGGATGTCTTAAGGACCAATAGGCCTGTGATCAATTTGTAAGATTTGAAATTTTTAAACAAACTGTATCCCACCTGCTTGCTGACGATCATTCCAGTTCCCTCGGTGTTGATATGGAAGGTTCCCACAGGACCACACAGTGGATGAGTTGCCTTATTGTAACAGTCTTTTGCTTCGGCGTATCCATTCTTTGTGCCATTCCACGTTGCAAACTTGTGTCTCTTTAAGAACACTGTCATAGTCTAGAAATAATCAAAATTTGAGCTTATAATAAAATTTATAAATCTTTAAACCTATTTATTTATGTATCTCTAATATATAATTTTTAAAGAAAAGATACGAAATTAACCTTTATATAACTTCATAACCAACCAGTTTCACAACAGTTGTTAAGAATGTTATAATATTGTTGCGAAAAGTGAACATGGAAAAGACAATTATTTCGTAACAGTTTCTAGCCTTTTGTTTTCACTCTTTCGTTAACAAGGTTCTATATATTTCAAACTGTGCCAAACATTATATCCAACATATAGCGATATTGCTTTGACCAGTGGTCAGCAGTCTGAAATGGTAAGCATCCAATATTGTAAAGGTTCATCCTCCTGTATTTATATATATAAAATCAAGATAAACCAAATGTTCTAAATATTAAAACTGAAGAATCTTCTGGAAATACGTTTGCCTTGGATCATTATGTCTTTTGTTAATATCTATAGGTGTGTGGAAGAAAATTATTTTCCCATTTCGTTATCTTAAATGAAGCATTCAATATGGGATGTATGCATTCTTGTCTGCAAACTTACTATAGGTTCAATAGCAATCTTGTTGAAGATCGTTGTTCCATCCTTTCCAAACCCAGCCCCTACGAGTGGAGTCTCTCCTAAACAGTTGAGGTTTTTTCTGTCTGGATACACTCCCACGTTGGTAAAGGGCAGAGTGACGAACTCAGAGGAGTTGTCTGAGCTCATGTTGAAACAGTATATCTTTGTGGGACACCCCAGGAAGGTGGGGGCATCAGGGTAGATCAAATACTCTCCGTCCTGTGCATCGGGAGATGCTGTCTTCACATCAGAACAGGACCGAGGGGCAGAGGCTTTCAGAAACCGAAATGGTGGATATATCATTAGATAGTGAACTGAAAGAAGATATTTGAATAATATTCCGCATTGACAGGACAGAACAGGACCTGGAGTATATTTCATTAGATTGGGGAAAATCAATGATATATGCAGGTATATGTATTCATGGATAACTTGCGTATTAGCAAAACATAAATGTTGATTGAATTTTAATGAAAATTTTAAAGTCAACGCTCAGATTAACCTCTTAGGCTAACCATTTAGACTTGTAAATATTAAGATGATAACTTTGTTAAAAACATTGACTGGTGTGGATAGATGTTTTGAGTTAGACAAACATCACATATCTATCCTTTAGCAATCACAACATTTTACCTAATTGTTTTCCTATGTTGACAGTGATATATACCAACCTTCAATCATGTCTCTCGGAAGTAAAGCTAGTCTACTCAACCACTTACCTCCCTGCTCTCTATATAGAGCATTGTTGCTGTTGGGCTGCTGCTCTGTTGGTATATCCCAACACTGACTGGTCACACACTCCCTCCTCTCAGAGTTGTACACGAACCACAACAGCAGAGGATTGCCAGCTGTCATACCAGCACAGTCTTTGAGACTTGTATTAGAAACGGTCTCAAGGAGGGGCATGTACTGACTATCAATATCAAGCACCTGACCTTCTTTCCCAAATCGAGACCATTTGTCTGTCAACTGACCAGTGACATACTGCTGAATAACTATCATAATGACGCATGAAGCAATCAATCTGTCAGCCATCCTGACTGTACAGAATTAACCGACGGTGACAAATAAGTAAACTTAAAGTGCCAGATCTCGTTTTCCCGCTTTAAATATCATAAGAACACAATATCTACCCCTTGTGAATTCAAGTTATAGAAGCTGCCTGATGAAAGGGAAAGTCTTCAGTTACGTAAAGTTATCTATGTTGTGTAAGTGAAAATGATATTTACAAACTTCATAACTAGAGACAGTCAAACGCTTTTTGTACTGATCAAAGACATTTCTATCAAAGGCAGTAATTACAGAGTTTTTATTAAGAGGTGAATTAGCTGCTGGCTACAGTTACGTAAACCACTCGTTATTGAAAAGTGTTAAGTGTCCTGTCTGGCTCGTTAGTTGAAGTTATCATTGTGTCGTTGTTTTTTGTAAAAGTCTGAACGCATAGAAACGTACATGTATGTCCTGTAAAGATTAAAATGTTCTTTCTTAATGAGCATGTACATAAAGGAAGGTGCGTCATTATTGCCAACTGATTGATATTTTCTTAAAAATTCGCTTGTTTGGAAAAAGGTTAAAGAGTTCTCTGGCTTATTCATGTTTTCTTTGGATTGACCATCTTCAGATAAAACAATGACGGTAAGATGGTAATGAATTAGAACATCAAATAACATCTATAACAACCCACTGCTAAACCTTTTCATTTCAAAGAGGGCTTTATTCATATTCATTCATCTTATTCTTTAGTAAACATTACCCTTCCATATTGATTACAGGTGGTTAGACTGAAGATATATACTTTAACTCTAATATTTAATTAAGGTGATTGTATTTGCTACATGTGTATCATTAAGACGACATGCCTATTGATGTTTCAGCTTAGAGCCAATAACAGTCGGCAAGTCCGAGCTTATACAATGCATTTGTGAAGTGGTAATGTGGGCGTTCACCTTACAATGAAACTATCACACTGTATATTGCATGACACGTAAATACTGGATGAGAGCATGTGCAGACATACACATCGAGAAAGACCAATTGTATTCCTTCAAAACAACAAATATTAAATTGTGTTTTTGACGACAGTGGTCTTCTGCTTACATTTACAATTTATCAATCGACAAGATTTTAAGAAATAAGGCTGTTCCTAATTTGAATTTTCATATTAGGTTACATGCTGATACAACGGTAATTAGCAGTGATATAAGTGGTAATATTTTATAGATATCGACCACCTGTTGCTTTACTTTTTTCGTTTCCCTAAACTGACCTCAGAGATTTGTGGTTTCAATCATTTGATGTATGTTTCATTACAAGGACTTTTAAAGTCATCGACCACCTGTATATGTTTCAACATTTCACATAAATGACTGTAAGACTGAGGTTTCATTCGCTTGATGTATGTTTCACTTCGTGAGTACATCTCACTACAATGTCAGCTGAAATCTGCTTCTATTTCATGAATAATGCTTTGCGAAAACGAGAAAGAAAAAAATATTATATGTTGATTGAAGAATGTGTCAGGTCAACATTTTATTACCAACGATTTGACGATGAAGAAAGCTTAACCTATTAAGCCAGCTGATAGGTTGAAAAATCTATTTGGCTGTTAAATCAAGAGAGAAAAACAATAACAAATCATGTTGTAATTCTTTTCTTGAAGATTCTTAGGTATTAACAGTACTTTTACGGGCCTTAGTATAGAAATAATCAATAATTGGTAACATTAACGAGGGAGATGGGACATCATGGCAATGGGCAAATGACCGTTATTTCAGTACTTACAGGAACAGTTAACATGAATGGTAAACATGACAAAAAACAAGAAGGATCATCCTTCATCTTTGGATTTATCGTATTTCTCTGAAGAAGCAAAGAAGGACATTCATCACTTGTCTTTGATCAACAGGTGTCAGAGTTGGTCTGAGGACGAAGTATCAAACATAGCAAGTATGAAATGTAACATATGTGATGATGATGTAATAATGTAACTTTGGTGACCTTCTTACACTTTGATAGGTATTTCAAATATGTTTTAATAACATTAAACAGCCTTAAATTGGTTTTAACAGTAACGTTTTTGTTATGAAATGCATGCTTTTTACATGTGTGTTACATTACGTGTTGTTTTAAGAGACATTCTGCCTTGCACTGTTAATCGATAAACAATTGGTGTTCTTATAATTAAAGGCTATGCAATGCTCAATGTCAAAATGAGGAGATTTTATATGGTAAAAAAACTTTGAAAAGATAAATTTAAAAAATCCGCGATTCATTGTTTCTCAACCTTTGCAAATTTAGTAAAAAAAACGGTGGCTTTAACCCCTTCACCACCGAAGACTGTTTTTAAATTCACACATACGGTCCTAACTCAAGTGGAATGACTGTTAAATGATTCAAGTATGAAATGTAATACATGTGATAATGTGTAATGAATATAACTTTGGTGGAATTCTTATACTTGGATAGGTATTTCAAAATTTGTTTTCAATAATATGAAACAACCTTAAATTTGTTTTAACTGTAACGTTTTTGTAATTAAATGCATAGTTTGAAATGAGTATATCCAGTCTTGGTGTAGTTTCAATAGACACTCTGCCTGGCATTGTTAACTGGTAAAAATGATTGGCCTTCTTATAACTATAGCTATGCATTGCTGATCGTCATAATGAGGTTATTTTATATTATCAAAACACATTCAGAAGAGAAATAGTTCTGTTTGTGAAAATTCCTTGATTTCTTTTATTCAACAACTCCAAATCTGTCATAAACCGACGACGTTAGCCCCTTTCACTACGCAGTCCTTACTCAAGTGGAATATATCATCTTGACTGTTAAATGATTCAGAAAAATAAAAGCTATTACATATGTAAAGCATATTGTATTTTGTATTAACAGACTAATAAGTAGTCCATTTGAAACAAAATGAACATTATCAATTCAAAATGTAAGACAATTTCATGATAATTCATGAAGTCATTTGCGATTTGTAAATGTATAATTGTTCATTCCCGTACAACGTGAATCGGGGAAGACGTTTCTATTATTTGCTGATACTGATTCTTTCTTCCTTGACAAATACATACCTTTGAGAAGGTACAAAGAACACCGTATTCTACAATGGCAGCATGATTTTGTTTATCTTTCATATTTGTCATCTTTCCTAACATAAGGTCAAACAGTCAGTCAATCACTTCAACTCTATAGAACAGTCGGAACAGGTCAATTGAAACCTTTCAAATATCAACTAGCACATTAGATTCAAGAAAATTGTTACTTACCGTATATTTAGTCCTTTAAAATGAGGATTACAATTCCCTAGTGATCTTAACAAAGACAGACTTGCATCTGATAGCTAACACTTTGTTTATTTGTTCTCTTTGTAGGCTCCACCACTTCTGAACATCAGGTCGACATCTCCGTCTGAGATCATCTGAAACGTTTGGAATCCAGGTTATTGACAGGACCAAGGTTTTTCTTACGTTGCATTTGCAATGTTTGTAGGAATCATGGACGTGAGAGGGGAGAGACCTAAATCCTGTCATTACTGTTGTGACAGAATTGATAATGAATAAGAAAAAAGTTGAATAAAGGTTTTAAAGTCAATTGAAATTTTACAGTTTCATCTGTGTATTTTACTTGATAATTGTTTAGGGAATTCAGGTTTCTTCAAAGCCTGTCTCTACTATCCACCTCTTCTAATTCCTAATACACTGAAACATTTTCCACTTTGGAATTAAAACTTTTCAGGATTCACTTCTCCAATAACTGTTTTTGGAATGATTGATTGGGAAAGCACTAAATATGGATGATAATTTCAAAAGAACATCGATAATTGATGTTAGGACAGTAAATGAAAATTTTAAGTTGCTATACTATAGAATATATTTAATACATGACAAGGAAAGATAACCACAGATAATAGTATTGATTCTTCTTCATAATAAACCAAAGTCGTATCTCACACTAAGTTTAAAGATAAGTCGCACAACAAGAACAATTAGTTATACAATCATTTGGGCATTATTGGAACATTTACTGTCAATACACATGTCATTAAAGAAGATGGTAAACTTCATTCATTCGTCAATTGTGTAATCTGCCAAGGGTTTCTTAATCCGGTTAGCTACAGCTAAAGTACAATCTGTTCATTACCACAAGAAAGTAACTGACAACTGTTGTCTGAAATCAAAGCACATGTCCGATTCAAGATTTCGTCTGGTTATAA
This sequence comes from Steromphala cineraria, assembly GCA_916613615.1. Lineage (NCBI taxonomy): Eukaryota > Metazoa > Mollusca > Gastropoda > Trochida > Trochidae > Steromphala > Steromphala cineraria. The sequence goes on along the minus strand of OU744731.1, from coordinate 56,119,107 downwards.
TTGCTCTCTTCAAGTCTATAAAACATTTTGTGGTGGATGATTGACTCTTCAGACGTAACCAACATCTTCTTCACTTAACAAGCATTTAATATATCTTAACAAACATTATAAAAGCTACTCCATCAATGTAAATATTGCTCATGGGAGCAGCCTTCCTGTACGAATTGGTTATCCAAGTTAAAACGATTTGCTGGATATAATTGACGCCCCTGAGACCTGTTAATACATTTCTATGTACGTGTGTGTTAATCGTCTGTAAACATCGTTATGCTACTTTGCAGCCTGAACTGTAACGTTCTTTGGGGTTATTTGTAACCCAGTAGCTAGGTATAGGAGTGTTATACCGGTTAAGAGCATATTCTAAGAACATGAATTCAAGAGACTATTTCAGATGCAGTAATATACTGGGTTTTCTCGGTTGACCAAAATGAAATTTAATTATTCTTTGACAAACACTTTTTTCTTCAAACATTAAAAATATCTTTGCCAAAAGATAAACTAACAACTGATTGTTCTGTTAATTGTTTTTGTCAAAATGAAACTCCAGTCGTTCACAATTTGTCTTTCTCTCACTCATCACATGTTAAATAGCTAAAAGATATCTGTAATTTAGCTTCAACGCAATTCTTTGACAACTGAATATATGTATTTATGATTATGCCATGTATCACATATTTTGTGAATTGTGGAATATTTTCCTGATCTACATTTCAATTTCAATTTCAATCTCAAGCTCGGTTACCGAGCAATTCTCTGTTATTTATTTTTCGTGATCAACATAGGATTGTCAAGCAACTATTTGTAACACGCGTACATGTACGGTCGAGAGCCAATTCGGGTCGCTACATACGTTGACATAATATAGAGCATGAATAGAATAATATATATGATAATGGAAGCTATGTACAATTCCTTCTTAATTTTGAAAGAATGAACTAAAATAGTAATACAAATACACCTAGGGATAGGGCCATCATCGTTAAATTGATCAATTGTTCACGTTTCAGTTAATGACACATGAGTTAATTTCTTCTGGCAAAGTCAATTAATATGCACAAACATAATTCATTGTTGTTGTTAATTGTTAGTAATGGGACACCTCATCTATATAATTATTTCGAAATGACAAAAAAACTTTCAAAAGATGTTTATCAAAGTAACAAATGTGAACATCCTTTGACATATTGTTATAAAATGAAAATGTTAAGATAAAAACTATTGATTTTTGTTCGAAATTAAAAACAACATTGATAAATAAGTGTTGTCATACATTTTGAAGAATAGTTATAATATTTTCATGATCAGCAATGGAAACTAGATTTTATCAGTGAAATAAACTTTCTACAAGGCAAAAGTAACGATATATCATATTTTCACTGTGACGATTTATTATATCGTCACTGGTCACGTGCCGGAACTACTTTTAGCTATGTGAACAAATGAGTTTGAATGTCATATTATTTACATTTCATTAAAACTCATGTAATGAAAAGAATACTGAATGTAGTTATAAATACCAGGTTTTATAAATCGAGTGTCATGGGTAAAGTTTATATTTCACGAATGGCACAGCACAACTTCTCAATATGTTAATGGAAATCATGTATATATCAACAAAGCTCTTACTATCTGTGGCTTCTTGATCGTCTTTCGGTACATATCATTGAGGATTCACAATTCTTGAATATCTCGATACATGAAACAAGATTTGAGGATTCACAATTCTTGTAAGGTCGTTTAACAAGAATTTAAGATTCATAATCATTGTATGGCTCTTACATATACCTAAGATAAGGATTCGCATACACTGCTCAAAAGAAGTTAAGGTATATTTAAGTAGTAGTTTTAAACTTAAAACGTCAGCAGCTCAAAGATAAGTTGTTTTGTTTATGTTTTGTTATACCCGTATGCATACATGTACCTAACATTGGGACTCCTGATTATAAAATTTAGAGAATATTTTAATTTTCAAATTTAGAATTTGCAATCACATGTCTTCATCAAGCTTTCACTACCAGGGGTTTCAAAAGGACTGGGGATTCAAAAAATGCAAACATATCTGTACATAGCACAATAATTTAAGATTCATAGTTTTTGAAGGTTCTCTATTTTCTCTTTGTAGTCATAGTACCATATTTATTTACCTTTTATATATATTTACCTTTTACATACAGTCTTCACATCTCCTAATCACTAACTTTCTATAAAATCATACATTCATAATTCGAACAGTAACTTCAAATTGACAACTGAAGATATTTGGGGAAATCTGTGCTGGAAATATTGTCAAAATATATTTTTTATATAAAGTTTCTTACACTTGTGTGTTCTGATACCAAGTAAACCAAAACGAGATTACTTAAGTAACATATATTCGAGGCTTGCCGACGATATTCCTACTTTAATCAACAAGTTTTGATATATTTGTACAAAAAAAGATGAGGTCGCGATTTGTTCTAATCCATAATCAATCTTAAACATATACAATGATCAAATCTCTGGTCATAAAACTGTGAGGTTTGTTATAAGTGATTAACAAAATTGTGTATAAATTCATTCTAAAACTTGATTTCCTTAAAAAGTAGATGGCGTTTTATTGTTTGTGACATTAACATCAATTCAATCCAGGGAGTTATTTTAGCGGAAGAAACGTGCTTGTGCCTTTGAATATTTCCTCAATTATCTGAAACGCCTTCTTGTGGAGCTTAGACTTAGACCAATGCATCATGTATCATAAATGCTTCAAAATAAAAGTTTTGAGAGATGTGATTCATTCATTAACATCTAAATACATTTTACACGCAGATATGATTGATTTATATTGATGATAACAAATTTCACCCTTGTGTTTATGTACACAAAATATACCATATACATATTCTGAAATGATATTACACATTGATTGATTTTGTAATATGCTGTAATGATGAATGGTTTGTAAATAGGTCTTCTCAAGCATTATTGATAAGGATTTACTGAGCAGTTAATGAGAGTCTATTAATTTCAACATCAAGGCGATGCTAACTGTTTTAAATCTTGATTATTGATAATTAATGTTGTCAATGGACATTAAAAGGATTCTATCGAGCTTGTTCAATCCTTTCAGGAGTGGCTTTATATGTAGCATGATAAGGAGGAGATTATGGAGCTAAATTATCGAATTTCATGAACTGTGTGCACCGTTGATGACCTGGGCTGATCGTTCTCATTTTCAAAAGTCATATTTACGGCATAACCCTGAAACATTAGCTGGTTTATACGTTGCAGCTTCAGTAAGACTTTCCATTGAGTAGTTTAAACACTTTATTTTAACTTAACATTTCAGCCAATCCAAAATGTATCAATGTGTTTATGTAGTTAAGATAGCTATAACTTGTGTTTTCTGAAAACTTGTTTAGTGTTCATTACGTTTCTAAATAGGGACAGCAAATTTGAAAAAGACTTAATTAAGATTGAGTGAACATCAATCTGATTGCGCCTGTCACAAAATTATAGCTATGTGGGAGTGAATGTGAAAAGGATAATCCTTATATTGGAAAGGAGAACAATTATGGGCCTATTGCTGGCATCTAAATCGTTTAACTAGCCAACTGAGCGTTGGCAATGTTAGAGTTAATACGCAATTTCATCATGTGACGGCCGGCAATGGCATGCTTTTGAGGAGGTCTTAACCTTTACAACATGAAAGGGTTTGTTCGATTTTTCTAAGGGCACACGAAAAGTTAATTCTAAGTGATACCTTAAAACATATTCTTTGAACAATGAAATGTGCGCAACACAGATATAAGATATGTGTGTACATTTCAAGATTGATAAGAGATAGCAAGATTAGTCGATTTGGGGTATCCATATGCTTAAAGTTGACGCAATATAACATTGAATTCATATTAAATGAGGGATATTTCCGGTCAGGTTTTAATTTTAAAATAAACCAACAGGAAAAATATAAGAATAAAACTTAAAATGTCCTCTGTATTTCATGCCTATTTGGTAGTTCAGCAATCTAATCAAACCATATTGATAATTAAAATCTGATTATGGCAGAATTAGGGTTAATCTCTATCCATAGAGCAAATCACTTATAACTTCATAAAACCTGACCATTCAAAAGATTACAAATACACACTTTGGAGTTTCGTTTCAGATATGCTCCCCCATTAACCGTTCATCAATGACAACAATCATAGCAAGTTTCAGTAGTACAACTTCTTACCAAAAGTTTCGTTAACTATGAAGATATTTCTTGGTAACATGTATTTTTTAAATTGTGAATTGGTAAAAAAAATTTTATGAAAATATTTTACAGTCAAAACTTTTCAATTTGTTATATGTTCTACATATTAAAAGAACTGATATGTGGTATGCTAAACACAATTCTGGCATTGTCAAAAATGAGCACGGCATCAAAATAGGATTTTCATCTTTCTGCATTATCTTTTTTAATCTAGCACATTTTCAGGTCAAAATCACAACTTTGTGTACAATACTGATTGAATGAGTCAGCCTCAAAAACGGTAGTGGTCAATACCTTAGCACTCCTGAACTAGTGAAGAGGTTGCCAAGTGATTACACAGAAGAGATTAATCCGTGTCTTTTTGGAATTAATTTTCTTTCATTACCTTCTCAAAGGAGAACATTAATCACTTGTCTTTGTCTGATCGACTACCTGTCACTGGAAGGAGGACGAATAAATAATCACATATTATCTTAGAACCTACAATAACTCATTTACTCTGTGTTCTGGTATCCTTATTTCGCAATGTAAGAGCGTAGTAGAGTTCGAAATGTATTCTTTCCGGCAGAGTCGATGTCATATGTTTTTAACATTTTTCAAGTGATTAACATCATGTTGCTTCTTCTCCTACTTCCTCGTCAAATTTGTTTCCGTTAGCTCCTTCAATTTTTTTTCAGTAATTGCCTCATTTCAATATCAAGCAGATCATCAAAATTTGACGCAGATGTTTACTGAAAAAGCCGACCTGCTTTTCATTATAACAGTCGTTATTACATAAATATCTTAAAACTCCAATATGAGTGTCAAAGTAGATGTTTTCAACTCATTTTCACTTAAAGCTTCTCTTCCTTTTAAGAAAAATAAAACTTAGTTTTAGTTAATTGTGAAGTGAGTGTTCTATTGTTAAAGTTTCCTATGATATTGAAAGGTCATCTGCATTTTGTGTATAATTCTGTATAGATAGGTTTTCAATTATGAAAATATGTTCCAGCATAGCCTATTTTTGTGTCAATTTTAGTGGCATATACTTTCTGAAAAATACCTTATATTTTAAATAAACATTTAGATCACTATTCCATATCCAAGAGCATAGAATTGTTAAGACTGGTATGTAAGATAAATCCGACTTTTACCCCAGGGCCAAATGTTTGTGTCTCATTTCCGTCACATGCTGGTATGTTCATCAAAAAAGATTCAATTTCCTAAATGAACAAAAAGAGTGTAAATAGTAAAATGTGCCAAATGTTATCAATGGTGTAACACCTGGATAGGTAATGAGTGATGCTGAAATAACACTTTCATTACAATTTGTTTTAGTAATAGTGACAATTGTTACTTTTATACCAAAAAACATCAACTTGAGCAGGAGTATCATTTAAATGTATGTTTGGGACCTTATCTTTACACTCAAAAAGACAGAGTCAGGTTGGTAATGTTTACGACGTCAGGGTACTAGTATAATTGTGAAAATGTGAGACATAATTAACCCAGGGCCAAATGTTGGTTTCTCATTTTATTTTTTCATGCTGGTATGTTTATCCAGTAAACAATATGGTTCCAATTTCCTAAAGGAACAAAAAGATTGCAAATGGTCAAATGTGTCAAATGTTATCTCATTGTGAAGAAATGTTCCTGAAATAATCATATCATTACAACTTGCTTCAGTAAAAAGTAAATAGTGACAATTTAAACAAAAACCTTAACATCAACTTGTAACCTTTATACAAACATATTTATATTAATTGGAACTCACTTATCATTTAAATGTTTGTTTGGAACCTTATCTTTATATGGCTGCTTACCCTAGTACAAGACACATATTATGCTATAAGAATTAAACATGTCCTCACACTGCTGAAATCATGGAAGATATTTCAAACCAAGCTGTCTTTTTATGGACAAATACATGTACTGGACGTTCAATGACGTGTTATCAAGGCTAGCTGGAGATTTAGAGGAGTAAAAATAATCAAGCTACACTGTAGGTAGCCATGGGGGTTCATTAGCACAATTTAAAATACTGTCATCAATGCAGGTGTCTTTCACACAAATTAGCACTGACATCAAATCAATAGTCGCTTTTGAAATGAGAAAATCCTTAGAAATCCTTAAGAAAAGGGTGCTGTTTTTTTGTTATGGAATATATGCAAGAATCTTGATAAAGTTTGATGATTTTTGTTACAGGAGTACCTTCTTGAGTTAGATAAATTCACAAAAGTGCGATTTGAGTACATAGAGAATCTCACCCAAGAGTGCTATGATATCGAATGTATCAAACCAAATGATAAGAGTAACAAACACCCAAGGCTTGGCGAGAATACTTTACTATTATCAACGAGTGTAAATGTAAGAAAAAAAACGAGGAAAAAATTATTTTTGCAATATGTTTGCATGAAACTATACAATTCTAAACACTGCACTACCCTAAATCTTTACAAAAAAATGCTTTTATAACATTGTGATGTTAATGTGTTGATAATATCATATCATTTTGACATTATGTTTATGACATCCTAGCATTCTGGCATTATCTCGTTTGTAAAAAAAACGTGTGTGACGTCACATACTTGTCGATTGCAGGATATTGTTCAAACTCGAATGTAAACACAATATCTCCTAGCAGATACTCTCGCTTGATCTTTCACAAAACATTATCTCCTGTAGAACACATTTTTGGATAATTAAACAAAGTTAAAAATAGTTTTTGTTACCATCCTAGTCCTGATGGTTACCATAATTGCTTGATTGTTTGAATTGTCTTTTTCTATTTTTGTGAACAGTTGGTGTATTTATGCCTAAATAGATTTCATTGTAGAAGGGTTCAATGTGCTAATGTGTATCTAATCCCTTGAGGCCTTGAGCACGAGGCTATGTCTTATGTTTCAAACAAGTTTAATGACAAATGTCAGACAAACACATCACATGTCCTCTGACAATTACATATAGTTTTACAAAATATACTCAATATACTCAATTTGTCAAGTAAATATGTTTGATGTATCTGAAAACTACCACCATGATAAACTTAAACATGCAAACTTAAAATGTGGCATAAAGATAAGATTTGCTTGCAGACAGCTGACACACATTTCGATGCACAAAGCTGGATCATATCAAATCAATTCATTTTAGATTCATAAGAACAATTACATGTTTTTGACAAACTATCCTTTGTTCTTAACATATGTGACGCACTCATGTTATTAAAGTGACCCATGCTTGACAAACTAGCTGATCATGTCAGAAAAGGTTTTAACTTTCTTCTTCATTTACATGAACGTGACAACTATTAGCAAAGTATATAAAGCATGTGGAATATTTTAATGTTTTAAAGAGAAAATATAAAATCCTGATGCCATATTTAGATGTATGTTTACGCCTATAGCCATTTTGAAAACTGCTGTTGGATTTGCTTTCATTTCAGAAGAATTATTTTTTACATTGAAAACAGCTTACATGTAAATGACTTAAAGTGTTCTGTGTTTAACAGCAAAATTATTGAAAATTGTTTGCTCATTTTGAATTCGGATTTATGACAAAGCTGTATATCTGATATAAAGACTTCTAAAAACAATGACGAATAACTTTCTGAACTATTTTAACGATCCAATATATCTAAATCTATATTTAAGTAAGGCAGCTAATGTGTTAAAATATTGTTGGCACATTTATTTCCGGCAATATTAATAACATATTTGGTAATTTTTGTATATTTGTTACCACTTAAGAAAATAGTGATCTTATAAGTAAGTTGACTCAATAACGCAATCCAATCCATCGAACTGAAAACCTCTCTATATAGCATATGGTGTGTGTTATTCCCAATGTTTCACTAAAGTAACTAGTGTCAAGAATTAAGATGTTAACACTGCCAAAAGCAACCAAAGATTGGTAATACCAACACAGTTTTATTGAAGAGAGTAGAAATAATTGTTAATTGGAAACAACCTTATTTGTGTATTCGATATATGTTTGCTCAAGAGGTGCTGACACAGGTTTGTCATAGCAATACATAATTTAAAATATATCCCACTCAAACTGATAAGGTCTAAAATACATTTAAACATTCCTTCAAATTGATTACGTTCTCGCTCCTACTTACTCATTTCTTGTAACAGTAATTCCTTAAAGAAATATTTATTTAAAGATTTCTTATTTTTGTAACGATATGCTGTCACACGTTTGAAGATGCTTTGGACCTTTTTGTTAAGTCAAAAGGGCAAATGAGATTAGTCTGTCAAAATGTTTTTAATACTTGAAGGATCCTTTAAAAAGAAGTTTAATTTCCTTCTTGAAGAAGTTATGCTTGAAAATGATTGTTTTAATACAAAGTATTATCACATTTGTAGACGTTTCGGAGCCATGTTTATAACACTATTTTCTCTCCTGACCATCAAGATCATCTTCCTTACTTCAACTTAGATTAAGGTCTGTAACTCTTTCAACAAACATTTTGTTGATTGATCTCACGTTTAATAACACGGATGGTTATGGTTATGGTTAACCAACATCGATGTCAATTATTTTCATGAAAATAGTCCAACTAGAATGTCTATTTCAAGAGATAACTACCTTTTCATTCACACAAAATTGTACAATTGAAATTTATAAAAGAAAATTGTTTATTTGAGTTAAACTATGTAATGTTGTTACATGCTTTAAAATCAATAAAATCAATTTTTTTTAAAGAACAGAAATGCAGAAATTTTGAGAGACCTCTGAATGTCATAATTAAAGTATAATATTTTCTATAAAACGTTCATGGTTTCTGATTGCAATATGTTTTAGACTACGGATATCCCCAAAAAATTACATGATAATATTATGACTATAACATTGCCAAAATGGAGTTCAAATGTCTTAACACCAGAGAAATTATAATACTTGATTCGATGTTACCTAGGGGTAACTTATCCGAGAAAAGAAACAGGATTTTTCTATTCAAGTTTCAGATTTTTTAAAGATATTCGGTTTCTTAGATTTCAGAAATTTTGATATTATGTGTTAAAAACTCTTGTGGTATATTTACAAAGTATTCACTCGGAATGAAATGCATCAACATATATGTGTATATTTGCAAATCAAGTAATGGATAGGAATGACAAATACTAATTGACGTCATTAAAGCTGTGTATACACTTTGTTATTGCAATTATTACAGATGGAAGGCCGAACATACCACTCATAAGGTCTATTAACTAAAACTACAAACTGGATCAGTATCTGGGGAGTTTAGCTAGAGAAGATTTAGAGTTTCCTGTCAATCATCTTGGAATTAGGAATGCCACAGAGAATTTGAAAAAAAATTCCAATCCCGTCTAGTGAAGTAATGAAACAATAATTGCAAAAGGAACTTCATCAAACTTGATTTGGATGCCATTTTCATTATATATTGAATGAATATGTTGTAGTTTTAAAAGGTCTCAATGAAATCCATGATGTATCTAAGGGTACTCATTTCATACATAAAATACTCTTAAATTCCAAAATATAGTTTTCATATTTCATCACTGAATAAAGTTCAGAAGTTGACAGACAATATCTCAAAGCATTTTTTGAAAAGAATTTATCTGACATATGTTAATAAGGAATTAAGAGAATTTGATCTATCTTTAAGTGACATTTTTCAATCAGAACTGAACTACTTAATTTCGAATCGCTTTCTGCACTTTCAAAGATGGTCTTTGTACTTACTTATTTCATAGCTGTATTTATCTACTTTCTCAAATAGTGAATTTGAAGCGTATTTGGTTCTAATGTCACTGTTTCACTCATGGTAAAGTCAATCGAGGTTTATATTTTCACTTCTTAGGTATCCCCCGCTGCGCTTTCAGCAGAAGCAGGGGATATAGAAATTGAAAAACTCAAAAGCTATATGGATTCTTTTCATGTTTTGTATGTGGCTTCATCACCATGAGAGTCTGGTCCCTATAGAGGTTCATGACCTTGACATTCATTTCAAGGTTACAACGAGACTTTGAAATGTTACAAAGTCAGCGGGATATCTCAAGAACTATGCACTGGATTCTCTTCGTAATTTGCACATGCGATCTCATTGGGAAGGCGTGGGGCTCAGTCAATTTTAGTGACCTTCAAAATATTTTCAACGTCCCAGCGAGGTTTTGTCAATTTAAGCATTGAGATCTGCATTTTAAGCTTGTCAGTGAGATATCTCTAGAACCGTTCACTAGTTTCCTTTCATAACTTATGCAAAGCATCTTATAGGGAAGACACCGGACCAAATCTGTTTTGATGACCTTCACATTATTTTCAAAGTCACAGCAGTACTTTTGATTTATCATCATTATTACCTGCATGTTAAGCTTGTTAGTGTGATATCTAAAGAGTCATTCACTGGATTCTTTTTATAATTTATTTTTAGGAAGACTCCGGGCGATATTGATTATGGTGACTTTCATCTTATTTTCTAAGCTCATATTAAAGCCAACATGCATTTAAAGCTTATAAAGCTGATATGTTAGGGCCCTGTCACACTTAAGCGTATAGCAAGTGTGTTTGAGTTGCGTATGGAATTATTTTCATACGCAACCAGTACGCTCAAACATTTACCGTATTTTGCCTTACTTGTTTCGTACATGGAGCGATTGATTTACGAACTTTGCGTTTTCTTTGCGTTGAGGATGCGTTGGAGTTGCATATGATTTGCGCATACCCCACTTTATTGTGGCACATCATTGCACATGCAGAGCGCATTACTCTAGACGCTCACAACTTATGTCTACCGCATGTCTTGCGCAAATAAAGCGAGCATATTATGAGCCCGTTGCGTCTTCACATAAATTTCCATCCTTTCTGTCTTTGTAGTACATTTTCGGAGGAAATATATATACAAAGAGAGCTCGCGAAAACAAATTGCAAGACAATTATTAAGACAAAAGTGTACTGAATTAATTTAAGTTTACTGAATCCATTTCTCTAACACATGTGATTAAAGGAGTCATCACACACAGTTTTCGCTTGATACTTGATCATTTCTGTACTAGTACATACACCTTGATTGAGGTATGAAACTTTCCGAAATATTAGAATATAAAACATTCTTCTCCCCATTAAAGCTTTGGTTGATTCTTTTCTGTTACATGCACCCACGCTCTACTCACAATATCATCCTGTAACAATAGCATTAGTTTCATCCTGTCGCATTTGGTCCGGACCTGCCTTTTTCAAGGATAACTTACATTTGTAAAACACTTATTCAAAATTTTCCGTTACCTAGACACTTGACCAGAAGATTTTCCTGGATAACTCCTATATAAACAATGGAATAGTGGTTTATTTCATAGTCTGAAATTGCTTTACAACTGAGAAGTCTACAATGAAAACATTAAAAACAAATCTTTAGCTTCCTTATGACTCTGTTTGCATGGAAATGTAATGTAATTTATTGTTTAATTCATCTCTTATAACATCTTTGATTTACTAGAATTAGTAGTAGAAATATTTCATTCATTTTGTTTCTATCCTCAAAGTTTTGATAATTTTGATAAATAATTGGATGGAATTCTTTAAAATTGGTTAATCAATTTTAATGTGTATTTGTTTGATAGTTTCGACTCTTAGTTCTTTAAAACTATAGCATCATAGTGCTATATGAAAGAAGGAAACACAATGAAAACTATCAAATAGTATAGGGAGGTATTATGCTCACCAACCCTTTCGTCATGGTATCTATATCAAATTCACGATGTACCCTATGTATGCTATGAGTACACTTGTCATACGTTACTCATACGGAAAAACTGGACAATGCATTTTCCATTGTTTATAAATCGGTTTGAGATCGTTCTTCGTTCGCGCAAAATTTGCTGGAAGGTCGTTTTGTGTACGTCTTGTATGCACTATCAGTGCGTTCGTTCGGGACACCAACTTACACTGCGTATGAAGTGCATATCTATTTTCCACTGCATTGAAACGTTACAGGACAATGAGACTACGTTGTCTAATTCAAGGCTAGGCATAGATGAGAAATAAACGAAATAGCTTTTTGACAAGTGGATTGTTTAGTCAGCTTCCTTTTAAGAGAGGATAATGTTTGAAGACATCATGTTACATCAACTATAATACATTTTTACGAAAGACTTTTCTGTGTAGATAAAACGCATACAAGAAGTTAGTACAAGAAAAACAAAATGGGCAGTCGTTATGTTAAAAACATTTCACATCACACAAAACATAAACCTGCTTGTAGTGCTTTAACAAAACAATATATAAAACGCCTTATAAAAACGAGATCCTATGTTGGTCAAAATTTAACTTATCCCAAACCAGACAAAGATCAGTGAATCTGTAGGTATTGATATATACAATGAAATAATGAATTACAGAAGTTGTAGGTTTGTCATCTGGACAGCTTGACGATTTGTCAAAGGCGCCACTGGGCCATTATTTCAGCAATTACAGGAAGTGTGCTTGAATACATGAATGGCATGACAAGAATTAAGAGAAGGATCACTCTTTCAATTTGGATTTATTTTCATTTTTCTTCTCACTCAAATGAGGACAATTATCTCTTGTCCTTGCCAACTCAAAGCCCTAGAATAGTAGTTTTGGGAAGTAAATATCAAAAGAAGGAGATTCAAATACAAGGTAAGAGAATGTATTGAACAAAACATATGTATTATAATTGAATGCTTATGAGTTCACATCTGGTTGCCTTTTGGTCAAAGTTTAATTACAAGTACATTGAGTAATGCCACCTTTGCTTGTTATTGTTAACCTCTTATATGGTTTAATGGTCATTCAAAAAACTTCATTTTATCTTCAAATATTTACTTTTACCTTGCTGTTTCCGATGCTTTCTGTAGGTATTGATATATACATTGAAATGATGAATTATAGGAGTTTTAGGTTTGACATCTAGACAGTTTGACCTACAGGAGGTGTGCTTAGAATACGAAGGCATGGCAAGAGTTAAGAGAAAGATCACTCTTTCCTTGTGAATAATTTTCGTTTTTCTCAAAGGAGGCCCTTGTCTTTGCCTATCAGAGTAGAACTGGGAAAGAAATATCAAAGAGAACGAGATTTAGATATAATGAAGAAAACATATTTATTTTAATAGGAGTTGAATGGACATGAGCTCAAATGACATCAGGTTGTCCTGAGTTTACATTCATTTACAAGTACAAGTAATGCCATCTTTGCTTGTAATTGTTAAACTGTTATATGGATTAATTATCATTCAGAAAACTTCATTTCATCAACCAATTTCAAACAAAAACTATTTACTTTTACCTTTGTGTTTTCGACGCTTTCTTAACATGTATGTTTTACTCATTATTTTCTTCTGTATAAAGATTTTAAAAAGTGTATTATCTATAAAACATCTTCCTTATGAAAAAGCAAGATGCATTAACCCGCAGGCAATTTTCAATTTTTTGTTTTAAGTTATGAAAAAGGGTCTTTCTATTTTCATTTACGAATAATTTATATACAAAAACGTTGAACATATTCACTGATTTATTCTAGAAAAACTACAAAGACGTCCCAAACCTCTCATCAATCTCATATCCGAAAGGGTATCCTCTAGCCTAACTTTGCTTGAGATGCATTATCAGAAAAAATAGTAAAACATTGCGGCTTGTTTAGTTGGTAGCAGATAACATTTGAAGATTCAATAAGACCAAGGGTTTATTATTGTTCTATTTCTTTCTTTACTCTTCAAGAGACCCGACGACGTATCAATGATTTAAATCCTAACGTTGCTTAGATGGATTTTGAGGCAAATTGTTCAAGATTGGTGTTGTTAATTTGCTTCTGTAGGATTACATGTAAAAGACAAAGTTAATCATTAGCAGCCTGATTAAATTAGTTCAAGGGCAAATTATTAATAATGAAAACAGATCACAAAGGCTCTAACCTCAATCCGACATTTAAGATTGATAACAATATTCCATTACGCTAATGATGCATTTGCATTAACGGACTTAACATGAGTAGTTTTGTCAATTTCCTACATTTTACATTGTGACCTGTAAATCGTAATGTTGTGATGATGACGGTTTTGACACAGTTTTTGGGAAAGTGATTTGCTTCATCAATCACTAGATAGATAGCTAAATTATTTTCAGTGAGTTATACACGGCAGCATTGCAAGATGATAGTAACAATTTCACGGTTTATTATCTCTAACACCAAACTATTTTATTAATTCACTTTTCTTTGTTTATCTCCGTCTATTTGTCTGTCAACCTTTGGCACATGGAACTTGCAGCAATACAAAGACTTACACGCCATGTAAGTAATCTGACTGAATGGTCATTCGCATGAGTTTCAATATCCTGATTCACAATTGATGCACAGAGTTCATTGATGTGATGATTAGATTGGATAAGATCATTCTTTTAAATCAGGATCTTAATAACAATAACGTTGGAATGTTATCTGAACTTAACTGCATACAATTTCTTCTGTATTATTCTTCTGTACATGATATTGCATCTCAGTGATCTTAAATAGCATTCTGTTATATAAATTTGTGATCTGGGTACAAGTACATAAGCCATCTTCTGTTAAAGGTTCTCCTACATTTTCTAACCATTCATTTCAACCAATTGTTGTATTTGCTTTGTTACCGACAAGTTATTTCAATCAAAACGCTCTTAACTTTGAGTGTGAGGCTGCATATTCCACAAACTATTTAATCACATTCTCCCTTGCTATTTTTAATAAAGCATGTTCTCCCTGTTGTGCCTTGTCGCATGAACTGAAGATTCATTATCAGAACAATTGATTCACACTTTGTTCAGGTTTGTATGTCATTATACAAATAGATAAACAGTTTGTTGGTATTAAATAAAATAGATTTTTGACAGCTTTTCTCAGGGAGAATTTGAATAATAATAATATTCTGCTCGTCATTCTGAATTAGAATTTTATTGCCACATTTTAACAGATCATAGCTGGTTTCATTGGTTTATTAAATAGATTTTTGACAGCTTATCTCAGGGTGAAATTAAACAATAAAAATACTGACAATCGTTCTGAATTATAATTTTACTGCCACGATTTAACAGATCATAGCTGGTGGTTTCAGTTTCATATGTTTGAAGCAGAAGCATCTTAAGCTTTGGATTCAATCACAATACATCATATAATAGTGTATTTGTACACAACTGGTCAACATCATTGCATTAGTAAGGTTCCTCCTAAGATGCCAAATCTGGAAAACAAAATATTGCATTATAAACTGAGAGATCGTTCATTTTTTAGATTTATTCTGATGTGTTCAAAACTTAACTCAAATTTAGGCATTGGAATGTTATTACCATCAACTGTAGCAAATGACTCTCAGGTTATAGAATAAGACTTCGGTTTGGAGTACACAGAGTTGCTTTGATGACTTTTCAAAACAATAGTCATCAGAAATTGCATATACCAACAAAGTTCCCAATAAAGTTACCTCGATGGAAACGTTACAAATATAAATCCAAAAATGTTGAAAACATTAAAAGGTACATTTTCACATCTGACTAATCCACATACCACGAGTCATGGAGCTAGGTCTAAAAGTTTTTGAGTTCTGTCCTGAAAACCGAATTCTAAGTCACGTTTCCATGGAAACCACCAAAATGAAAATCTGATGAAGTTGATCATACCAAAAGCACATCTTCATATGCTGCCTAATCCACATACCAAGTGTCACTGAGCTTGGTTTAACAGTTTTTGAGTTTTGCTTTGGAAACGAAATAATTATAGACGGATGGACAGACCTACATTGTACAGACCATCACATCATTTCTATTATTTGTGGTTTCCATGGAAACGTGACTAAAACATTGACTCTATGACCAAGTCCTATGTCCGGAGCATATCTCCTAAACTATTCATGTTAGCTTCACCAAACTTCACACACTTATCAACCATGACCCCTAGATGTTCCCATTGAGGGTTAGACAAACAAACTTTTTTTATTTTATCAGTAAATGTCTTTAAAGGGACAGTAGCACGTTTTTATTGGGAATATAAGTTGTTGTCAGGAAAATGAAAACTAATGGTTCCAATTGAAAAACAACGTATTTAAACCAAATGACACATTACTAATTAAAATATATAGCGTTAATTTTAGCCAGGCGATTCCCTTTTCCTACATAAAATGAATTAAAGGTGTTCACACAATATGGCCGCCAAAGGATTTTATGTGGATCTCCATACTTTGTCCTCTTACTATGGATGATTGGCTTTTGTAATGTGATTTTTGACACTGTCAAATTAATACATTTAACATTAACTAACATTTATCAGTGAAATATTTGAAATATGAAATTATTAAAAAAGGTGCTACTGCCCCTTTAACACCACTAAGACTTCACAATACTATGACATCACAATGCTGTGACCTCGCTATTCAAGTTGCCTAATGGCAGTTTCATGGTCATTGACTCATTTATTATTAAAATCTGTTAGAGAACAGAACAGTAATTTTGAATTTTGAGTAATATCATATATGCCGGGTATAGTATGAAGTCATTAACCTTACAATGCTATGACATCACAATGCTGTGACCTGTGAGACTCATTTATTATTTAAATCTGTTTAGAACAGAGTGATTTTATTGATATAATACCTGCCTGGTGTCTTCTGTTATCAAATACATCAAAGATTGTTGATTAAAGTAAAATTGTTATTCTTTAATCAACTCCTGCATCAGATTCTCTATTCAGCAAAGTGTAAGGTGAATGAATGCATATCTTGTGAATGTTGTCATAAAAAGGAATAGATTGGGAAGAAAGGGTTTTGAAAGGTTGAAAAACAAACAGATAGAAAAGCAGAGTGAAAGAAAGACAGAAGGTTTAAGAACATCTCAAAGTTAGTCTGGCTTCAAACTGTCGACTTGGGTGACCCCAAAAGATACAGCTAGCTAAGCTTTCAGGATCTCTAAAGCACTCAAACCAACACATTATAAATTGCACGAAGTAGCAGCTCAACTACCTGCCAGTGGGTCCCTGTGAAGTGTGAGTCCTCCATCAGGAGAGCAGCCTCCACAATACCCTCCACACAGCAGATCGATCTGTCGTCCATCTGTAGATCTCGGCACGCTGGGAGGAAACGGTTCAACTCCTATGGCTTCCCAGGTTTGCTGCAAGTACACGGCACACATTGAATATGTTAAACAAAGTAAACCCTCCCTACTTCCTGAGGATCATTCCAATTCCTTAGGAGTTGATATTGAATGTTCCTATGTAACTATAAAGGCGTTGAAATCAAGGAGTTGTCTCAAAATTCATTTTGTTGCGGGAATATTGGATGTCTTAATTACCCATAGGCCTGTGATCAATTTGTAAGATTTGAGAAAATGTTGTTTTTTAAACAAAATAAATCCCACCTGCATGCTGACAATCATTCCAGTTCCCTCGGTGTTGATATGGAAGGTTCCCACAGGACCACACAGTGGATGAGTTGCCTTATTGTAACAGTCTTTTGCTTCGGCGTATCCATTCTTTGTGCCATTCCACGTTGCAAACTTATGTCTCTTTAAGAACACTGTCATAGTCTAGAAATAATCAAAATTTGAGCTTATAATAAAATTTATAAATCTTTAAACCTATTTATGTATGTATCTCTAATATATAATTTTTAAAGAAAAGATACGAAATTAACCTTTATATAACTTCATAACCAACCAGTTTCACAACAGTTGTTAAGAATGTTATAATATTGTTGCGAAAAGTGAACATGGAAAAGATAATTATTTCGTAACAGTTTCTAGCCTTTTGTTTTACTCTATCATTAACAAGGTCTTATGATTTCAAACTGTGCCAAACATGATATCCAACATATAGATATTGCTTTGACCAGTGGTCAGCAGTCTCAAATGGTAAACATCCAATATTGTAAAGGTTCATCCTCCTGTATCTACGGAATCTTCTGGAAATACGTTTGCCTTGGATTATTATGTCTTTGGTAAATATCTATATATGTGTGGAAGAAAATTAGTTTTCCATTTCGTTATCTAAAATGAAGCATTCAATATGGGATGTATGCATTCTTGCCTGCAAACTTACTATTGGTTCAATAGCAATCTTGTTGAAGATCGTTGTTCCATCCTTTCCAAACCCAGCCCCTACGAGTGGAGTCTCTCTTGAACAGTTGAAGTTTTTTCTGTCTGGATACACTCCCACGTTGGTAAAGGGCAGAGTGACGAACTCGGAGGAGTTGTCTGAGCTCATGTTGAAACAGTATATCTTTGTGGGACACCCCAGGAAGGTGGGGGCATCAGGATAGATCAAATACTCTCCGTCCTCTGAATCGGGAGATGCTGTCTTCACATCAGAACAGGACCGAGGGGCAGAGGCTTTCAGAAACCGATATGGTGTATATATCATTAGATAGTGAACAGAAAGAAGATCTTTGAATAATATTCCGCATTGACAGGACAGAACAGGACCAAAGGGGCAGAGGCTATCAATGGGAAAAACATGGAGTATATTTCATTAGATTGTGAAAAATCAATGATATATGCAGGTATATGTATTCAGGGATAACTTGCGTATTAGCAAAAAATAAATGTTGATTGAATTTTAATGAAAACTTTAAAGTCAACGCTCAGATTTACCTCTTAGGCTTACCATTTAGACTTGTAAATATTAAGATGAAAACTTTGTTAAAAAAATTGACTGGTGTGGATAGATGTTTTTAGTTAGACAAAAATCACATATCTATCCTTTAGCAATCACAACATTTTACCTAATTATTTTCCTATGTTGACAGTGATATATACCAACCTTCAATCATGTCTCTCGGAAGTAATGCTAGTCTACTCAACCACTTACCTCCCTGCTCTCTATATAGAGCATTGTTGCTGTTGGGCTGCTGCTCTGTTGGTATATCCCAACACTGACTGGTCACACACTCCCTCCTCTCAGAGTTGTACACGAACCACAACAGCAGAGGATTGCCAGCTGTCATACCAGCACAGTCTTTGAGACTTGTATTAGAAACGGTCTCAAGGAGGGGCATGTACTGACTATCAATATCAAGCACCTGACCATCTTTCCCAAATCGAGACCATTTGTCTGTCAACTGACCAGTGACATACTGCTGAATAACTATCATAATGACCCATGAAGCAATCAATCTGTCAGCCATCCTGACTGTACAGTATAAACCGACGGTGACAAATAAGTAAACTTAAAGTGCCAGATCTCGTTTTCCCGCTTTAAATATCATAGGAACACAATATCTACCCCTTGTGAATTCAAGTTATAGAAGTCGCCTGATGAAAGGGAAAGTATTCAGTTACGTAAAGTTCTCTATGTTGTGTAAGTGAAAATGATATTTACAAACTTGAAACAGTCAAACGCTTTTTGTGCTTATCAAAGACACTTCTATCAAAGGCAGTAATTACAGAGTTTTTATTAAGAGGTGAATTAGCTGCTGGCTGCAGTTACGTAAACCACTCGTTATTGAAAAGTGTTAAGTGTCCTGTCTGGCTCGTTAGTTGAAGTTATCATTGTGTCGTTGTTTTTTGTAAAAGCCTCATGACTATTGAAGATACTGTCTTAATGCTCAGAGTCCGAACCTACATGTATGTCCTGTAAAGATTAAAATGTTCTTTCTTAATGAGCATGTACATAAAGGAAGGTGCGTCAGTATTGCCAACTTATTGATATTTTCTTAAGAATTTGCTTGTTTGAAAAAAGGTTAAAGAGTTCTCTGGCTTATTCATGTTTCTTTGGATTGACCATCTTCAGATAAAACAATGACAGTAAGATGGTAATGAATTAGAACATCAAAGTTTGATCGCTTAACGTCTGTTGATTTTATATTGATAAAATTTGTGAAATGTAAATTAACTTTGCTAGTCGCAATTGAAGAATCAAACTGGTAATTAGCATATATACTCAGGGATAAAGGTAGCGCCGCTTTGTTTTCAAAAAGTAGTAAGCAAATGTTTAAACATTATACAGTTTTCAGAAGAAGAAAACAATGGAGTTGATAATTCAGTTGAATCAAATATCAAAAAACACAGATATGCGATTCTCAAAGAGAATTTCATTTTGAACAAATGTCATGACCAACATAATTAAAGGACCAAACAAATTTATTGAGATCAAACAGCTGTAGCATAGCAAATTACCAATAGTGGTTTCATTCAGTGCTTCAGCATGTCATTAAGTCTAAATCTAAAACAACTTTTTATGCATATAAAGAGCAAAGTATTTATTATTGTTACCAGGGCAGTATGAACGCTAGGTATTGAATTGCATTATATCCCGCCTTTCAAGTGTTTCAAAACGCTCACAGCACCAAGAACTTTGCTCTAAGAGAGATTTGCTTCATTTCCTTGAATATTAAAATGTTTTTTAAAAACCATTTTGTAATTGAATACCTTTAGTTGTGCCTGTATGTTGATCAAGCATATTGAACAAAAGGGAAACTTGAAAAGGAATTTTGTTAGAACAGTTGAACGATCAAACAAATTCTCTCATTATATGGTTGCATTGATGTGTACATTAAAAACATGCATGTCGATGCCTATGCTCGTATATATGGAGTTTCCCTTTGACATTCTGTGTTCCCTTGATCTATAACAACCCACTGCTAAACCTTTTCATTTCAAAGAGGGCTTTATTCATATTCATTCATCTTAATTTTTAGTAAACATTACCCTTCCATATTGATTAAAGGTGGTTAGACTGAAGATATATACTCTAACTCAACTATTGTTGAACTGCTTTAATTAAGGTGATTGTATTGGCTACATGTGTATCATTAAGACGACATGCCTATTGATGTTTCAGCTTAGAGCCAATAACAGTCGGCAAGTCCGAGCTTATACAATGCATTTGTGAAATGGTAATGTGGGCGTTCACCTTACAGTGAAACTACTACACTGTATATTGCATGACATGTAAATACTGCAATAGGACTCGTTGGATGAGAGCATGTGCAGACATACACATCGAGAAAGACCAATTGTATTCCTTCATAACAAACAATATTAAATTGTGTTTTTGACGACAGTGGTCTTCTGCTTACATTGAAAATATATCAATCAACACGATTTTAAGAAATAAGGTAGTTCCTAATTTGACTTTTCATTATTAGGTTACATGCTGATACAACGGTAATTAGCAGTGATATAAGTGGTAATATTTTATAGATATCGACCACCTGTTGTTTTACTTTTATCTTTTAACATTTCACTTAACTGACATTAGAGACAGTGGATTCAATCATTTGATGTATGTTTCACTACAAGAAACCTCGAGAACACCTCACTACAATGTCAACTGAAACATACTTCATAAATAATGCTTTGACGATGAAGAAAGCTTAACCTATTAAGCCAGCTGAAAGGTTGAGAGATCTCTTTTGCTGTTAAATCAAGGGAGAAAAGCAATAACAAATCATGTTGTAATTTATTTTTCTTGAAGAGTCTTAAGTATTAACAGTGATTTTACAGGCTTTTAATATAGAAATTATGATTAATTGGTAACATTAACGAGGAAGATGAGACATCATGGCAATGTACACGTAGAGTGATATATAGCATCCAGGCAAATGACCGTTATTTCAGTACTTACAGGAACAGTTAGAATGGTAAACATGACAAAAATACAAGAAGGATTATCCTTCATCTTCGGATTTATCGTATTTCTCTGAAGAATCAAAGAAGGACATTTATCACTTGTCTTTGATCGAATAGGTGCCAGAGTTGGCCTGAGCACGTATCAAATATAGCAAGTATGAAATGTAACATAAGTGATGCTGATGTAATTAATGTAACTTTGGTGACATTCTTACACTTTGATAGGTATTTCAAATATGTTTTAAAAAATATTAAACAGCCTTAAATTGGTTTAAACTGTAACGTTTTTGTAATGAAATGCATACTTTGAAATGAGTATATCCATTCTTGGTGTAGTTTCACTAGACACTCTGCCTGGCATTGTTAACTGATAAATAATTGGCCTTGTTAGAACTATAGCTATACAATGCTGATCGTCATAATGAGGTAATTGTATATTGTCAAAACACATTCAGAAGATAAATAGTTCCGCTTGTCAAAATTTGTGATTCACTACTCAAAACAGTTTTTCAGTGTACGCATGCGGTCCTTACTCAAGTAGAATATATAATCCTAGCTTCAGATGAAGTACAAATCCATTTAACACAATACCGTAACAGTAAGTAACTGACAACTGTTGTCTGGAAAAAAAAACACATGTCTGATTCAAGATTCCGTCTGGTTATAATTGCTCTCTTCAAATCTATGAAACATTTTGTGGATGATTGACTCTTCAGACGTTACCAACTTCTTCTTCACTTAACAAGCATTTAATATATCTTAACGAACATTATAAAAGCTACTCCATCAACGTAAATATTGCTCATGGGAGCAGCCTTCCTTTACGAATTGATTATCCAAGTTAAAATGTTAATTGGTGGATTTAATTGACCCCCCTGAGACCTTTTAATACATTTCTATGAACATGTGAGTTAATCGCCTGTAAACATCATTATGCTACTTTGCAGCCTGAACTGTTAACCGTTCTTTGAGGTGATTTGTAACCCAGTAGCTAGGTACAGGAGTGTTATACCCGTTAAGTTCGGGTGATAAAAGCTTTATTCTAAGAACAGGAGTTCAAGTGAATATTTCAGATGCAGTAATATACTTGGTTTTTTCCGTTGACCAAAATGAATTTAATTACTTTTTGACAAACACTTTTTTCTTCAAACATTAAAGATCTCTTTGCCAAAAGATAAACTATCAATTGATTGTTCTGTTAATTGTTTTTGTCAAGATGAAACTCCAGTCGTTCAAAATGTGTCTTTCTCTCACTCATCACCTGTTAAATAGCTTAAAGATATCTGTAATTTAGCTTCAACGCAATTCTTTGACAACTGAATATATGTATTTATGATAATGCCATGTATCACATATCTTGTGAATTGTGTAATATTTTTCTGATCTACATTTCAATTTCAATTTCAATCTCAAGCTCTGTTACCGAGCAATTCTCTGTTATTTATTTTTCGTGATCAACATAGGATTGTCAAGCAACTATTTGTAACATGCGTACATGTACGGTCGAGAGCCGTTTCGGGTCCCTACATACGTTGACATTATATGGAGCATGAATAGAATAATATATATGATAATGGAAGCTATGTACAATTCCTTCTTAATTTTGAAAGAATGAACTAAAATAGTAATACAAATACACCTAGGGATAGGGCCATCATCGTTAAATTGATAAATTGTTCACGTTTCAGTTAATGACACATGTGATAATTTTTTCTGGCAAAGTCAATTAAACTGCACAACAATAATTCATTGTTTGTTGTTAATTGTTAGTAATGGGACACCTCATCTGTATAATTATTTCGAAATGACAAAGAAACTTTCGAAAGATATTTATTAAATTAATTAATGTGAATTTCCTTTGACATATTGCTATAAAATGAAAATGTTAAGATAAAACTATTAATTTGTGTTCGAAATTGAAAATAACATTGATAAATAAGTGTTGTCATACATTTTGAAGAATAGTTATATTTCATGATCAGCGATGGAAACTAGATTTTATCAGTGAAATAAACTTTCTACAAGGCAACAATGACGATATATAATATTTTCACTGTGACGATTTATTATATCGTCACTGGTCACGTGCCCCAACTACTTTCAGCTATGTTAACAAATGAGTTTTAATGTCATATTATTTACATATTTCATTAAAACTCATATAATAAATAGAATACCTAATGCAGTTATAAATACCAGGTTTATTCAATCGAGTGTCATGGGTAAAGTTTATATTTCACATTGGCACAGCACAACGTTTCTCTATATGTTAATGGAAATCATGTATATATCAACAAAGCTCTTACTATCTGTGGCTTCTTGATCGTCTTTCGGTACATATCATTGAGGATTCACAATTCTTGAATGTTTTGATACATGAAACAAGATTTGAGGATTCACAATTCTTGTAAGGTCGTTTAACAAGAATTTAAGATTCATAATCATGGTATGACTCTTACATTTACCTAAGATAAGGATTCGCATACACTGCTCAAAAGAAGTTAAGGTATATTTAAGTAGTAGTTTTAAACTTAAAACGTCAGCAGCTCAAAGATAAGTTGTTTTGTTTATGTTTTGTTATACCCGTATGCATACATGTACTTAACATTGGGACTCCTGATTATTAAATTTAGAGAATATTTTAATTTTCAAATTTAGAATTTGCAATCACATGTCTTCATCAAGCTTTCACTACCAGAGGTTTCAAAAGGACTGGGGATTCAAAAAATGCAAACATATCTGTACATAGCACAATAATTTAAGATTCATAGTTTTTGAAGGTTCTCTATTTTCTCTTTGTAGTCATAGTACCATATTTATTTACCTTTTATATATATTTACCTTTTACATACAGTCTTCACATCTCCTAATCACTAACTTTCTATAAAATCATACATTCATAATTCGAACAGTAACTTCAAATTGACAACTGAAGATATTTGGGGAAATCTGTGCTGGAAATATTGTCAAAATATATTTTTTATATAAAGTTTCTTACACTTGTGTGTTCTGATACCAAGTAAACCAAAACGAGATTACTTAAGTAACATATATTCGAGGCTTGCCGACGATATTCCTACTTTAATCAACAAGTTTTGATATATTTGTACAAAAAAAGATGAGGTCGCGATTTGTTCTAATCCATAATCAATCTTAAACATATACAATGATCAAATCTCTGGTCATAAAACTGTGAGGTTTGTTATAAGTGATTAACAAAATTGTGTATAAATTCATTCTAAAACTTGATTTCCTTAAAAAGTAGATGGCGTTTTATTGTTTGTGACATTAACATCAATTCAATCCAGGGAGTTATTTTAGCGGAAGAAACGTGCTTGTGCCTTTGAATATTTCCTCAATTATCTGAAACGCCTTCTTGTGGAGCTTAGACTTAGACCAATGCATCATGTATCATAAATGCTTCAAAATAAAAGTTTTGAGAGATGTGATTCATTCATTAACATCTAAATACATTTTACACGCAGATATGATTGATTTATATTGATGATAGCAAATTTCACCCTTGTGTTTATGTACACAAAATATACCATATACATATTCTGAAATGATATTACACATTGATTGATTTTGTAATATGCTGTAATGATGAATGGTTTGTAAATAGGTCTTCTCAAGCATTATTGATAAGGATTTACTGAGCAGTTAATGAGAGTCTATTAATTTCAACATCAAGGCGATGCTAACTGTTTTAAATCTTGATTATTGATAATTAATGTTGTCAATGGACATTAAAAGGATTCTATCGAAGCTTGTTCAATCCTTTCAGGAGATTATGGAGCTAAATTATCGAATTTCATGAACTGTGT
This sequence comes from Steromphala cineraria, assembly GCA_916613615.1. Lineage (NCBI taxonomy): Eukaryota > Metazoa > Mollusca > Gastropoda > Trochida > Trochidae > Steromphala > Steromphala cineraria. The sequence continues at coordinate 56,093,494 of OU744731.1, read as the reverse complement.
GCACCGTTGATGACCTGGGCTGATCGTTCTCATTTTCAAAAGTCATATTTACGGCATAACCCTGAAACATTAGCTGGTTTATACGTTGCAGCTTCAGTAAGACTTTCCATTGAGTAGTTTAAACACTTTATTTTAACTTAACATTTCAGCCCTTCCAAAATGTATCAATGTGTTTATGTAGTTAAGATAGCTATAACTTGTGTTTTCTGAAAACTTGTTTAGTGTTCATTACGTTTCTAAATAGGGACAGCAAATTTGAAAAAGACTTAATTAAGATTGAGTGAACATCAATCTGATTGCGCCTGTCACAAAATTATAGCTATGTGGGAGTGAATGTGAAAAGGATAATCCTTATATTGGAAAGGAAAACAATTATGGGCCTATTGCTGGCATCTAAATCGTTTAACTAGCCAACTGAGCGTTGGCAATGTTAGAGTTAATACGCAATTTCATCATGTGACGGCCGGCAATGGCATGCTTTTGAGGAGGTCTTAACCTTTACAACATGAAAGGGTTTGTTCGATTTTTCTAAGGGCACACGAAAAGTTAATTCTAAGTGATACCTTAAAGCATATTCTTTGAACAATGAAATGTGCGCAACACAGATATAAGATATGTGTGTACATTTCAAGATTGATAAGAGATAGCAAGATTAGTCGATTTGGGGTATCCATATGCTTAAAGTTGACGCAATATAACATTGAATTCACATTAAATGAGGGATATTTCCGGTCAGGTTTTAATTTTAAAATAAACCAACAGGAAAAATATAAGAATAAAACTTAAAATGTCCTCTGTATTTCATGCCTATTTGGTAGTTCAGCAATCTAATCAAACCATATTGATAATTAAAATCTGATTATGGCAGAATTAGGGTTAATCTCTATCCATAGAGCAAATCACTTATAACTTCATAAAACCTGACCATTCAAAAGATTACAAATACACACTTTGGAGTTTCGTTTCAGATATGCTCCCCCATTAACCGTTCATCAATGACAACAATCATAGCAAGTTTCAGTAGTACAACTTCTTACCAAAAGTTTCGTTAACTATGAAGATATTTCTTGGTAACATGTATTTTTTAAATTGTGAATTGGTAAAAAAAATTTTATGAAAATATTTTACAGTCAAAACTTTTCAATTTGTTATATGTTCTACATATTAAAAGAACTGATATGTGGTATGCTAAACACAATTCTGGCATTGTCAAAAATGAGCACGGCATCAAAATAGGATTTTCATCTTTCTGCATTATCTTTTTAAATCTAGCACATTTTCAGGTCAAAATCACAACTTTGTGTACAATACTGATTGAATGAGTCAGCCTCAAAAACGGTAGTGGTCAATACCTTAGCACTCCTGAACTAGTGAAGAGGTTGCCAAGTGATTACACAGAAGAGATTAATCCGTGTCTTTTTGGAATTAATTTTCTTTCATTACCTTCTCAAAGGAGAACATTAATCACTTGTCTTTGTCTGATCGACTACCTGTCACTGGAAGGAGGACGAATAAATAATCACATATTATCTTAGAACCTACAATAACTCATTTACTCTGTGTTCTGGTATCCTCATTTTGCACTGTAAGAGCGTAGTAGAGTTGGAAATTTAATCTTTCCGGCAGAGACGATGTAATATGTTTCAACATTTTTCAAGTGATTAACATCATGTTGCTTCTTCTCCTACTTCCTCGGCAAATTTGTTTCCGTTAGCTCCTTCAATTTTTTTTCAGTAATTGCCTTATTTCAATATCAAGCAGATAAACAAAATTTTACGTAGATGTTTGCTGAAAAAGCAAACCTGCTTTTCATTATAACAGTCGTTATTACATAAATATCTTAAGATAAATCCGACTTTAACCCCAGGGCCAAATGTTTGTGTCTCATTTCCGTCACATGCTGGTATGTTCATCAAAAAAGATTCAATTTCCTAAATAAACAAAAAGAGTGTAAATAGTCAAATGTGCCAAATGTTATCAATGGTGTTACACATGGAGAGGTAATGAGTGATGCTGAAATAACCCTTTCATTACAATTTGTTTTAGTAATAGTGACAATTGTTACTTTTATACCAAAAAACATCAACTTGAGCAGGAGTATCATTTAAATGTATGTTTGGGACCTTATCTTTACACTCAAAAAGACAGAGTCAGGTTGGTAATGTTTACGACGTCAGGGTACTAGTATAATTGTGGAAATGTGAGACATAATTAACCCAGGGCCAAATGTTGGTTTCTCATTTTTTTTTCATGCTGGTATGTTTATCCAGTAAACAATATGGTTCCAATTTCCTAAAGGAACAAAAAGATGGTCAAATGTGTCAAATGTTATCTCATTGTGAAGAAATGTTCCTGAAATAATCATATCATTACAACTTGCTTCAGTAAAGTAAATAGTGACATTTTAAACACAAACCTTAACATCAACTTGTAACCTTTATACAAACATATTTATATTAATTGGAACTCGCTTATCATTTAAATGTTTGTTTGGAAACTTATCTTTATATGGCTTCTTACCCTAGTACAAGACACATATTATGCTATAAGAATTAAACGTGTCCCCACACTACTGAAATCATGGAAGATATTTCAAAACAAGCTGTCTTTTTATGGACAAATACATGTACTGGACGTTCCATGACGTGTTATCAAGGCTAGCTGGAGATTTAGAGGAGTAAAAATAATCAAGCTACACTGTAGGTAGTCATGGGGGTTCATTAGCACAATTTAAATCCTGTCATTAATGCAGGTGTCTATCACACAAATTGGCACTGACATCAAATCAATAGTCGCTTTTTAAATGAGAAAATCCTTAGAAATCCTTAAGAAAAGGATGCTGTTTATTTTTATGGAATATTTGCAAGAATCTTGATTAAGTTTGATGATTTTTGTTACAGGAGTGCCTTCTTGAGTTAGATAAATTCACAAAAGTGCGATTTGAGTACATAGAGAATCTCACCCAAGAGTGCTATGATATCGAATATATCAAACCAAATGATAAGAGGAACAAACACCCAAGGCTTGGCGAGAATATTTTACCTCATATCAACGAGTGTAAATGTAAGAAAAAAAACTAGGAAAAAATTATTTTTGCAATATGTTTGCATGAAACTATACAATTCTAAATACTGCACTACCCTACATCTTTCATAAAAAATCCGTTCATAATATTGTGATGTTAATGTGTTGATAATATCATATCATTTCACATTATGTTTATGACATCCTAGCATTCTGGCATTATCTCCTTTGTAAAAAAAACGTGTGTGACGTCACATACTTGTCGATTGCAGGATATTGTTCAAACTCGAATATAAACACAATATCTATCTATCCTAACAGATACTCGCGCTTGATCTTTCACAAACATTATCTCCCGTCGAACACATTTTTGGATAATTAAACAAAGTTAAAAATAGTTATCACAGTTTTTGTTACCATCCTAGTCCTGATGGTTACCATTATTGCTTGATTGTTTGAATTGTCTTTTTCTATTTTTGTGAACAGTTGAAGTATTTATGCCTAAATAGATTTCATTGTAGAAGGGTTCAATGTGCTAATGTGTATCTAATCCCTTGAGGCTAAAAAATATACATAATCATATAATATGATATTTATATAATAAGGGTCAATATGTTTTATGTTAAAACACCAGATATATACTGTTAATGAATCATCAAATATCAGGATAAACAATTACTTTAATAGTTGATATCAATGCTGCAAACGTATAGGTTTGCTCTTGTTTTTGCTTTGTCATACCAAGTCACTTCTTCCTTCAAAATGTCACTCCAAGATATTGTTCATTTATGCTGTTGAACTAAAGGTATTATTAAATGTTGATATATATTGCTCATGTTTATACAAAAAAAAGTTCCTCATTTATACTTTATTCGAAAATGATTTGCACACAGAGTCACACTGTTTCTCATTCTAGCAAAATTTCACTATTTCAAATAAGCCTCAACTTAAACAGGTTTCTTGAAAACATTTAAGAAATAGGGCAATCGTAACCATCATGTGTTTTGCAACGAAGTAAAGGTTTGCCCTGAACTATTACAGTTAAAGCACGAGGCTATGTGTTATGTTTCAAACAAGTTTAATGACAAATGTCAGATAAACACATCACATGTCCTCTGACAATTACATATAGTTTTACAAAATATACTCAATATACTCAATTTGTCAAGTAAATATGTTTGATGTATCTGAAAACTACCACCATGATATACTTAAACGTGCATTTAAATCAGGACAAATGTAAAAAAAAGGTAAAAAAATGTGGCATAAAGATAAGATTTGCTTGCAGACAGCAGACACACAGTTCAATTCGATGCACAAAGCTGGATCATATCAAATCAATTCATTTTAGGTTCATAAGAACAATTACATGTTGTTTGACAAACTGTCCTTTGTTCTTAACATATATGACTCAATCATGTTATTAAAGTGTCCCAAGTTTGACAAACTAGCTGATCATGTCAGAAAAGGTTTCAACTTTCTTCTTCATTTACATGAACTATTAGCAAAGTATATAAAGCATGTGGAATATTTTAATGTTTCAAAGAGAAAATATAAAATCCTGATGCCATATTTAGATGTATGTTTACGCCTATAACTGCTGTTGGATTCACTTTCATTTTAGAAGAATCATTTTTAACATTGAAAACAGCTTACATGTAAATGACTTAAAGTGCTCTGTGTTTAACAGCAAAATTATTTAAAATTGTTTGCTCATTTTGAATTCGGATTTATGACAAAGCTGTATATCCGATATAAAGACTTCTAAAAACAATGAAGAATAACTTTCTGAACTATTTTAACGATCCAATATATTTAAATCTATATTTAAGTAAGGCAGCTAATGTGTTAAAATATTGTTGGCACATTTATTTCCGGCAATATTAATAACATATTTGGTAATTTTTGTATATTTCTTACCACTTAAGAAAAAAATGATCTTATAAGTAAGTGGACTCAACAACGAAATCCAATCCAGCGAACTAAATACCTCTCTATATAGCATATGGTGTGTGTTATTCCCAATGTTTCACTAAAATTACTTGTGTCAATAATTAAGATGTTTAACTCTGCCAAAAGCAACCAAAGATTGGTAATACCAACACAGTTTTATTGAAGAGTGTAAAAATAATTGTTAATTGGAAACAACCTTATTTGTGTATTCGATATACGTTTGCTTAAACAATGTTTTGCAAATAAATAAATGATAAGACAAATACATTTAGGTATTTTGCACTGATTCCATCTTTTTGAAATACGCTTAATGATGCAGTACCAAAATATAATAGAATTGTAGTCGAAGCTTATAAGAAAACAATGATAAAAGCTTTCCTAAACCCCCACATATATTCATGACAAAGCATGCTCAAAGTGCAATGAGTAGTATCATTACCGTTTAGGGACGTCGTTTAACAAGCGCTCCGCTCGACTATATAGGTCCTTGTTCATGTACTCATTTGTACAGCTGGGTGAATTAAGTGCAATGTGAATGAAGTGCCTTGTTTACGCTCGACTATCTTACCCCTGGTGCCTTGTACTCATTATTTTGTGTAGATAGCAATGGGTTTAGAAATGTAACAAATCCTCAAAAATGTAGAGAAAAAGATAAAAAAAAAATTCTACATTTTGCCTGTGTATTGCCTGAAATGATTTTTTATGTTGTGATCTTTATCTGAACAAGATGTTTTATTATAAATTCATTTTAGGAGAAACTCATTTCTATATTTCTGAATTTATTTTCAATTTAACCATTTTTAGACAAGGTCGATTTTGTAACTTCATTTCATTTTGGTATCGAATAATTTTACTTTGATAAAGTGCTAATTATATCAAAGTCTGTATCTATGTTAAAATTTAGGTTGAAATTACCAAAACAATTTCTTCCTTTGCGTTTTCTCTAAATCCAAATAATTCATTTATAGATGATTTTCTCAAGAGGTGCTGACACAGGTTTGTCATAGCAATACATAATTTAAAATATATCCCACTCAAACTGATAAGGTCTAAAATACATTTAAACATTCCTTCAAACTGATTACGTTCTCGCTCCTACTTACTCATTTCTTGTAACAGTAATTCCTTAAAGAAATATTTATTTAAAGATTTCTTATTTTTGTAACGATATGCTGTCACACGTTTGAAGATGCTTTGGACCTTTTTGTTAAGTCAAAAGGGCAAATGAGATTAGTCTGTCAAAATGTTTTTAATACTTGAAGGATCCTTTAAAAAGAAGTTTAATTTCCTTCTTGAAGAAGTTATGCTTGAAAATGATTGTTTTAATACAAAGTATTATCACATTTGTAGACGTTTCGGAGCCATGTTTATAACACTATTTTCTCTCGTGACCATCAAGTTCGTCTTCCTTACTTCAACTTAGATTAAGGTCTGTAACACTTTCAACAAACATTTTGTTGATTGATCTCACGTTTAATAACACGGATGGTTATGGTTCAATCAAACTATCAAACTAGTCATTTATACAGCGCCTATATCCAATCCACGAAAGTCTGCTCAAAGGCGCTTCGGAGCTCTGACACAAAGTTTCAGTTATATGCCAACTCGAAGAGATGTGTCTTCAAACAGGATTTAAAATCATTAACTGCTTGAATGTTCCTGATGTTATCTGGGATTGAATTCCACAGTTTGGGACCAGCTTTGGAGAAACATCTGTCGCTGGTTCGTGTCTTAGGAACGTAGAGGAGATTCTGAGAACCTGAACGTAGAGGTCGACTGGGAACATGTTCTTTCACAAGATCACAGATGTAGGGTGGTGCTAGGTTATGTTTTGCCTTGAAAATCAAAGTCAAGATCTTGAATTCAATCCTGAGGCACACAGGCAACCAGTGAAGTTCCCTTAGTATCGGGGTAATATGGTCATATTTCCCCGTACGACTAACAACCCTTGCAGCTGCGTTTTGCACCTTCTGGAGTTTTCCAATCAGATTTTGAGGTAGTCCACAGAAAAGCGAGTTGCAATAATCCAACTGGGAAATAACGTGAGCTTGAACAAGAGTAGCAGTTGTTTCTTTGCTGATGAGATGACGTATCATACTGATATTTCTGATCTGGAAAAATGCTCTCTTGCAGACCATACTTATCTGTGATTCCAGATTTAAATATTTGTCAAACAAGACTCCAAGATTTCTTGCTTCAGAAGTTGGTTGGATGGAACTGGTGCCTATACTCAGAGGTGGAAGGGAAAGGCTTGAATGAATGTGTTTTGATGTTATCACAAGGAACTCCGTTTTGTCCGCGTTCAACTTGAGAAAGTTGTTGTTCATCCATGAACCAATGTGTGAGACACAGTCACTTATTGCAGAAAACGTATGATGAACGGAGGTTTCACATCTAGGTTTGAAGGCAAGATACAGTTGGGTATCAACTGCATACGGATGATATCCAAGTCCATGAGTCCTGATGATGTCACCAATAGGTGAAGTGTACAACGAGAATAGAATTGGACCCAGAACCGATCCTTGTGGAACTCCATATTCCAGTAAAGTCCTTTCAGATGATTCCCCATTTATAAGGACAGACTGATATCTGCCTGAGAGGTATGACCTAAACCATTCTAAAACATGACCAGAAATGCCGAATCTCGTATGGAGTCGGTTAAGCAGGATAGCATGGTCGATAGTATCGAATGCAGCTGATAAGTCAAGTAATACTAAAGCTGCAGCCCCATTGCTATCCACAGCTTCTAGTAAGTCAGTTTGTACCCGAAGAAGTGCTGTTTCAGTACTGTGATTATCCCTGTAAGCTGACTGTAGAACTTCGACATGTTGACAGTCGGCAAGATGTTCCTTCAATCTGGCTGCAACTACACGTTCAAGCACCTTCGAAATAAAGGGCAAATTTGATACCGGCCTGTAATTCTTCAGGACTTCTTGATCAAGGTTGGTTTCTTGATAAGGGGAGTGACAAGAGCTTGCTTCAGATCATCAGGTTCTTTGCCTGTTTCCAGTGACATATTTATTATGATGGTGATGGTCTCTACACTGGCCTGGTGAGTTTCCTTTAAAACCCATGTTGGCATTGGGTCCAAAGAACAAGATTTTGTTGGACTTTTTAAAATCACATTCTTTATTTCTAACTCTGTAGATTTTCGGAACTCTTCAAGGTAATGAGTCACTTCATTTTGCCTGTCAGAACCCGGGTCATATGTATGGTCGCATACTGTACCTAGGTTTTGCCGTAAGGTATAAATCTTCTGTGTGAAATATTCAGAGAAGATATTAGCAGTAGTTGCACTTGAGGTAGCTGTAGGCAGAACCTTAGTTGATTTTTGCGCCAGGAGATTGCTTGAAATATCAAAAACCTCCTTTTGGTTTTTTGCCTGGCTTAGTAGGTTGTTGTAGTAGACCCGCTTAGCACTCCTGATTAGGTTGTTCACAACGTTCCTCTGAGTCGCATGCATCTGTCTGTGCACCTTGAGTCCTGTGCGATGCATCTGTCTCTCAAGGCGACGACGTTGCTTTTTTGCATCTCTGATGTCTTTTGTATACCAAGCTTCTTTGGTATGTACAGTTACTAACTTTGTCTTCTGAGGTGCATGTTTCTCAACAGTCTCTCTAATGTGTTATCGTAGAAACATACTGCTTCATGGTTATGGTTAACCAACATCGATGTCAATTATATTCATGAAAATAGTCCAACTAGAATAACTATTTCAAGAGATAACTACCTTTTCATTCACACAAAATTGTACAATTGAAATTATTTAAAAGAAAATTGATTACTTGAGTTAAACTATGTAATGTTGTTACACGCTTTAAAATAAATAAAATCATTTTTTTTTCAAAGAACAGAAATGCAGAAATTTTGAGAGACCTCTGAATGTCATAATAAATGTCATAATAAAAGTATAACATTTTCTATAAAACGTTCATGGTTTCTGATTGCAATATGCTTTAGACTACGGATATCCCAAAAAGCTTGACATGATAATCTTATGACTATAACATTGCCAAAATGGAGTTCAAATGTCTTAACACCAAATTATAATACTTGATTCGATGTTACCTAGGGGTGACTTATCCCAGAAAAGAAACAGGATTTTTCTATTCAAGTTTCAGATTTATAAAGATATTCGGTTTCTTAGATTTCAGAAATTTTGATATTATGTGTTAAAAAATCTTGTGGTATATTTACTCGGAATGAAATGCATCAACATATATGTGTATTTTTGCAAATCAAGCAATGGATAGGAATGACAAATACTATTTGACTTCATTAAAGCTGTGTATACACTTTGTTATTGCAATTATTACAGATGGAAGGCTGAACATACCACTCATTAGGTACCATTAACTAAAACTACAAACTGGATCAGTATCTTGGGAGTTTAGCTAGAGAAGATTTAGAGTTTCCTGTCAATCATCTTGGAATTAGGAATGCCACAGAGAATTTGAAAAGAAAAAATTCCAATCCTATCTGGTGAAGTAATGAAACAATAATTGCAAAAGGAACTTCATCAAACTTGATTTGGATGCAATTTTCATTATATATTAAAGGAATATGATGTAGTTTTAAAAGGTCTCAATGAAATCAATGATATGTATCTAAGGGTACTCATTTCATACATAAAATACTCTTAAATTCCAAAATATAGTTTTCATATTTCATCACTGAATAAAGTTCAGAAGTTGACAGACAATTTCTCATAGCATTTTATGAAAAGAATTTATCTGACATTAGTCAATAAGGAATTATCAGAGAATTATCAATTAAGAGAATTTGATCTATCTTTAAGTGACATTTTTCAATCAGAACTGAACTACTTAATTTGGAATCGCTTTCTGCACTTTCAAAGATGGCCTCTGTACTTACTTATTTCATAGCTGTATTTATCTGCTTTCTCAAATAGTGAATTTGAAGCGTATTTGGTTCTAATGTCACTGTTTCACTCATGGTAAAGTCAATCAAGGTTTATATGTTCACTTCTTAGGTATCCCCCGCTGCGCTTTCAGCAGAAGCAGGGGATATAGAAATTGAATAACTCAAAAGCTATATGGATTCTTTTCATGTTTTGTATGTGGCTTCATCACCATGAGAGTCAAGTCCCTATAGAGTTTCATGACCTTGACATTCATTTGAAGGTTACAACGAGACTTTGAAATGTAACAATGTCAGCGGGATAACTCAAGAACTATTCACTGGATTCTCTTCGTAATTTACACATGTCATCTCATTGGGAAGGCGTGGGGCCCAGTCAATTTTAGTGACCTTCAAAATATATTCAAGGTCCCAGCGAGGCTTTGTAAATTTAAGCATTGAGATCTGCATTTTAAGCTTGTCAGTGAGATATCTCTAGAACCGTTCACTAGTTTCCTTTCATTACTTATGACGCCGGACCAAATCTATTTTGATGACCTTCACATTATTTTCAAAGTCACAGCAGAACTTTTGATTTATCATCATTATTACCTGCATGTTAAGCTTGTTAGTGTGATATCTAAAGAGTCATTCACTGGATTCTTTTTATAATTTATTTTAGGAAGACTCCGGGCGATATTGATTATGGTGACTTTCATCTTATTTTTTAAGCTCATATTAAAGCCAACATGCATTTAAAGCTTATAAAGCTGATATGTTAGGGCCCTGTCACACTTAAGCGTATAGCAAGTGCGTTTGTGTTGCGTATGGAATTATTTTCATACGCAACCAGTACGCTCAAACATTTACCGTATTTTGCCTTACTTGTTTCGTACATGGAGCGATTGATTTACGAACTTTGCATTTTCTTTGCGTTGAGGATGTGCTGGAGTTGCATATGATTTGCGCATACCCCATTTTATTGTGGCACATCATTGCACATGCAGAGCGCATATATACCATACTCTAGACGCTCACAACTTATGTCTACCGCATGTCTTGCGCAAATAAAGTGAGCATATTATGAGCCCGTTGCGTCTTCACATAAATTTCCATCCTTTCTGTCTTTGTAGTACGTTTTCGGAGGAAATATATATACAAAGAGAGCTCGCGAAAACAAATTGCAAAACAATTATTAAGACAAAAGTGTACTGAATTAATTAAAGTTTACTGAATCCATTTCTCTAACACATGTGATTAAAGGAGTCATCACACACAGTTTTCGCTTGATACTTGATCATTTCTGTACTAGTACATACCCCTTGATTGAGGTATAAAACTTTCCGAAATATCAGAATATAAAACATTCTTCTCCCCATTAAAGCTTTGGTTGATTCTTTTCTGTTACATGCACCCACGCTCTACTCACAATATCATCCTGTAACAATAGCATTAGTTTCATCCTGTTGCATTTGGTCTGGACCTGCCTTTTTCAAGGATAACCTCCATTTGTAAAACACTTATTCAAAATTTTCTGTTACCTAGACACTTGACCAGAAGATTTTCCTTGATAACTCCTATATAAACAAGGGAATAGTGGTTTATTTCATAGTCTGAAATCGCTTTACAACTGAGAAGTCTACAATGAAAACATTAAAAACAAATCTTTAGCTTCCTTATGACTCTGTTTGCATGGAAATGTAATGTTATTTATTGTTTAATTCATCTCTTATAACATCTTTGATTTACTAGAATTAGTAGTAGAAATATTTCATTCATTTTGTTTCTATCCTCAAAGTTTTGATAATTTTGATAAATAATTGGATGGAATTCTTTAAAATTGGTTAATCAATTTTAATGTGTATTTGTTTGATAGTTTCGACTCTTAGTTCTTTAAAACTATAGCATCATAGTGCTATATTAAAGAAGGAAACACAATGAAAACTATCAAATAGTATAGGGAGGTATTATGCTCACCAACCCTTTCGTCATGGTATCTTTATCAAATTCACGATGTACCCTATGTATGCTATGAGTACACTTGTCATACGTTACTCATACGGAAAAACTGGACAATGCATTTTCCATTGTTTATAAATCGGTTTGAGATCGTTCTTCGTTCGCGCAACATTGTGTACGTCTTGTATGCGCTGTCAGTGCGTTCGTTCAGGACACAAACTTACACTGCGTATGAAGTGCATATCTATTTTCCATTGCTTGATGTCTATGAAACGTTACAGGACAATGAGACTACGTTGTCTAATTCAAGGCTAGGCATAGATGAGAAATAAACAAAAGAGGTTTTTGACAAGTTGATTGTTTAGTCAGCTTCCTTTTAAGAGAGGATAATGTTTGAAGACATCATGTTACATCAACTATAATACATTTTTACGAAAGACTTTAAAAACAAAACCTTTTCTGTGTAGATAAAACGCATACAAGAAGTAAGTTCAAGAAAAACAAAATTGGCAGTCGTCATGTTAAAAACATTTCACATCACACAAAACATAAACCTGCTTTAAGTGCTTTAACAAAACAATATATAACACGCCTTATAAAAACAAGATCCTATGTTGGTCAAAATTTAACTTATCCCAAACCAGACAAAGATCAGTGAATCTGTAGGTATTGATATATACAATGAAATAATGAATTACAGAAGTTGTAGGTTTGTCATCTGGACAGCTTGACGATTGGTCAAAGGCGCCACTGGGCCATTATTTCAGCAATTACAGGAAGTGTGCTTGAATACATGAATGGCATGACAAGAATTAAGAGAAGGATCACTCTTTCAATTTGGATTTATTTTCATTTTTCTTCTCACTCAAATGAGGACAATTATCACTTGTTCTTGCCAACTCAAAGCTCCAACATAGTAGTTTTGGGAAGTAAATATCAAAAGAAGGAGATTCAAATACAAGGTAAGAGAATGTATTGAACAAAACATATGTATTATAATTGAATGCTTATGAGTTCACATCTGGTTGCCTTGTGGTCAAAGTTTAATTACAAGTACATTGAGTAATGCCACCTTTGCTTGTTATTGTTAAACTCTTATATGGTTTAATGGTCATTCAAAAAACTTCATTTCATCTTCAAATATTTACTTTTACCTTGCTGTTTCCGATGCTTTCTGTAGGTATTGATATATACATTGAAATAATGAATTATAGGAGTTGTAGGTTTGACATCTAGACAGTTTGACGTACAGGAGGTGTGCTTAGAATACGAAGGCATGGCAAGAGTTAAGAGAAATATCACTCTTTTCTTGTGAATAATTTTCGTTTTTCTCAAAGGAGGCCCTTGTCTTTGCCTTCTCAAAACCCTATCAGAGTAGAACTGGGAAGGAAATATCAAAGAGAACGAGATTTAGATATAATGAAGAAAACACATTTATTTTAATGGGAGTTGAATGTACATGAGCTCAAATGACATCAGCTTGCCCTGAGGTTTACATTCATTTACAAGTACAAGTAATGCCATCTTTGCTTGTAATTGTTAAACTGTTATATGGATTAATGATCATTCAGAAAACTTCATTTCATCAACCAATTTCAAACAAAAACTATTTACTTTTACCTTTGTGTTTTCGACGCTTTCTTAACATGTATGTTTTGCTCATTATTTTTTATTCTGTATAAAGATTTTAAAAAGTGTATTATCTATAAACCATCTTCCTAATGAAAAAGCAAGATGCGATGCATTAACCCGCAGGCAATTTTCAATTCTTTGTTTTAAGTTATGAAAAAGGGTTTTTCTATTTCATTCTTTTACGAATAATTTATATACAAAAACGTTGAACATATTCACTGATTTATTCTAGAAAAACTACAGAGACGTCCCAAACCTCTCATCAATCTCATATCCGAAAGGGTATCCTCGAGCCTAACTTTGCTTGAGATGCATTATCAGAAAAAAATAGTTAAACATTGCGGCTTGTTTAGTTGGTAGCAGATAACATTTGAAGATTCAATAAGACCAAGGGTTTATTATTGTTCTATTTCTTTCTTTACTCTCCAAGAGACCCGACGACGTATCAATGATTTAAATCCTAACGTTGCTTAGATGGATTTTGAGGCAAATTGTTCAAGATTGGTGTTGTTAATTTGCTTCTGTAGGATTACATGTAAAAAACAAAGTTAAACATTAACAGCCTGATTAAATTAGTTCAAGGGCAAATTATTAATAATGTTTATTAAAACAGATCACAATGGCTCTAACCTCAATCCGACATTTAAGATAGATACAATATTCCATTACGCTAATGATGCATTTGCATTAAGAGACTTAACATGAGTAGTTTTGTCAATTTCCTACATTTTACATTGTGACCTGTAAATCGTAATGTTGTGATGATGACGGTTTTGACACAGTTTTTGGGAAAGTGATTTGCTTCATCAATCACTAGATAGATAGCTAAATTATTTTCAGTGAGTTATATACGACAGCATTGCAAGATGATGGTAACAATTTCACGGTTTATTATCTCTAACACCAAACTATTTTATTAATTTACTTTTCTTTGTTTATCTCTGTCTATTTGTCTGTCAACCGTTGGCACATGGAACTTGCAGGAATACAAAGACTTACACGCTATGTAAGTAATCTGACTGAATGGTCATTTGCATGAGTTTCAATATCCTGATTCACAATTGATGCACATAGTTCATTGATGTGATGATAAGATTGGATAAGATCATTCTTTTAAATCAGGATCTTAATATCACTAACGTTGGAATGTTATCTGAACGTAACTGCATACGCTTTCTTCTGTATTATTCTTCTGTACATGATATTGCATCTCAGTGATCTTAAATAGCATTTTGTTAACTTAATTTGTGATCTGAGTACAAGTACATCTTCTGTTAAAAGTTCTCCTACATTTTCTAACCATTCATTTCAACCAATTGTTGTATTTGCTTTGTTACCGACAAGTTATTTCAATCAAAACGCTCTTAACTTTGAGTGTGAGGCTGCATATTCCACAAACTATTTAATCACATTCTCCCTTGCTATTTTTAATAAAGCATGTTCTCCCTGTTGTGCCTTGTCGCATGAACTGAAGATTCATTATCAGAACAATTGATTCACACTTTGTTCAGGTTTGTATGTCATTATACAAATAGATAAACAGTTTGTTGGTATTAAATAAAATAGATTTTTGACAGCTTTTCTCAGGGAGAATTTGAATAATAATAATATTCTGCTCGTCATTCTGAATTAGAATTTTATTGCCACATTTTAACAGATCATAGCTGGTTTCATTGGTTTATTAAATAGATTTTTGACAGCTTATCTCAGGGTGAAATTAAACAATAAAAATACTGACAATCGTTCTGAATTATAATTTTACTGCCACGATTTAACAGATCATAGCTGGTGGTTTCAGTTTCATATGTTTGAAGCAGAAGCATCTTAAGCTTTGGATTCAATCACAATACATCATATAATAGTGTATTTGTACACAACTGGTCAACATCATTGCATTAGTAAGGTTCCTCCTAAGATGCCAAATCTGGAAAACAAAATATTGCATTACTGAGAGATCGTTCAATTTTTAAATATATTCTGATGTGTTCAAAACTAAAATCAAATTTAGGCATTGGAATGTTATTACCATCAACTGTAGCAAATGACTCTCAGGTTATAGAATAAGGATTTGGTTTGGAGTACACAGAGTTGCTTTGATGACTTTTCAAAACAATAGTCATCAGAAATTGCATATCCCAACAAAGTTCCCAATAAAGTTACCTCGATGGAAACGTTACAAATAAAAATCCAAAAATGTTGAAAACATTAAAAGGTACATCTTCACATCTGACTAGCCCACATACCACGAGTCATGGAGCTAGATCTAAACGTTTTTGAGTTCTGTCCTGAAAACCGAATTCTAAGTCACGTTTCCATGGAAACCACCAAAATGAAAATCTGATGAAGTTGATCATACCAAAAGCACATATTCATATGCTGCCTAATCCACATACCAAGTGTCACTGAGCTGGGTTTAACAGTTTTTGAGTTTTGCTCTGGAAGCGAAATGATTATAGACGGATGGACAGACCTACATTGAACAGACCATCACATCATTTTTATCATTTGTGGTTTCCATGGAAACGTGACTAAAACAGTGACTCTATGACCAAGTCCTATGTCCGGAGCATATCTCCTAAACTATTCATGCTAGCTTCACCGAACTTCATACACTTATCAACCATGACCCCTAGATGTTCCAATTGAGGGTTAGACAAACAAACTTTTTTTATTTTATCAGTAAATGTCTTTAAAGGGACAGTAGCACGTTTTTATTGGGAATATAAGTTGTTGGCAGGAAAATGAAAATTAATGGTTCCAATTGAAAGACAACGTATTTAAACCAAATGACACATTACTAATTAAAATATATAACGTTAAGTTTAGCCAGGCGATTCCCTTTTCTTACATAAAATGAATTAAAGGTGTTCACACAATATGGCCGCCAAAGGATTTTATGTGGATCTCCATACTTTGTCCTCTGACTATGGATGATTGGTTTTTGTAATGTGATTTTTGACACTGTCAAATTAATACATTTAACATTAACTAACATTTATCAGTGAAATATTTGAAATATGAAATTATTAAAAAAGGTGCTACTGCCCCTTTAACACCACTAAGGCTTCACAATACTATGACATCACAATGCTGTGACCTCGCTATTCAAGTTGCCTAATGGCAGTTTTATGGTCATTGACTCATTTATTATTAAAATCTGTTAGAGAACAGAACAGTAATTTTGAATTTTGAGTAATATGATATATGCCGGGTATAGTATGAAGTCATTAACCTTACAATGCTATGACATCACAATGCTGTGACCTGTGAGACTCATTTATTATTTAAATCTGTTTAGAACAGAGTGATTTTATTGATATAATACCTGCCTGGTGTCTTCTGTTATCAAATACATCAAAGATTGTTGATTAAAGTAAAATTGTTATTCTTTAATCAACTCCTGCATCAGATTCTCTATTCAGCAAAGTGCAAGGTGATTGAATGCATATCTTGTGAATGTTGTCATAAAAAAAGATAGTGAATAGATTGGGAAGAAAGGGTTTTGAAAGGTTGAAAAACAAACAGATAGAAAAGCAGAGTGAAAGAAAGACAGAAGGTTTAAGAACATCTCAAAGTTAGTCTGGCTTCAAACTGTCGACTTGGGTGACCCCAAAAGATACAGCTAGCTAAGCTTTCAGGATCTCTAAAGCACTCAAACCAACACATTATAAATTGCACGAAGTAGCAGCTCAACTACCTGCCAGTGGGTCCCTTTGAAGTGTGAGTCCTCCATCAGGAGAGCAGCCTCCACAATACCCTCCACACAGCAGATCGATCTGTCGTCCATCTGTAGATCTCGTCACGCTGGGAGGAAACGGTTCAACTCCTATGGCTTCCCAGGTTTGCTGCAAGTACACGGCACACATTGAATATGTTAAACAAAGTAAACCCTCCCTACTTCCTGAGGATCATTCCAATTCCTTAGGAGTTGATATTGAATGTTCCTATGTAACTATAAAGGCGTTGAAATCAAGGAGTTGTCTCAAAATTCATTTTGTTGCGGGAATAATGGATGTCTTAATTACCCATAGGCCTGTGATCAATTTGTAAGAATTGAGAAAATGTTGTTTTTTAAACAAAATAAATCCCACCTGCATGCTGACAATCATTCCAGTTCCCTCGGTGTTGATATGGAAGGTTCCCACAGGACCACACAGTGGATGAGTTGCCTTATTGTAACAGTCTTTTGCTTCGGCGTATCCATTCTTTGTGCCATTCCACGTTGCAAACTTATGTCTCTTTAAGAACACTGTCATAGTCTAGAAATAATCAAAATTTGAGCTTATAATAAAATTTATAAGTCTTTAAACCTATTTATTTATGTATCTCTAATATATAATTTTTAAAGAAAAGATACGAAATTAACCTTTATATAACTTCATAACCAACCAGTTTCACAACAGTTGTTAAGAATGTTATAATATTGTTGCGAAAAGTGAACATGGAAAAGATAATTATTTTGTAACAGTTTCTAGCCTTTTGTTTTTACTCTATCATTAACAAGATCTTATGATTTCAAACTGTGCCAAACATGATATCCAACATATAGATATTGCTCTGACCAGTGGTCAGCAGTCTCAAATGGTAAACATCCAATATTGTCAAGGTTCATCCTCCTGTATCTATATATATAAAATCAAGATAAACCAAATGTTCTAAATATTAAAACTGAAGAATCTTCTGGAAATACGTTTGCCTTGGATCATTATGTCTTTGGTTAATATCTATATGTGAGTGGAAGAAAATTATTTTCCCATTTCGTTATCTTAAATGAAGCATTCAATATGGGATGTATGCATTCTTGCCTGCAAACTTACTATTGGTTCAATAGCAATCTTGTGGAAGATCGTTGTTCCATCCTTTCCAAAACCAGCCCCTACGAGTGGAGTCTCTCCGAAACAGTTGAGGTTTTTTCTGTCTGGATACACTCCCACGTTGGTAAAGGGCAGAGTGACGAACTCGGAGGAGTTGTCTGAGCTCATGTTGAAACAGTATATCTTTGTGGGACACCCCAGGAAGGTGGGGGCATCAGGATAGATCAAATACTCTCCGTCCTCTGAATCGGGAGATGCTGTCTTCACATCAGAACAGGACCGAGGGGCAGAGGCTTTCAGAAACCGATATGGTGTATATATCATTAGATAGTGAACGGAAAGAAGATATTTGAATAATATTCCGTATTGACAGGACACAACAGGACCTGGAGTATATTTCATTAGATTGTGAAAAATCAATGATATATGCAGGTATATATATTCATGGATAACTTGCGTATTAGCAAAACATAAATGTTGATTGAATTTTAATGAAAACTTTAAAGTCAACGCTCAGATTAACCTCTTAGGCTTACCATTTAGACTTGTAAATATTAAGATTATAACTTTGTTAAAAACATTGACTGGTGTGGATAGATGTTTTTAGTTAGACAAAAATCACATATCTATCCTTTAGCAATCACAACATTTTACCTAATTGTTTTCCTATGTTGACAGTGATATATACCAACCTTCAATCATGTCTCTCGGAAGTAAAGCTAGTCTACTCAACCACTTACCTCCCTGCTCTCTATATAGAGCATTGTTGCTGTTGGGCTGCTGCTCTGTTGGTATATCCCAACACGGACTGGTCACACACTCCCTCCTTTCAGAGTTGTACACGAACCACAACAGCAGAGGATTGCCAGCTGTCAGACCGGCACAGTCTTTGAGACTTGTATTAGCAACGGTCTCAAGGAGGGGCATGTACTGACTATCAATATCAAGCACCTGACCATCTTTCCAAAATCGAGACCATTTGTCTGTCAACTGACCAGTGACATACTGCTTAATAACTATCATAATGACGCATGAAGCAATCAATCTGTCAGCCATCCTGACTGTACAGTATTAACCGATGGTGACAAATAAGTAAACTTAAAGTGCCAGATCTCGTTTTCCCGCTTTAAATATCATAAGAACACAATATCTACCCCTTGTGAATTCAAGTTATAGAAGCCGCCTGATGAAAGGGAAAGTCTTCAGTTACGTAAAGTTTTCTATGTTGTGTAAGTGAAAATGATATTTACAAACTTCATAACTAGAGACAGTCAAACGCTTTTTGTACTGATCAAAGACATTTCTATCAAAGGCAGTAATTGCAGAGTTTTTATTAAGAGGTGAATTAGCTGCTGGCTGCAGTTACGTAAACCACTCATTATTGAAAAGTGTTAAGTGTCCTATCTGGCTCGTTAGTTGAAGTTATCATTGTGTCGTTGTTTTTTGTAAAAGCCTCGTGACTATTGAAGATACTGTGTTAATGCTCAGAGTTCGAACTTCTACACTAGTCTCTTTGAAATCAAGTTCGATATAAAAACGCATAATGACTTTGTTTTTTAAGAAACGTACATGTATGTCCTGTAAGGATTAAAATGTTCTTTCTTTATGAGCATGTACATAAAGGAAGGTGCGTCATTATTGCCAATTTATTGATATTTTCTTAAGAATTTGCTTGTTTGGAAAAAGATTAAAGAGTTCTCTGGCTTATTCATGTTTTCTTTGGATTGACCATCTTCAGATAAAACAATGACGGTAAGATGGTAATGAATTAGAACATCAAAGTTTGATCGTTAAACGTCTGTTGATTTCATATTGATAAAATTTGTAAAATGTAAATTAACTTTGCTAGTCGCAATTTAAGAATCAAACTGGTAATTAGCATATATACTCAGGGATATGGTTGCCGCTTTGTTTTCAAAAAGTAGTAAACAAATGTTTAAACATTATACAGTTTTCAGAAGAAGAAAACAATGGAGTTGATAATTCAGTTGAATCAAATATAAAAAAACACAGATATGCGATTCTCAAAGAGAATTTCATTGTGAACAAATCTCATGACCAACATAATTAAAGGACCTAACAAATGTATTGAGATCAAACAGCTGTAGCATAGCAAATTACCAATAGTGGTTTCATTCAGTGCTTCAGCATGTCATTAAGTCTAAATCTAAAACAACTTTTTATGCATATAAAGAGCAAAGTATGTATTATTGTTACCAGGGCAGTATGAACGCTAGGTACGCTCACAGCACCAAGAGCTTTGCTCTAAGAGAGGTTTGCTTCATTTCCTTGAACATTAAAATGTTTTTTAAAAAACATTTTGTAATTGAATACCTTTAGTTGTGCCTGTATGTTGATCAAGCATATTGAACAAAAGGGAAACTTGAAAAGGAATTATGTTAGAACAGTTGAACGATCAAACAAATTCTCTCATTATATGGTTGCATTGATGTGTACATTAAAAACATGCATGTCAATGCCTCTGCTCGTATATATGGAGTTTCCCTTTGACATTCTGTGTTCCCCTGATCTATAACAACCCACTGCTAAACCGTTTCATTTCAAAGAGGGCTTTATTCATATTCATTCATCTTATTCTTTAGTAAACATTACCCTTCCATATTGATTAAAGGTGGTTAGACTGAAGATATATACTCTAACTCTAATATTGTTGAACTGCTTTAATTAAGGTGATTGTATTGGCTACATGTGTATCATTAGGACGACATGCCTATTGATGTTTCAGCTTAGAGCCAATAACAGTCGGCAAGTCCGAGCTTATACAATGCATTTGTGAAATGGTAATGTGGGCGTTCACCTTACAGTGAAACTACTACACTGTATATTGCATGACATGTAAATACTGCAATAGTACTCGTTGGATGAGAGCATGTGCAGACATACACATCGAGAAAGACCAATTGTATTCCTTCATAACAACCAATATTAAATTGTGTTTTTGACGACAGTGGTCATCTGCTTACATTGAAAATATATCAATCAACAAGATTTTAAGAAATAAGTTAGTTCCTTATTTGACTTTTCATTATTAGGTTACATGCTGATACAACGGTAATTAGCAGTGATATGAGTGGTAATATTTTATAGATATCGACCACCTGTTGTTTTACTTTTATCTTTCAACATTTCACTTAACTGACATTAGAGACAGTGGATTCAATCATTTGATGTATGTTTCACTACAAGAAACCTCGAGAACATCTCACTACAATGTCAGCTGAAACATACTTTATAAATAATGCTTTGACGATGAAGAAAGCTAAACCTATTAAGCCAGCTGAAAGGTTGAAAGATCTCTTTTGCTGTTAAATCAAGGGAGTAAAACAATAACAAATCATGTTGTAATTTTGTTTCTTGAAGATTCTTAAGTATTAACAGTGATTTTACAGGATTTAAATATAGAAATTTTTTTTTTTTATTATTTTATTTCTTTTTTAGGTACATGTACATTTAGATTCAAACTACAAGAAAGTGACATTTTACATAGCAACATTTAAATATAGGCGAATTTTGCATACATGCAAGTATGCACAGTTTATATCAAATTTCCAATTACAATGGTAACAAAGGCATATACAAAGAAGTGATTAGTTTTTTAATAGTAAATGGCAGGATGACCAAAATTACATATATTTTGAGTAGTTGCAATTCGAATAACAGTTGTATTTATCAATGTTATATATTTTTTTCAGATCTTTTTGAATGTATGTGAAGTTTGGTTTCAAACCAAATTGTTTTGCTTTGAAAATGGTGTATTTCACATTTGTAATTATCATGTTTAATACCCTGTTTCTGTATTCGGGGTATCCAAGACAAATGTTTCGTTTGGAAAAGTTTATGTTCGCTTCAGTGTACGTCTCTATCCATTCCTTAACTTTGTTCCATAAGTGTTTAACAATTGGACAATCGAAAAATAGATGACTAATGGTCTCTTTCTCTTTATCACAAAAACTGCATTTATTTTCATCTTTCAATTTCATCTTTTGCAAAAGATCATTTGTCGGAAGAATTCTATGAAGTATGGAATATTGAAATTTAGATTAGACATGAAGGGTATTTCATTTATGTTATTCCATTCGCTTTCATTAATTGAACATTCAAGATCTAATTCCCACTTTTTTCGATACTTGTATTCTGTCATAGTGTTTTCTGTCTTTTGTAATATATCATAAAAGCTCCGACATCCCTTTTTCTTAGTAGCTATATTTTCAATAAAGTATGGAATAATGGGCATTTCTAGTTTTTTTTCTATTTTGATTTTGTATTTAAAAAAATATGTTTTAATTGCCTGGATAATGCCAGCATATTCTAGGAAATTTGTCTTGCATTTGTATATATAGAAATTATGATTAATTGGTAACATTAACGAGGAAGATGAGACATCATGGCAATGTACACGTAGAGTGATATATAGCATCCAGGCAAATGACCGTTATTTCAGTACTTACAGGAACAGTTAGAATGGTAAACATGACAAAAATACAAGAAGGATTATCCTTCATCTTCGGATTTATCGTATTTCTCTGAAGAATCAAAGAAGGACATTTATCACTTGTCGTTGATCGAATAGGTGCCAGAGTTGGCCTGAGCATCAAATATAGCAAGTATGAAATGTAACATATGTGATGTTGATGTAATTAATGTAACTTTGGTGACATTCTTACACTTTGACAGGTATTTCAAATATGTTTTTAATAATATTAAACAGCCTTAAATTGGTTTACACTGTAACGTTTTTGTAATGAAATGCATACTTTGAAATGAGTATATCCATTCTTGGTGTAGTTTCACTAGACACTCTGCCTGGCACTGTTAACTGATAAATAATTGGCCTTGTTAGAACTATAGCTATACAATGCTGATCGTCATAATGAGGTAATTGTATATTGTCAAAGCACATTCAGAAGATAAATAGTCCGCTTGTCAAAATTTGTGATTCACTACTCAAAACAGTTTTTCAGTGTACGCATGCGGTCCTTACTCAACTGGAATATATAATCCTGACTGTTAAATGATTCAGAAAAATAAAAGCTATTATCATATGTAAAGCATATTGTATTTTGTATTAACAGACTAATTAGTAGTCCATTTGAAACAAAATGAACATTATCAATTCAAAATACAAAACAATATCATGATAATTCATAAAGTCATTTTCGATTTGTAAATGTATAATTATTTATTGCCATAAAACATGAATCGGGGAAGACGTTTCTATTATATGCTATCCCCCTCTTCTAATTCCTAATACACTGAAACATTTTCCACTTTGGAATTAAAACTTTTCAGGATTCACTTCTCCAATAACTGTTTTTGGAATGATTGATTGGGAAAGCACTAAATACGAATGATAATGTCAATCGAACATAACTAAATGATGTCAGGACAGTAAATGGAAATTTTAAGTTGCCATATAGAATATATATAATTAATACATGGCAAGGAAAGATGACCACAAAGAAAAGTATTGATTTTTTTTAATAAACCAAAGGCGTATCTCACACTAAATTTAGAAATAAGTCGCACAACAAGAACAATTAATTATACAATAATTTGGTCATTATTAGAACATTTACTGTCAAAAGACATGTCATTAAAGAAGATGGTAAACTTCATTCCTCAAGTGTGTAATCTGCCAAGTGTTTCTTAATCCAGTTAGCTTCAGATGAAGTACAAATCCATTTAACACAATACCGTAACAGTAAGTTACTGACAACTGTTGTCTGAAAAAAAAACACATGTCTGATTCAAGATTCCGTCTGGTTATAATTGCTCTCTTCAAGTCTATAAAACATTTTGTGGTGGATGATTGATTCTTCAGACGTTACAAACTTCTTCTTCACTTAACAAGCATTTAATATATCTTAACGAACATTATAAAAGCTACTCCATCAATGTAAATATTGCTCATGGTAGCAGCCTTCCTTTACGAATTGGTTATCCAAGTTAAAATGTTAATTGGTGGATATAATTGACCCCCCTGAGACCTTTTAATACATTTCTATGAACATGTGAGTTAATCGCCTGTAAACATCATTATGCTACTTGCAGCCTGAACTGTTAACCGTTCTTTGAGGTGATTTATAACCCAGTAGCTAGGTACAGGAGTGTTATACCCGTTAAGTTCGGGTGATAAAAGCTTTATTCTAAGAACAGGAGTTCAAGTGAATATATTTCAGATGCAGTTATATAAGATAGTTTTCTCCGACAAACACTTTTTTCTTCAAACATTAAAGATCTCTTTGCCAAAAGATAAACTATCAATTGATTGTTCTGTTAATTGTTTTTGTCAAGATGAAACTCCAGTCGTTCAAAATGTGTCTTTCTCTCACTCATCACATGTTAGATTGCTTAAAGATATCTGTAATTTAGCTTCAACGCAATTCTTTAAAAACTGAATATATGTATTTATGATAATGCCATGTATCACATATCTTGTGAATTGTGTAATATTTTGCTGATCTACATTTCAATTTCAATTTCAATCTCAAGCTCTGTTACCGAGCAATTCTCTGTTATTTATTTTTTGTGATCAACATATGATTGTCAAGCAACTATTTGTAACACGCGTACATGTACGGTCGAGAGCCGTTTCGGGTCGCTACATACGTTGACATAATATAGAGCATGAATAGAATAATATATATGATAATGGAAGCTATGTACAATTCCTTCCTAATTTTGAAAGAATGAACTAAAATAGTAATACAAATACATCAGGGATAGGGCCATCGTCGTTAAATTGATAAATTGTTCACGTTTCAGTTAATGACATATGTGATAATTTTTCCTGACAAAGTCAATTAAACTGCACAACAATAATTCATTGTTGTTGTTAATTGTTAGTAATGGAACACCTCATCTGTAAAATTATTTCGAAATGACAAAGAAACTTTTGAAAGATATTTATTAAATTAATTAATGTGAATTTCCTTTAACATATTGCTATAAAATGAAAATGTTAAGATAAAAACTATTAATTTGTGTTCGAAATTGAAAATAACATTGATAAATAAGTGTTGTCATACATGTTGAAGAATAGTTATATTTCATGATCAGCGATGGAAACTAGATTTTATCAGTGAAATAAACTTTCTACAAGGCAACAGTGACGATATATCATATTTTCACTGTGACGATTTATTATATCGTCACCGGTCACGTGCCGGAACTACTTTCAGCTATGTGAACAAATGAGTTTTAATGTCATATTATTTACATTTCATTAAAACTCATATACTAAAAAGAATATTAAAAGTAGTTTTCAAATACCAGGTGTATTTCATAGAGTGTCATGGGTAAAGTTTATATTTCACGAATGGCACAGCACAACTTCTCTCTAAGTTAATGGAAATCATGTATATGTCAACAGAGCTCTTACTATCTGTGGCTTCTCGGTCGTCTCTCGGTATTATCATTGAGAATTCACAATTCTTGAATGTCTCGATACATGAAACAAGAATTGAGGATTCTCAATTCTTGAAAGTTTTGATACATGAAACAAGAATTGAGGATTCACAATTCTTGT
Source organism: Steromphala cineraria (assembly GCA_916613615.1). NCBI lineage: Eukaryota > Metazoa > Mollusca > Gastropoda > Trochida > Trochidae > Steromphala > Steromphala cineraria. The sequence continues at coordinate 56,067,703 of OU744731.1, read as the reverse complement.
AAGGTCTATGTATTTGAAACAAGAACTTGAGATTCATAATCATTGTATGGTTCGGACATATACCTAAGATAAGGATTCGCATACACTGCTCAAAAGAAGGTAAGGTATACTTAAGTAGTATTATCCTACTTTAAACGTCATCAGCTCAAAGATAACTTTTTTGTTTATGTTTTTGATACCCATATGCATACATGTACTTAACATTGGGACTACTGATTATAAAATTTAGAGAATAGTTTGTTTTTGTTTTTTTCAAATTTGGAATTTGCAATCACATTTCCTGGGTAAATGTCTTCATCAAGCTTTTCACTACCAGGGGGTTCACATTCAAAAGGATAACGAGACAGTAATGTTTTGAACCTGAGCCATCCGCAATCATGTGACTTTCATTTTCGACCCCTGCATTGTTTCTGAAACCAAAGCGTCATACAGAAACAGCGTCACCTGCAGTATTCAATTCTAATGTGTTAGTAACAAAGTGTCTATTACATCAATTACACGTTATTAACCATACACTCGTTACACTAAATAGGTTACAATATACAAATGTTCCTTTGATTTAGTAGTATATTTTAAAACATCCCTTGATATAAAAGAACGATAAAGCGTCTTGAGTGTATCTGTTTCGTTTTTTTGAGCTACAAATCTATATATAAATCAAGGACTTGGGATTCACAAAATGCAAACAGATCTGCACTTAACACAAGAATTTAAGATTAACAATTTTTGGAGGTCCCCTACTTTTCCTTTGTAGTCATGTTACCATATTAATTAACCTTTCATCGTTTTACATACAATCATCACACTTCTTATCAATACCTTTCTATAAAATCATACATCCATAACAACTTCAAAATTGACAACTGAAGATATTTCGGGAAATTTGTGATGGAAATATATTTTCATATAGAGTTTTTTACACTTGTGTGTTCTGATATAAAGTAAACCAATACGAGATTACTAAAGTAACATATATTCTAGGCTTGCCGACGATATTCCTGCTTTGATCAACACGCTTTAGTATAAAATGACAGGCAAAAGAAACCTAACACTTTAGTTGCTTTCATCATATACATAATCTTCAAATACAAATATTTTAAGTTTTAGACGTCGTACGCTAAAACAGAACAGTGCAGGCCTTTAGTTATCAATCAAAGAATACTTCTAGACGTGTTTGATTTTTTCGGGGGAAAATTGAAATTTTTTATTTATTTTTTTTGGAAAATTAATTTTAATAAACAACAAATGTCCATCGGTATAGAAGCTATATCTTACCAAAAAATTACAAAACAAACCTTAAGCTTGTTTTCCACTTAATCACACCCTTTTCAACATGGTAGGGGTCATGTTGGTTTAAATTTCATGTTTTACCCCGTCTTTTTTAAACAAAGATATCTAAACAAAAAATGAATCAATCAGCGATCAATTCATATGAAATATTGTAGATATGATTAATGTTGATGATTCCATAATCAAATGCGTCATATATATTTCAAATCGTTGTAAAATCGAAACTAAATGAGGTGTAAGGTTTCTTTGTATAAACAAAAGATCAGGTCAAGATGTGTTCTAATCCAAAAACATTCTTTAACATTTACAATGATCAACTCTCTGGTCATAAAACTGCAGCATAGTATTGTGAGGTTTGTTATAAGCGATTAACAAAATGTTTTAACGTCATTAATTAAATTCATTCTTTAACTTGATTTCCTTAAAGATAGATGGCGTTTTATTGTTGGTGACATTAACATCAATTCAATCCAGGGAGTTATTTTAGCGGAAGAAACGTGCTTGTCCCTTTGAATATTTCCTCAATTATCTGAAACGCCTTCTTGTGGAGCTTTGACTTAGACCAATGCATCATGTATCATAAATGCTTCAAAATAAAAGTTTGGAGAGTCTCAGAGATGAGATTCATTCATTAACATCTAAATACATTTGACACATTCAGACAATATTTATAGTGGCCATATCCTGTTATAGGATGTTTCCGCGCTATTAATTCAGGCTGGAAGGGATAATACAAAAAGTGGAATTGGTTATAGCACGAATAAGGATTTATAAACACTTTTCGTCCCACCAGGACTCATCAGCACACCTTGGTTGTTGTAAAACGGCAGATGTGGAAGTGTTATTGGTCGTGTTTAGATACAAATTCTTATAATATTCCAAAAGGGACATTCTGTATGGGAAAGGATATCATTCACCCCTTTTCCATCACTTCTTTTCATCGGCGAGGCTGTCCGTCAAGATATTCCCACCTACAGTAGCAAATATTGTAGGAATAGTAATCACGATATCCCCCCTCTTCCATTCTGTCGAAAAGGTATAGGAGATGACGTCGAGCGCTCAAGTCCCTACACAAGTCGGTCCACTCCATGGCGACGACAGGGTTCAGCCCATTTACATAGCAAAAGCACGCAAACATAAATCTCTCATACTGCTTACAATGAACTGTCCAAAATATTCTTCTAATTCGTAAGGGCCAATAAATAGCTGGACCAATGATATCTTGAATGTCCGTCCATAATGATCTTATTTCCTCTGCGCGTGTGTTCATGTTGTGTGTTCTTTTAGGATGAAGATGCATGGAAGAAAGGCAAGTGCATCCTATAACAGGAGTATATATAGGGATCGTATCTTTTCCTAACATTCTTAATATGCCCGGAAAAGGGTTTTCTTTGGGGGGACATATATTATAGAAAATGGGGCTAGGTGTTTTTGTGGGTAAACATTGAAAAGGGGCAAGGAAGAAAGGCAAATGCATCCTATAACAGGAGTATATATAGGGATCGCTTCTTCTCCTAACATTCTTAATATGCCCGGAAAAGGGTTTTCTTTGGGGGAATGTTACGTTCTAAAATGGGGCTAGGTGCTTTTGATGGTAAACATTGAAAAGAGGCATGGAAGAAAGGCATTTTATGTACTTTTTACATTAAAGTGGCTGACCTTGACCTGCCATGGCATTTTTATTTGTGTTAATCTGTGTTGATCGGGTGGCTAATGGCCAATGGATTGTTGAAGAGTTATTTACATTGCCCCACATGCAACTCCCCATGCACTGTACAGAATTGTGACTCTATAGATGGGTGCAAATGGCGATGTAATGCCAATGACTGTATTCGATTTTTTCCCACAGCAAGCTACATATTCAGGATATCCTCCAATTTCTTCATGGCTTCTGCCAAGGTTTACCCCTCTACAAACTTGCTAAGAATTCGGGGATGAATTATAAGAATACAGCTGTACATTGGACGTCATATGTTAGAGAATTAATGATGCAATGGATGTTTGATAATTTGAGGAATAAGAAGCTACAAGGGGATGTTGAGATAGAGGAATCTCTCATCGGAAGAAGATGTAAGTACCATCGTGGAGCTCGTAGAGGACAGAAAATTTGGATTTTGGGGATGGTGGAGAGGTCTACCAATCGTCTTCTACTCTTTGCTATGGAGAATCGTAATGCGGAAACGTTAATTGGATTGATTAAGGGGCATGTGGAGGAGGGGTCTACTATCTACACAGACAGTTGGATGGGATATTCGAAATTAAATCAGGAGGGATTCCGACATTTTTCTGTGTGCCATTAACACACATTCCGTCAGAAGTATATCCATACAGTAACTGGGGAAGTGACTACTGTTAACACCAATCAAATTTAAGGTGCTTGGGCCAACGCAAAGCAAACGTAAAATTAACGGGACCTCTGTGTCTAACATTGAGGGACACTTATGTGAAATTTAATTAGGAATCACTGCAGAACCGACAACATTCTAGCCGGTCTCATTTGGCAAATGTACACCCTTGAAGGACCCCCTACCTACAACTACGAGAGGTCCGTCTTCACTTCCTGGAGGCCCGATTTGGAAGACACATCATTGAAAGTGATGGAAGCGATGTAAATGTAAGAAACTTACTTAATGAATATAAAATTTTAATCCCTTAACTACTTTGGAATTGAAATTATTTATGCAATTCAGTTAATAATCCGACGTTTTATCACATTATGACAATGTACTTATCCCTGTCAACAGGAAGAAGAAGAAGAAGAAGATACAAGTGGCGAGAATGAGGAGGTCGACGTTCCTGACGAACAGGTATTATGTACAGAATTTAATCACCTACCAAATCATAATTATCGTTAATGACGTTATTCCGAGAGTATAAAGTAATACCTATCATATCTATATTTAATAAATTACTTCTTTCCTTCCTATAAATGGAATAAGCCCTTTACATGTATGTTATTTTTTACAGGGTAATGAAAACATTCCATCAAGCTGTGTCTCACCACAGGCCGATGAGACAGGAGAAGATTCACGACAGCGCAATATTAATGTAAGTTTACTTAACGTGGGTATGCCAACATGTAATGAAAGGATTTTAACAGAGGCAGTTTATTTGAAATGGTACTGTCATTTTCATTAAAGGACGACAACGTGACCGTTCGTCGCCGCCGCAGACAACCACTTGCCCCCACTTCCCTGTAACATGGTCCTCATGAAGAGGTTTGTTTAAATGATTATACTACGAGGAATACATTGACGCATTACCTTTTCAAAATTGCCCTAACTGTGTACTTTTAAATGACATTATTTTCAATAAAGTAATGTAATGATCTATTGTACATGAGTATAGCCGTTAAACACTTCCTAAATGGCATACTTGAAATTGTAAGGGATTTTTTTTTCGGAAATGTTAAGTTTAATACTAAATTAAAGTGTAAGAAAGGAAACCTAAATCTGCCTCCTTTACATCATAGGAAAGGAAGAAGAAATGCATAAGAAGGAAGGTTCAACCCACCAGACAGTCTTCTCCAAAGCCTGGGCCGTCCCGTGAAGAGGTTAAGTAGCTTTTATAATGAAAAGGTTTCTGCTTAAAGGACATTTGTATTGAAGTATTGAGATTTAACAGATCTCATTCCTATTGACAGGACAACACTGAAAGGAGATGACCCCCTTGCCAGAGAATCGTCTCTCCAAGGGCGGGACCTTCCAGGCAGCAGGTACGCTATGTGATTAAATAATACGAATTCACTTTGCATTATGGTAAGGTACGTAAAAAAGGAAAGTGACTATTATAAAATATATGTTTTCTACACAGAAAAGGAGAGGCCCTCCACATTTCTGCCCCAACCAGTAAAGAATTTTGGTGGATTCTGAGTGGGAAGAAGAAACGGTTAACGCTACTCAATCAGGACCGCAGGAGACATCTGGACGCAGAAGACATCTGGACGCAGGCGCGTAATCAGGCCTAAAAAGAGGAAATATTTCATAGAGATCCCAGATGATGATTGTGATTTCCTGTGAAATGGCACTTCCACAAATTCCTACATGAAATAAATGTATATTTGGTTTCGTCTGAAACCATTTACCATATGAATGCTAATTTCGTTTGTTTTCCGTTTCTATTTTTTAATATAACCGCCTACCACTGACAACCTTTGGTATGTGTTGTACTTTGAGTTCCCGTGACTTTATAGCGCGGAAACATCCTATAATAGGAGAACGCCATTTATAGTAAAGATTAACACAGATATGATTGATTTATATTGATGATAACTTTAACCCTTGTGTTTTATACACCAAATATACTATAGACATATTCTGAAATGAGATTACGCATTGACTGATTGTTTAATATGCTGTAATGATGAACGGTTTGTAAATAGGTCTTCTCAAGCATTGTTGATAACAATTTACTAAGCAGTTAATGAAAGTCTATTTATTTCAACATCAAGGCGATGCTAACTGTATTAAATCTTGATTATTGATAATCCATGTTGTCAATGGACGTTAAACGGATTCTATCGAAGCTTGTAAAATCCTTTCAGGAGTGGCTGTGATAGATGTAGCATGATGAGTAGGAGATTGTAGGCCTAAATTATCGAATTTCATGAACTGTGTACATCGTTGATGACCTTGGCTGATCGTTCTCATTTTCAGAAGTTATATTCATGCCATAATCCTGAAACAAGAGCTGATTCATACATTGCGGCTTCAGTAAGACTTGTCATTGATTATTTTAAACAATTTATTTTAACTAAGCATTTCAGTACATCCAAATTGTATCAATGTGTTTATGTAGTTAAAATAGCTATGAATTGTGCTTAAGTTCTGAAAACTTGTATAGCGTTCATTACGTAACTAAAAAGGGACACCAAATTTGAAAAAGACTTAATTAAGATTGAGTGAACATCAATCTGATTGCTCCTGTCACAAAATTATAGCTATGTGGCAGTGAATGTGAAAAGGATAATCCTTATTTTGGAAAGGAGAACCATTATGGGCCTATTGCTGGCATCTAATTCGTTTTAACTACCCATCTAAGCGTTGGCAATGTTAGAGTTAATAGGCAATTTCATCATGTGACGGCCGGCAATGGCATGCTTTTGAGGAAGTCTTAATCTTGACAACAGGAAAGGTTATGTTCATTTTTTTCTAAGGGCACACGAAAAGGTAATTCTAAGTGATACCTTTAAACATATTCTTTGAACAATGAAATATGAGTAACACAGATAAGATATGTGTGTACATTTCAAGAATGATTACAGATAGCAAGATTAGTTGATTTGGGGTATTCATTTGTTGAAAGTTGTCGCAATATGACATTAAATTCACATTAAATGAGGGATATTTCCGGTCAGGTTTTAATTTTTAAATAAACCAACAGGAAAAATATAAGAATGAAACTGAAATGTCCCCTGTATTTCATGCCTATTTGGTAGTTCAGCAATCTAATCAAACCATATTGATAATTAAAATCTGATTGTAGCAGAATAAGGGTTATTTTCTACCCATAGAACAAATCACTTATAACTTCATAAAACCAAAAAAAAGATAACAAATACACACTTTGGAGTTTTGTTTCAGATATGCTCCCCAAATAACCGTTCATCAATGACAACAATCATAGCAAGTTTCAGTAGTACAACTTCTTACCAAAAGTTTCGTTAAACTATAAAAGATATTTCTTGGTAATATATATATTTTTCAAATTGTGAATTGGTAAAAAAATTTTAATGAAAATATTTAACAGTCTTTTCAATTTATTATATGTTCTACATATAAAAAGAACTGATATGTGGCATGCCATACAATTCTGGCATTCTCAAAAATGAGCATGGCGTCAAAATTTGATTTTCATCTTTCTGTAATATCTTTTTAAATCTAGCACATTTTCAGATCAAAATCATAACTTTGTGTACAATACTGATTGAATGAGTCAGCCTCAAAAATGGTATTGGTCAATACTGTAGCACTCCTGAACTAGTGTAGAGGTTGACTACACAGAAGAGATTAATCCATGTCTTTTTGGAATTAATTTTCTTACCTACTCAAAGGAGAACATTAATCACTTGTCTTTGTCTGATCGACCACCTGTCAGTGGAAGGAGGACGAATAAATAATCAAATATCTTATGAACCTAGAATGACTCCTACTGTGTGCTCTGGTATCCTTATTTCGCAATGTAAGAGCGTAGTAGAGTTCGAAATGTATTCTTTCCGGCAGAGTCGATGTCATATGTTTTTAACATTTTTCAAGTGATTAACATCATGTTGCTTCTTCTCCTACTTCCTCGGCAATTTGTTTCCGTTAGCTCCTTCAATTTTTTTCAGTAATTGCCTTGTTTCAATATCAAGCAGATAATCAAAATTTGACGCAGATGTTTGCTACAAAGGCAGACCTGCTTTTCAATATAACAGTAGTTATTATATTAATATCTTTAAACTAGAATATGAGTGAAAAGTAGATGTTTTCAACTCATTTTCACTTAACCATCCCGATGCATCGATATTTTACTGCTCTCTGGTGCTTCCCCGGGCCTCATAGACCCATTTTACATTTAGATTGCTTAACAAGCCAAAATGATGACCAAAAGGTGAAAGCATATGCATCTAATGTCCAAACACAAACATTCCTGTATTCCTTTCAAAATTAAAAGGAATATAGATGTGATGAATTATTTTTAGTTGTTAATTTTCATATTTATTAAATTAAAAGATTCGTTTATCATCTTCATTTACGTAATGAAACTTGAAAATTTGTGTCCATGAGACACAGATGCCCCTGCTAACCAAAACGTCCTCAATGTTGTCAACCACAGAATTTAAAATAAGATAAGAGATGCACACCTTTAGCTTCATTTAAGATCAAACATCCATTAAACTGTAGGAAATTAAAAATTCCAAAAACATAATATGAGATGCACACCTTTAGAATACCTATAAAGCATGTTTGGAAGATTAACGCAGTCTATCCAGTACTTTTTTAAGGAGAAGTAGATAAACAACATCCCTTATATACCAATATGAGCTTTCACTTCAAAAATCAATTAAGAAATTAAAAACAAAATATGAGATGCACACCCTTAGGATGCCATGTGTGCAATTTCAATTAAATCTGTTGAACGGTTTTGAGGAGAAGTGGATAAACGATACCCTGTATACACGTAGAGTGGTTACGTACGTACGTATGGACGTACGGACAACCGAGGTTAATCCAATATGCCCCTGCCATATATGGCGAGGGTATAAAAATGCTTGAACAAGACATAAAAAAGATGAATACATGCATTCCGGCCACATTTCAGGACTGTTTCCCTTAGTAGATAATTCTAAGATTTTATTCAATGTTTCATTTCTTAAAAAGAGCAACACTTTCCCTTTCGTTTCGTCAATTAGATAGTGTTAAGAATGTGTTTTGAAAATTTGATTCTCTGGTTAAACCATTCACTAAACATATTCATGCAGCCAAATATATGATCCGACTGAGTAATTGTGGTAATAAATTAATGATGTACTTGTAATAACCCGTATGAGAGGCATTTGTGGACAGTTAAGTGCTAGGTCTTACTGCAGTGTAGTTATCTGCTCGTTGTCAATGAAAGGATATGGCAGAATAATGCAGACCATTCTGCAGAACATTCTGTAGAACTCTCTGAAGAACATACTTCAGGTATCATGACTTTTCTATCCTTGAAAATCCTTATATAAAACCTGAATCCCCCAAATGTACGGACTTTAAAGATGCAACTATCCAGTTTTGGAAAGTGATTGTTATGATAAAGTTTGCATAAAAATGTTCAGTGAATGTGACAGATACTTGCAGGGTTTTGATATCCAGCACCGAATCTGCTGTATGAGTACAACATGTGTAAAGGAAATCCCTTGGTGATGATACCACATAGCAGAAATGGACTGGTTGTTGTCGGAAGGGCAATGTAAACTCAAACACTGTAGATACAATGATGTTTCGATTTGTTTTCAATGATTGACGTCCGTATGTAAATGCAATCGATTTAGATGTCAACTTGGTTTTATCTTAAGCTATCCTGCAATTAAACGTTGTCATGCATGACAATCATCCTTCCAAAGGAATACACCAAAAACAATTTTAGTGACAAGTTTTAACAAATAACGAATTTTGTTCGTTTAAGTGCAATATATAAGGTTTAATATCTGATAATATCTTCCAAATACGGGTCGGAATCGTTAGGAGTATGCATACTATCAACTATGGTGTCTGATACAAATACAAATAAGTTGAAATGGCAACAACCTCTGACAAATTTAGTTTTCATGCACTAATTTTTTGGTTACCTCTTTTATAATGAGCTTATAGGTCCTGTGAGTAATGTTTAAAATGATTGATATTTTTCATACAAATGTCCCGCAGAACACTTACTGTAGAAATGCTAATATCAAGAATTTGTGACGATTGTAATGGTATTGGTAAAACAAAATTGATGACTATAGGCCTCAGAGGCCCCGCAAAGCACTTACCAACCGTACATTTGTAAATTGATATTATATTTCCAAAAAAATATTGTCAATCATCTTATTCTGGGACATTGTTTTGTTAAAAGGATTTACAGGAATACATGGAATCTGGATACTCTAAAATCAATTCAACGATTTATACATAACCTTAAAGTGACTAGCGGGCCTCTGAGGCCCAAGGAAGCATCGGGAGGGTTAAAGCTTCTCTTCCTTTTTAGAAAAATAAACTTATTTTAGTTAATCGTAAAGTTAGTGTTCTATTATATAAGTTTTCTATTATATTGAAAGGTCATCTGCATTATGTGCATAATTCTGTATAGATAGGTTTTCAATTATGAAAATATTTTCCAGCATAACCTATTTTGATATCAATATTAGTGGCATATACTTTCTGAAAAATATCATATCTTTTTACAACAAACACTAAGATCACTATTCCATAACCATGACCAAAGAATTTTTAATACTGGTATGTAAGATAAATCCGAGTTTAACCCCAGGGCCAAATGTTTGTGTCTCATTTCCGTCACATGCTGGTATGTTTATCAAAAAACGGTATGGTTCCAATTTCCTATTGAACAAAAACAGTGTAAATAGTCAAATGTGTCAAATGTTACCAACCGTGTTACACATGGAGAGGTAATGACTGTTGCTGTAATACCCCTTTCATTACAATTTGTTTAAGTAAAGTGAATAGTGACAATTATTACCTTTATACCCAAAAATTCTTGGGTAGGAGTATCATTTAAATGTATGTTTGGGACCTTATCTTTACACTCAAAAAGACAGAGTCGGGTTGGTATTTTTTAAAACGTCAGGGTACTAGTATAATTGGGGAAACATAATTAACCCAGGGCCAAATGTTGGTTTCTCATTTCCTTTACATGCTGGTATGTTTATCCAGTAAACACTATGGTTCCAATTTCCTAAAGGACCAAACATATTGCAAATAGTCAATTGTGTCAAATGTTATCTCATTGTGAAGTAATGACCGTTCCTGAAATAACCATGTTTCATTACAACTTGCTTCAGTATAGTAAATAGTGACAATTAATACAAAAACCTTAACATCAACTGGACCAAGCTTATTGTTGAAATGTATGTTTGGAACCTTATCTATACACTCAAAAAGTCGGATGTGTGTTTAAAGGTGAAAGTTATAGTGTACTTGGGAAAATTTTAAGTAGGGCCTCGTAACAGACATTTCTTCCTTGAAAACAAATACATAATATACATGATAATCTATTTCTCCTTACAGTCAATTTTGTTAATTAATATTTCCGTCCAACAAGAGTATTTAGTCATTTTTGACAACAACTAAACAACTACTAATTCAATTTGTCAAGACATAGTGTACAATATTGACGATAATCTAAATCAAACTTATATAAAGTTTAAAGGTATAAAATACCTCGGGACCTAAGCTTAGGAACCATGAAAGACACACATTGTGCTCTTTGGTTAAATGTACGAATGACGATGACCTCACACTGCTTAAATCATAGAAGATATTTCAAACCAAGCTTTTTTTATTGACAAATTCAGGAGCTTTCATGATGTGTCATTAATGCTAGCTGGAGATAAAAAAAAAATTTTTTAAATCCAGCTTGGTATTCTTTGGACTCGTTACCGCAAAGTAAATCCTATTATCAGTGCAGGTGTTTTTCTGTCAAATTGGCGCTGACATCAAATCAATAGCCAGGTAAAAGCAGTGAAGGAACGGTATGTAACAAGAATAGTCAATATTTCGTTATAGAAATGAGAAAAAAGGTATGAGCGAGATAAACTGTTTTTTTTATGGAATACATCCAAGAACCTTGCCTCATGAAAGTGCATTATGTCAGTCGTATTGAAGGTAATCAGAGAATTTTCATTATTAATGATTTTTGTTACAAAGGACCTTTCAGCATATGTTTTTCTTCAGTTAACGTCCAACACTAGTACTATATGCTTACTTCACCAACGTGAGATTTTGATACATAGACAATTTCACCCGAAAATCACCTAAAAAATAAGATTATACAAATATCCGAGTTTGTTTACCAATACCGTCCTCGAGTCATATGCCCTTTGAAGGATTTCATACCAAAGAGGATTTACAAACATATATCTAAGTACTTCAAGGTGTTGTGACATTGGGTTAAATTGCCGGCCGATGTTGGGTTCCAAATGTAGCAAGAAAGAAAGTGCAATAATTTCATGTCCAATTGTGATTCGAACCCGGGACCTCCGTGTTGAGAGTCCTACACTCTACTTGTTCGGCCAAAGCGATATCCCTCCAACCGAAGCCAGTAAGATTGTTTTTGACCTTACCCCGTCACACTTAAACAAATATTTACTTCAGATTTAACCATATAATATAACCAATTTCATATAAACAACTTCATTCTTAACAAAATGTCACATGTAAAAAAATGACATTTCAAATGCAGTCTTTGAAACCTACTTATCTTATCCATTTTCAGATTTGCTTAACTGTTTTAGTTAAGGGGTCGATATAAACCAAATGATAAATGACAGCAGAGAATTTTTTTCTTTAATTTTCAACTCCGACCCACGCTCGTTATCCTGATCACATCCTTACGAAAAAAAATAACAAAAATCCATGCCATTCTAAAGTGACTTATTTTCATATTAATAAAACACTCGATTTAGATATGAAATTAAACATAATTCATGGTAATGTGAAGATGAGTTGTGTGCAATTTACATGCAAGATACATTATTTTACATACAGAACACATAAAGTAAAATAAAGCAGGCCTAGATTGAACGATATTCAAATTGTTTTCTAAATGTCCAGTGAGGATGCATTGACAGATAACTGAAGCATAATAACCAACAGTAAACTTCAAATGTTGGGTTCCAAATGTAGCAAGAAAGAAAGTGCAATAATTTCATGTCCACGTGTGATTCGAACCCGGGACCTCCGTGTTGAGAGTCCTACACTCTACTTGTTCGGCCAAAGCGATATCCCTCCAACCGAAGCCAGTAAGATTGTTTTTGACCTTACCCCGTCACACTTAAACAAATATTTACTTCAGATTTAACCATATAATATAACCAATTTCATATAAACAACTTCATTCTTAACAAAATGTCACATGTAAAAAAATGACATTTCAAATGCAGTCTTTGAAACCTACTTATCTTATCCATTTTCAGATTTGCTTAACTGTTTTAGTTAAGGGGTCGATATAAACCAAATGATAAATGACAGCAGAGAATTTTTTTCTTTAATTTTCAACTCCGACCCACGCTCGTTATCCTGATCACATCCTTACGAAAAAAAATAACAATAATCCATGCCATTCTAAAGTGACTTATTTTCATATTAATAAAACACTCGATTTAGATATGAAATTAAACATAATTCATGGTAATGTGAAGATGAGTTGTGTGCAATTTACATGCAAGATACATTATTTTACATACAGAACACATAAAGTAAAATAAAGCAGGCCTAGATTGAACGATATTCAAATTGTTTTCTAAATGTCCAGTGAGGATGCATTGACAGATAACTGAAGCATAATAACCAACAGTAAACTTCAAAGTGACACTGATTTATAATTGCTAGAACTTATAAATTGTTGATGAAGTCTGTCTTAATCCAATGAGTTTAACAATTCATGAAAAATTATTGACATGTATATGTCAAATGTATATTAATAGTTAAAATGTTTTTAAATATAACCAAATTACTTGCATTTTGTTGATTTTTTTTTTAAAATAATGTCTTGCCTTATGGTTCAGATAAAAATACAACCAATACCTAATTCAAATCTGACGTTGGCAAAATGGTTCCTGTAGCTCTGAGAGCTGTGACATCTTTGGAGTTGGTCGTATAACAGAAAATGACTTGTATCTAATGACACAAATCTAGAAAAGATGGGGGGAAAGTGAATTGACGAAACAAATGTTTCGAATTTAAATTTGTGTACTTTGTGTGACTTCTTACTGATAAGTTCAAACTTTTCATTTTTTGCAAAAAGGAACGATTTCGAATTGATCTGTTTTGCACAAATTTACAAGTCTAACAAATATAGAACTTGTGTGCAATATTAAATATGTGACAATGTTTCCTCTGGGGAATTGTTTTATTTAATTTGTGAGTTTGTGAATGACTTCATTACCTCGATAATTTGTTTAATCTAATATTTACATGTTTTAGTTGTTTTATTCAATGCATTTATATTTGGGGTTTTTATGCCAATGATAGAATCGATTACTGCTTTTTTTAAAATGATAGTTCACTTATTTACATAAGACACCCTAAAATAATTTGATTTAGTAAAACAGTAGACACTTGCGGTAATATTTACACCATCAAGCACAAAAATGAAGACAAGAAACAAAAAACATTGAAATTATGAACCTCTACAACCTCATTAATGCATTAGGTAATGTTTATGTGTTCGTCTTTTTAAAGACCATGTTTGTGAGTTGGTTCCCTTGAATGGTAAGAAATTTATTTTCGACATTTGTATTTTGAAAATTTTGCCGTTGCTTATAAATGTGTCTGTAAATTACAACACTTTATATCACAATGACAGGCCTACATATATTCTTGGGTAATATTTTTGATCAACATTATCTGAATTTAAACTGAAATCAGACAGCAGAGCATTTATTGAGTGATAGTTGGATTAAGAATATAAGTGTCTCTGTGGATGGGATAATGAACCGATGTAACAAGGAAATAATATCTGTGCAATGTTTTACTGATATATAAAAATAAGGAAAGGTTTTTATTTTGTCAGCAGAAAACCAAAAGAGGAGTTAATATTAATCTTATGATTTATGAAATGAAATTACAGGTATTTTTGCATTGGTTTTCTTATGATGTATATAAACACTTTTCTTACAGAATGAACATCAAATACATTTTGACAATTAAGATTAAAAGCAATCTTGGGATCTGAGCTGTTTTCTTTTTTAATATAAATTTAGTTTAAATACTAATTTTAGCGAAAGCTGTTTTAACATTCCAAAGTAAAAATTCAAAAGCACTCACTAATAACCATAACCAAACAAAACAGATCTTAGCAAGACATTAAGGACTATAAGAAACTAATCAGCTGCTGTTTTTAAATTAAAGGAAGCTTATTGAGCTTTTCCTCGAAACATTTATTAAAAAATTCACAGGAACATTAATTTCAAAATACATTTCCTGAGCTGATGATAGAGCATCTTTTTGCATTGCGTTGTAAATAACTAGTTTCTTAATTTAAAAAGGATGTAATGTAACCACTTTCCCTTTATGTTTTTCAATATCTCCATCTTCTGTGCACTGATTGTCCCAAGGAATTAAATAGAAGAAATGCCTATTTTTGTCGATACATCGAAATTTACTTATTTCGAAAAGTTTTCCTTTTTATATCAAAATTCAACGGGTTGAAATATTCATGTTAAATTTTTAAAAATGCACCTTCTTATGACAGAGTGGACTGAAACTCTACGCATTTAGGCAGAAATTCGAAAGAATTTTAAATACTTAATTGTTAGAAAATTAAAAGGAAATATAATTATATATTATAAATCTACTTTAGAGACATGATGTGCTGAATCTGTTTATATTAGTCATCTTACTGCTAGAGGTTTTTATCAAGTTATCCAATTTGCATAATACTAATGGAAGACTAGAGGTTCAAGAGACAAATGAGAGACATACTCTTTGACGATAACTATCATCTTCATTTCGTGCTTGTATATTTATCAAAATATAGTCAATATATACATTCAAAAACCTATAACCCACAATGAATAAATTTGCTTAACTTCAAAGAAATATTTTTTAATAAAGTCTCTTGATTCCATGAAGACGATATGACCTTACTTTGTAATTACCACAGATACTTTGCTTCATTACAAAAACATAGAAAATGAGTGACAGAACTAATTAATTTAATAATAAGTTCCCTGTGTATCCCTGATGTATAAAGGTTACTTGAAGATTTATGAGCTCACTGAACGTTAGCAGGAAGAAAAGTTTCTCAAATGGGTCCCGGTTAACATGAAGTTAATTGTGAAAGGTGATATTAAATGTCGTAAGATTGACACCTCCAACAATCACTACCAACAAAAGGCAGCTTTCCTCCTCTCAGATAAGCCAAAACTTCATTCAACCATCGGGTAGATGTTAGTTTTTAACTTTATAGACAGAGTTGACCATGTCACAATACTATCCACAAGAAGTCAATAGAGCCACTCCGCGAGTTGTTGACCTTCACATAAGCCAAACTTTATCAATAGTGTCATTTGATTGAGGAGTATTGAAGCAGGAAACTATCACTTTGAAGCCAATCGACGTGGCATACATTCTCTCCAAACAGAGTAGTAATGAAATGTTTTTGGTCTAGAATGGGAGATGCCTAATAGGATGCAACCCAAATTCGTTGTGCAAACAGCGACGCTCCCTAAAATGACGCTCCCTAAAATAATTTCGGCTATTGAATCATGATAAAGGATTTGGTCTAATTTGAACAGAGGTTGAATCACCATTGTATTACTTGATCTACCTTTGAGGGGATAAAGTGCGTTGTATAGTAATATAAAGCAGGTTTGATCTAAAACCGGAAATTGACATGCTTAAACAAATCAAACGTAATTTTTTTAACTTATCTTGATCGTTCAAAATTAAAGATTTATTTATTGATTTACAGCTTATGTATCTGATATTCAGTGAAGTGTGAATTACCTTTGATGAATATTTATGACTGTTATAAAATTTTCATTGAAAAAATGAATTTATCATATAGTTGCCGTTTGATGATGAATACTGATGTGGTTTTCGCTTGATATCATTAATCATGAATTATATGTCTGTTTCAAACCATAACAATGTATGTTGACAACTAGGTGTGGCCCTTTCATCAGTAACTTCTGTAGGCTTGATAAGAACAAAAGCAACGTTATGCTGTTAAACTGTCTCAGTAAGGTAAACTAACAACCAGTCACTCAGTGTCATCAGTTGAAGTAAGCGATGTTTGAGTATTTGAAGATTATCATCGCTGTGGGATGTATGAATATTTTAACAATGCATTTCTTAATTTATAAATTCGATTAAAATTGAAATAAAGAAACTGACTTGAAAAATAGTTTTCATGTTTTGCATGTGTGATAACGCCTGTCAATTTTCAGAAAACTCTGACTTGATGAGTTTGTGGAATTGAGGATACGAGACAGATGAAACATGTAAAACTTTTTGTGCACATACCATACGAACTAAAATAAAACACCCTCCATTAGATTTCATATCCTATTTTTTAAAGAGAAAAATCATTTCAAATTACTTTACTTGATAAATTTCTTATCATCCTATTTCCTAGGGCTTCCTGTCTCTGATTTAATGATTTCCTCATTGATGTACCACCTCAATATTTGTCCTTTCTACATTTGCATAGCATAACAACATCCTTCAAATATGATTTAAATTGATTTAACAAAATTGGAATGCTGTTTTTAAAGAATATTCTAAAAAGATTTCATCCACATTTCTTTCAGCACAAAATGTTACCTTTGGGAGCCATAAGACGATTTGCTTAAATAATTGATAAAATTTCTTAGGATCACGTCTTTGGACCTAAGCCTATAGACTTTCTAAGAAGAGCAAACATTGAGTACAAGTAGGTTATTTGGTCAAGTGAAGTGGTCAAATGAGTTCACTGTATGAGAAGGGACTGTCTAGAATAATTTTTAAAATAGGGAAAGATTTTATAGGAAAATAATGCATACTGGAGTTGAAATGATCGCATCAAAATTTAAAATCAGGGATTCAGCCCAAAAGGAAACTAGCTAAATCACAAATTACAAGTTGCTGAACATCATAATGTAATACTAGTCACATGATTCAATCAGAAGGAAGTATAAATTTTATTTTAAAGTCCTTTGTTTATCTTAATTGTTTCAAAACAGAATTATGTTTTAGTGGATTAACTAGATCAAAAATATATATATGTTAACTGTTACTATCTTCAAGACTCAATGTTACATCTAAATCTAATTTGATTTAACAAAACATGATGCATGTAAATGAAAAGGTAACTAAGGGTAGCAAATTCTGTGTTTAAAGATTGCTTGGTAACGGTCTTGACATCTTCACTTCAACCTCACAATCTTGCAATACAAATCTTGACGGAAAATGCTCAAAGTCTATCAATACAGGACAATACAGACAAGCTGTGATAATAACAAATATTCCAAAGTAACTGAAGAAAGGCATGATAGTTTGAAATATTAAATAAGTTCAAGTTGATGTTCTAAATTTGGATGAATGATAATGCATTCAGTTACGAGTATCATTGGTAATTCTTTTTTTCAATATTCTTAAAGGATTTGGACCAATTACTTCTAACACAAAATGTTAGCTATTTATGGACCTAAAGAGATTTACTTAATTTTCTGATTGAAAAAGAGAAAATTCATAGGATTAAACCTGGACAGCTTAAGCCTAAGTTATAGGACAGTTAATATCGATTAGAAGTAGCTTATTGAACCAACTAAGTGTTCCAATGATACAGAAACAAATGAAAGGTAACAATGGAAAGCAACTAAATGAAAAGGTAACTGGATAGCAAATTCTGTTTTAAAATTTAGCTTGGTAACGGTCTTGGCATCTTCAGTTTATCGTCACAATCTTGCAATAAAAATGTTACATCTTGACGGAAACATGTTTTAAAAAAAAGGTATTGGGAGACGTTGGGGAATTTTCTTAATTTTCGGATTGAAAAAGAGAAATTTCATAGGATTAAATCTAGACAGCTTAAGCCTATGGACTAGTTTCAGGACAGCAAATACTAAGCAAGAGTAGGTCATTTATAGTTTTACAGATTGATACAGAGTAAAGTAATTGGAGATTAAAATTTTGAAAAGAATTAAGATTTTTTTCTGTCTCCAAATGCTTCAAAGTTCCTTTGCATTGCAGTCAGGACAGTTACACTTCTTCAAAATGCACCTAAAGAAAGACATTCTATGAAATTGTTTCACTTCCTGTAATGAGATATTCCGAACTGATAAAAATATTTATCCAAAAATGATTGTTAAAAACATTTTATTGATGAATATATGCATCAACAACGTTGCACAAAGTAACACAACTGATTTATATAAACAATGTTATCAAACTGTCAAATATATAAACTAAATATTAATGACCATGTTGACTAGAAAAATAAATGTTAAACACTTTTCGTATCAAATCTTTTTGATTTGCTGACTAATTTTGAAAATGAGTTATTTCAAACTTCTTTTCAAAGATTGTTAATTGAGTATGTTTTTCATTGAATCATATATAAATCAATTTCTTCACAAAAGAGTCAAGGAAATGACTATGTAACCTTTGTCAAAGATGAAAGCAATATCATGGATATACAACTTCTTTATTCAAGTTTGCGACGTTTCAACATAGATACCAATGTTGTTCTCAAGCAAGTGACTTGGATAGGATGGAAGGAGTTTATAAAATATTATAACGTCATTGTTACTACTTGATGCATTTCCATTTCTGGAATCAAATGGAATTAACGCTCAAAACAAAATTACCGAAAACCTCACTTTTTGCTTTGAAGAAGTCGAACTGACAAAAAAAATCCTTTTTCAAAAGACTTTAATTAAATAGGGATTTTGCAAAAAGTCGAAATGACTCAAAATATGTTCTCAAGCAATGAATTCAGCACTGAGATTGAGTTGAATTCCATTTACATACCGGGTAGAGAAACTACTTACCTTCAAACAATTCAACGAAATACCCTGCAAAGCAATGTTGTTCAAAAAGCACCGATATTATTTCAAAGCAGCATGTTTTAAATTTTCCGAGGTATGAAATATGACAAAACCAGAGCTTCGATCAATCAAAATAATAAATGCATACTTCAACATGTTTTAGTGAGTCAATAGATTGATCATAAACTGTCGGTAGCTTATAGCCAATACATTGGAATTAAAACTGTGTGTAGGGAGTGGGAGCCTCATTAAAGCTCCTTTGTTTGTATTTAACAATATCTGACTTGGTGAGGCAGGAAATGCTTGAAAGTATTTAAACTGTTAATCAATTCTGATCTTATTATCTAATCGATTCAAAGAAGGACATTAATCACGTGCCTTTATATGATCAGTAAACAACGCAGCATTTCGTTTGATGTTTTTGTTGTTATGAATATTCACAGAAAACAATTTGCAATCTAAGAAATGTATAGCTTCACGGTTGATGATCAACGAGTGAAGAGGTATGTAGTGAATTTTATATACTTTTCTTCATCAAATGTATCAGTGTGACTTGAAAATAACAAATATCCCCAAAAAAGTTGAGTTTACAATTTTAAACGTTTTTCATCACCTAATATCAAGCTTCTACAATAATAAATATTTCAAAATAACACTCAACTCTCTCTCCTTGACTTGAAAATAACAAATATCTGGAGAAGCCGAGTTTCCTCTTATGACGTCAAGCTTTTTACAATCATAGTGATTTTATTAAAAAAATCATCTTTTAAATTGAAGTTTTGCAAGCCAATTATGTACGCATGCATGGCAAAAAGTTCATTCCATACTATGTTTCCTTCGATGTTTGCAATACTGTTTTCACCACTTGGGGCTACGGGTGAGACAGAAAGCACGATGTGTGAACTTCCAGCCCATTATTGAATCAATGAACCCCATAGAGATTTTTATCAAGAACGTCTGCACGCATTTTCAGTACATGCAATTATTTTCACTCTTTTGAACCAAATTGAATCTTCTTATAAAGTATGATTCAATAAGATTTCACTACATCTATTTATCCAAACTCCGTGTTCAGACTGTTGATTCATCTTTAAATTGGAACAATATTTTTCCTTTATCCTGAGTTAGTGTCATTTTAGTTGTAATGCGTCATCTGACGGGTTTTTCATCTGTACATCTTATATTACTCTTCCCATGGTTCCTTAGTATCCTTAGTATAAAAAAATGCATTTGCATAGGTAAACAAGTTTTTGCGATACAACTAATATCAAGCGTAGTTACTGTGTTTTGAGAATGTATCTTATTAAAGTGTAATGATTTCATGTGTAACATTACTTTTTTAGCTGTAAATGCTATGATGTTATTCTTTAAGGATTTAAGTTCAAAGTTCTAGCAAACCCTTTTTGTTATATGAATGATGTTGCATAATACCATATATTTTTACAATACACATATAGATCACTTTTTCAAAACCAAGAGTAAAGATTTGTTACAATCGGTATGTAAGAAAAACCCGACTTTAACCCCAGGGCAAAAAGTTCGTCTCTCATTTCTATCACATGCTGGTATGTTTATCCAGTAAACAGTATGGTTCTAATCTCCTACAGGAACAAAAAGAGTGTCTATAGTCAAATGTGTCAAATGTTATAAACCGTGTTTCTCATGGAGAAGTATTGACTGTTGTAGAAATAACCATTTCATTAAAACTTGCTTCAGTATAGTAAATACATGTAGTGACACTTTAACATGCAGAAACCTTTAAACAAATATATTAATATCAATTTGAACTCATTTAACATTTAAATGTTTGTTTTGAACCTTATCTTTACATTCAATAAGACAATTCAGGGTTTGTTGTGTTTAAACGGTGAAAGTTGAAGTATACCTTGAAAAACAATTCCTCCTTGATATATAATATATAATATAAAGAATACACTTATTCACGTTTAATTCACGTCAATTTTATTTATATTTTTTCTTATTTCAAATCAAGCTGTCTTTTTATGGACGAATACAGGAGCTTCCATGACGTGTCATTAAGACTAGATGGAGATCAAGCTTAATAAAAAAATCAAGCTTGGGTATTCTTGGGGGCTCATTAGCACGAATTAAACCTTGCTACCAATGCAGATGTTTTTCTGTCAAATTGGCGCAAACATCAAATCAATAGGCAAGTAAAAAGAGTGGAGGAACAGTGAATCAACAATACCAAGAATAGTCAATACTTCGTTATAGAAAGGAGAACATGCATGGGAACAAAATATTTCAGCTGAATACACTGTTGTTTTTATGTAATAAATTTGAAGAACCTTACCTTATCGAAGTGTATTATGTCAGTCGTTTTAAAGGTAGTCAATGAATTATCGTTTTAATGATTTTTGTTACAACAGTACTTTTCAGCATAAGAGTTAACGTCCAACGCCGGTACTCTATGTTAGCTGGAGATCTGGCTAAATAAATAAATCAAGCTGGGTAGTCATGAGGGCTCGTTAGCAAAAATTCAAATCCTGTTTTCAATGCAAATCTGGCAAATCAACACTGACATCAAAACAATAGCTGAGATAAAAAGTGGAGGATCATTATGTGCCAAGAACTGTCAGTACTTTGTTATAGATATGAGAAAATGAATACAATAAAATTCTAGTGCGAAATGCAACCATTTGTTTTTGATGGAATGAATGCAAGGATCTTAACTGAAAAACATTATTGAATTATCAGCTGGATGATTTTTGTTACAGAAGTACTTAGTTCAAACGTTTCATTTTTTAAAAAATGTAACAATTTCGAATTCATCTGTTTTGCAGAAATTTACAAGTCTAAAAAATATATAACTTGTGTGCCATATTAAACATGTGACAATGTTTCCTCTGGGGAATTGTTTGTGAATTACTTCATGACCTCGATATTTTGTTTAATCTAATATTTACATGTTTCTGTTGTTTTATTCAATGCATTTATATTTGGGGGTTGTATGCCAATGATAGAATCGAGTTTACAATTCATAAAATAAATATTAAAATGTAGATGTCAAATGTATATTACAAATCCAGAAAAACCTTTTAAACATATAACAGGAGGGAGGAATGGCTTGACGAAACGAATGTTCCTAACCAAACTTTGTGCACTCTGTGTGACTTCCAACTGATCAATTCAAATTTTGCTCTTTTTATAAAAAAATAACAATTTCAAATTCTTCTGTTTTGCACAAATTTACATTTACAAATCTAAAACGCTTTTGTGCGGTATTGAGCATATGATGATGTTTCCTCTGGGGAAATTTTTAATTTGATTTGTGAGTGTGTGAACTTTGTTTTTTATATAATGTTTTTTGTATCATAACTTTGTTTTTTATATAATCTAATATTTAGGTTTTTTTTGCTGCTTCGTAAATGCATTTTTATTGTCTTTTATAAAATTGATACGTTGTTTTCGTTTTTATATCAAGTATGCACATTAAATACTTTAAAATGATACGCTTTAGTAAAACACTTGACAATTACAGTTCTAATTTACATCATCAAGAATAAAAAAAATAAAAAACAAAAAAAGAACTTGAAATTATGAAACACAGCAACCTCAATGATGGAAATGTTATGTTTATCTTATGAATGAACATGCTTGCTTGTTAAGTGCACCTGCATACACGTTTTATAGTTGACATTTGAATTGTGCCTTTCCTGAGAATTAGAATAGTTATCCTTTTATTTTCAACACTGCCTATCGCTATGGCAGATCGTTAAATCACTGATACGACCCTAGGAAAAGGAGATCTTCTTAAACTCAAATCAGATAGCAGATCCATTCCTTCTATATCAAGAATAAAATGATTTCTGCAGATGGATGAAAAAAACGAAGTAAAAAGAAATTTTACCTTTGCTATGGCTTGGTAGTTTAGCATAGGAGAGATATTTAAATTGTCAGCCGAAAGAAACAGGAGAGTTAACACTCATCTCATGATTAAAGAATTGTTGGTTTCTATTGTAATGGACAAATTATATAGCAAAGTAAACAAACTTTTCTTACAGAATGAACGTCATATACATTTTGCCAATTAAAATTGAAAGCTATCTTAGGATATAAACTGTTTCTTTGAAAATATGATTCTAAATTAATAAAGTTAACGAAAACTATTTTATCATTCCAAAGTAAAAAGTTCAAACACAATCACTCATAACCATAACCAAACCAAATAGATCACAGTAAGACATTATGGACTCAAGAAACAAATCAGTGTGTTTTTAGGTAAATCGATGAGTTTTTCATCGGAACATTAATTTCAAAATTCATTTCCTGAGCTGATGAATGAGCCTGTTTTTACATTACGTTGTAAATAAGTAGTTTCTTCATAAAAATGATGTGATTTAATCCATATTGACGTATGCTGTGCACTAGATGTTCCTTGAAACATCCATTGTTGATGATACATTGAAATTTATTTATCTAGAAAATGTTTTCTCTTAAAAAGAAAAAAGAAAATTCGATAGGTAAAAAATTAGAATGGTGTTCATGTTGTGAAATCAAAACATGCACCTTCTTATAGCAGTGGACAGAAACTCTATGCGCTTTTACAAATTCCAATGAATTTAAGAAATTTAATTCTTAAAAAGTTATTTGGGACAGATTCAAGTATAATTCCAAATGCTCTCCTGATAATGAATATTATGTATCTCTGATCATTGACATCGTGTCACGCTGAGCAATGCTACTCAGAGCGATGCTGTGCTGAAGCTTTAGATATACTGATCATGTTTTGCTAGAGGTTTTGATCTAGTTATCCAATTTGTACTAACAGCAGACTGGAGGGTTCAACTGAAATGAGATACAGACTCTTTGAAGATACCTATCATCTTCATTTTGTGCTTGTACATTGTATATTTATCAAAATGGTAGAAGTCAAATAGCCTACAACCCACAATGATTAAATCTGCTAATCTTCAAAGAAATGTTTAAATGGGTCTCTAGCTTCAATAAAGACGTTATGACCTTACTTTGTGAATCACAAATACTTTGCTTCTTTATTCTTCAAATAACATGAATAAAATGAGTAATAGAACTAATGAATATTTTTGCAAACAACATGTTTTCTGTGCATCCATGATGTATTAAAATTATATGAAGATTTATGAGCTAACTTTATGAGGAGCGAGAAGAAAAGTTTCCCAATTGATTCATCATTACATGAAATTTCATGTGAAAAGTGTGATTAACACCATTATCTTTCATTTACCCAAAAAAGGCCGATGATCATTGTTTACTTTTTAGCAGTTGATACATAGTTGACCATGTCAAAATACTATCCACGAGAAGATGTTTGAAAGGGAACTCCACGAGTTGATAAGATTCACGTGTGCCAAACTTTATCAATAACGCAATTGATCGAAAAGCATTGAAGCAGATACATCATTGAAATTAGATGTATGAGTTGATAATGGTGAATATTTATGACTGTTATAAAAGTTTATCATATCGTTGCCATTTTGGGATGAATATGTAAGTTGAATTTTGCTTTATATCATTAATCATTTATAATAGTTCTATAAAAATGTATGTTGACAAACACGGCGGTGCTCTTTGATCAGTCACTTTTGTAGACTTAAAAGAAAAAAAGCAACGTTATGCTGTTATTCTGTCACAGTAGGGGTAAACTTTCAAACCAGTCACCTAATTTCATCAGTAAAATATAAATAGATGTCACCTATATTTGAGTATTAAAGTATGATTATCGCTGAGAAATGTATGACTTTGTTTCATCAGAAATGGTCATACAATGCATTTGTTAACCATCTATTCAATTTGAATTTGATGCACGTTAATGACACAAGCTAATTCCAAAGACATTCAGGGAATTAACCTGATGGGCAAGATATGTATTCCGTCAAAAATGAACATTAAGTAACACCATTAGTTCAATAGATTTATAAAATGATATCTTAAAGTGTAAATTTGAAAGCAAGAAATAGAAAGTGTTATTTTCACAGGGTGGCCCAAATACGAGTGATGATATACAATTTGTCAGCCTTACAAGATAACGATTACGTGGTATTTGTCAAGAAAAGACACATTTTCTATTTTTTAAATGAATTATCCGTCGTGTTTTCTCAATTAAGTTGAGCCCGATCTAGAGAGGGACAACATGGCGTCATTAAGTCAGTGCATTGATGTCTTGTGGAAGATGTATTTATCACTAGTGACTGATAACATGGTGAGTTTCCATTGAAAGATTTCACTGGCGTATGATAAATGTGTAAAGGACAAGTCTATTTACAAGTCGACTTACTGACATGGATACTAAACAGTGTGGCACATCATGCCTTTATAGTATTTTAGCTATTTTGATCTGCTTTGAGACTTCCAGAAAATAGAGAGCTGCCTTAATCATGACTTATCATACAATTAAGGAAGTTACTCAAATATGAAAAATATTTGCACCAGTTAAGTTATGCAAAAGTGTATCAAACAAGAAAATGATAGATGATAATTGAATCCTATCCTCGTGTCTTCTTATATCAGATATATCAACACTTGTTGATAAGTAAAACATCCTCTGCAAGCAGTTCGTGTGGACATATTTGATAACAGAAGACACTTTGGTGAGATTCACTATGTATTGGAATTACTTCTTGGCACTTAAAGGATACAGTACATGTGCAGAAAGGTACTTCTGTAACTGATATTGTTCTTCAGTACGACTGACTTATATGATTAAAGGGGTAGGGTTCTTGCATTTATTCCATAAAACAGTAACAGTGGTATACAACTCAATAAATGCATTTTTTCTTAATTATTCTTCAACAAAGTATTGACTGTTCTTGGCACATACTGATCCTCCACTCCTTGTACTTGGCTGTTGATTTGATGTCAGTGGCAATTTGACGGAAAAACACATGCATTGATTTAATTTTGTGCTAACAAGCCCCCAATGAACACCTAGCTGGACTTTTTTTATTCAGCTAAATCTCCAGCTAGCTTTTACTACACCTCATGGAAGTTCCACTATATTCATAAAAAACAACTTGGTCAGAAATATTTAACCAAACAGTACAAGAGTACATGAAATATTTTATAACATCATTGTACATATAACAACACAATACATGACACAAAGTAATATTTACTACTAAATCATTATACTTTAATAAGATACATTCTCAATACAATATAACTATGCTTGATATTAATTGTATCGAGAAATTACTTTTACATAATGTAAATGCACCAATAACATTTACTTTTCTTGCCACATGATCATTAATATTTTTGTCATTTTTGACGAATTGATAATATTCTTGTTATTGGATATCTAATTATAAGAAGTGAAACAACTTTTATAGAGTGTCCCAACAACAACGCAAAGGAACTTTAAAGCATTTGGAAACAGAAACAAATCTTAAATTTTTTTCAAAATTCTTATCTCAACTTATTTTATATCTGTATCATTGAAACACTCACTTGGCTAAATAACATACTGCTGCTCAGTATTTGCTGTCCTGAAACAAGTCTTTAGGCTCAAGCTGTCCAGATTTAATCCTATGAAATTTTCTCATTTCAATCACAAGATTAAGAAAATTCCTCCAAATACTCCCCATAGCTGAAGTAATTGGTCCTAAATCCTTTAAGAATATTGAAGAAAAAGAAATACTAATGATACTCATTCATCCAAATTTAGAACATAAGCTGAAACTTTTTTAATATCTCAAATTGTCATGCATTATTTCCTTACCGATTTAGTTACTTTTGAATATTTGCTGTTATGGTCTTTGTAGCTTTTCTGTGTCCTCCTTATTGATAGATTTTGAACATGTTCTATGTAGTTACAACAATCTTATTGCAAGATTGTGACATTGAATTGAAGATTTCAAGACCGTTATCAAGCTATCTTTCAAAAGAGAATTTGCTGTCCACAGAACCAGTTTTTCATTAAGTTTCATGCATCGTTTTTTGTTTCATCAAAAGAAACATTACTATACTCTATGGAGATTTATATAGTATATGGAGATTTAGAATGGACCAGAAAACATTGTCTAAAAGATGAAGTAACATTTAACATATTTATCTGGATCGTGTTGGTCAAGTGAAACAACTAAAATACAATTTTGCTTTTGAAACAATTAATGTACACAGAGGGCTAAATTCAGGCTTTGAAATAAGCTATATACTTCCTTCTGACTGAATCTAGCAAGGTCATGTGACCAGTTAACATTCTAATAAACCATATATGCTATTCAATAACTTGTAATTTGTGATGAAGCTACTTTTCTGTAGGAGTGATTTCCTGATTTAAAACTCTAATGAAATCATTTCTTCTTTGTTTATGATTGTTTCAAACAGTCCCTTCACCTACTGTGATCTCTAGATATTGAGTACTTCACTTGGCTAAATAACCTTCTTGTACTCAATACTTCCTTTTCCTAAATAAGCCTTTAGGCTTTAGTTCCCAACACATAATCCTAGGAAATTATATTTTTTTCAATAGAAAATTTAAGCAAATCCCCATAGGACACTGAAGGGTGACATTTCGTCCTGGAAGAAGGATGAAATCTTTTTAAAAAAAAGAAAGTTCATAATAAAAACGAAGTCATTGTTTTCAAAATGTCATCTGCACTTCAATAAGCCTAAAACAAACTTCAGATGCAAAATCAGTTGCAAACATCAATGTTGCCATGCAGAATATTTGATCATTCCAGATAAGAACAAATAAATGAGAAAAGAGGCTGACCTGCAGTTCAATGTTTGGAAGATATATCAAGACATGAAATCCATTTTCCCCATTATTCAAGGATGCTTTGGTCAATGTTGTTACAGTATGCATCATTAATCGTGATGCATTCAAAAGAGAAAAAGAATTTCATTTGTAGAATATATAATTTTAAGACAATATTCAGTTACTCTTGCATGAGGTTGTTTCTCTGTTTACAAAACACACCAGTTAGAGTTCAGCTATTTTTGTTTTACACCATTGCTTGAATTCGTGAATTGAAGCAATGGTGTAAAACAAAAATAGCTGAAATCTAACTGGTGTGTTTTGTAAACAGAGAAACAACCTCATGCAAGAGTAACTGAATATTGTCTTAAAATTCCATAGAAACGCCACACACAAAAACAACCTGATTACTATTATTTGCACCTGAACAAATATTATCAATATTAAATGTTCAGCTGCATTAGCTAAGTATGATAAACATTCTTTTAAATATTAGAATATATTATGTTCAGATTACAAATATCGAAGTTCTGATTCCCCTGGGGCATTGCTGAATTTGGTTTGTGAGTTCATTACCCTTTGGTTTAATCCAATATTAGTTGTTTCTTCAATGTTTTCCTAAAAAAAATTCTGTCTCATAACAAAAGTTTGCAAATAAATCTTTAAACTATTTGTAGACCTTCCCTCTGTAACATCCGTTATCGGAACTATCACCAAATTATATTTTGAAAATCTAAAAGACGTATTTATACATAAAAAGATCAACACCTTAAACCAAAAGTAAAACGCAGAGCAATTATGATTTCGTGACCATTCTATATCTATTAAGTATAAAAGAGTGATCTGTAGATAGAAAAATAAAGCAAGGTAACGAGAAAAGATGATTTGTGATTAAAACTTAGATTTATTTTTCATTTTTTCCACTTGTAATTCACCTATTATTAACCATAATAAAAAACAGATTCTTTTGTGACGGAGTGAACGTTTTATTGTATAATTGATAATAATATTTCAATTTGAAATTTCAAAATAGAAATTTTAAAATATATTTCTAAGCAAATGAAAATTCTCTTTAAAATCTCAATTAAAAAAACTAAAACTGTTTTATCATTTACATGCAGTATTCAAATACACACACTAAAAAAATATTACCAAACCATTTAGATCTCAGCTGGACATAAAGGACTCTTAATAACTAATCAGTTCGTTTTCAAACTAATAGGAGCCTAGTCATCTTTCTTTTCCTTGCAACCTAATTTTAAAAATAATTTCCTGAGCATATAATGATTTTGCATGTTTTACATTGGATTGTAGATAAGAAGTTCCTTGATGCGTTCATATATTCCAATATTCTGTGCAATAAATGTTCCTTGGAATTATAAATGGAAGGAATGCCCATTGTTGTTGAAACATTCAAATTTCGAAAACCTCTTACAAAGTTATAAGAAAATATAATTCAAAATGCTCTCCGGATAACGAATATTATTTATTTCTGATCATTGAAATTCGGTCACTATGAGCTATTTTAGAGCAATGTGATACCTTTTTGATCAACCCACAATGATTTTATCTGCTAAACTTCAAAGAAACGTTTCTAATTGATCTAAAAGGCTTCTATAAAGACGATATGATCTTACTTTGTAAAGATATGCCTATTTTATACACACAGAAAAGTTGTCAGACTTCACTTGCTTAATCCATATCATATTCACTAAACTTTGAATGAGTGATAATACATCAGGTGTGAAATTTTGTTTTTATCAAATATTCTAAAAAGATTTAAACTTAATTTCTCCAAGCACATATAGTTACCTTTGAGGGACTTCAGTACTTGATTTTCTCATCGAAACAGACAATTTCTCAGGATTATGTCTTGGCAACTAAGCCTAAAGGCTTGTTTAAGGAGAGACAATGATGAGTACAACTAGGTTGTTTAGCCAAGTGAAGCTTTTAATGATATTGGTTCACAGTAGGTGAACGGAATGTCTGAAACAATTTATGACAATGAAATACTAATTATTTATTCCATCCAAATATAATACATACTTGAATTACGTTACATATGAGGATGACATTTTATCTAATCCATATAATCTGAGTTTTTGATAAAGAAAATGAACACCCGTCAGCGAAAGTATCTTGTTCACAAATCACAAATCAAATGTAAAACGTTATGAATTCTATTTGTGTGGATTGACTGGACAAACAAGCCAGGTAAGTATATTCCCTGTTACTTAATTTGAAATAACAAAATTTATTCCAAATTGGTAAAACTATATATTTTACATGATGTTACTATATCAAAGTGAAGTCAGCCTTACCAAATTTAGAGACTTTGAGTTTGGAAAGTTTTAGATCAATTGGTCATCTTTATAGATTTCATTTAAATATTGAAGTTAAAAATCGTTTCTACAACTGTTTATCAAACATGTTTTAATGTTGATTACAAATCACAATATTTCTTCAGACGTAATGGTTTCTCCTTAATGCATTCCCATTATCTGTCCATGGGTTCAATAGAACCAACGTACCCTGTTGATTACGCATTAGAATCTTCGCAAATAAAACTGAAAATGAAACTATAGCTTAATTTCACAGTGAAATGAAGAATCATTTTTCACAACAAAATTTCAGAGTTGAAGAAAATATGTGCTTCGATTTAAACATTCATCATTATACTACATAATCTAAATAGATCGGATGAGGTCCAAGCTTAAAAGTTATCTGTTTTAAGTAAGTCTAATAAGGCAATTATTTAAGTATTTATTTGTACACATGATAATCACAATACCTCATCTGTGAACTTTGAAATAGAACTCTCTCATTCAAGCCATGACAGGTAGCTGAAACAGCGAAGTGTTTTTTCAGTATATTGTGTTGTAGGCATGTGGATTTTAAACGACTTTGAAACATAAAGTAGCCAATTGTACATCTTATTTCGATGCCACGGTTTATGTTTATCCCTACTTTGATGACCTTTTTGCTTTATGAAGTTAATTTTAATCATTTCATTCTGGACATTTTCAGTTACATCATTATGAGGGCTTTATGTTGTGGTGCACTAAATTATTTTCAGCTATTAAAATAATGACAAACCTAATGTTCGAGGAGTGCTGGTTAAAAGTCGTGATTTGGAAACGTTGAATGATGAACGCCTGTGCAGGTATTATCAATCTGAAGACAATTGTAATAACATGATATTAAATCTATTTCCAAAATCTCATCAGTTAAGAGTGATATACAGTGTTTACACAATTGAAAATGATTAAGATAATTATTTCACTCTCCAGTTTAATTCTTATCAGTACAGCAACCTATAGTTTTTGTATAATGCACTCATGTTTATTTATACACCTACTTTCTAGCATATACAACTCAAACTTTCCATATTCATTAACTTGTATTTACCATTACCATGTTTTTAAAATCACCGCTAGATTCTTTTACTCGACTCTAATAGAAACGCAACCAAATGAAATACAGAAATTTCAACTTCTAGAATGTCATTTAAAGGAGATGGACCTTAAACACTTTTGAAAAAGAACTTATCCCTGAGCTTTCATGATGAGTTTCAGGACACAATAAATGGCTCTGTAAGAAGTCGAATGCTTACTTGTGAATCACTTGAGCTTGTAAGATGTCTAGAAACAAGTCGAAATCAAGTCATTCACCAGTTCTTAATCATGAAATTGGATGCGTGTTCACCACTGCCCCGTATGTCTGCATCATCCATTAGTAGACTCAAAGCCTCAACTGTGGTAGATAAGACAACCCATTTCCCCCAAGTTATATATACTCTCAGTTTGTTGTACTTATATAACGATATTTTATACCTTCAGAACATCAAGAGTCGATTAAGCCTCTTCATAAGAAACGAAAAACTAACATACCACTCAATCCAGTGTATAGATGCATATTTGTGTATAAATTTAAAAGCACTCCCCATGGGGCATTATTAAATACACGATATTGACCCACAAGTCGTAATTTATTCCAAGTGAATATGGTTTTACGATTGTTACTTATAAAGTGATTTTATTTCAACGACTCAATATTTGGCTTTGATATAAAAAGAATTGCAGTATAGGAATACATGAATTTAAATATCTCACATCTGTACTTTCTAAATGCTTCAAATTACCTCTTTTGAGTGAAACTGGACACTATTCTTTTATATATGTAAACCTGATTTACATGCCCCATTAACTCGAAATATAACATTCTGAACTGCAATCTTTTTTTCTGTATGTTTTGAGTGGGTTTACAAGATAAAAATTATGATAGATAAGATATGATTGTATGCGTACACTAGGATAAGATATGAGTGTATGCGTACACTAGGATAAGATATGATTGTATGCGTACACTAGGATAAGATATGATTGTATGCGTACACTAGGATAAGATATGATTGTATGCGTACACTAGGATAAGATATGATTGTATGCGTACACTAGGATAAGATATGATTGTATGCGTACACTAGGATAAGATATGATACTCTTTACAACGCTCTTCATAATCTAGTAAGAACAGAAAAGGTACAGTCAACAACAGCCAATATTCCAAAATTTGGAAGAAAAAGGCCCACCAGTTTATAATGTTAACAAATGCCAATATGCTTAAAGGGGCAGTAGCACGTTTTTAGTGGGAACATAAGGTGATGTCAGGAAAATGAAAATAATTGGTTCCAATTGAAAAACAATGTTTTTAAAGGGGCAGTAGCACGTTTTTAGGGGGTATATAAGGTGATGTCAGGAAAATGAAAATTAATGGTTCCAATTGAAAGACAATGTATCTAAAGTAAATGGAGCAGTAATAATTCAAAGATATAACGTAAAGTTTAGCCATGCGATTCCTTTCTCTTACAGAAAATGAATGAAAGGTGTTCACACAAAAATGGCCGCCAATGGATTTTATGTGAATCTTTATACTTTTTCCTCTGACTATGGCTGGTTGACTTGTGTATTGAGATTTATGACGCTATCAAAATAATACATTTAGCATTAATATACAATTACCAGTGAAATGTTTTAAAATATAAAATTATCAAAAAACGTGCTACTGCCCCTTTAAGTTAGATGAATGATAATGTACCCAACTCTGGTTTTCATTGATTATTTTTCTTCCTATCAACATTCTTAAGAGATTTAAAACCAATTACTTATAGCCTCAAATGTCAGCCTTTGGAGTTCTCAAGTGGGATTTATTTTGATTTTCTGATTGAAGAGAGAATTTATAGGACTATATCCGGACAGCCTAAGCCAAAGGCTAGTTTAAGGACAGTACTTATCAACCTACCTTGCGTATAATAGTATATTTGAAACAGGCTTTTCAAGATCGTATCAAATGGTTACATTGTAACTCCCCGGGATGTGCGTTGTAAGTCCCCGGGATGTGCGTTGAACGTCCCCGGCCAGAAGCAGTCAAAGGGCGAAAAGTGGCGGAATACAAGATGCCGTATCCCACCTGATATCATCAAAATATACGGTATCTCGCAGGACCCAGCACCTCGGATTCCCTCCCTTTTCATCCCTTGAATGCCGTTGACACGGAAAAAATAACAAATCATGTAATTGGTTTCAATCTGTTTTAATGACATATGAAGTCAGTTAAAGTTGAAGGTCAGAAAAATATTCTTTGACGATTCGCTGCTCGCGGCTAACTCATCAGTCACAGTGGTCTCTGCTGCAGTCGGGGTCCCCTCATTGTCACACACAATTGGGTCTGTTGTGGTCACGTCTGTCGCCCCTACAGTCACCGTGGCGGATACCTTTCGTCTCTTTCCTGCTATGATACTGCTTACAACAGCCTTTTGATCCTCCGACGTCCGTTTGTACACGCGAACTGCCTCACTTCGGTGGCCTGAAAATACATCTTGTATGAATAAATTGTTTTCATTGCAAATTAAAGATAAATGTTCATAATACACTTTAGAATTAACCCCTTTTAGTTAACATTTATATTTTTAATGTTACGTTAAATATATTAATTAAAAGAGCCTGCTTTGAATTAGAGGATAGGAAAGTATACTGTTATCAAGCAATATGAAATATGTTGTAGGTTTTCCAATTTACATACCAGTTTGTTCGCAGATGATTTGTTCATCTACGTTCTGGTTGACAAGCGGGTTGCAGCAGTCGCCCTGAGAGAGTGGTTGCTTTTCCTCCCTTCGACACCAGCCATCTGACAGATTCTTTTAACAGTATTCTGCAGGGTGTTGTGTCCGATGGGGACACCATGGTACCACATGTTTTCCCTTGGAACCTTTAAAGGTGTCAGATAGAAAGCGTCCTTCCCATTTTCACTCAATGTCTTTGGGCTGAAACAATTGATTGGACATTTTTTTTATCATACAGACGTGGCCATAGAAAATGATTGTGACAGTCATTCATACAATTTGTACACACCACCCAGTTGTCCGTTCGATTTAAAAGTCATGATAAATCGATTTCTTCCCTAGTAATTGTCTGTGAATATATAGCTTAGTGTGTTTAAGAGATGGAGGGGCCAATTTAAAAGTTGTAAAAGTTTTACATTTACGGTTAAAAAAGCCCAGCGCTTGTAATTAATACATGGGTGCATTATATAACTCACCACAAAGATTTGTACTTCTCATAGATTCGGATGTAACACCTCTCTGGATTCTCAGCATTTTCATAGGCTCGAACTCTCTTCCCCTCTATTCGACGCTGTTTCACCCCACCTGGATTCATTTTCGAAACATCCTCGACATACTGAAGGTAGCGCCGGCCCCTCCCATCCTTAAATGGTCCGGTTATCTGAGGGTGTTCGAACATACGAAGGCTTCGGTGTTCTTTTCCACCCCGCAGAGCGAAATGAAGACCTACAAAATTAATACACTTTGATTAAAACTACTTTAGTATTAGGACATTCAACACATTTAAAAATTAAATGAATAATTAACGAATATTTATCAATCATACTCACCGGTTAAGTACAACACTGTATCCAAGAGCTTTTGTGGACTGTCATCACCAAGAGCGTCTTTGTCCCATAGAATATTTTCTTCGTCGTAGGAAATCACCTCTGTATGTTTTCTACAGCTGGTGCCAAGTCCCGTGGAGGACATTTCCTTCATAGCGGCGTCTAATCCTCGTCGGGCGTCTTTGAATTCATCGTCTTCAAAAAGTTTAAAGGTGGAAGGCTGCAAATAACCCATACAAAGTAGTTGAGGGATAATAACCGCCATCCTGTTTGCGGGCTTCAAAAAAGAAGAATTTCAAGACATGGTTAATATCCTCGGCAGTCATGTCCACTAAATTGTCGGTCAAGCAACTCTTGGACAACGAAAGGTTTTCAGCAACTGGTCTGTTATGCCTCTCCTCTTGCCATCTCTTCAGTATGCCAAGGGCCCACTCATTTTTCATTAAAGTGCGTTTAGACATTCCGGACCTTAACTTCTCAGCAAGTTCTTTCTCGCTTAAAGGTTTTCCAAATCTGTAATTAAAGTCATCTTCTTCACACTCTTTTCGAAATTTTGACTGGGTCAAAAATAGTTCGTTTTCTGACTCGGACATGTTTACCCGTTGACGGTACGGTCTCTCTTCAAATGAACCGCTTGCAACTACATGTGCTTTCAAATTCCGCGTGCATTGCACGAGCTTCTCGTGACAGTCAGTCAGTTTAGGTCACGTGATGACCATACTCTCGCTATACTGTGAATCCCAACGGTATCTATTATAAGGCGCGTGTTGTTTATGTATATGCTTATTTTACATTGATTTTGTCTGTTTTGATTCACTTAGACGGTTGATAAGTTGAAGAAACTTCTCTTACTCGGACTTACCAGAGATTGTGTACCCTGAGAGGAGGTTACCATCCTGAGGCCCGGAGGGCCGAAGGATGTAACCGACTCTCAGGGTACACAATCTCTGGTAAGTCCTCGTAAACGGGGTTTCTCCATAACATATTGAGTACAGGTCGAATATTTGGCCACGTTGGTTGTGGATGATATTGATTTAAAGGGGCACTAGCACGGGTTTTTTTCCTAAAAAATTTGTATTTTCAATTTTCACTGATAATTATAGATTTGTACGTTAATCCTAAATGTATACGTTATCATTTGAGTATTGTCCGTTGTATTGTACTTTGAGGCATTCAGAATTTCAATAACGTTTATGACAATGTTAGTTCAAAATGTTTTATTCATTTATATAGAGATACATATTCTGATTAGAAGTAGGTTATTTAGCCAAGTGTGTGTGTCAATAATACAGATACACACTAGGTGGAGCTGAAAGAAATTCTGAAAAAGAAGGAGATTATTTCTGTCTTCATAATACTTCATAGTTCAGTTGCCTAGCAGATTTCATAGTTACACTTCTTCAAAATCCAAAGTCTCAAAATGTGGAGATTTAAGATGTCACACTTGTGAAAGTATTAGTGAAGGGTGCTCTATTGACATTTCACCAAATCAAACATTTGTTGTTAAGCAAAACATGAATTATATAACAATACAACATAGTTACAGGAAATTCTCAAATTCTTTCAGTATAATTCTATGACACTTAGAACATCGTTAGACCCATAGATGGAATGAACTCATTTACTTTTCAGGCCACTTATTTCTTTTTTTATTTACTCCTGTAACTATGTTGTATTGTGACGTCATAATTGTATTTAATGACGTCATTACAACTGACTCAACGTCATTCACCTGAAGATGCCGAAAGGTTGAAAGTACTAGTGAATAAAATCATCGAAGTTTCAACAAATCGTTTTTATTCTATATATATATATATATATGATATAATATTTATCTGTATAAATCAACTACTTTGCAAAAATGTATAAAACAAATTTTATAAATAGCGTTATCAATCTTTCAAAAATAATATTTATCTGAATAAATCAACAACGTTGCAAAAAGGTATACAATGAATTTTATAAATAGCATTATAAATCTTTCACAAAATGTAAAATTGAAGATGATAATTTTCTCGCCTCTTTCTCAAATTCTTTCAGTATAATTCTATGACACTTAGAACATCGTTAGACCCATAGATGGAATGAACTCGTTTACTTTTCAGGCCACTTATTTCTTTTTTTTATTTACTCCAGTAACTATATTGTATTGTGACGTCATAATTGTATTTAATGGCGTCATTACAACTGACTCAACGTCATTCACCTGAAGATGCCGAAAGGTTGAAAGTACTAGTGAATAAAGTCATCGAAGTTTCAACAAATCGTTTTTATTCTCTATATAAATATATATATATGATATATTATTTATCTGTATAAATCAACTACTTTGCAAAAATGTATAAAACGAATTTTATAAATAGCGTTATCAATCTTTCAAAAATAATATTTATCTGAATAAATCAACAACGTTGCAAAAAGGTATAAAATGAATTTTATAAATAGCATTATAAATCTTTCACAAAATGTAAAAATGAAGATGATAATTTTCTGGCCTCTTTCTCAAATTGGTTCAGTATAATTCTATGACACTGAGAACATCGTTAGACCCATAGATGGAATGAACTCGTTTACTTTTCAGGCCACTTATTTCTTTTTTTTATTTATTTTTATCTTCTTGGAATGTCTCTGTCAAATAAGGCTAAGATGATGATAAAATTTGATTAAAAGTTTGGGCGAGGGACCTCACAATGAATCTCATTAACATATTTCTAGTTATGCATGTAGTCACTTCTTCTTTGGTAGATAAAACATTTACAAAGCCACTGGCTTAGATACTCAACCTTGTAAGCATTATTATTGTTCAATATCTTATTCAAAAGGGTATTAAGATGTGTCTGTTTTCTAAAAACGTTACGCTCAAGTTGGCCCAGGCAATATTTATATCCCCTTTAGTCTTCATAATATCAAATATGAAGAATGGATCCCCCAGCTGGAGATTAACAACAAATAGTTGCAAAGTTGGAATTGTATAATCAGTGTTTTTGTGTTTAAAAGCATTTATTTATATTACACATATGTTTATAAAAACTTATGTTCCAATGTCAGAAATGTATTTAAATTTCGCCCCAAAAAAGGATAAAAAAAAGATAAATTTGTTTATCACTCTGGTGTATGAATTCAAAAGGGCTTTCGGGACGAATAAACTCTTTCCTTTAAAGAGTTTTCGTGAGTTTCATTTTTGATGCGTAAATGGCATTATCAATGATAATAATGCAAAATATTCCACATATTCATTCCTATATTGCATTGTTACTCTCTGAAAATGTTGTTGTTAGCTAGTTTTAATTTTGATATCTGAGGAAAATTTTCAACCTAGAATCTACAACTTTGATATAAGGATGTGTATTACTTTCATTTCATACAATTGTTTACATAAAATCATTATAATATCAAATGGGCTGAAGAAATTATTAAATCAATCATTTTCCTGACTGTTGACTTACTCTTTTCATCACTTCAAAATCTATCAATACAAGTTTAAGCAAACATTCAAAACTAACTAAATCGGAAAGCAAAAGGTACAATATTTTAAGAAACTGAAAAAGTTAAATGATGCTAAATTTAGATTGATCATAGTGCACTTTCATTGATTTTTCATTTATTTTTAAGGTTCTTAGAGGATTAAGGACCATTTACTTTTTGCACAAAATGTTAGCTATTATTGAGAGACTTAAGTTGGATTTACTTAAATTTTCTGCCTGAAAAGGAGAAAATTAATATGATTAAATCTTCACAATTATAGCCAAAAGACTAGTTACAGGACAGCAAATACTGAGTACATGTAGCAGTAGGTTATTTAGCCAAGTAAGTGTATCAATTTTACAGATTTAAAGTAGGTGCAGCCAATCTGAAAAAAAATTGTGAAAAAGATTTTTAAAATGTCTGTCATCAAAATACTTCATAGTTCAGTTGCGTTGCCGTTTGAGAATTTAAAGTTCTTCAAAATGCACTGAAGTAGGTTTTTTTCATAGAAGTTCTTTTGGAAAGAACATTCACTTTGTAAAATAAGATATTCAGAATAGAAAAAAAAATTCAAAATGGTTGTTCGACAACGTGGTTAAAAGTTTTCAAAATGATTTGTATAAGTAATGTTGTCAATCTTTCAAAAATATTTTAATAGCATGATGGTCATGTGGGTATGGAAAGTTAATGTTATTGTCGATTTCCCAACTTGAAAAACAACTCATATACTTTCAGATCTTTTGGCTTTGCTAAATATTTCGTAGCAATTTTGAAATGCAATATTGATTTATATACATATATATATTAACTTAAAAACACTGCTGTGACTATTTTCCATTTTATATGAACCAAGAAGCTACACAAATCACAAATAATACCTAGATGAAAGATAAGTACTTTGTAAATAGAAAATAAAGAATCAAAGAGTTTCTAGATGAGAAATCTTCGACCACTTGTGAACAGCACTTACAAGTATTTTTCCTTAAGCATACTTTTGTAGCTGTTTTTAACTCTGTTGTGAATGTCTGGAGACACAAAGTTTTGAGTGATAGTAAGTGTCTATTTTCTATCTCAAACGAGTGTTAAAGGGACCATTTGCTGGAAGCGTGTAACCTCTTAAAATTAATTCAAAGGAAAACAATTAGTTTCAAATATTTTGCTGTGATCGGTCATGTTGAAAGTTGACATTAGCCTCTCAAATTAGAAATCAGGAAGTGTTTTAACTTTCATTGGTAAACATGGTAATAAATATAGTCTTAACAACCGAAGACGTGTATGATTGTGAGGATACAAACAATTGAGAGAGTAAGTCATATGAATACTGTATATATGCATTAGAATCAATATTCCCTTGGAGATAATGAGTGTTTTCCTGTCACAAAGCACACGTTTCAAAATAAAAAAAATAATGGCTACTGTCAAGTTCATGTATAGTGCTTGAATAAATAATTAGGTAAATATGAATATCATACATCCATTTCAACACTTTTTAAAACCGTTACCAAACGCAAAAAAGATTGCACAGACGCTGATAAAATCGGGGAAAATGGTGAACCCTTCAAGATTTATTTTTTTTTTTAAAGATTAACAATTGATCATGAATAGTAGAATTACATGATCTGTTCACAAGATAAGCAAGCTCTGTCATTTAGTAAAAGATTACGTCATTGTTACTTCTTAAGCTTGTTGCATTCTTCTTGTGAGTAGTTTATATGAAAGAGATGCAAATTAACACTTTTGATCCTTGACACAAATACTGGAGAAAGAACATTTGAATTACGTTTCGTGGTTCGATCATAAGCGATCTGTTTGTAAGATTGATCCTTTCTTAAGCAATCATCTTCTCACACTCAAAGGAGAAGATTAATCATTGACTTTGTCTGATCGACCACCTCTCAGTGTTGGGAGGACGTATGAAGCAGCATTCTAACTATAGGGGACTATTTGACATTTGCTTTTTTCTGTTTCGTTTGATACTAAGATCGTTGTGAACATTAACAAAACACATTTTCAAAGTCTCATATGGTGATCCATCGTGCTTCCGTATGAATTATTCAATCATCATTTATGACTTTAGACAGAAGTTCACTGTAGAAATAGAATGATCAAGTTGGAAGTCTCCTCTGTTCTATTGCACAACACCTAGCTCCCACCCACATACACTGATTGTGTAGGTAAACATAAAAGCTCATGTCATCAGGTGATCCCTAGCCTTCACTGTCAACATTTCATCATTTGCCTCAATAATATTCGCTAAACTCCCATAATGATTCTAGCTAGATACAGTAACAGGTCGCGTAACCTGACCTTTCGGTGACCTGTTACCCTACAATCAAACGTAAGTTTGCCGAATGGATTTATCCAATCATAAAGCGGCTACTATTTGTACTTTTTATTTGAAATTTGTAATTGGAACATTATGCGCAAAAGCAAGTTATTGCTGATTGGTAAGATGAGCCCTGATTGGTCAATTTGATAGATCTGCTGACGCGACCCGTCCCTGTCTCTAGCTAGACTCCAAATTGGAAGTTGAAAATTTCAAAGCTGAGAAATTCAAAGTTTCGCGGTTGAAGATCACGAGTGATGCAGTATGTTAGAATTTTTTTGAATAAGCATTGGAGAAGTAACAAATAGAGAATCCAACATAATTGTCTTCAGTCATCCATGTATCAATGAGACTTGACAATAGCAAATGTCAGAGGAAAGCTGAGTTAACAATATCATGCCTGTTTATGTCATCATTATATGATTCAAATTCTCTTTAGAATTCAAATTTGCAAGGCAAATATGTATGCAAGCAGAGCAAAAAGATAATCACTTCCTGATTTTCTTTTGATGAGGGGCTTGGGGACCAAGAGTGAGACAAAATGCATTCTTGAATCGTTGAACCCGATTAAAATTTTTATCAAGTACGTTTTCACGGATTTTCAGTACATGCAATCATGTTTAATCTTTTGAATCAAATTGATTTTTTTTCTAAATTGTATGTTTGCATGCGTTTTTCTGTTAATCGACTTATCGAAATTCGATGTCGATGACTTGTTTAAAGTGAAACAATATTGCTCCTATAATTCTTGTTCACAGGTTATATCAGTTCTACATCGTCCCCTGACTATTGATTGCTGTACTCGTAAAATTACGTTTAAACTTACATGAAACTCTTCCCATGGTGACGAGCAACTCTTTCAAATGCGTTCTTGCTCTTTCAAATGCGTTCGACATATATTAACATGTTCTCATTACTCATGCTCTAATTACTGCTGCTTTTTCTCTGATTTTACAACCCAATGCGTTCCAGATGTACTCAGAACGTATGTTAGCATGTTATGAATCATTTTTCTTTAAATAACTAGTTCGTTTAACTCATTCCCTTATCAGCAAATCAGTGATTTTGAATTGAAAAATTGTCCAAAAAAGTTCAATGCATTTGTATTAATCAAACATATTAAATTCTTTACATCATGGATATTCTGAGTAGTAACTTTGATTCTTAAACGTTTTTCATTATTCAAGTGCTATATTTTCAAACGTAACATTTTTTTTTTGCTATTTGAAAAATATTCAAGCAGTGGATGTTTATCCGAAATGGTACAATCACAAATTTCAGAAAAAGGATTTAGTTTCTAGGATTTCAACAAGAAATACTAATCAAGCAAAGAATAGCTGAAACTTATACATATTGAAGATGTGATGTCAAATATTAGAAGAGACCTGGCAGAGTGAATGGCATATTTCCAAAGGTCAAGGTCACATAGCAGTTAATGTTTTGTATACTTGACAAATATCCTGTTAGAAGGTTTTGAAATGTTCAAATTCATGCTTTATGGCTTATTTCAAAAGGCAAATTTAATTGATCTTGAAAACATATTTCAATGGGAAAGGATTTAAGGTGGAAACTGTTACAAAAATGTTCAACTCAGAAATACTGTTTTGATGTAAACATATGATTAATATTACAGATATTACACGAAGAACATTAGCTATACTATCATTTTAGAAGTATACAGCTGTAATCTATGTGTGCCAAAATTTAAATATGTATATGTTAGCGGCAATAAGGGGAATCAGGCAGTAACGTTATTTCCTAGGCATTAAGCTACTGCCTAGGCAGTAACTTATTGCCTAAAAATTTCAGGTTATAAGCTTACTGCCTAGATATTTTTGGGTGAATTTTTGAAATTGTCTTCATTCATGTCATTCGGCATCTCAATCCCACATTTGATCAAAATGTGACGACTAGTTACAATGATTTTCAAAGATAGTTTTACTTTTTACCATGAGAACTTATACAAAAATATTTTAGAAAATATGTTTACTATGACACACCTTCATGTCACTATGTATCTTAATGGAATGTTTAACATTAGCCAATTTGGCGTCCGAGGCAGCGCCACTTGAGGGTAGATGTCATAATATCTATCAAACACATTATCATTCAGAAAAGCAGTGAGGAAAGATATTTTTTATGGATAGGGAATACACATGTAAAATTCTACCTCAATCTGAAATTGTATTGAACAAGGGTATAAGAGAATGTTAACACATTCTGGCCATTATTGAAATAAATAAACCAAGCCGTTCTTTTTTTTGATAAAAATGTTATATCAATCAATATGATTTGACAATTTGAACTTTTTAACTCTTTAAATGTACTTAGGCAGTAGCGTTACTACCTGGTCAAAATTGCAGGCAGTAGTGTTATTGCCTAAGGCAATAATGCTACTGCTTGATTAAATGAGCCTTTCTCCTTATTGCCTAGGCAGTGTCTAATTGCCTAGGAAGCAACGCTACTGCCTGATTCCCCTTATTCATTGAAAATTGCCACTAAATTTAAAGTTAATTAGTCAGAAAACTCATTGATTATTATTCTCAGACCCAAATGTCAGAAGTTCATTTGTTTTACATGCTGGATATAATTCAACATCCAGAATTGATTAATAATTAATTCTGCTTCATTTAGGGGAACCATATTGCATTCATACTTCATAACACTATGTCAACAAATTATAATAACAATTATAA
Source organism: Steromphala cineraria (assembly GCA_916613615.1). NCBI lineage: Eukaryota > Metazoa > Mollusca > Gastropoda > Trochida > Trochidae > Steromphala > Steromphala cineraria. The sequence goes on along the minus strand of OU744731.1, from coordinate 56,024,063 downwards.
CAACATTTGAATAAGTTTTATCAAGCAGAACTTGTTGACAAACCCATCATTATCCAAGATGAGAAACATTTGAAAGAATTTAATATGTAGATTGTGATTGCTGATAACGAACAATGCAAGTGTATGCTTTGCCTCAATGTTGTAAACTAGCATGACTTTATATATTTAAAGTGTAGTGAAGTTTAATATTTTAAAAGTATGTTTACTGTATTCCTTGAATTTTTGGCCGAAATTTTGTGACCAACCTATTGAAAAATCGGACCAAAATTCATTGCACAGGAGAAAAATTACCAAAATGACCAACGCGGCAGCCAACTCCGAATTAGGTACTCATTGCCGCCCAAGTTGTACCCATTGGATGCAATTATGGTAACTAAGACGTGGTGTAAATCCTACACACATAATGATGATGTCAACAAAAGCTTTGGCATTTTGAAGAGGGTACTGTACTTTTGACATCGAATTAAGTATTTCATTGTTGATTAAAATATGTAAATATTATATGACACTTTGGACGAACATATGTTTAGCTGAAGAAAACTTATAAAACTAAACTACCTATAAAAATGCCTTGTGTTCATCTTACATATTGAATAACAAATAAAAAAAAAATAATTGCATTATTATGGCTCTGGGGAATGTTTGTCTATGCAACCTTTCAAAATTGATGGATCTGGATGTTCAATATCGCATTCCACACAATAGTAAATTCAATTACTGTCCGGTCAAATTTCTATCATCAATAATTTAGCACTTTTCATAACTAAAATGTTTAATATGTGATGTAAACATCTCGTGCCCTCTTAACAAACTAAAGCCCAATCTGTATTTATGTAAATGTACGAAATAAAAGAGTCAGAGTCTGTTTTAATCTTACATTCTGAAAAATCAACCTCACACGTTCTCACTGCTCAAAGCAACACTGTATGACACTTGTTCCATCAGATAGTTCTGAGAGGATATTGGGTAAATTACTTCCAGAACTAATGCTGGCTGAAGGGTCTCCTGATGTCAATCACTACACTTTTCTTATTAAAAGGGTAAAATCTTAGGATTATATCACAGTGGATGAAGCTGAAAGGCTTGTTTGAGGTAAGAAGATATTCAAACCAGTGAGGTGTTTCAGTGACATGGATTCAAGTTATAAAGAGACCCTCAAATCTATGAAAAAGCTGGATTTTATCATCTAGAATATTAATTCAAATATGTGGATTAAGCTGTATTGGAGAACACAAATAGGTTATTTGGACTAGTTAAATTTTTAAGCGACAAGGATTCAAGAAAATAAACTTAAATCTGGATTTTTATTTCAAAATCCAAAAATCCAAAATCCTAATTCCAACATGATGAGATGCCATTTTCTAAGATGGGTTTTTTTTTCATTCTTAAAACATTTGTAAAATATGTTAATATCAGTAAAAAGTGATTACAAGCAATGTTCAAGCTTAAAAGTAGATCAATATGTTGTTCAAAAATCTCAAAAATACATTTGATTTAGAAAAAATGTATTAATCCAACAAAGTACATTAATTCTGAGATGAAAAGAAACTGTACTTCAGCGAATATTCAACTGTTTCAAATTGTGACATGTTTTTGAAAATTTTGTCAATATTTCGAAACACTATCTATGTGTTAGAGTATACTTTCCAAGTCACTGATATCCGATATTATTAAACTGTTTAAGTTTTTTAGGCGTTTATGATCAACAAATCAATCTTCTTCTTACTTCTCTGAAGAAAATTCACGAACAAGCACTAGTCAAACTTGTCATTTCTAGAGAACATCTTATCTATTGTGTAAGATACATGGAATATTCATTTCTCTGGTGGTTAGAGTAAATAAGTTCATACTCCAACGCCATATTTGTTTACAACAGGAAAATATTTATCAACAATTAATGATTTTCTTTTCTTTGTGATCAGACATGAAATTTGCATAAGTAGGAATGCATTGTAAATAAGAGAAAAGAAAGATTGAATAAGTGGAGATACTGTAAGAAACTTGACTGTAACTGCTTTTTTTAATCCATCATCACATACATTTTGTTAGCCTGATGAGTTACAACAAATTTCCTGTAACAATGTTATATTTGGGATCACACTATCTTGAAAAGTACAGATTCTTGTACTTTTTCGGGCCGAGTCCCATGCGAGATTCGAACCCACACCCTCAGAGTCAGGCAACACCGCCAGCAATGACCATACCAACAGCTAACCAACTCGCCCGTTTCGCCATCCACAAAAATGGAGCTCAACAAGCGGTAGTTAAGCGGTCGTTACATTCATTACCCCTCTGATAGATGTTTTTGGCACAGTTCCCAAAGCTGAATGTATAAGAGATAAATGTCATTTAGATAGTGAACAAATGTAACAATGTTATATTTGGGATCACACTATCTTGAAAATTTCCTTTGTTTTTAATACTAAATCTATATTCATGAAAATAGTATACTAAATCTATATTCATGAAAATAGTGGGGGCCGCTTGCTACATGTCTGATAAGTTACAATTTTGATCAAAATGTTGACACAAATGTAAGTGTTTATTTACTTTAATTTTGTATTCGAAAAGATGGATGACAGTGCATCATTACTCTATCAAAACGTTGAGGGTAGCTATTGTTAAGAGGATAATGTTCAACATGGAACCTACGGCTTTGTTATTGCAAGGCTTTCTATTACAGTCATTTCATCAACAGTTTATATAAAAATCATCATTATGTCAAATGTGCAGAAGAGATTATTTTATTCATGATGGATTTTTATGATTGTTGACATTCATTACGATACTCTTACAATGACCTTCCAAATCTATCAATAACAGAGAACAGAGAAAAGCTACGTAGTCCTTAACAACAAATATTAACTTAATTGGTAAGAAAAAAGGCATTACAGTTTGAGATTATAAATAAGGATCAATGATAATGCATTCGGTTACGAGTATCATTGGTAATTTTTTTCACTATTCTTAAAGAATTTAGGACCAATTACTTCTAGCACAAAATGTTAGCTATTTATGGACCTAAGGGGATTTACTTAATTTTCTGATTGAAAAATAGAAAATTCATGGGATTAAATCTGGACAGCTTAAGCCTAAGTTAAAGTACAGCAAATATTGAGTAAAAGTTAGTTATAGAGCCAACTGAGTATTTCGATAATAGTGATTAGAAGTGGGTAGAGCCTAGAATTCTGAAGAAAAAAAAAGATTTAGAATCTTTTTCTGTCTTCAAAATGCTTCAAACTTCAGTTTCGTGGCAGAATGGAAAATTACACTTCTTCAAAATGCACCAAAGTAGGAAATTCTATAACAGTTCTTTATTAAAAGAAAATCACTTTGTATTGTGAAATATTCAGCGTTGATAAAAGAAATTCATAAAAGGTTGCTAAAGGTTTTTAAGTTATCTAAATTTATCAACAACATTGTAAAAAGTAACTTACTTTGATATATAATGTTATCAATCTGTCAAAATGACAAAAATATTGATGACAATGTGGGCGGGAAAAGTAATGTTATAGTTCTTCTTACTTGAAAACAACTCAAACAAGTTTTCGAAAAATCTTTTTAAATTGCTGAATAGTTTGTAGCATTTTTTGAAAATGTTTAAAACAATGCTGTGAGAATTTTTCAAGTTTCTTAATGTAAACCCTGAAGCTACACCAAGCACAAATAAAACATAGATTTAGGAACGAAATCAGTTGATAAAGTCAGTCGATTGAAGCATGAAATCATTTTTATTATTATCCAGTGACACAAAATAGCATACTTTTAGTTTCAGACATTGCACAGTGTTTTATCGTGTGCTTTAGCTCTCAATGTTAATAATGACAATATGTTGAAGCTGAACAACTGTTTAAAGGGATTGATTGTTCGGTTACAGATATATTAGAATATTGTGTGAGAGAGTAAGTAATATCATATACATATAGCTTATGCATTCGAATCATTATAATCTTACGTAAAATCAGGATATCTTCTTTCTATACGAAATAACAAATCATAATTTTCAAAACTTCTGAGGAAATTTAGACAAATGGTAGGTTCATCTTGCTTTTTATTGGAACATTAATTGCAAACTTTACTCAAAGGTTGAGGATGGATATTCACAAAAACGCAAAGGGATTGGATTTTGGTAATTTGAAACAGATTTCGACGTCATTGTTGCTTCTTAATTCAATTAAATAAATATCCATTTGCAAAATCTTCTAAATTTTACAAAATTGAAAAATTACCCCAAGCTCAATTTTAACCAGTTGAAACAAGTCGGAACTGACAAGAACTCTTTTCCCTGAAAACCGCAAGGATGCTACGTATTATATTAGATTTCGAATCATTATCATGAGGGGACTTCCGGTTGCGCATGGGAATCAACAGGCCACGCTAAGTTTGAGCTCCCGCTACCCCTTCACTTGTAATCCAAGTTAATCAGGAAACCTACATGACTGAATAAAACTTTTTTGAACATATTGCTTAGTAAAACCGACAAACTTAATATAACCGTGCTCATTAAAGAACGTTTGGATAAAATAATCTGAATTTTTGTCTTCGTACAAAATGACTACGTCCCGCTCTATTGCTACGACAGAGGAAATTGTTAAAGGTGCCGAGAAGAGACTTACTGCGCTTATCCAAGAGGTAAACATTTCTGTACAAGACATAAAAGATGTTGTCAAAGAGCTGAAGACAAAAGTCGATGGCATTGAGCACGACGTGGCCGTACAGGGGACCGAGATAAATAAAGTACGCTCAGAAATTGCCGACCATAAGAAAAACTACTCAACGCTCGAACGCCAGTATATTCTCAAAGATATCCACGATCGCAAACCGAATCTGCTGTTTTATGGGATAACAGAAACGCCAAAAGAAAACACCGAGCAAGTACTCAAAACTTTTTTTATTGACAAGCTCAATTTCCCAGCAGACACGACTGAGAATATGCTATTGAAGACGGCACATCGCCTCCCAAAATCCGAATATCAACGCAATCACAACCCATCGGCTCCGCGAAGCATTATTGCCACCTTCATCAAGATGAGCGACCGAGACGACGTGTTCGACGCGCGTAAAGTCCTGAAGGGAACCGGAATCAGCGTGCAAACTGACCTACCGGCTATGATGAAGAAACGGCGGGCAATCCTGAGTCGGCAGGCGAATGAAATACGTGAAGAAAAGAACCTTTGGACAAGAGTGCGCGTTCTAGGAACTGAGATTGTACTCGAAGTAAAAGAACCTCATAATCCATCTTCACCGTGGAAAAAGTACGACGAAAACCCTATCATGTAACTGTTGACACACGGATATAAACAATGTTTTCCTATAAACATTCGAATACACCAAAAAAAGTGAATAAATTAACCCATATTCCCCGCTTTATAATTCCATTAACTTTAAAAACCCTCAAGTTATAGATACTACGATCTGTTACTTCCATCATATATCATCTACCAATTGTTATAGGAAAAATACATTTAGTTGTATTTCGTGTCTTGAAAGATGCGAAGTAGTTGTATAACAACACTTTGTGGCTATATGCACGTGCTTTTCGTGAGCGGGAATGTGAAGCCGCGTGTGTGAAACCCGACGAACGGTTAATTGAGACAGAAATATTTTGTCACTGTGTCATATTTTGTGTTTGTATTGAGTGAAATGTGTGTTCATAAGGATTCCATTTACGGATTTACATGGATTATGATGTCACATTATCTGTGAGTATGATATTTTATGTTTTAGTACTCATTTTCTATCACTACTCTGAATGAGCTGGAGAAGCTGATACTAGTTTTATTACTGCAAAGAACATCTGACTATGTTTTTGGTCTTTTTTGAAAACATTATTTTGGAATAGAATTCCACTGTGTATTTAGGTGAAGGGGTGAAAGCGGAAGCTTTTAGGTTTCTGTTTGTAGCGACGGAGGTCGTGGCATTTATTTTCTTTATGTTCTTGTTCATGTCCTTGCTGTATAGAATCACTTTTGCTCTTCATGTCTTCCCCGCAACATGCATAATGAAATCGGGTATCACAACAATTGTTGAACATATGTTAGACACAATAACGACAAACTATGACAGAAAAACTTAAAATTTGGTCGTCAAATTGCCAGGGATTAAATAACTATAAGAAAAGAATAGATGTATTCGAAAATCTGAAAAAGAAAAATGGAGATATATATTGTATTCAAGATACGCATTTCACTAAAGATATAGAACAAAAAATCAAATTAGAATGGGGTTCATCTGAAACGAGATTTAGTTCCTTCACTAGCCAATCACGAGGAGTAGCAATATTATTTCAGGATAAATTTGAATTCAAAATAATTGAGGAAATTAATGACAATGAAAATGGAAACTATCTAATACTAAAAATAAAATTAGATGATGAGATAATAAGTTTATCTTGCATATATGGTCCAAATACAGATACTCCTGAATTCTATGAAAATATCAAGGAGACGATTAAAAGTCTGGAAACAGAAACTAATATAATATGTGGTGATTTTAATTTAGTCCAAGATCAACAAAAAGACACATTTAACTATAAACATATCAATAATCCAAATTCAAAACAAGTTGTTCACGACATGATGGAGGAACTCAATTTGTACGATCCTTGGAGAGAATCGCATCTTGATCTGAAAAGATATACATGGAGAAAATCAAAACCCTTAAAACAAGCACGCTTAGACTATTTCTTAACAAGTAGAAATCTAGAGAAATCTGTTACTTCTACAAGCATAACCACTAGCTATAGATCTGATCATTCAATGATTCTATTGGAAATACAATTCACTAAACTTGAAAGGGGAAAGAGCTTTTGGAAATTTAACAATAGTCTACTCCACGATAAAAACTACGTAACAGAGGTTAAGCATGTTATTGAAGAAACAGTAGAACAATATCATACTCATAATAGAGAAGGTGAAAAAGTACTAAAAATAGATAAACAGTTATTCTTTGAAACTTTACTGTGCAACATCAGGGGCTTTACAATAAAATACTCTTCAACAAAGAAAAAAGAAAGAAAAAAGGAAGAAAAAGAAATGAATGAACGGTTAGAACGGTTAGAAGAAGATTTAGACAAATGTATGGATGTTGATAAGGAGGCCTTTCTTGTGCAAATAGACGCAATAAAACAAAGAAAACTTGAATTGAACAAAATATATACAGACGGAATCATACTTAGATCAAAAGTAACATGCATTGAAAAAAATGAAAAACCAACCAAATACTTTCTCTCTTTAGAAAAACAAAAGTTCTTAAATAAAGCAATTAATAAATTAGAAAACGAAGGTAATAGTATAACTAATACCACTGAAATCATTGAACATGTGAAATCCTATTACAATACTCTTTACTCAAGTAAACAAGTTGAAGATATAGATCTTGATCAACTATTCACTAATATAGATATTCCTAAACTAACCAATGACAGTTCACAAAGTCTCGAAGGAGAACTCAAATACCAAGAGGTTCTTAACGCACTAAAGAACATGAAGAACGAAAAAAGTCCAGGTCCATCCGGTTTTACAACCGAATTTTATAAATTTTTCTGGAAAGATATAAATTCCTTTTTGATAAACTCATTAAATTCGGCTTTCCAAAAAGGAGAAATGTCAATAAGTCAGAAACAAGGGCTAATAACATGTATTCCTAAAGCGAATAAGTCTAAGGAACATATTAAGAATTACAGACCAATAACACTACTAAATACATCATATAAAATTGCATCTGCTACAATCGCTGCCCGTATCAAAAACATATTACCTAACATTATTGATGAAGATCAAAAAGGCTTCATGAAAGGCAGATACATTGGAGAATGTACAAGATTGGTACAGGATATAATGGAATACACAGATATTATGAACATGCCAGGTATCCTTATACTAATAGACTTTGAGAAAGCCTTTGATTCAGTAGAATGGAAATTCATAGATAACTGTCTTGACTTTTTTAACTTTGGGCCTTCGCTTAAAAGATGGATAAAAACCTTTTATGAAGATATAACTTCAAGTGTTTTAGTTAATGGATTTGCATCTGACTTTTTTAATATAACAAGAGGATGCAGACAGGGTGACCCTCTGTCGCCGTATATCTTTCTGATATGTGCGGAAATACTTGCCCATATGTTACGGACAAATCCAAATATAAGAGGTATAAAAATGCTTGATCTTGAATATCTTCTTACCCAATTTGCTGATGATACAACTATTATCCTAGATGGCACCGAAAAATCGTTTAATGCAGCCATGGCTGTTTTAAATAAATATGCTTCCTTCTCTGGTCTCAAAATGAATATTGAAAAAACTAAAATTATATGGATAGGATCAAATAAGTTTTCTTCCACAAAATACTATGACTCGCTTGACATGGATTGGACACAGCGTCCTTTCACACTTCTTGGTATACAATTTCAACATAATATGGCAGAAATGGTTGAACGAAACTACAAAGATAAACTTAAGAAAATTGATAATCAGATGACAGTATGGTCACGTAGGGACCTCACACCTATGGGTAGAATCACAGTTTTGAAAAGTCTTATTCTGCCAACAATAAATCACCTCTTTACATCAATCCCTAACCCAAGTGCAGATACAATTAATAAGCTACAACAAAAGTGTTTCTCATTTATATGGAGAGGTAAACCAGATAAAATAAAACGAAACTTGATTGTTCAAGACTATAAACAAGGTGGTCTAAAGGCCCCTCTGATCCTTGAAACAATACTATCTCAGAAAATATCATGGATACGAAGATTGTATACTAAAAGTAATAAGCTAAAAAATCTAACAGATGCCTTTCTACCAAATAGTGTTTTAGACCCTGTAGAAATGGGATCAACTTATCTGAGAAAATGTATTATACCACATATCAAAAACACTTTCTGGAAAGATGTTTTCAATGCATGGGCCACCTTACAAAGCAACAGAACTATTAATGATGTTAAAACAGAGTACATTTGGACAAATGACAACATATTGATTGACAAAAAACCTGTGCTGATCAAACGTTATGTAACATCAAATGTAAAATACATTAACGATCTTCTGAAAGAAGATGGTTCATTTTTAAAATTCTCAGAATTTTGTAAAATATACCCTGTCAAAACAAACTTTCTGGAATACATGGGCTTGATTAACTGCATAAGAGAATATATTTTCAAAAATTCACTATTATTAGACAAACAGGTAAATATGCCTTTTATTCCAAATCATTTGAAAATACTATTTAAAGCACCAAAAGGATGTAAAGAATTCTACACAGAACTAATGAAAAAAGATTGTCTAGAAAATCAAGTCAACTATGAAAGAAAGTGGGAAATTGACATTGGCTCAGATATAAGTAAAGAATTATGGACAGTTTATAATTATATCCCATTTCGAAGCACTATTAGCTGTAAATTAAGATGGTTTCAATATCGCATTATTCATAGAATACTGACAACTAACAAAAGTGCTGTTATCTACAAATTACAAACTTCACCTTTATGTACATTTTGCAACAATACAAATGAAACTATAAAACATCTTTTATTTGATTGTGTACATGTAAAAAGCTTGTGGCGTCACTTGTTAAATTGGATTGAATTGAATTCTGGAATCAACTTAGAGCCAGATATAACACATATTATATTTGGTTACCAGGAAAAGAGAAACGATGTATTAAACTTGATCTTTATTGTTACTAAACATTACATATATACCTGTAAATGCCAGAACAAGAGGCCGCACATCAATGGTCTTAAGTCTATCCTTCAAGATACCTATAACGTCAGTAAACAGCATCTTTACACTGAGTGTAGATATGAAAAGTTCATCTCCTTCTGGTCCTCATGCCACAGCCTTTTTACATAATCCATTTCTACTGAAACTGTCACATTACCATGTAATTGTATACCGAAACTTACAATGTCTTGTCGATTTGACACCACCTGCCACACTTGATCAATATGTACATATTATTTTGAAAATGTATGTTGTGTATTGACGTGATGCCTACAAAAAGAAATAAAGTGATAAAAAAAAAAGAACTCTTTTCCCTGAAAACCGCAAGGATGCTACGTATTATATTAGATTTCGAATCATTATCATGAGGGGATAAGGCTTAAATAAAATATGATTCAAATGTAAAATATATTCTAAGATGATGAGTTAAGGATTGGCAATGAGGCTCTTTCATTTATCTTGAAATACAACCATATTCTCTAAAACAAGTCATGTTTTTCAAAAAGCACCCATACGTGTCATTTGTTTCAATAGCAAGGATAAAGTTTCAGGTGTTCTTGTTGTTATTTAAAGAGTAAGAGATGTAAAACATGACGAATAACACCTTTGACTATAATATCAAGTATGTCAAAATAGATTTTCATATCTTTTCTCATGGAATCTATGGTTTGATCACAAGACAACTGTCTGTATGATTAATCATTTCTAAACTAATTATTTTCTCACTCAAAGGAGAACATTAATCACTTTTCTTTGTCTGATCGACCACCGTCAGTGTTGATTTGATTTTTATATTTCCTAGATACCTTAAAGGGGCAGTAGCACGTTTTTAGGGGGATTATAAGGTGATGTCAGGAAAACGAAAATTAATGGTTCCAATTGAAAGACAATGTAGTTAAACTAAATGGGGCAGTAATAATTCAAATACATAACCTTAAGTTTAGCCATGCGATTCCTTTTTCTTACACAAAATGAATAAAAGGTGTTCACACAAAAATGGCGGCCAATGAACTTTATGTGAATCTTTATAATTCGTCCTCTGACTGTGGATGATTGGTTTGTGTTATGAGATTTTTTACACCATCAAAGTAATACATTTAACATTAACTTACAATTATCAGTGAACCATTGAAAATATAAATTTGTCAAAAAACGTGCTACTGCCCCTTTAATGGTTATGAACATTCACAGAAAAACTAGGAAAATTATAGTCTCATGGTTGATGATGATGGTATTTAAAAAGCAATATTATGAATAAGCTTTGAAGACGTTGATGAAGGAGAACTCACAGAAATCTCAAAATCGCAAAAGCATCAATGTGATTTGAAGATAACAAATATCAGAAAGAGCCGAGTTCATTTCTAAATGCTTTTTCACATCATCTTAGATCAAGCGTCTACGCTGCCTTAAATTCCCTCCTTACATGTAAAGCTGAATCTTCAAAGTTAATATGAATGCATTTCCTTTGATGCTTGCAATGATTTTTAGCATGGGGGACCAAGACTGAGACAAAAGGCTGTGATGTGTGATCTTCCAAGCCCATTATTGAATCACAGAAACTTTTATCAAGTACCTTCGCACGCCTTTTCAGTACATGCAATCATTTTTTATTCTTTTGAACCTAATTGAAGCTTCTCAAGAGAACGTTTGCATGCGTTTTTCGGTACATCAAATTATCCGAACTGTGTTTAGACTGTTGATACCGTTCAGTTCAAACCATGTATCCTTTTTGTCATGTTCGCTTCATGTTTATTAGGTTCTATAGCATTTGTTGACTATTGCTTTTATCCTTCTTACACTTACAGTTTAACTTACATGCAACTCTTCTCATGGTTACGAGACACTTCTTGACAATTTCATTAGGTCCCCATTCTATTGGTAAACGTTCTAGAAGAACAATATGTTAACATTTAAGAACAAATAACTAGCGGATTTATGTTGATATCAAGTTTGTTCTCGACTGTTCTAATTACTTGTTTTCTTATAAGCAGCTTGAGAGTGGAACAAAATTTTGGTATAGAAAATAAGAACATAGTAAGGAAAATTACATGTATCATTTATAATATGGTCATTCTCATATTTTTAGATATTAATGAAATTTACAATTGGATGAAGATATGAAATCTTTAATGATAAAGGATTCACGATCACAGATGGTTGGAGAAAACGATAATTCACATATATTGTGCTTAAATCCATATATACACAAAGAATTTAGTTAAGCACCACCAATGTTTTCAGAAAAAAGCTTCTGCTAATAAACCATACAAAGTTCCAGAAAAACAATTAGGGTTTTTCGATAAAACGATCATTTAACAGTATAAAAATGAAAATTTCACACAATTTACGATTCATTGTCTTTGGATAACTTTTTCCCCTGGCTTGGTATTTTTGAAAATCCAAGTTTACTTATAATTGAAAATGAAAGTAAATAATTTTTGCTGGAATATGGTAATGATAATTCTCTTGACTGAATTGATATTTTTTAGTAAGGACCTCTTAGCAAATGTAAGTCGTTAGAGCCGTTTGAGCCTTCAAAATCACAAAATATTTAAAAATCAAATTTGAAAAAATCTTCCCTAAGAAAAAAATGGAGACTCTTTAAGATAATGGCTTATCTAAAGGGAGAAGAAGTGTTTGACCAACAAGTCCAACTCAAAGAATCTCAAATTTACTCACAGGTTTGAAAATTTTCGAAATTTTCTCAATTATGGTTGAAAAAAGTACTGAAAATTCAATATCCTGCTAGGCTTTTATCGTGCATGATAAAAAAGGTTTCTCTAATTGAATGTCAACTAGGGATCAAAAATGTTATTTTTGATTTAAAAAATCCAAAGTTTTATGCGTGGTTTCTCACCAATGACAATAGTTATATTTAGCCAAATTTCAATGGTCTCACATTTTTTCTCATATTTTCAATTATTTTGTACTATAATCATTTTTACGTCAATTAAATTGTAAATAAAACGGCAATTGTTATATCTAGAGTGGTCAATACATCAAATATATCACAATATTCAAAGAGCTCGCAATTTTTTTTACGAAATGGGCGGTGCTTAATTAAGTTCTTTGTGTATAGATGAATAATTCATTTTAGACATTGGCTATTTTCGGCTTTTCTTTTTTAATCAGTGTATGTTGTGCTCAACTTCATTGTGTATAAATCTTATCAAGTTGACAACTTCATTGTGTATAAATCTTATCCAGTTGACAACTTCATTGTGTATAAATCTTATCCAGTTGACTTCATTTCTATTGAATTTCAGGTTTATAAGTCAGGTAACCCAGAAATTACTCTGCGTATTTCAGTAAAATATTTGTTAAATATAAATAAACACTCCAAAAAAGGTAATTATTTAAGCATGTAATCTTCATATATAGGTTTTAAAAGAATAAAAGCTGCAATCAAGTGTCTTACCCACTTACTCACTTGCATCACTATTTGTCTGTAAGCAAATCTTAAGACCCCAAAGAAAAGGGTGTATTGAGGGTATACCTAAACTCTCTAAACCTAGATACATTTTTAAAAAAAGATAACTACACTCAAAACAAAATAATTTCCTGACGTTCTCCTGTCTGAAATCCTCGTAAGTCAAGTGTCATTAGATTGACTCATCATTTCAGAGCCAACCAATATTGTATAACAGCATTATGAAGGTTCGAATTCGTAAGAATGGTCGAAAACTGGGCAATGACGCAGGTCAATCAGTCAAAAGTAATTTTGAAAAATTATCTACAACAGTCAAAATGACAGTTATGGCTTGATGATGTTTAAAAGGTAATATAACTAGTTTTCATGTAAATTGGACGTATAAATTTGGCTTCAATGCATATACATGTAAATGGCTGCTATATTTCCCTGAAAACAAAATTAAGCATGTAAGTGCCATTATGAGATCAAGATGTTTTTAATAAATATCATGAATTGTGCCATCCTCAATCGTTTCATAAGCAAGACATTATGTGTTGAAAATTACGGAGTGGCTCTTTAAGTCAACAAATGTACAATATTCTTAAAATCCTAATGTTCTTAAACCAGTAACAGGTAAATCTACTATACAAATAACCATGTCACATAATCTTTGAAATGTTGCGTTGTGGGGCTTATGTAATACCAGCGTTTATAGGGAAAGTATCACAAACTTCATAATCGTTGTTACACCATCTGTGCAATGAATATTACTGAATATCTGTTTGAATGTATTGGTTAACCCGCTTTCCTTCCCCAATAACAGAACAAAATCAATGACATTATGTGCAGTAATTTTACGCTTACACCCAGCAGTTTGTTACCCTGGGGTATTTATAATGATTAAGTATGTGCCGTCCTGAGAATATCGTGAAACTCTTTACACATTGAAGACGAATTTCACTTTTTATTGTTTTTTGGTTTTTTTCATTACACACCCACAAACAACTGCTGTTATTTTCACCACAAATGTTCACATATGTTCGTGTAAAGTGCATCCGATACCAATGCACGTATCTAAACTGTAAGTCAAGCCTCAAAGGGGTCGCTGGTACATCGTCCTCCAAAACTGTCCTCGTCGTCTGTGTCTTCACCAAGAGCATCGTCCATCAGAAGACAGGCTTCCTTGAGGGTATGCCCCTGGAGCCAGGCTGTTGTGACGCCTGGCTCCTCACTTACGATCCCCGTTACGACGAACGATAGCTGAATCATATTTGTTTGTTCTCTACCCAGCGCAAGACTTAATTTTTACTGGCTGGTCTTGCAAGTCATCCTCCCGATTCTTGCAATTGGACCTCCATGTAGGAGACCCAAAGCTTGCCCCTCTTCAGCTTAAACAGACGGTTGATAGACAAGGACAGGACTGAACCTGAATACTTCTTATGTAATAAAATCCTATCTAGAGTTATTCCTTAAAATTTAGTACACGTTCATTGAATTCATTGCGTCCAATAAATATACTAGGATAGTAAAACTTTTGACTTCATGATAGGTTTCTTATGTTTAGAACTTAAGATTATACAAATGCTTATACATTTAAAAAGAACCATTTCCGTGGCTTGAATACCCTGGACGTGCATCCTCCCGGTATGAAGGAAGGTGTGATGGATAGCCGTCTCATGAGGGCCCGGACCCCCTCTGTCTGATGACCAGAAAAGGCGTCCAACACAAGCATCGATGATCGCCGCTCAGTGTATGGCTAGACTACGTGAAGCAGTCAGTCAGTCCATCATGAGGGCGCTGTCCGTCCACATAACAAAATAAATTTACTTTTTGTCCGATGAGAATGATATATTTGTTAAATTTTAGTCATCATTACATACCATATTGTGAACTAAAAACATGTTTTTCATCCTCCTTTCATGTAAAAGACGAAGATGTTAACATATACAACAAAAATATCACCGAGGTAATTATAAATACTGCTAACGTAGCCATTCCAACCAAAAGAACTCACAATAATAGACCTGTACGAAACAGGCATGTAGGCTCCCAATGTATCACCTGGTAGGACTTGGGCACAGGGCAAAATGGTTAAAACTCTTCATTAAAAGTTCACGATGTGGCTACCCCCGGCGCTTTACCAAAGTATCTGGTAATTTTCTCAGTACCAAATATTCAACTACAATTTTATTGTATCACAATTAAAAATGCCATTTCAAATATTATACTTTAAAGCTTCTTACCTCAATATAATTTCCCATACACAATATTTTCTTTCTATCTCTTTCAGGTACAACGCCATGTCACATTACTATTTATTTATTTATTTTATTTATTTTTTGGTAATAACGCAAAATAATAATTTATTTATGAAATTCATCTTAAACCAAAAATAAAAAAGTGGGTACGAGTTCTCCTGCAGATTTGGGTACGAGTTTTCAGATTTTTGTGGGTACGAGTTTAGTTTGGGTACGAGTTTTCCTACAGCCGCAACCTGTTCCTTCAGGGGACGCTTTCCTGTGCAGAAAAATGATAGCAGCAGCTAGTACAAAACAATGATAACAAACGGTACAAGCAGATAACACAATTTTGAAACGATTAATCAAACAATACTCTTAATTTGCTCTTGTATATTAGATGCATGATATATAGTATATTTACAGGTTCTCATTCTGAAGTCTACGTCTATATTCCTCAAAATAGAAATGAAAAATTCGCATCGAAAAAAAGGAATAGACTAATGTCACAAATATAAAGTTCGCGACATAACTAACAAAATCACCATTGGGGGCAACGTCTTTCCGCTGGCTGTGACAGCTAGTACTACAGTAGGGGTCCTCTTGTCAGCCTCTGTCCCCCGGGTGTTGACAGTAGCAGCACCGGTCTTCTCGTCAGTCCTGCTTGTCCTAGTGTCAAAGTTGATCAAAGTTTCATCCATGTTAATATTGAAGTCCTTATCAACTTCCAAGTCTTCTTGAATTTCTCGTATGCGATTGTGAAATACTTCGACCCTCTTCGTGAGATCTTCAGAGAGTTTTTTGCGCTTGGTGGGTCTTAATAATTTGCCTGGCTTTAAATACCTTGGACGTGCATCCTCCCGAAATGAAGGCAGGTGTGATGGACAGCCGTCTCATGAGGGCCCGGACCTCCTCTGTCTTATGGCGAGGAAAGGCGTCCAACACCAGCATTGATAGTCGCCGCTCAGTGTATCGCCTGACGACGTGAAGCAGTAAGTCAGTCCATCATGAGGGCGCTGTCCATCCAGCCCTTTGTCTGTTCTCTGCCGATCACCCCTTGAACCTGTTCCTACATGGGATACTTTCCTGTGCAGAAAAATGATAGCAGCAGCTAGTACAAAACAATGATAACAAACGGTACAAGCAGATTACACAATTTTGAAACGATTAATCAAACAATACTCTTAATTTGCTTTTGTATATTAGATACATGATATATAGTATATTTACAGGTTCTCATTCTGAAGTCTACGTCTATATTCCTCAAAATAGTAATGAAAAATTCACAACGAAAAAAAGGAATAGACTAATGTCACAAATATAAAGTTCGCGACATAACTAACAAAATCACCATGGGGGTAACGTCTTTCCGCTGGCTGTGACAGCTAGTACTACAGTAGAGGTCCTCTTGTCAGCCTCTGTCCCCCGGGTGTTGATAGAAGCAGCACCGGTCTTCTCGTCAGTCCTGCTTGTCAAAGTTGATCAAAGTTTCATCCATGTTAATATTGAAGTCCTTATCAACTTCCATGTCTTCTTGAATTTCTCGTATGCGATTGTGAAATACTTCGACCCTCTTCGTGAGATCTTCAGAGAGTTTTTTGCGCTTGGTGGGTCTTCATCATTAACGACAGACAGACGCTTGAAAAACTTTTCTTACCAACCACTCGTCGCCTTGAAATCTTTCTCAGTGTAGCTCTTGGTCCGTTGTCTAGAGAGATGGTTTTGTATAGTTTGGTAGGTAATTACTATTATGGTAATTATGTAGGAAACTGACCTACTTTTGACTTTTATATGATATATAGGTAAATGTATATATTGTCAATAAACATTGTGAATAGGTAGAGGGACGAATTATCATTAAAAAAAATATTAAATTCATTAAAACCATCCCAGAAGTCAATTTTCGTCCACCCCCAGTCTTTCTTACTGACTTGAGATGTCTCACAACGGTTGGACTCCCCTCTGACAGATCCCGCCTCCACGTGCTGGTGGCAATCTTAGGTCTTCATTCCACTGCCGTTCCTGCATGCTCACAGGAGAGTTGAACTGCTTCTTTCTTTACATCCAGGGTTTAGAACTTGTACTTCCGTCTCCTTGGTGTACATGTCGGGACTGAAGTGATGACGTCTGATCCGCTGAGGTGACAACGACAGACGATGATCCATCCTCAACGTGCTGTGGGTAATCTTAACTCTTCGCTCCACTGCCGTTTTTGCATGCTCACAGGACAGTTGAACTGCTTCTTTCTTTACATCCAGGGTATAGAACTTGTACTTCCGTCTCTTTGGTGTAGATACAGGTCAAGACTGAAGTGATGACGTCTGATCCGCTGAGGTGAACCCGACAGACTATGATCCATCCCTCTTCAGGGTCACCCTAAACATCAATAAAAATTAAATAAGAAAGAGCTCTCGTTGAAATAAGTGATACGACAATTCGGTCAAATATATGTGCATGTGCTGTGTAATATACGAGAGAATTACTCACTTTCTGGTGCTACAAAAGCGGTTGCAAATGCTAGAAAATGTGTTGTTTTGTTTTTTTCAATATGACTGCATTTTTAAAACATATCTTATGAAATATCAACTCAATGAGTATGGATACTAAAATCATAATTGATCTTTGTGTCTGCTGTAAATAAATTTCCGAAATTACTTGTTTTTATTGTAACGTGTCATTGTCCGGTTTTCGATCATAAACCAAGATTTACATCCATTTGCTTTCAATGTACTGGACTACGTATCAAATAAGAAAGCAATCAGTATTTCCCATAAAATGGTATTCTTTATGTTTATATACATGTGTTTAACATTATATATGCTGTGTGTTCCTTATTTCTGACCCGATGGGCTTATGGCATGGCATGGCGTCCGGCGTCTGTCCATCCATCCATCCGTCAATCCGTCCATCAGTAAACTTTTCACATTTTCGACTTCTTCTCCAGAACCAATGACTCTAGAGAGCTGAAATTTGATGTGCAGACTCCTTGGCAAATGGCGATTCTAAATTGTAGATTGTGTGACCCCATGACCCCAAATGGGGTCAAAACCTTAAAAACCTATTTTCATCTTCTTCTCCAGTTCAAAAATGTCTAGAGAGCTGAATAGTTGTGTGTATACTCCATGGACAATGGGGATTCTGAATTGTAGATTTTGTGACCCCATGACCCCAAATAGTGTCACAGGGGCCGAAAACCTAATTTCATCTTCTCCTCCAGTTCAAAAGGGTCTAGAGAGTTGAAAAGTTGTGTGTAAACTCCTTTGCCAATGAAGATTCTAAATTATAGATTTGGTTACCCCATGACCCCAAATTGGGTCACAGGGGTCAAAACCTCAAAAACCTATTGCCATCAAAAGTCTGATGACTTTATTTTGAACGCCGTCAGGACTCATAGAAAACTTTTAGGCAGACAGACATCACACATCATTCATTACAAAATACTATAAAAGTACAATTGCTAGTCAGCCGTGAAGTTACCAGGTCGAATTATTAGAGACGTCGAATTGTAAGAGAGAAATAGCGGTGTAACACAATTAAAGTAAAGTTTTATTAACTTAACTTAATGACAAAACACAAGATGAGAAACATATGAAAAAATCATGAAATATATAATAGCTAAAAGTTTATTCATAGCATGAAGCTGTTACTACAAACACATTACTTTCAAAACCAAATTTTCAATGAATGTGATAAAAAATAAATTTTAGTTCTATGAAATTCTTCTTGTGTTCATCTTGCACATCGAATAACAAATCAAACAGGTTACACTCACAGTTCACATCAACACTTTACGACAGTTGTTTTTTACAGATAATTCTAACTTATGTTCGCTGGAGGGTCTCCTTGTGTCAATCACTACAATTTTAAGATTGAAAAGCTAAAATCCTGGGATTATATCTCAGTTGATAAAGTTGGGAGCTTGTTTGACGTGGGGAAATAGAGATCACTTGAAGGTTATTTAGCCGAGTAAGGTGTTTCTGCGACATGGATTCAAGTTAATAAATAGACACTCAAGTCTATTAAAAAGCTAAGTTTTGTCATACATAGATTTAATTCAAACGCCGATTTAAGAGTTGTGTTTGTTTTCATTCTAAAAACGCTTGTACATTTATGTAAATATCAGTGAAAAAACAAACTGATTTTTCAAACAATGTTTAAAGGATTTTACTTTCGCTTGTTTGGCGTTACTGACTGAAATAGCCAAACAGTGACAGGAAATTATTTATTCAGACTGCGAGGTTTACAGCTGTGTATAGTTTTGGGAATACATGGTTAACTCATTTACGTTATGATAAATTCGTTTTTTTTTAAATATAATGTATTGTAAAAATCTTTAAGATTTCTATATGTGAATAGAGTGGAACTATATGTTGTTAAAAAAATCGTTTAAGGTAAACCTTGTTTTCATTTAGGAAACATATTTGTGCATTTATGTAAATATCAGTCAAATAACAAACTGATTGCAAACCATGTTTAAAATCTGGAGGTTTTTTTAACTTTGTTTTAATTTTGATAAATGTATCAATCCGACAAATGACATTCACACTGAGTTTAAAAGGAGCTTTTTTGTGCAAATATTCAATCTTTTTAAGTTGGTGACAAGTTTTTGGAAATTTTGTCAATATTTGTAAGGGTTTAATCAGGACGTCTCAACATGTTGCGATGATGCAGTGGGAATGACTTTACCTATAAGTTGAGTTTACCAATAGTTGTAATGCCTTGAATCATACACGTTCAAATTGATTTAGACCAGCTGATTGATTGAACAAATATTGTCAAGTTTCATAGAGAGATCGTGTTTGTCTCATCCACTTTTGAAAATGTCACAAGGTTAAAGCAGTAGTTATTACATAACAATACATTGTTTCTTTATGAATATAAATGCATATAGATATAAATGTGCAAAATATAGATAAAATGGGTACTTAAACAATCTTTTTGTGACATAACAGCACTGTTTCTTGTCAGAAAACTATAAGCTCTTTCTTATTCGAAACAAGATCAAACTACTCGAATTTGTGGTTTTAATATTTGCTTTTACAAATAAAGAAAGTACTTTGTAAGGCATTAATATAGATGACACAAATACTTAATTCGTTTGAAATAAATAGGTAACTTAAACTTAAAGAGCTTTGATATGTTAAATGTATGTGCATACAATCTATCAGCAGTTATGACACATACAAACGAATCATGACATTTGAGAAAATTAACCTGTAATAGAAAAGATACTTCGCTTTGATTTCCCCAAATTGATAAAAATGTTACCAGTTATCCGTCCAAATTAATTGAATCGAAACAAGCTGGACGGAAAAGCTGACTAAACAAACCATTTTGAAGTTAGAATGAAAGTCATGATGCATATGAAGCGTTCTGATTCTCGTGGGCAGGTTTAGTTTTAGCGATTTTCAGAGTTCTGCCGAGTTGAGAAAATGAACGAGAGACGAAAAGTAGTTTTCAAGCTTTAAGTGATAAAGTGAATCTGACAACCGCAAACAAAAAAAGGATTATCACGCATTATTAAGATTTATGCGTTTGAAAAGAATCATCCTCATGACCTTGGTCCTTTAATGGAAAGATTGTTAATTCTGTCTTGAAAAAGGAATAAGATTAGAGGAAGTTGTGTACATTTAAATAGGACAGATTTTTTAATTAGCGAATTTTACTCAATGATAAATGATCCCTTTTATCATACCAAAGAACAATTGTGTTAGGACTTAGGTTTAAGTCTTAATATCCCTTTTATCATACCAAAGAACAATTGTGTTAGGACTTAGGTTTAAGTCTTAATAACCCTTTTATCATACCAAAGAACAATTGTGTTAGGACTTAGGTTTAAGTCTTAATATCCCTTTTATCATACCAAAGAACAATTGTCTAAGGACTTAGGTTAAAATCTTAATAATGAATTTTGTTTCACAATACAAAACTACTGTCTCAGTTAGACTCTCTCAAAAGTGATTCTTGAAATTGAATGAATTGCCTCACAGGTTACAAAGGACTCCTTATTTCAAATTTATTCTTAATGTTTAAATGGAGTTAATAAGAAACATATTGCATTCAATTGTAAATTGCGTTTAGGGTTAATGGATTTCAGACAAAGCATATGACATCAGTTTACGCCTTTATGTTATCTTTTTGTAGTAATTTAATTGAATCAACACGCATTGACGTCACAACATAACACATTGAATAAAGGCTAAAGTATTTTCAATTCAATATCAAACCAGATTGGTTCACAATTCTCAGTCAGCATTTAAGTCCTCTGAATAAAGCATCAAGTCAGTAACAAAATGACTGGTTCCAAAATATAATGACTTCACAAAGTTTATTAATCTGTTTATCAATACTCTCTTGGTCAATGACTTTACCACCAACGTTCTACATGTATGTTCTTTCACTTACGAATTTGATAATAAAACTTCCATTAAATTTTCATGGAACACCTTTAACCATTCAATATAACCCTAAAATTATGAAAATTATTTATCGTATTTGCGTCTTCTTCAGTAAATGTAAAACTTAATTGCTGAACGTCTTACAGGAGTAATATTATGCTAAATGAAATAAACTACTATACTGTACTTTGTTGTTTGTACAGATCAAAAGGATATCTATGAGATAAAAGCCTAGAACCGTAATCGCCAACATAAGGTTAAAACCATAACATCATTTATACATAAATCAGATCTAATTCGAACTAGTTATGAAAAGTTATGCACATACACACATACACACCTTTTTTGGCGACATTGCCATTTGGAAAGAGCATGCTGAAGGTATTCTAACAAAAAATATGAACTGTATTTTTTTTTAAACTCAATGGGGCGTTACAATAATATCTTTGTTTCATTTTAATGCTTGAGTTCAATTTTTTTTGGTCTAAGGCATGTCTTTATACATACAAATTTCATTTATGTTTTCCATTTCCCAAATTACTCCCCCTCCAGTTTTTTTCAGTATCAT
Source organism: Steromphala cineraria (assembly GCA_916613615.1). NCBI lineage: Eukaryota > Metazoa > Mollusca > Gastropoda > Trochida > Trochidae > Steromphala > Steromphala cineraria. Next base: position 56,001,726 of record OU744731.1, on the reverse strand, counting down.
GTCGAAACATAACAGAACCAACAGTCTTTTGGTTGAACAATAATCAAACCCTGTCATTCTGTACCTGAACTCGTGTAAAACTATTTGTTTGAAGAAGGTTTTAGTGATTTCGTTAATTGAGTTGACATTGTTGAAGAGGCTTTCAAACAAACAGCTTCAGTCTATGAAGGGCAGTCCCAAAGTAACCTTAAATGAACATCTTTGAGTAAGACTACATTAATCATACCGAGTACGTATTACAGAAAAGCCACGGAATGTCTTCATATATTTTGATGTCAAATGAATCCTATTTAAACACTACCATCTTAAAGGGATCCAATCAAGTGACATCAACTTCATGAGTTCATACATTCTGATGACATCAGAAATGTCATGTTATGTTTGCCCATTCCCTTCAGTGTTTCAATATCACGTAAAACTTCATCAATCATCAAGAAGAACAGTATTTCGGATAAACAAAAAAACTGTAGTTCTGTACCTGAAAAGGTTTACAACTTTAAATGAATTACTTCTATGTTACAAAATAGCTTTGTGTCTTTAATTAGTTGGAAAGGCTCTTAATCAAACGCAATTGCACTTTTTTTCCTTTTGGGGACAGCTTGAAAGCATCCTTTCATCAAATAGTTAACAAGAGCAATTTCTGATTTTCAAATCCGCCTCTTAAACCTCTTTGGGCAAGCTATGGTTTGTTAGACTACATAAATCGAACTCAGTTCTGTCAAAGAAGTAGAAATCAAGGGATTCGAGTAAAAATATTACTAGATCAATCTCTTCTAGTGTTCGAAAGTCTTAGTGTTTTCCTTGATGGCGTAAACAAGTTGAACAGACTCTTAACCAAACCAAATTGCACTTTTTGTCTTTCAAGGACGTTTCCAAAGTAACCAAATAGTTTTCAAGAACGAAGTCTGATTTTCAAATCCGCCTCCTTAACCACTTTGGGAAAGCTTGGGTTTTATGGACTTCATTAATCCAACTCAGTGCTATTACAAAAGCCGAATCAGGCCAAAGCAATCATTTTGTCAAAACTGCATAATAACATCTGTTTCTTTACTTGTTTGTTATCAGGGCACTTATAACATAGAGGTAAGGTTCAAGTCTGTATTGCTTCAGCTCTCTACATATTGAGTGACGTCATAAACATACTTCAATGTGACGTAATCAGAATATGTGGAGAAGTTCACATGATCTTTATCTACTATCGTAACATCTTTCCTTTTTAAGGAAATCAAAGAGAAGAAGAACTTTATAAATAAACAATCATAAGACATTATGTATCACTTTAAAGTCCATCAGATTCTTCGGCTTGAGAGTGCTATGTTGAATTTATTTTTTATTCATAAAATTCTTCTTCTCTTTAAAAAAGAGAAAGAGTCTTTAAGATAAACAAAAAAGACCATGTTATTATTTTTACTAGATAAATCTTTTCTTGTGTTCAAAAAGATGTGTCTTCCATCAAGGCGTATAATATTTGCAGATGCTCTTTGGAGTGTGTGTATTTCAAGAACAGGTCCAAAGTAACCATTTCTTAAATAATTTACATTAAAGATTTGTAAGTTTGCAAATCCGTTTCCTGAAGAACACTGGGCAAGCTATGGTTTGTTTAAATACATTGATGGTACCGAGTGCTTTTGAAGCGAAATGAAAGTAAAAAATTACATCTATACAAAGATCCCTTTAAGTAAGTAACGCTCTTTGAAACCGTTATTGTTGTAACATTTCATTTCAGGAATATAATTTAGTCAGTGAATTTGAATGCACAAATAAAAGGCTCAATGCTAGCCGGACAATTTCTATAAGCTTTCACATTTGTGCCATAAATGACCATGCATTTGTAAACCATTTCGTAGTGCTGAAATTTGTTTCGCATTTTCAGCTCAAAGACAAAGTTTCACTCTTTTCATATTTTTCAACAATGATTTTATCCAGAAGAATTGATATCCAAATTGTTTGCATATGTACTGATTTACTCAGACAACTTTCTCATCACATTTCAGAATAAGCTGGTTTGGTACCAATCTTGGTTTAGTACTGGTTCCAATGTTTAATGTCCTGGTTACCTTGGACGCCTTACCGGGGACGTAGCTCAGTGGTAGAGTGTCCGTTCGTCACCCGGAAGACCGGGGTTCGATTCCCGGTCGCGTCATACCAAAAGACGATAAAAGATGGGAGTTGTTGCTGTCTAGCTTGACACGCAGCATTGTAAAGTCAGAACAACGACTTAACTGGGGCTGCATCGTGGCTGCTGGGTGCCTAGGCACGAAACAAATTTCCAACATGTACTTGTACTGAGGATAATATAGTGTTATTATTATTATTATCCAAGGACCGTTTCCTTGACATTTTATAAGGTGTGAAACGTTCTTTAAAGTGACACAGAGCATCTTTCTTAAAATTGTATTTGGTTTTGATAAGCTACAACATATCTAATATGCTGATTGAAGTTCATATCTCATCACTGGACCTGCAAATATATATTTTTATATATGTTGCATAATATCTCTAAAATGCTTGATTTTTTGGAAAAATCAAGAAAACATCTCAAATAAAAATAAACTGAAAAGAGATTTTAATTCTTAAATGAAAATTAAACTTGTAAAAATACTTATTTTGACCATTACATGTTTAATAGTCCAATTAATCTACCTATTAGTTACAATACCTAATAAACTCTATCGAATCGAATATATATTCCTGTCAGCTTATGACAAGGTTTTTAAAATTACGTTTGGCGAATTTGCGCGCGCCACTCGAGCCGGTCTACGATTAAAATCCCGACTTTGAATCGCCGTATTTCCGCTCTAATGTACTGATTGACCTTTAACTTGTTATTTTCAGTAACACTTAGTGGTTCCCGATGTAATAACATCGATTTCAAAATTTGACATATGTGATCCTATCAACATACTCTGTGTCTCTTTAACCTTTGACTGCAACACAAGATAATAAGTATTGTATTAGAACGTTGAGTTTTGCATTTTCCTTCACACTCTGGAGGAGTCGAAATTAGAATTTGTTCAATCCAGAGTTTGTTTATTATAAAAAGTAGTTTTGTTGTCATATTCTAAAAATGTTAGATTAATAGTTATGGACCTCTTTCATGCATATAAAGTAGTAACTCTACATAAATTCTTCCAATTTTCGTTTAATAATCATAAAATGATATCAAGTTAAACTTTAAAGACGAGATTACACATATATCCGTTTGGTTAGTTTGGCTATAACGATAAATCAATCAACCTTTTAAACAAATGTGATTTATTTTCTGATTTCCTAGTATTCAGCAGATATTCTGTAAGCCACTTCGCGAATGAGAATTTACCCAATGTAATAGGCTAATGTTAAGGCATTTTTAATTTGTTTATCTACAAAAGAGTTATTATATTTTAAACTGTAAGATAAAACGGTAAAGGAATATTTCGATACTCTAAACGAGTAATTCTACATAAATACTCATTTTCCTTGAATAACCATAAAATGATATTGAGTTTACCTTCACAGACGGAAAAACACATGTTTATTTGTTTGATTTGTGAGAAGCAACAACAGTAAATCAATCAATCTTGTAAGCAAAATATTATTCATTTTCTGATTTGCTGAATATTCAGCAGAATGTTTTCATTTGAAGGCTTATGGTAATATATCATTACAAGAAGGACAATTTACTCAATCAAATGTAAAAGGCCTTTTCATAATGTAAAGACATTTTTAGCTTTTTTGGTCTCAAATAAAACTTTTTTTAAAGGAGAGAATAAGACGAACTGGTGTTTCTCTACAGCATTGGGGAAACATTAGTTATATTATTATCATAAAATTTCAATTCATCTTTCTATCGATGAAATTATGAGAATGCCTTCCCTTAAACAACAAACAATTGACACACAACATGGATGAAATATTTTTTCTTAGGAATTCACCTTTAAAATTCATTCAAATTTGGAATTTTAAGGGGAGAATCAAATGCAAGATAAAATCACATCTTAAGTTTGGTCCGTAGATTTATCTAACCTATGCTCGGAACAATTTTCAAGTTGTTGTAAATGATATCGAAAATGTTATATGGCATAAACAACTCCCCGTACATTGTGCAGACAATCACAAATGCTCGTGACACTTCGAATTAACTCTTGCGACGAGTTTAAAGCATGAGCTTGTATTTGGAGAAAGAAACTTATAGCTGGCAACAATATCGTGTTTCATCTTGAACAAATGATTGCATATGAGTTTGAAATTCAACTTTCTTAAGGTACCACTCGAGCTGCTTTCATCCGCCATATTGAAAGATTAGCATTGCGAGAAAACAAATGTGCTGTAATATGCTTATTCATTAACAAAATTAAGTAATAACTACTTGATTGATAGAAGAGGAGCATATTTACAAATAATTCATAATACAAGTTATCAGTTGCGACAGGATTTTGTCGTAGTAATGCATTCCACGATCGTAGCTTCGATAATTAGCTTCATTTCACGATGTTTATATGTTTTGAGCGATACACTTATTTTTTGTCAAATTGTCAAATAAAATGCTTATCTCGCAATCATAATTGAAATTAAGTGTGAAATTATCATGTAAAAATCATATATAATTGTAAACAGGAAAGTCCTCCTGAAATTCGTTTCCACAAAAAATACCCCGCTCGAATGGCATAGATTATCAATTGGGGAGAGAATGGTATGCGGGGTATCAGAATGTCCTGAAGAGCAATTGAGTTGGGGTATTTCAGCAGTGTTGTCACACGTTTGGTACAAAAACCAATGAAGTGAAAGACTGTGTGAGATCTGGACGCCGACAGTAACCTCTGTACGTGAAGACAGAGCACAGATTCGTAACGTTAGACAAATCCCCTTCACAAGTGCCCAAGTTCTGAAGGATAACTGGATTACCCACAGAAGGGTTTCCATATCGACCGTTTGGAATCGCCTTCAACCGGCGGGTGATAGTTTCCGTAGACCTCTCAAACGTGTGAAATTAACCCAGTGGCACAATAATGAACGTCTAAGGTGGTGAAGAGCGAGGGTGGGTTGGAAATTGGCATCATCACGCCGGATCCTTTGGTCTGATGATTGGAGGATGATATTGCATATTGTGGATGGCCGAATTCGTGTTTGGCACCAAGACATGTCTAACCTACCTATCAGTCAAATGGTGGACCTGTGATGATATGGCGTTGTGTCTCCTACGGTTGTAAGCTCGACCTTGTGACAGTTCCAGGTACACTCAATGAACAGAAATATCGAGATAAAATCCTTCTCCCTGTGGTAATTCCACATTTCGTCAACCACCACCTTCTGACAAGACCAGATTACATGAATAACAATGCTAGACCCCACAGAATGGTAACACAGATTCTACAGCGGGAAACCATTACAATGGTACCGTGGCCGCTTGCAGTCCCGACTTTAACCCGAAAGAACATCTATGGGATAGTATTGCTCGCCGTATACGTACATCGGATCCTCCTGTTCAAACTATGGCAGAGGTGGATTGCTCAAGTCATACAGAAACTGATACGTGTCATGTCAAGGAGGATCAATTAAATCATTAATGCATGATAAGGGACATACGCGTGCTATTGACTTAACACTGGTTTACTGTTTGCTTGAAAATCACCTCAGAACGATGTAAAATATGCCTTGCCGAGAAAAGAAGTCAAATAATGTCTATTAAGTTTCATGCAATTACCATTTCTCGACAAAACTATACTTACGATTTCAGTTTTGATAAAGTGCTAGTTCACACTACCTTGATCACAGCAACGGTTAAGGCAACTTTGTTTTAAACTTTTGTATAAATATTTGTGTCGCTTAAGATTGCACAAATAGTATAAATATGTAAATTTTATGAAGATTTTCCATGACAATGTCTTTCAAACTTAAATTATGGAAAAGGATAAACCACAATTCCTATTTCAAAAGTCAAAATCTTGTCAATAGTTTTATGCCTAACAATGCGTTGTCTAAAACTTGACATTATAAATACCAGAATTTAAAAATTCCATCGACATATGCATTATAAATTAATTTGGATTGCCAACATGAATAAAATATATATCGTTATAAATGAAACAGACTAATCAATAACTTTAAAGTTGTCCATTTAGATATCGCCCACACATGACTCAACGAGTTGGTTGAAATGTAATAGGGTCAATGTCCTCCTAAGTAATCTTCTTCTGTTTGTTTAAAGATTTGTACTGTAGGTCGCATGGTAGTATCCCTCAGCGAAAGGTGCAGTTAATTTAAACACCCATGAGATTTCGTGACCATTGCTAAAAGCGACCCAACGAGACACAATCCGTTTTTAAAACTAGTTTCTTTTTTTTACTTTAGTCTAACGTATATGGGAATTTAAATAAATGTCAATTGCTTTACTCTCTTTCATGCAGTGAGAATGAGAACGTTGGTATCAGAGCTATTATCTCACCAAATTATAAACAGGAGAAGTTTCATATCTAATTAATGTTGCCAAACATATGCTTCCTATAAGCTTCTATAGAAGTCTGTACACAAGGTTTCAGCTTTTTATGCCGTCTGTTTATGGAGATGAAGTATAAAAATAAGGGATTTTTACTCCAATACGCTAAGGAGTCTTTGCACAAGGTTTCAGCTTAGGTCTACCATTTCCCCTCTTGGAGACATAAATGAAAGCAAGTTTCTATTGCATTGTCCCTGTGGCTTATCATGAAAAGGAAATACTTTGCAATTCATATTCCCCTTTGAGAAAGGACTCCAAACATAAAATTTCAGCTTTCAATGTCTTTTTGTTCTTGAGTATAAGATAAAATAGGTTTTATGGGAATGGCCCCTGTTGCCTTTATTAAAAGTTTCAGAGTCATCTAATCTGCACTTTTTCATCCCCAATTGCTCATGGTTCTGTACACAATACTTATGCTTTTCAAATGTCATTTCCTTCTGGAGAAGATGTATAATATGTCTCTCTATGGTTATAGGCCCCCTGGACCTTATTAGAGGTTGCACGGTGACCAAAATCTACAATTTATCATTGGGTGAAGAATATGCACACAACATTTCAGCTTTCTAGGACTTTTCGTCCTGGAGAAGAAGATGAAAATAGTCTTTTTTTAGCGCGTGGTCGCTGTGAATCCTTTCAGGGTTCGGGAATAACCAAATCTAAATTGATAATGTTGATCAGCGAAGGGGTTTTGCACTCATTTCAGCTCTCTAGTCCTTGTTTTCAGAAGAAGTAGAAAAACAGTCTTATTCGAGTGATATATTAGAAGAAAAAAACATACATTGCATGTTTTTGACGTAAACGCTGCTGCTTAGAATATGGCATTTGTTAAAGGTAATGTACATGTGAAAAAGACACTTCATACAAGTCGAAATCAGACTATCATATATTTTTTGAAAAAAAATGAGTTTATGAATAATTTTATTATTTTAATTATTTATTTGAATAACATAAATAGGATTCATGAACAATGATTAATTTCAAGCTGAGGCAACTTGCCTGGAGCAAATTTCCTAGACTCCTTATCATCTTTTGGCTTGGGGGTCATGATAACCGAATATTTGAAATATTTTCTTATCTAAAAAATAACAGTCATGATTTAATCTGGCTAGGCGCAATGTAATGTAAATACTTTGTTTTAATGAAATGCCCTAAGGATGATATAATGTAATGTATAATGTACCTCGAATAGTCACAGTGACAGTAACTTCGTCTAATTATCATTGGGGGTTCAGTACCTGGCCAAAAGTGAGTCATCATTAACAAAATCGTATAGGCATAACCCATACATATATTGATTAAACTTTACAAGACAGACACAGGTTTGCAAGAGGGCCAGAAATGGAACTTAGATCTCTCTATAAGGTTTTTGAAGCGTAATTCACTCAGGAAACCAGTCCAGTTATTCCCAGTTCATTGTAGACCATACCTTGTTCATATATTAAATAGATACATGTGCATATACTTACATGCAGGGTTTGAAATATGTTTTAGTTCCTACAAACAAGCAGTATTTGTGATTTAAAAAATAAATATGTAAATTTTATGAAGATTTTCCATGACAATGTCTTTCAAACCTAAATTCTGAAAAATGATAAACCACATTTCCTATTTTACAAGTCCACATTTTGTCAATAGTTTTATGCCTAACAATGCTTTGTCTAAAACTTGACATTATAAATACCAGAATTTAAAAATTCCATCGACATATGCATTATAAATTAGTTTGGAATGCCATCATGAATAAAATATTGTCAGACATAATACGCCTTTCGTACTTTTCTTATACAATTGGATGGGTATTCACGTCGCGTTTACTTGTGATGAGTATTTGAGAGTCATGAAGATAAAACTTTATAATAAAATTAAAAACACGATGTAGTGTGAGCTCACATATCATGGGTCTATGGGTCTGTGAAGTTAGCTCCGGAACCGTGAACTGGGAGCAAACTTCACAAATTGAATAAGGAACTGGGAACCTTGAACTGGGAGCCAACTTCACATTTTGAATAAGGAACTGAGAACCGTGAACTGGGAGCTAACTTCACAATTTAAATAAGGAATTAGGAACCGTGAACTGGGAGCCAACTTCACATTTTGAATAAGGAACTGAGAACCGTGAACTGGGAGCCAACTTCACAAATTGAATAAGGAACTAGGAACCCTGAACTGGGAGCCAACCTCACAAGTTGAATAAGGAACAGGGAACCGTGAACTGGTAGCCAACTTCACAGACCCTGGGTCTATGTTTTACATGAAAAGCTTTCGGTTATACCTTAGCAAAATACAATTCAAACGCTAACATTATTTCTGTGAAAAATTATTGACGACTATTATTCCATATCTATATATTTCATATAAATTAAAAATCAGTGCTGAAGCTGAGTCAACCAGACAAATATTTGATAGATTTAGGAAGTTCCTTTATTTTATCATATGATTGAGGGTGAGATACTCTGTTCTATCAGTGAAAAAAAAACTCTATCTGGCTACAACGATAACCTTTATCGTCACTCCACTGAGTGGTGATGAATACCGGCCTCTTTAGTATGTTTTTTTTTACCTCTGGTTGACCTTCCCGTGACCTTCTTACTGACCTATTTCATTTCCCACAGGTGCTAACATGATGTCATGATCTATTTTTAGGTGACCTCATTTATGCCCTCTCAAGGTATGATAAAAGGCCACATTGTTCCTTGAAAAAAAATCATTCTCAGTCGAATCTTGAGAAGTGAGGAATCTCTTATGTTGCTGACTTTACTTGTGTTGTTGGCAGTTTACCTCGAAGACAGAAAATGGAGAATATGATGACCAAGAATGGACCTCTTTCTGAAACTGATAGACAAATGGTAGAACTTCAGGAGTCTCGATGTCATATCAACTTGGGTGGAGATGTGTTTGTGACAGCCACGAAGTGGAATGGAATGTTAAGTATACATGTCCGCAAGTATGACACTTTCCCTAATGGTAAGAGCTATCCTACCAGACGAGGGATTATGTTGACTCTGAAACACTGGTTGGAACTGCCAGGAGTGTTCAAGTTCTTAGATGAGTATGGTAAGAGATATGTTTATACACATGTTGGAACCAGTGTCTATGCCACCATAGAAGACCATGGTGTGGATCTCAGACACTGGGAGTTTAATGATAATAAACTAGTACCTTCCTCAAGAGGTATTCTACTATCCCAAGATCAGTGGACAAAATTGAGAGACTGTTGTGATGTGATGCCAGAATTTGTACCCGAACTCTTGGACATGTTACCCTCACCAAATGTTCATCTCAAACGAAAACATTGTTAGAAGAAGAAACTACATCTGAGGTCAAGAAAATGAAGAAAGAAGAACGGACCACATCTGACGGAAGAACACAATATGACAACACCTTTTAATACATCAGATGAATTGCCTCCAATGTACCTTGATTTAGTATCACCACATTTTGCTGCTGATTATAATAATGATGATATTGTTGACGATGATGATCTTGGTGTAGATTATGAACATTTTCATCAGGGGCAAATGGAGCATTTGCAATGTCGAAATGTAATCCTGAAGATTGGATGAACTGGTAAAGTGCATTACGCTCAGAGACTTTGGACTGTACAGACGTGTTTGATATTCACTCTGATAGCATGGATTCCTATGGATATGAGACTGTTGCTGATTGCAGTGGTTCATTACCAACTAGGCCTGGTTACACTTCCTTTGAGAAAAGACTGGAATCGTTTAAGGACTGGCCTTTGATGACTTGGCTCATGCTGGACTCTATTACTTGAATCGTGGGGACTTGTGTATTTGTTTTAAGTGTGGTATTCATCTCAAGGACTGGACCTCTACTGATAACCCTTGGCTTGAACATAAGCGATGGTCCCCAGACTGTGACTATTTGTATATGGTAGGACAACCTAACCAAAAGAGTGATACTGTTGGTAATACATGTTACCTCGGTTCAACAGTATGATTGATATATCATGATATTATAATAAAACATATAGTATGTATTTTTCTAGTGTTAGTCTTCTTTTTGTAGATATATAAATAGTGTGAAATCTATAGGATAGGCCCATTTACCCATCATGGCTCCTTGGGAAGACTACTTACATCTCATCCAGGAAGTTATGCTGGAACCAAGAAATTATACGAAACTGTGAAAGCTGAAGGTCAATTAAAGATTGGTCTATATCGCATCAAGAAATGGCTGAAAGGTCAGGAAACATACACTATGACTCATCAAGTGAGACGAAAATTTCCAAGAAATACATATGTTGTTGAAGTTCTAGATAGTCACTGGCAAGCCGATTTGATGAATATGGTTTCATTAGCCAAGTATAATGATGGTGTAAAATATGTATTGGTTATCATTGATTTATTTTCCCGCTATCTGTGGATCTATCCACTACAGTCAACAAAAGGTCAGGAAGTAGTGAAAGCTATGACAACATTGTGGGAAACACAAGTACGTCGACCTGGTATTTTTCAATCTGATATGGGATCTGAATTTAATGGGTCAAAACGTTTTTGAAAAATCACAAGGTAACACAGCTGTTTACAATCAATGAGACAAAATCTCCTTATGCTGAGAGGGTGATAAAAATGCGACTGTATCGATATATGCTGAAAAACGTCACATATAGATATATAGATATATTACAAAAAGTGGCCAAGAGTTATAACAATGCAAAACATATAATGTTGGGACAAGCTCCTGCTAGTGTCAATAGACATAATGAAGGAGAAGTGAGGTTATCACAGTATTTGATCAAAACCAAGCAACAGAAACCAAACAGGAAGAATGCAAAAAGAAAATTCACATTCAAAGTAGGAGATACAGTTCGAATAAGTCATTTGAATGGTAAATTTGATAGAGAATATCAGGAAAAATGGAGTGGGGAAATTTTTACCATTACCCGACGCTTTTGGTCTCAAGACAATGATTTGTACAAACTGAAAGATTGGGGAGGTGATCCTATTGAAGGTTCATTTTATGCTACTGAATTGCAATTCGTGACTGAAAACCCAGACCAAGAATATAGGATACAGGAAATTGTTAAAAAGAGAACACGAAACAAAAGAAAAGAAGTATTGGTGAAATGGTTACATTGGTCAAAGAAATACAACTCATGGATTCTTGAGAAAGACATGAGACAGTATCAGACCCTATAAAAGGAAGCTGTTAATGTATTTCAAACGCAAAAGGATGGAAGACCCCATTGAGTCACAACCTCTTTCACGTAGTGGATCAAATGAAACCTGGAGTTTACTTTGAAAAAAGTGGTCAAAAACGAAACAGTATTTTTTCTCTCAAATCATCATTATTTACATAGTGGTCATTACTTGTATTGTAAATTTGTCCTTAGGAAAAGGAAATTCTAATTTATTGACAGCACTTTTGAGTAGTAGTCTTGGTTATTTACTTCCCAATCCTAAAATCAAATCTCAAAAGTGATCATGGAAAAATATATAATTTTAAGAAGTAGTGACAGTAAAGATAGATATCCTGACAATCAGTCCTTGTCATTTCGAGTGCAATTGAATGAACTACTACATTTTGAACATTCTTGGATGATTGCTCTTACCGAAATTAGTATTAAGAGAAGAAGTTCAAAGTTCAAAGAAATTAATGTTTATTCTTCTATCTGTGATTCAACTAATGTGGTTGAAAACCAAGAGCCTTTACTCAGACGATTATGTTTAAACAATGAAAAATCCTTTATTTTCACAAGATATCAATATGTCCCCATCAAAGTATGTGATCTCACAAGCATTGATATCATTATCACTGACGAAGAAGGTCAGCCAACTACATTTTTAACGAGTACAGTTACAGTGACTCTTCACTTGAAACCACTTCCTTTATGGTTCTAACATGGCACAATATATATTGAGACATTATGATTTTCTGCAGAGTCTTATTCTGTTTCATGACTATGAATATACCATACAAGAAGTGACGGATATGAATGGTGAACAGATGTTAGCCATTGTCGCCGTAGCTAGACGTTTATTAGATGCTCGTATAGTGGTGACAATGAGTGAAAGAAGAAAATATCTTCAACCAAATCCTAATAATAACTATTTGACTATGCTAACACGTTTGGCTGATCCTGTCACCACAGATGATGTGCGAAAACGACTTTTAATTGAAAATACACCAGTGATAACATTTATATTAATATATATGGATGAAGTGAGACAGGAAGCTTTGACTATGAGAGAACTATGGGTCAGAGCTACAGGTTAGTCAAAAGTATATAAAAGACCAACATAGTGCTCAACTCATTTGCTTAAGAACACTCAGGCAGGACGCATCAACATGAGTCAGTATAAGCTGTTTGTGCCAGACACCGAGAAATGGACTCGCTACTATATGCTGCAAGTCCAGGGTATAAGTGGGCCGAGCGGCATTTCAGTTGACAGAACACTGGAGCTTTACGATCCAGAATGGCCTAAAATTTTGGAAGAAAGGAAACGAAAAGAACAAGCACTGGCCATGCTCTCTTCACTGCAACCCAAAATCAACTTTGTCTCTCCAACCCAACAAATCGTTGAGCAAGCAGAAGCCAGGGAAAAAAGGGAACGAGCAATTCTAAAAAGGTCAAAGGAAACGATAGTGAAAGGAGGTCAGAGTAAACGAATGAAGACAAGTTTTTAACTACCACTTACATGTGATATAAAATGTCCTGATTTTAAAAAAATCTAATAGTTGGGTATCAGCAATTGAGCTGTCAACATGTATTCCTGTCCGATGTGTTCTAAGCAGTACGTATGGCCCCATGATTTGATTCGTCATATGCGTGCAAAACATTCAGAAGATACTGAACAGCAGCGACAGCAGCAACAGCAGCATCAGCAACAGCAGCAGCAGCAGCAGCAGCAGCAACAACAGCAGCAGCAAAAATTGCACAGGACTATGGACACACTACCAGAACAAGAATTTTCATTACGCCATCCATTTACGATGTCTATTTCGGGGCTGACCGCTTCCGTGAAATCTTACTTGGTTCGACATATATTAGAAAGCTTACAAATTAAACCTTACCCTCAACGTATCTTATGGCTATATCCTCGCTGGCAACCTCTCTACGATACTATTCTCCAATCGGTGTATCCTACTGTAGAGTTTATTCAAGGTATTCCTGTTGATTTGGATCAAGACTATTATTTTGACACGGGAGTGAGAAATGTTATTGTCCTGGATGATCTCATGTCCATGGCAAGTAAAGATCCTAAAATAACAGACCTGTTTACAGAAGGTTCTCATCATCCGAACCTCTCTGTCATTGCCATCAACCAAAACTTATATTACAGGAAAGACCCTACTCAAAGGAGAAACTGTCACTATATAGTAATGTTTAACAATCCAGTGGACCAGCAATCCATCATGACATTGGGTCGTCAAATGTACCCAACCCGATCTCAACATGTCATGCAAAAGTTTGAAGAGGCCACGAGTCAACCTTATGGCCACCTTTTGATTGATTTGAAACCGGATACACAAGCAGATCAAAGAATTTCGTCCTAATGCCTGTAAAGAAAGCAGTTTGGAAAACTGTCCTCATATAGAGTCTACCCTCCAACGTGTGCAGACGTATCCTGAAGACCTCTCCAATTTGCCATCTTGTCACAGCTGCGGAACCGTTTTCCAGGACATGAGTAATTTACAGAGACATATAAAAACCTGGTGTCCAGAGAATGGAAGCTCTCAAGATAGGTAACCCCCAGGTATACCAAATATACCAACCAAAAGAACATTTGAGTAGGAAGATTTCACTTCTCTGAAGAAACCACGTCATTTAGAGGAATGCAATTATTGCAGCCAAATATTCAGTATGAGCCAAAATTTACAAAGACATTTATATGATAAACAATGTCCTGCTATGGAAAAGTATGATGGGGATGATGACATGGTCGAATTTTCCAAAAGTATTCAGAAGAAGAAACAACAATCAGATCTGGAGGAAGAAGGCATACGAGCCATGTATAAACGTGCCTGTGAGATCAATCAAGAATTTTTGGATGAGAAAAGACAACTTTATTTGAAAAGAGGTCTAATTGAAGAAATGATAGATGAAAAACTGAAGAAGTTAAGATGGAAGGCTTTTAAAGAGATGTATGCACGATTTATAACCTATCTGTATAACTTACAATTTGGACCAACAACATGTGAACTACTCCGGCAAATAGACAGTAATAATATATATCACAGTGTGTTTTCCAAACTGTACAAATTTAAGTCATGGGTGATTGATCGAAGATGATGCCGACACAATGTCCAGTGACGGTAGTGATATATCCGAAGATGACATTGCTGAGGATGCCAAGGATCAATAGATATTCACACTTGTAAAGCAGACTCATGGAGTTCTCCTAGCCATAAGTCTTCTTATTGAAACGGAGAAAATAAAATTTATGAATATTAATTTTGTTTGTTTTTTGTGTGCCATTTACTGTTATTGAAAATATGTTGCATTACCTAATCTCATAAATACATATGTAGTTGTATGTCTATGTCAACAAGCTTAATATACTGAATGTCTTCCAGTTCAAAGCACAGTTCATAGTTCAGGGTTACTTATTTTCAAGCAAGTGATTTCATCAACTCACTTATAAGTGCTTCCCTGGTAACATTGGAACTATTGTTTGCTATAATAAAAACACAATTGCACTATATGTAAAGATAATGTATTTATAGCATATATTGACTGATTTCATCTCAATATTTAATTAGGAACTACTTCTAGCAGTAAGTTAAGCAGATAAAGTACATTTATTGATATAATAATTGTTAAATGAATGCTGTATATGTCTCAATGAGATAATGAAATGTTAAACAGCTGAAATAACGTTGACAGCGCATTAAACCCTATTCAAGCACTGACTTACAAATGTTACAGAATCTGCTTAGAGTGTCCCTTTGTAACAGGAACTTTCAAATTCCCTGTTTTCTATAATTACAAGAGCTTATCAAAATGATTACTCTATTCTAACATTGCTGGGCAAATTTTCAGAGAGATAGCATTTTTAGAAAATAATGTCAATATTCTAAAATCATTTCTCGTGCGATTAGAGAGATAGAGAGAGAAATAATTTATTCGTATGTCACACAACTTTACAAAGCTAGTTGACATTGAAAACAAGTGGCCAGTCCACCAGCCCAGTACATTGGTTTATCAACTCTTAACTTGACCCCCCAGGCTTATTGCTGTCTAAAGTTCACTCAAGCATGACCAGCTTGAGACGAAGGCCACGTGCCTACCTTGCTCAGTAGACCGTGATATGGTTAACAAATGGTCAGTCGCCATATACACCTTGTAAAAGCCGTGCGTTCACTCCAGCATGAAGTTTTGGAGGGTTCAACAATAATAGGCACTTTGCTTTATAGGAATGATCGTGTAAGATTTCACAGACACCAAAACATATATATAAGAATGAATATGGAAACATATATCTTATTGGGCTATATTTATACTACATGTATATCTAAAATATTCAAATACTGAATAATTAATCTTCAATGAAAAGAATAATTAAATGAATGAATGATTTAACATTGTTATATTTGGGAATACACTATCTAAATGACATGTATTTTTCTGATTTTATTGAGTGAATGTATAGAGCTGTTTATTTTCCTACATCTTCATCTGAATATCATAATACACATATATACATTAAACATAATTTTGTTTTATCAAGTGAGCCTTTGAAAACAAAATATCCTTAAAGACCCACACAAGGCTGTATTATTGTGGCAAGTGTAGCTCACAGCAGTTTTCAGATTTCGTATAAATAATCTTTCAATTTTAATAGTAAAAAGCTACATTTAACATGTATTTTCATTTCTGAGAAACTAAAATTTAGTCTACCGACACAGCTGAGTTGTTTTATTTCAAATCTACAGATGAATACGTAGCCATGAATAGGGCATCCCTTTCACATTATCCCTCAATCGGTCCACCAGAGGTCGGCTAAGGACACCTGCAGGGGCTGGACATACAAAAAGGATTAGTTGACCGACTTTGTCAATTCATCTGAGGACACATACACTGGCAGGGCTGGGGTCACGGGAAGGTCAACCAGAGGTAAAAAAAACATACTAAAGAGGCCGGTATTCATGAGAGTGGTGATAAATAGAGGAAATGTTTTGTTTTGAGTATGATATCACTTATCTCTCATCGAGTGATGGGGTTGAGCCACTATTTTCACGAGTGGCGCAGCCACATTCTTGACAAATACCATGTTTATCTCATCTCGTGAAAATACAAACTTTCTACTTAATCGATGAGATAAACATGGTATAAGTCAAGAAAAGTCAGATATCCTCTATGTATTTATTGCTTGAGTGTGTGAATGACAGTCAACAAATATCTTTGACATACATATAACAATAGCTCTTTTGGATAATTTGCAGAGTTCACACTTTTCTAATGTAAGAAAATTAGAGTCTTTTACCCATTTCTTACATACCTTACTGCATTGACAGTCTCAAAAACTAATGACCTCAATGAGAAAATGTTTCCTGTTTCTTACATCGATGCATTTCCGACCAGAGTAGTTAAGTGTTTTCGTGTTATCACTCGTACATCGATGTGTTTCTGATATGAGTAGTGGAATATTTTCGTGTTATCACGATGCATTTCTGATCTGATAAGTGAAATGTTTTCGTGATATATCACTCGTACACCGATGTATTTCTTATATGAGCGGTGTGAAATTACTTCGACCAGGTCGATTGAGATTGTGAATTAATGTTTTAATGACCCCCACAGAACAGAACATTAAAATTATATTCAAAATCATATTTAAAAGAATAAGCTTGAGAATGAAGTGAATATGTTTTGACTTACATGTTTTAATGTAACGATGGTGAGGACTTCTTCAAACTTCAGCATAAAATCCCATAATGCTCAACTTTTGTTTCAAGTTTCTAAAAACATTTCTGTGAGACCAATCAGCAACTCGCACTACCACTAAAGTGTTGAATGAATCGATTAATAAAATAGATATTGATATTGAAAAAGCAATATTTTACTGAAAGAATAATCTCGTTATATTTACAGATTTTTTACTTGTCAATAAATTTAATATATTACAAGCTGAATAAATTATATACTTTTTCTTGTTTTCTTCTTTTTCAGTATCAAACTTTCAAGAAAGTTCTGATCAATAACTTTCAAAGCTGTCCATTAAGATATCGCCCACACATGACTGTAGTGTAAAAATGGGCAAGGCGAGCTTTTTTCAATTAAAATACATCTTAAAAACTATCTTTTCTCAACCTTCACCATTGATTGTCTTGAGGGTTTCTCGGTGCATTCTCTCAACGAGTTGGTTGTAATGTTATAGGGTCAATGTCCTCCTAAGTAATCTTCTTCTGTTTGCTTAAAGATTTGTGCGTTAGGTCGCATGGTAGTATCCCTCAGCGAAAGGTGCAGTTAATTTAAACACCTATGATATTTCGTGACCATTGCTAAAAGCGACCCCACGAGACACAATCCGTTTTTTAAAATAGTTTCTTTTTTGGGGGGGGGGGGGGGGGGGGGGGGGGGGGGGAGAGGTGAATGATTAGTTTAGTGTGGTTCAAAATCAACATGCATATTTTTGCATAAGTATTTTTCAAAAATTTAAACAGAATTTGTTCTTGGTGTGTTTTCATTTTGTGTATTTTACTCTCTTTCATGCAGTGAGAATGAGAACGTTAGTATCAGAGCTATTATCTCACCAAATTATAAATAGGAGAGGTTTCATATCTAATTAATTTTGCCAAACATATGCTTCCTATCAGTTTCTGTATAAGTCTGTCCAGATGATTTCAGCTTTATATGCCTTCTGCTTATAAATGGAGATGAAGTTTAAAATTAGGGGATATTTACTCCAATACGCTAAGGAGTCTTTGCACAAGGTTTCAGTTTAGGCCTACCATTTTCCCCTCTTGGAGACAAACATGAAAGCAAGTTTCTATAGCATTGTCTCTGTGGCTTATTATTAAAGGGAACAACTATGCCATTCATACTTCCCTTTGAGGAAGGACTCCAAACATGAAATTTCAGCTTTCAATGTATTTTTGTACTTGAGCAGGAGATACAAATAGGTTTTATTGGAATGGCCCTTGTTGCCTTTATTAAGAGTTTCAGGGTCATCTAATCTGCACTTTTTAATCCCCATTTGTTCATGGTTCTATAATACTAATTATACAGCTTTTTAAATGTTATTTCCTTCTGGATAAGAAGATGTAATAGGTCTCTCTATGGTTAGGCCCCCTGGACCTTATTAGAGGTTGCACGGTGACCAAAATCTACAATTTATCATTGGGTGAAGAATATGCACACAACATTTCAGCTTTCTAGGACTTTTCGTCCTGGAGAAGAAGATGAAAATAGTCTTTTTTTAGCGCGTGGCCGCTGTGATTCCTTTCAGGGTTCGGGAATAACCAAATCTAAATTGATAATGTTGATCAGCGAAGGGGTTTTGTACTCATTTCAGCTCTCTAGTCCTTGTTTTCAGAAGAAGTAGAAAAACAGTCTTATTCGAGTGATATATTAGAAGAAAAAAAAATACATTGCATGTTTTTTACGTAAACGCTGCTATAGCTTAGAATATGGCATTTTTTAAAGGTAATGTAAATGTGAAAAAGACACTTCATACAAGTCGAAATCAGACTAAGATATAGTTTTTGAAAAAAATGAGTTTATGAATAATTTTATTTCTTTAATTATTTATTTGAATAAGATAAATAGGATTCATGAACAATGATTAATTTCAAGCTGAGGCAACTTGCCTGGAGCAAATTTCCTAGACTCCTTATCATCTTTTGGCTTGGGGGTCATGATAACCGAATATTTGAAATATTTTCTTATCTAAAAAATAACTGTCATGATTTAATCTGGCTAGGCGCAATGTAATGTAAATACTTTGTTTTAATGAAATGCCCTAAGGATGATATAATGTAATGGTCAGAAGGTTTGGTCAGAGCAAGGATTTTCATAGCTTTGATAATCCTTGGTCAGAGGTACCGAACCTGCTGGCCGTGCTACCAGCAAGCAAAAAGTCTCCCCGTCTCTGCCGCCAAAGTGGTATCATTTTTCACAGGTTACAATTTTCCGTAACACCGTTTGTTTGGACTCTGAAGTGAGCACGTTGTTGGTTGTTAATGCGCTGTTTGTGATCGTAAAATATTTTTGGAAAAAGGTAAATACCTGTACGTGTGTATATATGAGTATACTTTACTGTAGAGATTGAATTATGCGACATTAAAGCGAATGGTTACTTCGTTGATGGGTGGATCTTGATCACGTTGATCAAACTGGCCTAGACGATCATGCTAACAGGCTAAAACTGGCCCAGATAAGAGACAGTGTCAGTTGTTTGACCCAGAAAAGGGCAATTTCGGGGTATTCACTTTTGAAAATCTTCATTTACACTAAACGATATTTATCATAGCAATTCTATTATTTTTTAAATAAATTTTTATTAAATGAAGTTTAATCTTTGTCTATTTAAACTTAAAATTAACAAATGATCCATTCCCTGTCTGTATTACTATTAGTAATTAATTAGAATAATAGGCCTTAGATAGTCACAAACTCTGTTAATTTTATTATCACAAATAATAGGATTGGTATTTTGCCTACTCTGTGTTTTTGTCAATAAGCGGGCATTGTTAGTATTTTGTCTAGTAATGTAAGTCATCCTTATAATACATGATGAAACCTAAATCTAGGATGTTCTTCTACATTCCTGATATCCGGTAGTTGCTCAGCAAATATAAAGATAACTGCCAACAGGCGGTACTCACTATACATTCACATTACTCTCTCGTCACGTCACGTCCACGCTGTCATTTCATATTGTTTGTAATTGTGTACATACGTAAAGGTGAGTAAATTAAACACATTTATTGCTTTGACCCTTTTCAAATTTGTCATTCATCATTTTGATTTTATTCCATCATTTAGATGTTTCTTAAAAATATGACATTATGAATCTGAATTGAATGGACTGTACATACCCGGGAGTAAAAGTTTATGTTCTTACTTCTGGTGTACGAACATGTGTCATCAGGGAGTTTCCCCTCCAAAAGATCTGAATGCAGCCCACTTAATGAATGATTTGACTTGAACTGAGTAATCCAACCATTAAACATGATCGTCCCTTAATCCAGCGCTTAATTTGATTGCATTAATGTGATTGGTCTGCTAGGTTTTGTCTCCTTAACCGGAATAACAAAACTGGTTACTGGGCTGCTCTCAGACCTCGTGGAGGGAAAACCCCCTGATAGACATTGATATTTTGAATCTTGTATTTCAAAGAACACGGTTGATTTTAATCAGACTGATGAGTAAATAGGTCACATAAGAAGTTGTTTCTAAATGCTTATAAGCATTTCCTGTAATGGTGGTTAAAAAGCTTACTGTACCGTATTTCCTTAATTACACGCTGGGCGTCTATTAATTTCAAAAGGTCTACATCATAGGCGTCTATTTGAGGCAGTCTTCTATTCAAGGCAGGCGTCTATTTCGCAAAAAGCGAAACCGTTTGGACTTTTTTGTAAAAAAATCGGATAATTTAACCAAAAGGAAGCGTTTTTATATATTAATCTTGGTGTACGCGGCGTTTAATTAAGGCAGGCGTTTATGATTTTCAGAAAGTCTTATGCAAGGGCGTCTATTCGAGGCAGGCGTATATTCAAGGCAGGCGTGTAATTAAGGAAATGCGATATATGAAAGTTAAGGAGAAGCAAGATTTTCTTGATAGCAACCGTTTTGTTGTGTAATCATAACATAAATTGAGGATTTGCAATACTAACAACAGCTTATAGGCTGAAGTTTTGTTGAAGGTTTGTTTCCTTTGTCTTTTGGAATGAGCGCTGCTCGACTCGGTTTAGCTCCCCTACGCTGTGCTATGCTACACTGGTTCCGACTTGTACCTCGAATAGTCACAGTGACAGTAACTTCGTCTTATTATCATCGGGGGTTCAGTACCTGGCCAAAAGTGAGTCATCATTAACAAAATCATATAGGCATAACCCATACTTGTATTGATTAACCTTTACAAGACAGACTCAGGTTTGCACGGGGGGCCAGAAATGGAAACTGGGATCTGTCTACAAGTTTTATATCAGCCAGGAAACCAGTCCAGTTATTTCCAGTTCATTGTAGACCATACCTTGTTCATATATTAAATAGATACATGTGTGTATACTTACATGCAGGGTTTGAAATATGTTTTAGTTCCTACAAACAAGCAGGGTTAGTGATTTAAAAAATAAACCAACCCTTACTAAATTTTCCAAAATCAAACAAGCCAGGAAGGCAAACTGACCTCTTTTCAACAAATCCGATCTGAAATTTTCAGACGCACAGGCATTTCTGACACTGGTTACATGTAAGGGTTTAGATGCCACTTTAAGGAATATTTGTTGTTTGTTGCGTATTGCACCACTGTCTGTGTCACAAGTCTTGATACCAGTGGCCAAATCCAGATTTTGTAACCCCCTATCAAACTTCCATATCTCATCCCCAGAAGATGGCTGACAATGGTTACATGTAAGGGTTTAGATGCCACTTTAAAGAATATCTGTTATTTGTTGCATATTGCACCACTGTCTATGTCACAAGTCTTGATACCTGTGGCCAAATCCAGATTTTGTAACCCCTATCAAAGTTCCATATCTCATCCCAAGAAGATGGCGGACAATGGTTACATGTAAGGGTTTAGATGCCACTTTAAAGAGTATCTGTTATTTGTTGCATATTGCACCACTGTCTGTGTCACAAGTCTTGATACCAGTGGCCAAATCCAGATTTTGTAACCCCCTATCAAACTTCCATATCTCATCCCCAGAAGATGGCTGACAATGGTTACATGTAAGGGTTTAGATGCCACTTTAATGAATATCTGTTATTTGTTGCATATTGCACCACTGTCTATGTCACAAGTCTTGATACCTGTGGCCAAATCCAGATTTTGTAACCCCTATCAAAGTTCCATATCTCATCCCAAGAAGATGGCGGACAATGGTTACATGTAAGGGTTTAGATGCCACTTTAAAGAGTATCTGTTATTTGTTGCATATTGCACCACTGTCTGTGTCACAAGTCTTGATACCAGTGGCCAAATCCAGATTTTGTAACCCCCTATCAAACTTCCATATCTCATCCCAAGAAGATGGCGGACAATGGTTACATGTAAGGGTTTAGATGCCACTTTAAAGAATATCTGTTATTTGTTGCATATTGCACCACTGTCTGTGTCACAAGTCTTGATACCAGTGGCCAAATCTAGATTTTGTAACCCCTATCAAAGTTCATATCTCATCCCAAGAAGATGGCGGACAATGGTTACATGTAAGGGTTTAGATGCCACTTTAAAGAATATCTGTTATTTGTTGCATATTGCACCACTGTCTATGTCACAAGTCTTGATACCAGTGGCCAAATCCAGATTTTGTTATCCCTATCAAAGTTCCAGATCTCATCCCAAGAAGATGGCGGACAATGGTTACATATAAGGGTTTAGATGCCACTTTAATGAATATCTGTTATTTGTTGCATATTGCACCACTGTCTATGTCACAAGTCTTGATACCAGTGGCCAAATCTAGATTTTGTAACCCCTATCAAAGTTCATATCTCATCCCCAGAAGATGGCGGACCCGTCTACAATCACGGACTCAGTGAAGGACTACTACGGGAAGCGGCTGAAGACGAGTGACGATCTGCAGACTGGGGCGTGCACCACTCCCTCTACGCTGATGACCAAGTCCATGAAGAAGGCTCTCGGAGAGGTGCACGAAGAGGTGCTCATCAAGTAGGCACATGGATATTGGATTGTTGCTTTTGTTAATATAACTAGAGAGTATAAAGCAAGAACTGCTGCCATCCAATTTTGTGTGAACACCAATTATATGAGATAGTGAAATGAGAAAGTTGTATCTTAACCAACATGTTATGTTTGTTTTAGAAGTTCATTTTCATTAAAATTGTCTTGCAATTGTAAAATATATTTTCTTTGTCGCAAGATCCTCTGTATACCTAAAAAATTTGCCTCTTTCCTATGTGGTGACAAGTCTCTTCTCTGCAGATATTACGGTTGTGGACTCACAATCCCAGAGAAGGTGGAAGGAGCTCACGTCCTTGACCTTGGCAGCGGCAGTGGTCGTGACTGTTTCGCTCTCAGTAAACTGGTTGGAGAGAATGGGCGAGTTGTCGGTATTGACATGACAGATGAACAGGTGAGTGGTGTGGAGATGATGAGCTAGGCTTATATCATGTCATATTCAACCTTGTTGCACTGTTATATCTAGTACTAAGACTGTTTTTACAAATTTGTAAGACTTTTGACATTGTGTATTCAAGTATTTAAACAATTTTTAAAAATGTTTGTTACAAATTGTTGAACCTAATGAACTGATATCATGTATGTAACACATTGTTAGACTTGTTACTCTGTTTTATCAATATAAAAACTGTTTGTTACACATTTTTTAACTTTGTTAATCTAGCCGTGTTTAATACATTATATCACAAAAAGTTAAACAGTGTTACACTTTTTTCAGAATTATGAACAATTGTTTATTTAACATTTTCAAATTAATATTGAGTGCTAGTATTTGTTTTAATGTTTGAAATGTATCAATCATTGAAATATCATTTTCTAACACTATGTTATATCCAACATTTGAACTTATATCACATGTACCAAAATAAAAAACCCAAAAATATGTTTTCAGCTGGAAGTTGCTAGAAAGTACATTGACTACCACAGAGAGAAGTTTGGTTATTCAAAACCAAATACAGAGTATGTGAAAGGTTACATTGAGAAGCTGACTGAGGCTGGCATCAAGGAAAACAGCATGGATATCATAATGTAAGTAGTGGTTAGGAAAACATGATGGACATCTGAGGTGATCATAACATGTTCATTGCGTTGTTAAACAGGTTTTAGATCATATGTACTCAGAGAAAATATCATGGACTTCAATGATTTATAAAAAGTAAGTTAAGATTTGGTTCTATGTTCATTCATTCTCTCGCCACAGAGGCAGATCAAGTCATGTTGATTTAGCCTCTGTTCTGGCAGTTTCCCCTGGCGGAAAAAACTGCATCGCAATCCATTTGAATTTCTTTAGCAAATGACAATGCTTCTCGCATGGAAAGGGTGGTTCATATCACAATGCTTTTGCCTTGATTCAGTAGCCAAAACGATGATTTAAGAACACTGTCGCTGATTGCACAACTAACTTTGATTGCCTCCAATCAGGCATCTTCCATTCTATCCCACAAACTCGGCGTAATATAACAGAGGCTAAATCAACATGACTTGATCTGCCTCTGTGGGGAGAGAATGATGTTCGTTTTAAAGTTTTGACATAAAATTTTGAATACCAGTTGTAATCATTATTTTCAACTAATATTGGAATTTGATAAGTGTAGAGTAAAATAAACTTCACAACACCATAACACCAAGTCATAATTTATGTTAAGCAAGTTTTCAGCATCTCTGTTGGATGTTTTCCTCTATGTTACACTTTGTATATGATGTTTTCTCTTGTAGCTCCAACTGTGTGGTGAACCTCTCGCCAGACAAAAGAGCAGTCTTGAGAGAAGCCCACAAAGTCTTGAAGGTGACAATTTCATCCACATTTTCCAATAAATTCACTGATGTGAGGAATAAAATTGTAAAAATATTGAACTTTATCCAGCCAAGATATCCTCTTTGCTACAGTCTGATTACATCCAATATGATCGCATGTAGCTGTAACCAGTTTAGCGCAACAAAACCCAGTCGAGGGCCAATGTCTGTCTTGAAGAGTAAAAATCTTAAAAAATGTTTTGACCTCTCTTCTTTATTGCTCTATTAGTGACACAGCTTTTAATAATAATTTTTGATACAATGGTTGGGTCTATTTAAATGGCTATCTCAAATTATAATTTATGTGACGACACTACATTTATTCCATATCCAGGTCGGGGGAGAGCTGTATTTCAGTGACGTGTACGGAGACCGCAACCTGCCAGACTCTGCTCGGAAACATGAAGTCTTATGGGGTAGGGCTTAACTTATTCAAATCCAAGTGATAACAATTATATTAGTTGGTTAAATGTTGAAACCCTAAAGTCATGAAGTCTTGTGGGGTAGGATTTGACATATTCAAATCTAAATAATAAAAATGATATTGATAAGCTACATGTTGAAACGCAAAAACAAGTGATGGAAATCACAATGGCCAGGATAAAAAAACACAAAGTTCCTTTTCATATGTCACCAGTCTTGAAGCCATTACCCATCTGTACAGGATGTTTCTCCTCTTCTGTGATAAAGCTTGACAAGACTGCAGACACAATAGAGATTATTATCTGAGCAAGAGTTATACGACTTTTACGAAATTGATGTCTTTTTTTTATTACCAAAACAAGAGTGATCGATTTGTTTACATACATTTGCATTAATTTCATAAGTCAAATCATAATCATAAGTCTTTATATTATGATATCAATCTTGTTTTTCAAATTTAATGCAATGGACATATCCCTAAAACAGCCTGCTTACATTGTGACAGAAGCTATAGTATTGTCATGAATGATGGTTTTATGACGTCAAAGACAACAAAATACAGTGACTAAAATATAAATTTGCTAGTTGAATGTGATAACTGGTATGTGCTCATATAGAATATACCTGTATGTCACTATGGGTCCCCTCCTCTAACTCCACACTTTCCCACCAGGTGAATGTATCAGTGGCGCCCTCTGGTGGGAAGATCTCTACACTCTCGCCAAGGAAGTGGGTTTCAGCGAGCCCAGACTCGTCATGGCAACCCCAGTACCAGTTGAGAGGGAAGACTTTAAGAAAGTTCTAGGTGAATGCTTTTAAATCTCTTCTTTAAACCAATGTCTTGATCTTCAAAAATAGTTACTATTAATTATACCCTCTTTTCCCATGTACCGATATTGCTTACAGCAAATGTTAAATCATACTCCCTCTCTCCCCATGTACCTGTGCAGGTGACGCCAAGTTTGTCTCGGTGACGTATCGACTCTTCAAACTGCCCGATAAGCTTGAAGCTGCCCGGCAGGTCATCTACAACGGAGAGGTCACGGAACACGAGGCTGAGCTCAAGTTTGATTACGCTACCACTTTCAAGGTATTTAATCCTTGAAAGGCTGATTTCAAAATGTCTTCTTAAGTTACAATAACAACTTTCAAGGTAAATGTATTGAGGACATTTTCACAACCTTTATGATAGACCTATTTTGTACCATTTTTATGCCCCCGAATCGGAGATTCCGGGGGTATATTGTTTTTCACCTGTCCGTCTGTCCGTCCGTCCGTCTGTCTGTCCGTTTGTCCACAAAAACTTTAATCTTGGTCATAACTTTTGATCGGAGCTAGGTCTTTGATACTTGACATATGGATCCCTTGTGATGAGACCTTTCAGATGACACCATGACATTTGACCTTGTGACCTTGACCTTGACACGGCGAGCATTTTCAGAAAACTTTAACCTTGGCTATAGCTTCTATACTGTCAGTGCTAGGTCTTTGATACTTGACATGTGTATTCCTTGTGATGAGACCTTTCATATGGCACCATGATATTGATTTTGTGACCTTGTCCGTCCGTCTGTCCGTTTGTCCACAAAAACTTTAACCTTGGTCATAACTTTTGATTGGTCAGAGCTAGCTCTTTGATACTTGACATATGGATCCCTTGTGATGAGACCTTTCAGATGACACCATGACATTTGACCTTGTGACCTTGACCTTGACACAGCAAGCAGGATGCATCCGGGGGCATTCGTGTTTCACAAACACATCTTGTTCTATCAGGCTCCTTGCAACATGAGCAAAATTTTCATAGATAAAATCTCAACTGCACAGATGTATATATAGTCTGATAAAAAATCTCTTGGAGGTTGCTACCAACCCCTGTTGAAGCAACAAATTAAAAAGGGGAATTTAAAATGAAGTGCAACACAACTTGAAATAGCCAGACAATATTTATATATTCATTTATGATACTGTTAGCAGATCAAAGTGCTGCTTTGTTTGTTTTGCATCTTTTGATTATTTCTGCCAAAGCACATCTGATATTCATTCAAAAACATTAACACCTTCTCTGTTATTATCTTGCAAGCATGTGTTCGCCAGAAGTAGAGGAAATGTTTTTCAACAGCTTATTTATCTTGCTAGAAAATTGATGTGTTACTAATCAAGAAAATCGTTTTTTGCAAAATATCTTGTCTGAGGATCTCTGTAAAGCATGTGTTTGTAATGATATAAAGCAAATGTTATCCATCTATTTTTTCCCAAAAATTATTTTATTAAATTAAAACAAAATGTATTCCCTTTAGATATCCAACAAGCACTTATATTTTCAAGTTGCAATTAGGTAGAGGACATGTTATCCAACCACTTAATTCTCTGCCCAGAAAGGTGACGTGGCGCCAGTAGGGGCCGAACTATCCACGATCTTGTCGTGTTCCCGCTTCAAGGACGAGTTCGACTTCCAGCCCTGTGCTCCGGGCAGCAAGTGTTGTGTGCCCAACACCCTCGTGGTGAGTCGTTCTTTAAAGAATGGAGGATATCTGTTATTTTCAGTGTGACATCACGTATCTCTCACTCAACGCTAATGACTAAAAAACTCAAACTCACTGACTCTCGGATTTTCAAGAGTGCTGCAGCCATGAGAGAAAAAATTGTTTTTTTCCTGTCACAAGTTGAGAGATAAGTGATATCACAATGAAAGATATTCTGTATGTTATATGCCTCTTTGGTAGAAAATGTGGCGATTTATGTCCAAATGTTCTTGCTTCGAGAATCTTTTTGCAACGTTGTACCATTGTTGTATGGTAATTTAGCAACAGCCATGACACCATGTTGATTGTAGAAGTGACCTCAAACCATTGTACACATGTCATCATCCTCTTTGTGATATTTCCACTGTCTGGAAACAGTGATATCATATGCAGTTGCGAGAACAAGTATCTAGAACTGAGAAAACTCAGTCTCTCAATGCTTAGCATATATATAACTCTATATTTGCCGGAACAAATAGTACATTGGAAATTTGGTTTGTGTCTGTGGCATCTGGGAGCCATTGTGAAGTCCTAGTTCAAGCATTTCTTATAATGCTGAGTGTCAAGCAAGGCAACATCAACTACAGTATCTTAACATCTTTTTGAATGATGTACCAGGTATCAAACCCAGGTCTTCCAGGTGGAGAGCAGACACCCTACCTACTGAGCTAAAACTTTGGCAGGAGAAAACAGGATTTCATATTTTTAAGGCCAGACAAAATTAATTAGTTGTTTTACAAATTTTTCTGGGGAATATGTCTAGAGGGGGAGGCAAAAAGAACAAACATACTTTTTGATAGGTTGCTCTTAGTTGCAGTTCTAGGGTAAAATTGGACTTTTTTTAGAATTCTTAGTTTAATTCTTTTTCAAATTTGTCAAAATCATGTGAGGAAATAAATTATGTGCATCAACTTCTGAATTTGTTTGCTTTATTAAGAAAGAAAAGGGAGAAAGAATTATGCACATTGATTGCATGGCATATCTTAGTTGAGACATTTTTTACAATTCATAATTATGAAATGCAGCCCTCCAGAAACATTTTCCCTAGGTCCTTATAAATCCTTTCTTTGTTTGACTTCTTGCCCTGTCATCTTGGCATGTCTGTTCTCTTTCACTTTTAGAACTGATCAATTTCTATAAAGAAATATTTACAGACATATATTGACAATAGCTGCAAGAAAGTTTTTTAAAGTTTCAAGGATGAATCATAAAAATGAAATGACATGGGAGGAATAATGTCAAATCAAGCAGCAAAAAATCAGTGTCATGCAAGAAATTGGTATGATATGTCCAAGATTTTTAAAAAAGGTAATTCTGGCAAGTCTGTTAGATGTTACTTATCTTTATATATATCTTTATCTTATCTGGACAAGGAAGGAATTTGCTTGGTTAAGTAAGTTATCGCTTTGAAATGTAGGCCATTGGTTTGGTATGCCCTACTTCTTCAAGGTCCAGAAAATTCTCCATGTAATAGATATACCCACCCTTCCTGAGGTGTATTGCTCAATATACCTCCTGTTTGAATCGTGAGTCTCCGAGGCGTAGCGTAGCAGAGCCGAGGATCCATGATTCAAACAGGAGGTATATTGAGTGATGCACCGAGGGAAGGGTGGGTATATCTGACTTATACCCCACTCTGGTAGAGTTAAATTTGACGAAAAAGAGTTTCCACCATTCTCTATGTATATTTATCTTGACCTAACTAGATCAGCAAAATATTAACAATACTTTTTTTTACGTTTTTAAAAACATAAACTGACTTCATTACATTAAAATTTGGTACAAACTGGTACCTATACATGGTTTATATAGGAAAATACAACAATCCAGACATGGCACAACAAAAAGTACCGCTACTTGTATCAAGCCTCAGTAGCTCAGTCGATAGAGGCGTTGCGTCACAACATTGAGGCCCCTGGTTCGATTCCCACTTTGGTCATTAACATTTCTCTAAAATTCTAAATTTTACAACTTGATTGATTTGCCTAAGTTTAAGATCTCTTCACTTGATTTTTTTTGGGTGTGCAAAAAAGAATAGGTGTAATTTATAAAATTTGTGGTGTATCGGTGAATATACCTACAGTTAGAACAAAGGAAACCATAGCACCGAGACCGGAAGCGGGGTATAACTTACTGTTATTCAGGTCTATGGATCTCACGGAAAAGATCAAAGTGGTTACAGTGCCTTGGCTTTGCCAATTCGATGTCACTGAATGTCAAATAACCAGATATTTTTGCAATTTTAAAACTTTTCTTGCAGCTATTGTCAATTTTGTCTTTATGATTATTTTTGTTTATGAATTGATCATTTTTTATACATGGTAGATGAATAGGCTTTCTTAAGAATAAAAGTTTTCTTGTGTCTATTGTTATTATTCAATTATATATTTCCTTCTGGAAAATTGATCACTTTGAGTACAAAGTAGGTGAATAAGCCTTCTCCAAAGTATGAAACTTTTCTTGCATCTACTGTCATTTTTTGTCTCATTTTTTCTAGAAAATTGATCCGTTTGAGTACATGGCCCAGCTGGAAGCCCGAGGAGAGAAGCCAGCACCGGCCTGCTGCGTACAGGCTGACCAGAAGTGCTGTTGAGAAACACCAGAGGATGTGAACAACCTCTAAAAACATTTCTCAAATATATTTTAAAAAGACAGAGCTTTGAGATTTTTTGGTGAATCTTGTCAAGGGAGTACTGTACTTTTCCGGGTGCTAGTGATTTTAGCTTACAATATGTTACTTTACCTTATGCTTGACAAATTAACCTTGAAAAAGGGTTAAAAACAATAACTTACAAATATCTTATGTCTTGCGCAAACCCAAGGGTTAAAAAAGATACGAAAAAGTATGAAATGGACACAATGAATGTGTCTCCCTGGTAAAATGCAATCTAGCAACCAAACTTTTTAAATCTTCCTTGATCATCAAGAGCAGGGATGTTGTGATTTTGTCATGTTCACTGCATTATTATCTCCCTGCTTGCCAAATGCTGTATTGTGATCTGATGTAATTTTTAATAGACAATGATTAACTCCAGTCAAAAGAACCTTTCTTTTTTGAGAGATGTCAAGATATTTAACAATGTCATAATTTGATTGATTTTTTAAAATCATTTGCATAAATTGAGGTGACATATTTCAAAATCATATGCATAATTTGAGATTGACAATCAAATATTAATTTTATGGTAATTTTTTTTTTATAACATTTAGTAACATGAATCATACTTCCAATTTTACATTATCTGAAATGTCTTTTTTCTGAAGGATCTATTGATTTGTGCAAGATAGCTTATATACATATATCATATTCAACTTAAGATAACTACGACTGAATCATGCCCTATATTTAGTTGCCAAACTTAACCAGGAATAAACATCAGTATTTCAGTTGTACTGAACCTCCCCTACAGTTAATCATCTTTTTCTTTTCTAGTCCAAAAAAGCTGACACATCTCAAACATTTTTTGAGTCCATTCAGGCTGACTTGTCACATTCCAGATATTTATTGATGAATTAACCGGACACCTCGACTGATAAGGTCTTTTTTGCCAAAGTTAAAGTTAACTTTTTCACATTTTTGCACTAACATAACGATTAGTCAATGAAGGTATGGAGAAATCGGTCAATTTGCTGGACATGTGCAAAAATTGGAACATTTGGAAAATTGACCTGCCTGCCATTTGAAAAGATAAATGAAATAAAAAAAATTTAACATACATTGGAAAAGGTTAATCTAAGGGCTACAATGGTTGTGTGAGGATTTTTTTTTCATCTTTCAATCTCCTACTGCATAAATTGAGAGGTCCTTTACAAAGAAGATTTAAAGGGGCAGTAGCACGTTTTTAGGAGGAATATAAGGTGATGTCAGGAAAATGAAAATTAATGGTTCCGATTGAAAGACAATGTATTTAAACTAAATGGAGCGGTAATAATTCAAATTAATAACATAAAATTTAGCCATGCGATTCCTTTTTCTTACACAAAATGAATTAAAGGTGTTCAAAAAAAATGGCCGCCAATGGATTTTATGTGAATCTTCATACTTTGTCCTCTGACTATGGATGATTGGCTTGTGTAATGAGATTTTTGACACTGTCAACATAATACATTTAGCATCAACTTGCTATTATCAGTGACAAAAATTAAATATAAAATTATTAAAAAACATGCTACTGCCCCTTTAAGTGGCATGTTTTTTAAGGAAAACAAATGGGTCTTGGGGTTTGAAAAAAAAAAATTCAATCAAAATTGGCAGTTTTGAAACAAACGTAATTTTTGGCTGTGCGAATCAATTTAATATCAAAATGTGTTCACTAAAAATACTTGCTTGATACTGAATAATTTCTCCTAACGCTACCGATAAAATGGTTAAGCTAAGAGATGTTTCACCCTCTGAAGGTAATGTACTTTAAAGGGGCAGTAGCATGTTTTTTTGAAAATTTTATATTTTAAATTTTTCACTGATAAGTGTGTTAATGCTAAATGTATTATTTTGATAGTGTCAAAAATCTCATTACACAAACCAATCATCCAGACTCAGAGGACAAAGTATAAAGATTCACATAAAATCCATTGGCGGCCATTTTGCGTGAACACCTTTGATTTAGTTTGTGTTAGAAAAAGGAATCGCATGGCTAAACTTTACGTTATATATTTGAATTATTACTGCTTCATTAGTTAGCACAGACAAGTATTCATTGGGAAAAATTTAGAGAAATAAAATTTTCCAAAATGTGTTACTGCCCCTTTTCGAAAGCGTCATGAAAGATGACACTTTTAGACAAATATTCATTGGGAAAAATTTAAAGAAATATAACTTCAAAACAAATTGGAGAAATAAAATGTCCCTAAAGTGCTACTGCCCTTTTTAAAGCTTCATGAGAGATATAACATTTGATATAACAATGTTATTGACAACCTATCTATTCAGAACTGCTCTGTGAAATTTAAGAAAATTATCTAAGAATATTTATTACTTGAATGAAGAAAAAACTTTTCTTGATTATTATGGTGATTATAAGTCAAAAAAGTCATATTTGTGCCCTTTTGGGAATATATAAGACTTTGAATGTATTTCTTATTTGAATGATAATCATGCTCATAACCACTTTTTCCTATTTTGTGTTTCCCCAAGTGAAGATCATTTTCAAAGATCATCAATTATATCAGTGATTGATGTCATCAATAAACCATTTGAACTAAAATGACTCCCTTTGATACTTGATATGGTTTTGTCCACAACCATTTGTTTCATACGCTAATTGATGCTTTGTATGATCGAAGACGTAACGTCTTTGGTATGATAGCACTTTTTCATACCACAAATCTTGTTTGATGTTAACTAACTGAAGTGATCAACAGTCAGAATTATCAAGACGCAGACCAATTAAACTTAGATTTCTATATCAATAAAGATTGCTTCGATAACGTCGGTGAGAAGCAATTATGAGTTCTTCAAAAGTAGTATTTATCACAAACACAAAAGTCCTTTTGATGTTGTTTACTCTTGCGTGAACTTTTATGACTTATATAAAAAGTCCTGTTTGATGTTTGTAACCTGGAAGGTCAACTTGTTATTTAACCCTCCGTGACATTATAAATATTAACTGTGAAACTTTCTCTCAGAAGAAATTAACAGTTATAACTGAAGACAATCAAAATACCACAATAAAAACGATTATGGTGGAACAAAAACAAGAGATGTGTTGAGATAATGAGTTTAATGGCAGAAGCTGAATTGGTCGTCAACAATTTACAACAAGCAGAGAGGTTGGGCAAACAATTAACACCTACACAAAGAAATAAACTCAAATAAGTCAGGATTTACTGTTGGGATGTTTGGTTAGAGCTAGAAGACATTTGATCACTGTCACTATGATTTCTTAAAGAAATCTTCAACTTCATGTCTTATCTGCAAAAGACATCTTAGCATTTAAATTAATTATACAAAAATCATAATTAATTGCCAGGATTTTGTCTATATCTTATATTTTAGTCAGATAATAACAGACATTTATTTGATAAATGCAAATACAGTTTGTCTTCATGGGTTTTTATCTCTATTCTCTTTAAAAACAAGAGAGTCTTGAAGTCTTAGGGCAGTTAATTTCAGGGTGAGATCATCTTGACATCCCCACGAAAATTGAAAAGGGTTATCAAGAAATCAATTTTATAAGACGTGTCCAGTTCTACAGAGCATGAATTTGATAGATCCATGATCCGGTTGCGTCTCAAGTCAATTGCTGTTCAGTGAAGCGGCAAGACTAAGGGAGGCTATTTCAAGCTTGAGTGATTTCTTATTTCACAAAACACATAAAATCGTCTCTTGCTTCTGCATCAAAGCTTTAGTCACTGAACTTAGCTGTTTGAATGACAACTTTTGACACCCTGTGAAATCATTCAATTAACTCGCATATTCAGATTTCAATACAGTCTTGAACTTTGTGATTTAGCAAGATTTCTAAAATCGAAAACTCCTTATCTGATTTATAATAAAAAGTGTTTCTATGTTACATCTGAAAGAACATAAAGACATATTTATGTCCTGGCAATGAAAAAATCAAATTTCAGCAATATTTCATTATTTCTAGATGAAACAACTCAACTGTTTCCATGCATCAATTTGAAAGATGGACATCGGAAGAAAAAAAGACAAAAATCATTATCAAGACATGATCATTAAATGAAACCCTATAAAGTACAATCAAATCAATTTTTAGGTCACTTGAACAAGCATTTCCTTTATTCAATTGAAATGCAAGAGGAGTATGCATCGTCAAGGATGACAGGTTTACAGAGTGTTAACTTCAAAACACGATCACTTGCGCTGTTATAACATGATTTACTGAGAGTTGGGGAAAGGAAACAAAAGAAATCAATATTTACCGTATTAACCTGATATCTATTCATGATGTCTTACAATAAGTGCAGATAAGTAATAGAGGATATGAATAATTCCTACATAAAGGCTGCCTGCCAATTATCGGTTACTTTCAGATGGGGGCTTAATGAATATGTTGTCACCGATCCCATCTGGCTTATGTCCTTGTAGATGTTGTAGATAGCAGGCCTTGTACATTCTCTAGCAGACAGTTTGTACCTAGAGGGGGTCCTGGGGAAATTTCCTCACCCTTTTGGCTTGGTGATTCTTAAATCTTTTAGGTGTAGGATACTTTTACCATTACAAAAGGTCCCATCTGTCAATATTGTCAAAACAACCCCCTCAGCTTATCACCTAGGTAGGCATGTTCAATTTCCAAACCACTTCCCCTGATTGCAATAAGGGATTTAAAACTATTTCAAACACTACTTAAAGGGGAGAAAAATTATCTTTCTGTCAAGATTAAGTTGATGTTTCACAGTGAAACTTTGAACCATAATAGCATAATAAAAGTTCTGTCTTGAAAGTTAAACAAAAGAGCACCAAACAAGATTAAATTGATGTTGCCGAGTGCAAAATGAAGCTCGCCACCAATAGCACAATAAATACATCCCAGACCGATACATATTAAATATTGCACAGGAAAGCCACAACATAGCACTGTAAGCAGTTCTGGCATTAGCAAGTGCTGGATCTTGAGATGTAAGATGGGGTTTTATCTTGAATTTTAGCACTAATTCAACACCAAGTACCAACAGAAAAAAAACTGTGAAACAAGTTTCAATCCCATTTAAATGGATGATTTTGAAGTTTCTGATGTCAATTCAAGGTTGAAACCTTTTTGATCTATTAATTGGCAGATTGCAAACCAATTAAGATTTAATTTCTTTTTAACCAATTGGTTGAATTAGATAAAGTAAAAGAACCCAAACATCTAACATGGCTGTTGAATGTCGGTTCTAATGTGCCAAGGAAAAGCTTGAATGTTGAATCCTCTATGCACTATGCTGTGGCTTGCAGTATTTGTTCTAGCTGATGAATTTCCCGTGTATCCTACGGAGTTGGTCAGGTGAGACATTGACTGGGATTGTCTCCCCCTTGCCGCCACTAGAGGGCACACACACCGTACCCAGCTTGATACTGTCCCGACTCTTCTCGTGGAGTAGCTGGAAAAGATCAAAAGTTTTACAAGACTTAAGAAAACAATCAAACAAACGTGATTTTCAAAGCTCTCCGGGTGCTAAGATAGTCATAAGTCAATGTTAATGTTGGTACTTACGACTATCTTAGCACTATGAGAGCTTCGAAAATCCTGTACCTAAATCAAGATGAAAATATATTGCCCATACTGAACAACGATAGATTTTTTTTTAAAGTCACCAATGAATATTTAATATCACTTCACTTCAAAATGTCTAATGGGGGCTGACTGATGCCGAGGAACGTAAGTTACATAACCATGATGATCTCTACGACTATGCCAGGACGGAAGGGGAAACCAGCCAAATTAGCTGAATGGAAGAACATCCTTAATGAAGAGCATGTCTCCTGCTCTAAACCAAACCTAAAGATAAGGATTGAACCATGAGGGGTTATCCTTAACAAAGTACAGTAGCGTATTTTTGGGAGAAAAACCTGATTAGAGGTTATTCCTTGAGATGTAACGACAAGTAAAGGAGGTTCATAAAATGTTGGACTCACCCTGGCGAACTGTGGTGTAGGGAAGGTTGAGAAGTCAGTGCGGACCTGACCTCCCGTCCGACACGATGCTAGCAGCGTGGTCACCTGGACTTGCACCTAGAGGAACAGAAGGTGTCAACATTACAGGTGGGACGATGTCAGATATCAAGACTACAATCAGATTCCTTATCAAATTTCCTAATCAAACAATGACACAATTCAAAAATCTATTTCCTAATCAAACCATACCACAATTCAAAATCTTGTTGATTTCTGACTCCATGAGCTCAAAAGCTACTGAAATTTTCTCTTCCCCCTTGCAGGCATATTTTCTTCTCACAAAAGATACTTGTAAGCATTTAAATTCTCTCTCATTCCCTCATTTCTCCAGAAATAAGCACTCCCTGCCCTATCTTTTCATTGTCCAAGAGAAGGTCCATAATCAATAAGGAAGATTATTTTATGGAGTATCAACTTCTTTAGTCTTTGAAAGTGACGTTTCGCAAAGATCCTAATGTCGTGATCAAGCAAGCTCCTTCAAGGCTCTATATCTTCACTGGCATCCACATTTGTGATATATGCATTAACAAGTCGTTTATCTTCACAGGTTAGATTTATCATCTGTATTTCCTCTTTCCCTATTGCCTGGCATCTGCCCACATTTGCCCTTCCTAATATCTAACACCCATCTCTGAAGGTGAGATTTATCATCAGACATCATTATCATCCTTATTTCCTCACCCTCACCCGGCATCTGAGCACATTTGCCCCTTCCTTATTTCTAACAACCATCTCTGAAGCTCTTGCCCTATTGGCTGGCATGTGAGCACATTTTTCCCTTCTTATTTCTTGCCCGAATCTCCGAAGCTCTTGCCCTATTGGCTGGCATGCGAGCACATTTGTCCCTTCCTGATATCTAACAACCAACTCCGAAGCTCTTACCTCTTGTAGTTGTCTCTCCATACTGGTCAGGTTTGCCGTCTGCTCCACCAGTTGACTGGCTGGGTTACTCTTATCGGTCACCGGTACACTTCCTGCACAGCAACAACACTCATCATTAAGAACTGGGTCAAGTGGAAGATATTGTTTGTGTGAGATCACACAAATATATATACACATATATATATCACAACAATCAAATAGTAATAATATTCAACCAGCTGGGTTACTTTTATTAGTCACAAAGAGTACAATGATCTTATCTAAAAATTCTGTAGATTTGTTCCTCAGATTTGTAACTAGTACAATTCAATAGGTTTGACACGTGTAAAATCCATTGAGTAAAGGGCTTTGATGAAACACCAAGGTAAATTGGATACAGTTTCCTTTCAATAACGCTGTATGCCCAAGAAGCGATAAACACGGTCTCACTCACTCAGTTCACTTGTTTCATTAAATACCGGGGATAGACAACATTACTTATTTTACTATTAATACCATTTTTACAAATTTAAGGTAATGTCAAATCAGCCAAGCTTACAAACAAAACTGTTCACTAGTTTCACGAAAGAACAGTGCACTAATAACGGAAGAAGACGAACCTGCTTTCCTCTTTGAGATGTCAATCACGGTCGGACAGCAACTCAGCTTGTTCGCCTCCTGAAACCATTTACCTTATGTGTTAATAGCTCAGTGAGAGAGTTGTTTATGTTTTGTTGAAGACAACATACATCACCTTATGTTTGATGATAAATACCAAAAACACAGGAGACAACTCCTGAAAACTTTAAGCACAAACACCCCCACAAGATCATTTATCAAAGAGTAACAAAACAATTACAATTTTTTTCATATAACACTATAGACATCTTCAAAAAAAACAGAGTATCATCTCTGATAATTCCAAACACAAAAGAACCTACCGAGAGGAGAGAGGCAGTCTTCCGGGCCAGTTTAGACAACTCAGTTTTTCCAGGAGTGCTCTCTGGCAGATCTCCGATGTCAACGTGACCTGTCTGGTTCCCCATACCGATTGGCTTCTTCGGAATCCGCAGTGGGGGCAGACTTGCTAGCTGGCTCTGGAGGGTGAAAGAAATTTATTTAAATTTGAGTCTCCCATGCCAATAATCATTCTGACAGGAAAGACAAAGATTTTTGAGAAAAAGTCAGCCACAACAATATTTGAGAGTTGTCAATCCCAACAACTTGGATCTCAAAGTGCAAGGTCCATCCAACAAAATTTCAAGTTTGAGGATTTCAGCAGTTAGATAGGAGATCTTGAAAATGTGAAAGTCAATTGATGTCTCGTGATGGACACAAGACAATGGTCCACCCCATTAAAAGGCGTGATGATCTTTAAAGTTTTTATGTTTTCGTCAAAGCGAAATAAACAGTGGATACAATATGGAAGCTGGAAGTGTTAAAAGATATGAGCAAAATATAAGTTTAATATGAGTTGTCATGTTCAAACAATGCTTTAGGAATGGCATGCTTTCAATTTACACTGACAACATATTTTCTTATGCTTGGAAGTAGTTTAAAATCATATTCTTTATTTCATGACTTTGGTAATAAACAGAATATGATAATCCTCCACCAACTCACTAAGATAAAATGATATATTATGAAATTATGAATTATGATACGAATGTCATACTATGCTCATTCTTGTAAATTCTGACATTTGTTCACTCCTGTCATAGATGGGACTCAGAAACAACCCTGAGACAATACAAGTTTTTTTTCAGGTGGTTTTTATTCCAAATTTTTGAACACATGACTTCAATGATAGGCTATTTTTAGGATATAATGGCCTGTTTTATCCAGTCCGCCATCATATTTAAGAGGATCACGGTGGTGTAGTTGTTAGCATGCATGCTGGCCTGTCACTCCAAAGGCATGGGTTCGAATCCCGGGGGAGACACCAAAAAATTTTAACCTGTGCTTAACACTGTGTTGTGTTCTTGGGAAAGGCACTTCATCCACATTGCACTCAGTTCACCCAGGTGTACAAATGGGTACCTGAACACAGGAAGTGTACAGTGTTTACGGTCGCGCGAAACGCTTAGTAGTGGACCCGAGGGTACAATTCCTTCAGGGTAATAATAAACATTGTCTCGCTGTTGAATAGTCCTGGACTGGATACTAGGCGTTAATTTTTTTTTTTTTTTCCCATTATTAGAGGAAATTACATAAAAAAAAGAGTGCTGTGCTTGAACTACATGTAATTAGTTGTTTTGTAGATATTTGCACTCTTCCTATGAAGTTGTCAAATCTAGATCAACAAAAATGTTCTCCTCAGTGACGGTAACATGTTTCAACTCGGTTGTTTCAGTACCATGTACTTAACTACACATGCTTGAACTTGATCATCCCCTTGAATTTCATTTCCATAAAAAATAGCCCATAGGAGTGACCTTTTAAGCATTAAATTTTGTCCTACCATTTTGTTTTGAGTAATTCTGATAGCACACTTGCAGCTTGGAGCTTAGGAATAACACCCAATTTTCTAACCAGGTCATCTTACTAACTATACTTAGGTTATTAAAGGCAGGAGCCCGAGGGCGTGAATTCACCACTGAACACTTAAAGACTAAAATATCGTATCAGTCACACACTCAGCTCAAGTGAAAGCAATTCATGTCAATTAAATCAAATCAGAACCAAATCATTTTCAAATGCCTCGAGGTCACAGTACGCTAATTCTACGGTTAATTCTATCTATTCTTGCAAAATGACCCAAATTATCCTTGATAATCTTGAGAAGAATTCTTACCGTGCCCTCATTTAATTCTTAATGGTTTTGGGCCATTTTGAGTTCATTTATCACTACATAATTCTCAATCAAACTCTTAAGCTATATTATTCTCTTTTTAGTTGTTTTGGAAGGAAACTTCGAGGCAGTTAAGGAGATTGGGAACGGAAAAAATACAAATGCCTCAGGGATTATCAAACTTTTTGGAACAGTTTGACTCTTTTTATAGCATCATCGATTGATTATGTTCCCTCTGGTTATCATCATAATTGACCTTTATAGGAAGTAGGAAAAAATTGTGACAAACATGTTGGAAGATTTTGTAATAGTCAAACAACAGAAGAAATAATGATTAAGAAACGTTTTTCCAAGAGTAACCTTAGGTACCTATTTCTATCAATACACCAACGTTACTTTAATTTTTCATTAGTAGACAATGAATGTGCTTCATG
Source organism: Steromphala cineraria (assembly GCA_916613615.1). NCBI lineage: Eukaryota > Metazoa > Mollusca > Gastropoda > Trochida > Trochidae > Steromphala > Steromphala cineraria. Next base: position 55,960,965 of record OU744731.1, on the reverse strand, counting down.
ATAGACAAGGATTTCTTGCTGTTTTATAAACACTTTATAATCACTGTCAGCTTTAAGGGAGAGTTTTATTTATACTGATCTGCCATCCTTTCTTATGCAATAACTAGAAATTTGATTGTACTTTTACTTATCAAATTAACAAATGATCATTGCAAAGGCTAATCAGCTATGCCTTGTTATATTTAGCAATCATTTCCTTACTCGTAGCACCAAAAAATGGCTTCCTGGTTTTCTTTTCTAAATGAACATGTGCTTTGTGAATTGTCAAAAATAGAGCCATTGGCTCTGTAGCTCATCAGGCTTTACATTTGATTTTGCTTTAGGATGGTCAATTTTGTTCACCTAAGTAAGGCCCACAGGGTCACAAAATCTACAATTATTAATACTCATTAGTCAAGGAGTTTGTACACAAAGTTACAGCTCTCTAGGCATATGCTTCTGGAGAAGAACATGGTAATAAGTTTTTAGGGTGTTGCCCCTGTGGCCCTTATTTGGGGCCACAGGGCCACCAAAGCTACAATTTATAATCCTCACTAGCCAAGGAGTCTGTACACCAAGTTTCAGCTTTCTAGGCCTTATGGTTCTGAAGAAGAAGTCAAAATTCCTCAAAATTTAAGGACGGATGGATGGACGGACGCTGGACACCATGCCATGCCATAAACCCATCGGGCCTGGCAGGCCAGATGAGCTAAAAAAGGGGGGGAAATTACTGGAAATTACATGCTTGAAGCAATGATAAATTAAATAAAAGTACCGAGGGTACAGAAGCTCACCTTAAAATGAATGATGTGGTAATATAGTTTAATTGTGTAACCATCTTTTATATGATAATTGATTATGGCTGCCATCATGATTTTTTTATCTTTTAAAATGCTATTCTTCTGTTGGAAACCACTAGAGCTTGAACAAACATTAATACAAGAATGATATAATCATGATTTGTTAACAAGCAGTAGGTTTTTGTATAACTTTTTTGTATATCTATGGCTGAATTGGTGACCATCTTGGACTTTTTAATCTTCAAAATGCTACTTTTATTATGTGGGCATCTGTATTAATTTCATTATGATATCTTGATTGGTTTAGGAGTATTCATTTAGTCACACTCTCAACTTCCAAAGAACTAAAAAGATGATGCACATACACATTTGGAATATATCCCTCTGAGGCTCTGACACAAATCACAAATTCAGCTAGTGATAAGTCCAATTGCCAAAGTAAACTGTCCAGGTCAATGTCTCATGTAATTCTAACTGAAGATTTCTGAATATCTTAAATCTTGACATATGTTAGTGCAATCTGATTGGTCAGAATAGGCTAGCAACATGGGGGTTTATGCTAATTACTAGATATGATGACCTATGATGACCTCTTGCACCTGCATGTAGCTTATGTAACTTATCCTCTTATGTAAGTTACTGTTATTCCATATAGTGAGTGTCCTCCCCTCATTTCAATATGCAATACAGATACCCTTTAGAGGAGAGTTGCAGGAGAGGGGCTGGAAGGATAGCAGGGGAAAGGCGGTGGTTGGGGGGGGGGGGGGGGGGGGGGGGGGGGGGGGATAGAAAGGAATGGGGGTAAAAGAGAGGTTTGCAATGGAAATAATCTGGAGGTCAACTAAGTAATATGTTTATTGAAGTATCTTAACTAACAGAGAGAATTGGTGAGAAAGACTTTGTAAAATAAAATTTGTTCAGACAGCTGTTCAATGAATGCTGTTTTGAAGATGAATATTATATCTTTTATTAGCATGACAAACAAAATAAAAGATAATTAGTTATTCATTAACCAAAATTTTCAATTTGGAATAAATTTATTGCATGGGAACAAAGGAGTAAAAAACCTTACAGTTAGTGTTGGGAGTGAACAAATTTAATCATTTTAAATGCTTTTGAAAAGGATTTGTTTGAATTGAATGATCATTATAATTATCTAGATAATCATTGTTCAGACCGTAATCAGATATAGATGATTAAAAAATGTATATTTATCCCTCACTGGTTATGTTATTTGCCATATATGAAGTCTCAGGAATTATGTAACCCACTGATGGCATGAACAACTTTTATCATTTTATGTTTTATTAAAAAGGATTTATTAAAACAGTCATGTCTCAGGCTGTTCGCAGATAAAGATGATTCATACATTTTTTTGTAACAATACAAATATAATGACATTGATTTGATTGATCAGGAAATATATTCTTTTCAATGAATTTCATGAAACCTAATTGAAAATTCAATATAATTGACATATTGACCATCTTGGATTCTTGATAATAAAATAAATGCGTCTTTGTCAGGAATCACTATAATATAAAAAAATACTCACTTTTCAGAATGATATCTTAATTGATTTAGTAGGAGTAGTACTTGGCCTGAAATCTAATTGAAAAATAATGACTTCTATGATGACATGTTGTTCCCAGAACCCCTTCAGCATGATATAATTATCATTAAGTTTTACAGGTATTTATAAAACACATGGTATTGGAACTGGAACCTGATACAAAATACCTCTATTATTAACTTATCATGTAGATTACTGTACATAAAAGCAGATTCTTGACTTGTTAATATTAACTCATCATGCAGATTGTTGTACACAAAAGCTGATTCTTGACTTGTTTAAATTGTTATTTGTAAAAAGTATTACTATTATTAGAATACAAGTATACTTTTCATAAAGACAATTTATATACTTTCCATAAAGTCCATTATGTTCTATTTATCAATTAGGTCAGGATTACTATGCAACATACCATCAGGCAGGGCTGCTAGCCCAAGATCCTTAAGGAGAGTGTAGCAATTTGTGTATTTGGCTTTGTGTACGTATATTTGGAGAAGCACCCTAGTGTGCCGAGCATGTTAACCTGAACTCTGGCTAAGCCCTTATGTGTGGTATTAAAAGACTTGACCTGAGAGAACATGAATTGTTGTGAAAAATATATATAATTTCACAAAATATAGTTAGCTTATGTCCTAAATTGATTTTGTGTCAAGAAGAACTTCTGTTAGATATAGAAATGGTACAAATATGAGTAAAACACAGGAACTGGAACCTGATGCAAAATCTTTCCACATCAACTTATCATGTAGATTGCTAAACACAAAGCTGATTGTTGACAAATTTTGTGTAAGTTGTTTTTCTTAGAAAGAACATATCACTGTCATGAGAATACAAGTCTAATTTCCATAACTCTTATTGCATACACATGGCCATATAGCATAATGCTATACCATATCAATTGGGTCAGGTTGATTATGCAACATGCTAGCAGCTGAGACTGTGATGCTAGCAGCCTGTATCGGGATGTGTATTAGAAATGCATAGTGGACTCAACAGGAATATCTTAACTCTGGTTGACCCCTTTTGTGTGGTATTTAAAGGAATATAAGGGAGATACCATTGTTTAAAATTCAACTTGATGATTAATGTCACTGGGTTTTTGCAGCTAGTTGCCATAAATTTTTTAAACAAATTAATTAATTATGTTTGTCTTTCATCTTAATGTTTTAGAAACACTTAAAAATATAGAACAACTTGCATGACAATCTTAAATATTCCATATTCAAGATAATATTATGATTAGTAAGTTCAAATTAGAGAATTTATATGGTGCGAGTGATCACTTGATGAAAGCTTAAAATTTAGTAATAATGATGTGTCATCTGCAGCTGAAAAGTCAATATGGCTGCTATCGCGGCCGTCTTGGATTCTCAGAACTGAAACGTCTACCTTTGTGGGAGGAATCACTATAGGTATAACATACTACAATATGAAAATGATATCTAGATTGGTTTAGGAGAAGGAGTCATTTTCATGAAATCTAATTGAAAATTCAATATGGCTGCCATGGCGGCCATATTGGATTCTCACAACTGAAACGTCTACCTTTCTGTGCGGAATCACCATAGTTATAACATACTACAATTTCAGAATGATATCTGCATTCGTTTAGAAGGAGTAGTCTTTTTCATGAAATCTAATTGAAAATTCAATATGGCTGCCATGGCGGCCATCTTGGATTCTCAAAACTGAGACGTCTACCTTTCTGTGAGGAATCACCATGGGTATAACATACTACAATTTCAGAATGATATCTGTATTCATTTAGGAGGAGTAGTCTTTTTCCTGAAATCTAATTGAAAATTCAATATGGCTCCCATGGCGGCCATCTTGGATTCTCAAAACTGAAACGTCTACCTTTCTGTGAGGAATCACCATGGGTATAACATACTACAATTTCAGAATGATATCTGCATTCGTTTAGGAGGAGTAGTCTTTTTCCTGAAATCTAATTGAAAATTCAATATGGCTGCCATGGCGGCCATCTTGGATTCTCAAAACTGAGACGTCTACCTTTCTGTGAGGAATCCCCATGGGTATAACATACTACAATTTCAGAATGATATCTGCATTCGTTTAGGAGGAGTAGTCTTTTTCCTGAAATCTAATTGAAAATTCAATATGGCTGCCATGGCGGCCATCTTGGATTCTCAAAACTGAAACGTCTACCTTTCTGTGAGGAATCACCATGGGTATAACATACTAAAATTTCAGAATGATATCTGCATTCGTTTAGGAGGAGTAGTCTTTTTCCTGAAAGTTTACGGACGGACGGACAGACGGACGGACAGACAGACGGACGGACGGACGGACGGACGGACAGACAGACGGACGACGGACGAAGCGCCATGACATAAGCTCACATTTACTTTGTAAAGGTGAGCTAAAAAGAACAGAAACAGAACAGAAATATTCTTTTCAACAACACTTCCACAAAACACGCTGACAGAACTTCAATTTCAATCAAAGGGTTGTTGTGATCAAATGAGGTTAAATACAGTGTTATCTCTGCATACTCAGGTACATTTTCTGAGGCAACTGTATGGAAAGATTATCTGCTATGGGATAGTCTTGCTTTAGACAGCAGAGTGTTTCTGTTCATCACTGTTCCTTATTCTCACATATCTAGCAATAAGACAGATTTCCTAGACGAACTATAACTATCATTGAAAACTGAAATCAGTGTTGTATAACACACTGATTAACTAGAAAGTGTTTTTACTCGTTTAAACAGATGTGTCCCCCATACACCATTTCAGCTGAAATTTGTTTTGGAAAATAACGTAATGTTTTCTTAAACTCAATGAAAACCATCTTCTTTAAATAAAACAACATGAACTGTAAGTTTTGGTTATATTTGATTTTTATTTATCGGAATCATTAATCAACATCTATGCAGTTTGTCATCAAATATAACCCTTCCTTTCAAAATGACAAAGTCCAAACTGTTGCCATGAAAACCCAAAAATACATAATATAAAAGAAGTTGAAACCTCCAAAAGGCACATCTACATGATATTAAGAGGATGTACACCAAATTTGGGGAAGATTGATCAAGTAATTTCAGTCTGACCCTTTGGGGGGGGATACATAATAATGCCGACAGTTTAAGAGTTGGGCCAAGAGTTTATTAATGTATGAGTCCTAATTGACAAAGCAGTTTTTGGATTCTTATTTCAAATACTGATCAAAATCCTCATCATAAACAAATGTATATAACGCTGGTCTCAATTACAGCTCAAAAGAGCTTCTGGTTCAGGAGACAGTTGGAATTTATCAACAGCACTATTAACCCTTAACATGTTGAACTTAAAGGGGCAGTAGCACGTTTTTTGATAATTTTATATTTAAAATATTTCACTCATAATTGTAAGTTAATGCTAAATGAATTATTTTGACAGTGTCAAAATTCTCCTTACACAAGCCAATCATCCATAGTCAGGGGACAAAGTATGAAGATTCACATAAAATCCATTGGCCATTTTGTGTTAAACTCATTTATTTCAATCTTGAAGAGACAAAACAACTAATCCAGATTTATGATAGGCAAACCATTTTTCATATTAGCCAACAAAAGGGAAGCATTATATTTCTTTCTTTCTTTAATTTCTACTGTTTCATTACTAGACCCTTCTATCTGTAGCCAAAAGTATCAAGTATATAGTGAAAACTGCTTCGACCTTTTGTGTGTGAACACCTTTTTTTAGTCCTTTATAGGATTCAAATAGCTTAACATAAGATAGTACATTCATTTAAGATCTGCTACTTTTGATTTTTTTTTAAAAACAATGTAAATGTATATATTTTTGTTTGTGCAGAGATATTAAACTGCTTAGCTTATCATCACCAGTTCTTCACACACACAATTCACCTTATAATTATTTATCCATCTATGCTCACTCATGCTTATCGTTCTTCATTTTGTAATCACTTCCGGTAACTTGAAACTTCCTATCATGGTTTTAATCTTATCGCACGTCAATATTCTTCTTACTTACTTATCTTTAAAGCTGATATGTAAATACCATAATAACAATATATTTACGTTTACTGCTACCCATCATGCCACATTATAATTTTTTCTTTGTCTAGATGTAATCTCTATACTTGCTTCGTACTTCCGGTAACCCAATCTCTCCTTTTCCATTCTCATTCCAAATATGTTTATTCGTTTTTCGTTTATGTCTTTTCTCATATATAGTTTTCCTATCCAAATTATGTTTAACAACATGTACATAATCCTTCATCTTTTCGTTTAAAGTAAATATTTCTTGTACCCACAATCCATTTTCTTCATCTGTGACGTCACATGTTCCATGTATTTATACAACAATGAGGGCAACCTCGGTTTCACTTTCATTTTCACTCTTGCGCTGCCAGCTGGAATCATTTCCCCACCAGCCTTCCCCATTTTCAAAAGTAACATCTTTTTAACCACAAATATGTGATTTTGTCCCTTTAAATGGCAGAATAGTGGCTAGACATTCATAAACTGCAAGGAGAAACTTACCCTCATCTTGGCAGCTTTCAGTCGAATGTTCTCATTCTTCACAAAGCGCAGGGCTTCACGCAAACAGTTGTTCTAGAAGAATGAAATTGATCAAACTCTTGAGTAACAAGTTATGCCAAATTTTACATGTGAAAGGTTCTTATAATTATATTCTGCTCCATGAAATAACTTCTTATGAGACTTGAACAATACACATATGGGATCTGATAAGAGTGATATTACAATTCATTTGATACTTATCACCATAGTTTTATACCGTATAAATGTGATTCTTGTCAAAGTTTGTTTTTGGTCGATTATCACTTAATAGGATGTATAGTTTTCCTAATTTTGATTGAATTCATATTGCTTTTATTAATGTTATTATTATAAATCTTAGCTTTACTTATGCTTATACTTTTTGACTTGTTATGTAACCATATTAGGCCTTCTAGACAAGTACCATTCCAGTGCTGAACCTTGTATCTAATAAAGACCTGAGAACAAATAATACCCTAATTTCTCTTTTTAATTCGACCCTAAAATTTTCAAAAGATTTTCAGAAAATGTCTATGGTTGAACTAATTTCACTTTTGGTGGCTCATTTGGTATTATGGTTGAAATATAAGATAGATATCAGGAAGTTATATTATATATAACTAATACATAGTTTCCATAGATGGCCACATGAAAATGTCATAGTTATCATAATGAATATACTATTAATTGATTACTGCCGCAGAGAAAATTACACATGGCAATTATCAATTTAATTTTTGAAAATTAAACCATTATTTTCAGCAGTGGTTGAATCACAGGAACATAAACTATTGGCTGTTGGTTGAATTTTTAGATGTGATTTGAATTTGTGACATAAAAATAGTAATATATGGTTGAATTATTGGAGATGTCGAATTAATAGAGAAATTACGGTAAAGACATAGAGTAACAAGCACCTGTTGCTGGAGGAAGGGGGAGTCCTGTACGGGGGTCAGGTCCACACTCCCACTCATACTCTGGGACGGGGAACCTGCGGACAGATGGACAGATGGACAGTGGTCAGAGTACAATGAATACAATCAACAGAGAGATAGTCTATTATGTCATTGAGGGTGAGATACAAAGAGAATATATATAAGAGGCAATATATTACATCGTCAAATCTATAAATCTATACGCCGACATGACCGTCGCGGCCGATCCGCTGACATTGTGCTGTCATACTTAACGATAATGATGTCATTATGACATGACGTAATTTGGTCAGCACGTGATGTTATGACACAGATATATTAAATAGCAATATCTTCAATGGGACAGTAATGAAATGTTCTATCTGTGAAACAAACCGTCTATCAAGTTCATGAGTTTGACATCATGAAACTATGGTCAGAGGTAACAATTCTCAAATGATGTCAAAGCTCTTCCAAGCGGTCCCTCAACATGAAATTTAACTTTTTTGGCAGAATTATAAGGATTTCTCCATACAACGAATAGAACATATGTCAATTCTTGACATATTATGTAAAAATAATTAAATGAATAAGACGACAGTACCTGGCTGTCCGGAAGACTGGCGAGTGAGTCCCTCCAGGAGAGTCTTCTTGGAGAGCACCTTGAGTCGGTCCTTCAGCTCCAGCTTCTCCTGCTCCAGGGTGTCGATGTCGCTCTGCAGGGTGTCCATCGTCTCTTCAAACTCTCTACGGACACACAGACAGACATATAAGAGGTTTTAAACACAACAGGGTGTCCATCGTCTCCTCAAACTCTCTACAGACAGACAGACAGACATATAAGAGGTTTTAAACACAACAGGGTGTCCATCGTCTCCTCAAACTCTCTACAGACACACAGACAGACATATTAGAGGTTTTAAACACAACAGGGTGTCCATCGTCTCCTCAAACTCTCTACAGACACACAGACACACAGACATATTAGAGGTTTTAAACACAACAGGGTGTCCATCGTCTCCTCAAACTCTCTACAGACAGACAGACAGACATATTAGAGGTTATAATCACAACAGGGTGTCCATCGTCTCCTCAAACTCTCTACAGACACACAGACACACAGACATATTAGAGGTTTTAAACACAACAGGGTGTCCATCGTCTCCTCAAACTCTCTACAGACAGACAGACAGACATATAAGAGGTTTTAAACACAACAGGGTGTCCATCGTCTCCTCAAACTCTCTACAGACACACAGACAGACATATTAGAGGTTTTAATCACAACAGGGTGTCCATCGTCTCTTCAAACTCTCTACGGACACACAGACAGACATATAAGAGGTTTTAAACACAACAGGGTGTCCATCGTCTCCTCAAACTCTCTACAGACAGACAGACAGACATATAAGAGGTTTTAAACACAACAGGGTGTCCATCGTCTCCTCAAACTCTCTACAGACACACAGACAGACATATTAGAGGTTTTAAACACAACAGGGTGTCCATCGTCTCCTCAAACTCTCTACAGACACACAGACACACAGACATATTAGAGGTTTTAAACACAACAGGGTGTCCATCGTCTCCTCAAACTCTCTACAGACAGACAGACAGACATATTAGAGGTTATAATCACAACAGGGTGTCCATCGTCTCCTCAAACTCTCTACAGACACACAGACACACAGACATATTAGAGGTTTTAAACACAACAGGGTGTCCATCGTCTCCTCAAACTCTCTACAGACACACAGACACACAGACATATTAGAGGTTTTAAACACAACAGGGTGTCCATCGTCTCCTCAAACTCTCTACAGACACACAGACACACAGACATATTAGAGGTTTTAAACACAACAGGGTGTCCATCGTCTCCTCAAACTCTCTACAGACACACAGACACACAGACATATTAGAGGTTTTAAACACAACAGGGTGTCCATCGTCTCCTCAAACTCTCTATGGACACACAGACAGACAGACATATTAGAGGTTTTAAACACAACAGGGTGTCCATCGTCTCCTCAAACTCTCTACAGACACACAGACACACAGACATATTAGAGGTTTTAAACACAACAGGGTGTCCATCGTCTCCTCAAACTCTCTACAGACACACAGACACACAGACATATTAGAGGTTTTAAACACAACAGGGTGTCCATCGTCTCCTCAAACTCTCTACAGACACACAGACACACAGACATATTAGAGGTTTTAAACACAACAGGGTGTCCATCGTCTCCTCAAACTCTCTACAGACACACAGACACACAGACATATTAGAGGTTTTAAACACAACAGGGTGTCCATCGTCTCCTCAAACTCTCTATGGACACACAGACAGACAGACATATTAGAGGTTTTAAACACAACAGGGTGTCCATCGTCTCCTCAAACTCTCTACAGACACACAGACACACAGACATATTAGAGGTTTTAAACACAACAGGGTGTCCATCGTCTCCTCAAACTCTCTACAGACACACAGACACACAGACATATTAGAGGTTTTAAACACAACAGGGTGTCCATCGTCTCCTCAAACTCTCTATGGACACACAGACAGACAGACATATTAGAGGTTATCATCACAACAGGGTGTCCATCGTCTCCTCAAACTCTCTATGGACACACAGACAGACAGACATATTAGAGGTTATAATCACAACAGGGTGTCCATCGTCTCCTCAAACTCTCTATGGACACACAGACACACAGACATATTAGAGGTTTTAAACACAACAGGGTGTCCATCGTCTCCTCAAACTCTCTATGGACACACAGACAGACAGACATATTAGAGGTTATCATCACAACAGGGTGTCCATCGTCTCCTCAAACTCTCTACAGACACACAGACACACAGACATATTAGAGGTTTTAAACACAACAGGGTGTCCATCGTCTCCTCAAACTCTCTATGGACACACAGACAGACAGACATATTAGAGGTTATCATCACAACAGGGTGTCCATCGTCTCCTCAAACTCTCTATGGACACACAGACAGACAGACATATTAGAGGTTATAATCACAACAGGGTGTCCATCGTCTCCTCAAACTCTCTACAGACACACAGACACACAGACATATTAGAGGTTTTAAACACAACAGGGTGTCCATCGTCTCCTCAAACTCTCTATGGACACACAGACAGACAGACATATTAGAGGTTATCATCACAACAGGGTGTCCATCGTCTCCTCAAACTCTCTATGGACACACAGACAGACAGACATATTAGAGGTTATAATCACAACAGGGTGTCCATCGTCTCCTCAAACTCTCTATGGACACACAGACAGACAGACATATTAGAGGTTATAATCACAACAGGGTGTCCATCGTCTCCTCAAACTCTCTATGGACACACAGACAGACAGACATATTAGAGGTTATAATCACAACAGGGTGTCCATCGTCTCCTCAAACTCTCTATGGACACACAGACAGACATATAAGAGGTTATAATCACAACAGGGTGTCCATCGTCTCCTCAAACTCTCTATGGACACACAGACAGACATATAAGAGGTTATAATCACAACAGGGTGTCCATCGTCTCCTCAAACTCTCTACAGACACACAGACAGACATATAAGAGGTTATAATCACAACAGGGTGTCCATCGTCTCCTCAAACTCTCTACGGACACACAGACAGACATATAAGAGGTTATAATCACAACAGGGTGTCCATCGTCTCCTCAAACTCTCTATGGACACACAGACAGACATATAAGAGGTTATAATCACAACAGGGTGTCCATCGTCTCCTCAAACTCTCTATGGACACACAGACAGACAGATTAGAGGTAAGAATCACCACAGGGTGGTAATCGTCTCCTCAAACTCTTTTTGGACACACAGACAGACAGACAGACATATTAGAGGTTATAATCACAACAGGGTGTCCATCGTCTCCTCAAACTCTCTGCAGACACACAGACAGACATATTAGAGGTTATAATCACAACAAGGTGTCCACGGTCTCCTCAAACTCTCTATGGACACACAGACAGACAGACAGACATATTAGAGGTTATAATCACAACAAGGTGTCCATCGTCTCCTCAAACTCTCTATTGACACACAGACAGACAGACAGACATATTAGAGGTTATAATCACAACAGGGTGTCCATCGTCTCCTCAAACTCTCTATGGACACACAGACAGACAGACAGACATATTAGAGGTTATAATCACAACAGGGTGTCCATCGTCTCCTCAAACTCTCTATGGACACACAGACAGACAGACAGACATATTAGAGGTTATCATCACAACAGGGTGTCCATCGTCTCCTCAAACTCTCTATGGACACACAGACAGACAGACAGACATATTAGAGGTTATAATCACAACAGGGTGTCCATCGTCTCCTCAAACTCTCTATGGACACACAGATAGACAGACAGACATATTAGAGGTTATAATCACAACAAGGTGTCCATCGTCTCCTCAAACTATCTATGGACACACAGACAGACAGACAGACATATTAGAGGTTATAATCACAACAAGGTGTCCATCGTCTCCTCAAACTCTCTATGGACACACAGACAGACAGACAGACATATTAGAGGTTATAATCACAACAGGGTGTCCATCGTCTCCTCAAACTCTCTATGGACACACAGACAGACAGACAGACATATTAGAGGTTATAATCACAACAGGGTGTCCATCGTCTCCTCAAACTCTCTACAGACACACAGACAGACAGACAGACATATTAGAGGTTATAATCACAACAGGGTGTCCATCGTCTCCTAAAACTCTCTACAGACACACAGACAGACAGACAGACATATTAGAGGTTATAATCACAACAGGGTGTCCATCGTCTCCTCAATCTCTCTACAGACACACAGTCAGACATATTAGAGGTAAGAATCTTCAAGACTATGGGATGTTAATCGTCTCCTCAAACTCTCTACAGACACATAAAAATATCAGAGATAAGAAACTACACAGTAGGATGTTAAACGTCTCCTTAAACTCTCTACAAGAACAGAAATATTAGAGTTGAGAATCTACAGTCACACAGACATATTAAAGGTAAGAATCTTCAAGACCTTAGGATGTCCACTATCCCCTTAAACTCTCTAAACACAGACAGACAGACAGAAATATTAGAGCTAAGAATCTTCAAGATCATAAGTAGTCAATTGTCTCCTCAAACCCTCTTCAGACTCAAAGACAAAGGAACAAACAGGTGAAAACTGTGGGAATACTTTCGGATAGGAAACTACAATACCATAGGACGTCCATCAGCTCATCAAAGTCTTGAAACTTCTTCAGTGAGATGAAAACTGTGTGATTTTGCTGACAGGGACAATAATGTCACCTCAAACTCTCTATAGATACAGTGAGTAGATTGGTAGATGATTAAAGTTAACAATCTTTATCATAATCTGAAAGAAAATTGAGAATGACTCACTTCTCCTTCTTTTTCATCTGCATGGTGAGCTCGTCCAGTTTGCGCTGTATCTTGTCTACGCGAGAGTCTCCGTCCTTGGAGGCGTTCTCGAGCTTCTTCTCCACCAGCTCAACACGCACCTGCTGCTCACTCAATTCCTCTTGCTGTCGGGAAGAGGAGAGGTTATAAAGAGCCATGGAGAGGAATCATAAGTATTATTTTATTGGTATTGTAAAGGATTACATCAACTGCTGGTCACTCAACTGCTCTTGCTGTGGGGGAGGAGAGGAGAGGAATTATATATTGGTATTGTAAAGGATTACATCAACTGCTGGTCACTCAACTGCTCTTGCGCAGGGGGAGGAGAGGAGAGGACAGGAATTATAAGTATTACATCAACTGCTGCTCACTCAACTGCTCTTGCGCAGGGGGAGGAGAGGAGAGGAGAGGAATTATATATTGGTATTGTAAAGGATTACATCAACTGCTCCTCACTCAACTCCTTTTGCTGTGGGGGAGAGGAGAGGTTTTAAAGAGCCATGGACCAATTGGAGGAGGAGAGGAGAGGAATTATAAGTATTACATGAACTGCTCCTCACTCAACTCCTCTTGCTGTGGGGGAGAGGAGAGGTTTCAAAGAGCCATGGACCTTTGAGATTATTTACTACAGAGCCACCTTATCTAATGGAGCTTTGGAGCTCTTCAGGCTATTGATGAGTGATAATACAATTGGTCAGAGAGTCACAACATACGGGTTCCATCTATACATTTTAATCCTAATCAGCTGAGGAGTCTGTACAAAGAATTGAAATTTCTAGACATTAACAGAAAATGTAGTTAGGGAGATCTGCTGAACATATGCTAATGATAACAAAGAACTTGACTTGGTCGGCATTGAACACTTTTATATGGCCAGAGGTTTCAAAAGAGCCATGGACCAATTGAAGCTAATCTAATACTAAGTCTTGCTGTGGTGAGTGAAGGAGACATATATTATTGGTATTGAATATTTAGCAATAGGCTTGAGGATTCTTAGATAACACTTTGATCATAGATAGACTTTGCAGCTTACTTAATTTGTCCCCTCTGCTAACTGTCCAATGGTATGCTACAACTGTTCCTTGAATCATTCCTAACCTTGCTCAACCAAACACTAATGTCAGAATTCAAGAGAGAAATGGACCCTGGAGTTCTTCAGGCTTTGTATTATTCAATATTTACAAAGGTTAACTGTGCTCAAAATGACCTTTTCCAACCCTAGTTGAATCCTGTTCCACAACACACTTACATTGATCGTAAGTCTACAATCGATTATAATCAATGTTAAAACTTTACAACTACTTTGTTGAACAACATCCTGAACTCAATGAATTTTTCCCTTATATAAACAATTCACTCAACTCCTCTTGCTGTGGAGGGAGAGGAGAGGAATCATAAGTATTTCCTTTTATAGCATTAGTATTGTAAAAGAATACATGAACAGCTGCTCTCTCAACTCCTCTTGTTCTTTGACAGAACAGAGAGCCATGGACCTTTGAGTTCTGCCTACCTTGATCCTGAGCTGCTTCTTGAGTTCCTTGATGTCCTCGTCCTTGCTGTCCATCTTGAACTTCATCACCTCGATGTCCGCGATCTGGGACCGCACCATGTTGGCCCTCTGCTTCACTGGCGGCACCGCCTGCAGCACAACATCGGATCTTTACATCATATACATGATATCAGCTCTTTAAATCAAATATAGGCAGGATTGCGAACACCTCAAATCATCACCTCAAAAAGCAAATAGAACACTGGCCTGCATCACAAACATCGGACCATTACAAAAGATCAAGAACATTAGCCCTTAATCATCGCCTCAGACAGCCAATAGAACACTGGCCTTGCATACCTGTCACCTTGGGTTGGAAATTCAAAAACATCAATGTCATGAAGCTCATATTTCAGAACATAAGGACTGTCAAACAAGTGAAACGTCTCTATCTCTTATGGTTTGAACTGCCATAAAAAAGTAGCATTGAGTAAATTTGTGCCGAGGGCCACATGGACCTTTGAATATTCTATGATAAAGAGTTCAGATATCTTTAGTATTTTCTTTCTGCATCACAATCTTAAAGTGGCACAGAGTATCTTTCTTAAAATTTTATTTGGTTTTGATAAGCTACAAAATATCTAATATATTGATTGAAGTTCATATCTCATTACTGAAATTGAAAATATATCCATTTATGCATAATATCTCTAAAATGCTTGGTATTACGGAACAATCAAGAAAACATCTCAAATAAGTTTAATATTCTAAATTATGCATCCATTTAATCTACCTATTGGTTACAATACCTAATAAACACTATCGAATCGAATATATCTTCCTGTCAGCTTATGACAAGGTTTCAAAATTACGTTTGGCAAATTTGCGCGCGGCACTCGGGCCACATTGTCCGGTTTTCGATCAAAATCCCGACTTTGAATGGCCGTATTTTCGCTCTAATGTACTGATTGACCTTTAACTTGTTATTTTCAGTAACAGTTAGTGGTTCCCAATGTAATAACATTGATTTCAAAATTTGACATATGTGATCCTATCAACATACTCTGTGTCTCTTTAATATTTCCACTTGTTGACAGGTAAGCAATGGCCAAATGGTCTTTGAAGCACAACAAGGCAACATTATCAACAGACAAGCTCCATCCATTAACTCACAGGCTAAACATCTTGTATATATAACTTCAGAGGCTAGCCGATGTAGAAAGCCTATAATGCCTTGTGCATATCTCTTTTTTAAGCAAAACCTGAACTCTACAAAGTGAGGTGATTTGGCGATTAACGCTGCTTTCAAGAGTATTTAAATTATATAATTGCTGTTAGTATTATTGAAGCAAGAAAGCCTGCGACACTATTGTGTCCATGTAATGCCATGAAACCTTGGCTGGAACTAGCCGACCATGGGTCTCATGATGGGTGGTACTGCACGGAAATTCAGTGTAGCAGTGCACTCAAACATAACTGTGTAAAACAGTTCTCTTCCAAGACAAAGTTGCATCCAAACCTTTCTGCTTGTAGAACAGTTCAATATATATGTATATATACATGGATATTTATATAGCGCTGTCGCCCATTCAAGACCCTAATGAAGATGTACTCAGAACAAAAAGTTAATGAGGAACATGCAGCAGGTTCTCTTTGATTTAAATCAAGTCTGGATGACTCTAATTAATGACAGTCCATGGCACAAGCTCATCCTGTCTTTTAGGTAAATGAGCAAAACGTAACAGATATTTTTTGCACTCATGCAATACTTAACATCACAAAGAAATAAAAATGTCCTGTGCCTAGATTTTCAAAGCTCTCTTAGTGCACTCTTAGTAAACTAAGAAAGTCGCATGTCAATGTAAAGTAAGGTACTTACATCTATCTTAGCAGTAAGAGAGCTTTGAAAATCTGGGTCCTTACTTCAAAATTATGATATGTATAAATTTGTCAAAGGAATACAATAGAAATAAATATGATAAATGATAAGTTTTTCAAACAACAATCATGCTTAGATATCAGTCACCTTAAATTGTGTTTTGATAACAAAAATCTAGATCATTCTGTTTTCATAAATAAGTCAAAACATCAAAACAGACGTGCAGAGCTTAAAGAACTCAATGTGACTTAAAACTCCATTCTGTTAAATGAGTTACGTATTTCTTCATAATGTTTCCACATGTTCAAAATAATCCCATTGCTAAAGCGTACAAACTGAAAATATCATTCAATTACAATACTGGTGTTTACCAAAGGTTTTGATGTTATGAATCCAGTAAGCTGTAAAATAACCATTTTGATTTTGTATTTGCAAATGAGTAAAACGTTACATACAAATTCACTACAATACACAAGTGATACTACTCATCATTGACGTCACACCAAACAATTTCATTCTTCAAAACAACAAACAAATGACGCAAATATCATTATTAAATATTTTATCCTTATCTCAGAAAATATCCAATCAGAGGCGGCATTTTCATACAAAATCTTTAAATGGTTTTGAATAAATTTTGAAATTTGAAGACAGAGGGAGGATACGCATTTTAAAATATATCTTTGCATTATTTTTCTAATGCAAAGTAGGTGTGAACATATATATGCTTTATTACTTGAGAGAGAAATTTCACCAAAAGATTTCTCAAAAAGCCACTCAGTGAGTTTTAAGGTCCAAATGCGGCAAACTTTGTCAAAAGTTTCATTTCATAGAGGATTAGCGACTTCTTCTGAAAAGTATTATTTTAAAACCAATGAATGTTGTATAGTGATGATTAAAAGGTATAAAGTCGCGATTTTGAAATAAAACAAAGATGCGGTCCTTCCTACAAATTACGATCAATGGATACAAGACTAAGAGGTTAATTTATCAGTTACATCGTGCCATCAGCTGAAACTCACCTTCTTGTCCCTGGTGCCATCAAAGTCGTACTCCCCGTTCTCCATAGCATTGGCTAGCTTGTTCATAGTCCCAACCACCTGCCCAAACGAGTGTCTACGGGGAAGAAGAAATATTATGAGGTTTAAATTTTGAACAAATTCATGTTCCCTTATAATAATAATAATACTACTAATTTTAACCCCTAGTATCCAGTCCAGGACTGCTCAACGGCGATACAATGTATATTATTACCCTGAAGAAATTGTACTTTTGAGTCAAGCTACTAAGCGCCTTGTGCGACCATATAGGTCCGTACTTTCCCTAATGTTCAGGTACCAATTTATACAGCTGGGTGAACTGAGTGCAATGTGGATGAAGTGCCTTGCCCAAGGACATAACACAGTGTTAAGCACAGGGTACAAATTTTTGGTGTCTCCACCGGGATTCAATTTCAGGCCTTCGGCGTGACAGGACAGCACCCTAACCACTACACCACCGTACTCCACACAATCAGGATCATAAGATCAGGAAGAACAATCAAGTTCCTTAATAGGATCAAAATCAAGTTCTGAATTAGGATCATAGAATTTTGTTAGGAGAAATTTAACAAAATAATTATCCTTGTAATTAATGATCTCAAACATGAAATGCTGTTGAAAAAAGTGAGAAATTTTCAATCCTAAAGGCCTACCTGAGACACTCGTAGGGTCCGCTGTCCTCCTTGCCGTAGACCCGATCTGTTGCCTGGTAGGCCATCTCTTCTAGCTTCTTGGGCATCAGACCCTCCGAGTCTGTTGGGGACAGATAGTTGTGATTAATAAAGGCAACCTATTATTGACACTAGAACCTAACACCCTGAGCCCGTAGTTGACAGATAACCATTATCGCTCTTGTGTCCAGAAACCCTAAATCTCATACATTTAAGCATCTTGCTACTTCAGAATATTTCTTTCCACAAAGCTCCAAACATACCCTGATATCTATCAAGCCAAAAGTTTTGTATTGCTAGCAGGTGGTAATTAATGGTGGTTTTCACTTATTTTTAGCCAATTAACAATTAATTCATATTCAGA
This sequence comes from Steromphala cineraria, assembly GCA_916613615.1. Lineage (NCBI taxonomy): Eukaryota > Metazoa > Mollusca > Gastropoda > Trochida > Trochidae > Steromphala > Steromphala cineraria. The sequence goes on along the minus strand of OU744731.1, from coordinate 55,942,256 downwards.
GAGCCTGAAGCTATATTTATATCTTAAAGATGCTGTATCATACTTGCAAGCGGTCCAGGATAAAACTTAGCTATTGAGAAAAGAAATACATCACTTTGTAGAAAAATCTTTCGTCGAAATTTTGATATCATATTTAGATTGTTTAATCAACAATAACATACTTATTTCGACGCTTCAAGCACAGTACCCCTCGTAGAATTTAGGGCATGTCATTTATTGAACCCGCTTTCGGTGACGTAATCATTATGCTTGTAGGATTTACACCGTGTCTCAACTACCGTAATTGCGTTCGATGGGTATCAACTTTGACAGCAATGAATACCTAATTCAGAGAAAAAGAATATAAAATCTAATTGAGCGCGACAATAACGGTTTTCAAGCGTACATTTAGAAACCATAAGTTGTGAAATGGCCACACTTGATTCGCCCTTATGTCGACTGCCGTTTCGGTATTTTTGGTAAATTATCTCCTATTTGATGAATTTTGGTCCGATTTTCTCAAGGTTGGTCACAAAAGTTTTCTAAAAATACAACGTATACATTAAAAATACTTTTAAAAATATTGCAAGTATGATATAGCATCTTTAAGCCCTGCATCCTTTCATCCGGGAACCGCCGCTCTTGATGGATGCAAGTCAGTTCATTGGCTGGTTATATAGAGCGCCATATGAGGCTTTTGGCTTGATAGATGGTTGGAGCTTAAAGTGACACAGAGTATCTTTCTTAACATTTTATTTGGTTTTGATAAGCTACAAAATATCTAATATGCTGATTGAAGTTCATATCTCATCACTGGACTTGCAAATATATCCATTTATGCATAATATCTCTAAAATGCTTGATTTTATGAAAAATCAAGAAACATCTCAAATACATTTTATATTCGAAATTATGCATCCAATTAATCTACCTATTAGTTACAATACCTAATAAACACTATCAAATCGAATATATCTTCCTGTCAGTTCATGACAAGGTTTCAAAATTATATTTGGCGAATTTGTGCGCACAATCGAGCCACATTGTCCGGTTTTCGATCTTTGAATGCACGTATTTTCGCTCTTATGTACTGATTGACCTTTAACTTGTTATTTTCAGTAACAGCTAGTGGTTCCGGATGTAATAACATCGATTTCAAAATTTGACATATATTATCCTATCAACATACTCTGTGTCTCTTTAATGAAACAAATATGCTGATATAGGAGGTCAGGAGGATACATGTCGCTGTGGTACACATCAAATCTCAAGAGAATGATTGATATAACTATTGGTACTGCTATAACAGTTCATGTCTTAGTAATAACACACAAGAATAGCAAAATAAGAAAATGCTCTTGTTCACTTTCTGCAATAATAGGTTTTTTTGGCATAAAAAAAACCATTAAATAATCAAACTCTCAAGCATTTTAGAGTAAATAATCAGTTAAATATTGACCCAAAAACTTTTTCAAGATTTAAGAATCTTGGCTCTAATTTCCATAACTTTTTATCAAGTCCTTTTGCAAAGAGATCTAAAGGAAGTTTTAAGCTTTTTTTTTCTCAAGATACCTTGAAACTATTCAACATAAAGAATGTAAAGAACACACTGCTTGGTGTGATAAAACTAAATAGAAAAGAAAATGCTATAAAAGCTAAAAAAAATATTTAAAAGTAAGGAAGTTGATTCAAGTGAATAACTGATTGAACAAAGCATTTTCTAAAAAGGTTGAGAGAAGGGCAATTGAATTTCAGACAACCAATTAATGTCAGATTGAACATAATTACCAAATTTATTTGATATTTCAGTAAAACATTAAACTTTGAATACACCAAGTGTTATTGCAAATGTACGCATAACCATTTAAGGATTTGGTCTCAAATCCTACCAAATAATGTAACCAAAATATCCCATGTATTTCAACATAAATATACCAATAAAGAAGAGCATTATCATAAAATATCTATAAAAACTATCCTAAATATTGTAAAATACATATACACCATACTGATATTATTCTATGAGTAATAAGAACTAAGCATGTCAGCGCGACCTGGGTCACCATGTCAGTACCGGTTGCCATGGTTACAGGGAAGTCTACGCCCCGATGCTGTAAGAAGAAGTTATCCATGCAAGTTAGTAGACAGTCAGATCCATGCACCAGACGACAAGTTAGTGGAGGATACAGATACTTGGGTACGCTTCTCATTATTATTTCAATCCTTGATTATCCAGTGCTTTTGTTCCGATAAATCTACACTACAAACTCGGAACACTTTATGGGGGTTCACCTCAAACCCAATTACCTCCCTTTGCAATGACTCGGTTAAATCTACACTACAAACTCGGAACACTGTATGGGGGTTCACCTCAAACCCAATTACCTCCCTTTGCAATGACTCGGTTAAATCTACACTACAAGCTCGGAAAACTTTATGGGGGTTTACCTCAAACCCAATTACCTCCCTTTGCAATGACTCAGTTAAGCACTTAATTACTTTCTAACAACCAACGAGATCACTTCTTAAACAAGCATTCTATCTCTCTTTACTTCTTTTCCCTTTCTCCTGATCTGTCTACTCTTTTTTAGAAAGCAACATCAACGTGTTAAATAGCTGAAAAATTGCTGACAAACCTCAACTCACTCTCTCACTTGATGTCGCGAACGGCCAAGTTGTTTACGCACTTGATGTCTGCGTTTCGTTTCTGATTGGATAACATGTACGCAAAGGGAGGTAATTGGGTTTGAGGTAAACCCCCGTTAAGTTTATCGAGAATGTATATTATCATCCTGAGAGAAATGTAAAGAGAATTTTGTCACACTTTCTATCATCTCCAATAAGGCCAAAGATATTACGCTTACCTGTTTTCTTCACTCAATAGGCATCTAAATTAAGCAACCTATTTCCATATCATATGATGCTTTAGGGTTACTGTATGACTATGTCATGATGACATAATGTTGTGAATCAAAAACAGTTGTTCTTCTCCGGTGTTGCCTTCTAACTGATTCAAAGGAACATAAACTTTGTTTACGTAAATATTACTTCCACATGGTATTTATCCTTGCAGACTAAGTCTTCTGATGGTTATACTCGATTACATCGTTCAAGCATCTATTCAACAATTTGACTAACAAAATGCAGTTCTCATAACAGGCATCTTGCTAACTCTACCGTATAATGAACTTTTCACATGCTAAGGATATCAGAGAAAACTAGGGAGGTTTCTCAGGACTCAACTACCATCAGTGTTAGATCATCTGTACACGTCATGACTAGCCAGAAAATGCTTTTTATCATCCAGAACTGGGTTCCATAGGAGATATCGCTTGTATGAGATCAAGCGATATCTCCTATATAGATTTTGAACAATGCCTTATCTTGGTCATCTACATAACATCACAATACTTTTGTATGATCAAGTAATGACATCATAAACATGATGACATCACAATGCTATGTCATCACAGTACTGAAAGACAAATGTCAATTTTGTGTTCAGAGATGTTGATATTTCATTACAAGACAATGAACAGAGATAAGATGATAAACAGAATCCCATCCTTGTGTCTTCTGATATCAAGTATAATAAAACTCATTGACAAAAGTAAAAATATCCTCGGCAAGTTTATTTTGTAACTTTTTTCAACTGGTGTAGATATATTTGATATCAGAAGACACTTTGGTAAAATTCTGTAGCTTCAAAGCTTTTTATGTTAAAAAGAACATTATTCTGCATGTTTAAAATGGACTTATACCACATTTGCATAAATCAATAATTTGGAACATAATTATAATATTGTACATGTTACTAATAAGAGTTGGTCTATAATTGAAAAACAGGGTAATTGTTCAAATTAATAATCCCCCTCTTTCCTTACCATTTCCCTGTAGTAAATCCAATACAGACGTCTTGGCCTACACCTGATTAATTATACATATAGAGTGACTGCTTAGCTACAGTGCTGCAGTAGAGATGAGAGTTAGTGATGATATATGTGATGTAGCAGTCTGATTGGTCATCACCTTCCATACATTCTCACAGAATTGAAATTGATTTGAGAAGGGCTTCTTACTTGATCAGTTAACCCTCTTACCCCTAAAAGCCAGAAATCAGGTTTAAAAATATTGGTTTCTTAGGGTAAAAGGGTTTAACATTTTATTATAAATCATCATTTTTTTTAAATTTGAGAAGGGCCTTGGGTGCTTCTTACTTGAGCAGTTAACATTTTTACCCCTAATAGCCAGAAATCAGGTTAAAAAAGTATTGGTTTCTGAGAGGTGAAAGGGTTTAACGTTTCATTTCAAATTAATTTTTTTTGAAATTACTAATGAATTCATGTAATGAAATGAGAAACAAATTCTGAAATTAATTAAGTAAGCCCCCTAGGTCTGTTTCAATTCCCCTTAAATTCAAAATCAGCATGTATGGGAGGTGAGTATCAATTCATCCTTCATAACCCAGGTATTAACTCTCAAAATGGCATGTAATGTGGAGACGACGCAGGAGTTATCAAGAATGAACCAATCAGACTGGTGATGTAGATTTACTGAAGCTTCTACACATGAAATACCTTTCGTTTTGCCTTTCCTCTCACTCTCTGCAATATGTGGAGACAAATAACCAGATAAAGTTCATTACAGTATTATTGTGAGATAAAACAGCTGTCCGCCATTAATCGCTGAAGTATTGCCCAAGCAGCCATTGACTCACTTAGCGACTAAAACAGCTGTCAGATATCCCTACTTACATTGGCATACACATACATGCATATCAGAAATGTTTTACTAAATCTCGAAATAGCAGAGAGAATACATTTTCACCTCACAGAAGAAGAAGATGGAGTGTGTTGATAAGGGTTGAGAAGAAAGGAGCTTAAGATAAAGATCAGGTTGATTTGACGCAATGCAAGATGAAATCAAAGAACAGGTTCAATGAATATGAATTCAACTAGATAAGAATTCAACACAGATTCAATCAAACAGTTCGATAATGCAGGGTAAACTAAACATAGATTCAATGAATTCAACTTGAACAATACATGGATTCAATTATCTAAGATTATACTGCGCACAGATCGAACGGTTAAATGACATTCAATTAACACAAGTTCAGAACAGATGCAAAGAACGGACATCATAGAACAGATTCAATGCAGTAACATCTGAAATAGAAACTCTCAAAGGGTTGACATATCTAAATGAATAGCCAACCCTTTGTTTTTGAGACATACAATTGGTCATGCTTGCCTCGGAATTTGTCCACAATAAAGGATTTACAAGTTAAAATTTACATAATACACAAACCTTTTCAATGTGAATATGATTTTTTTTCAAGTTTTTTTAATCTGGTTTCTGATAGATGACAAACTCAAAAGGCTGTAACTGCAACACATCGTAACAAATTTTAGATTTTGTTTCTTTATCTTATCAAAATATTTCTCTGAAATGATAAATCCAATACGCCTTTATCTAAGTGGACCAATTCCTGCAACACAAAGTAAGAAGCAAGCATCTAGATGGAACAGATGTAATCAGGCAAATCTTTAATTTCAAGTCAAGAACACAAGCATTTACCCGTGTAGTTCTCCAAATCAAACTTTCCGCCTAGGGATTAAAACGCAAACGAAAAAGCTGAGCATATTGAAAATAAAATTCATAAACAGCCAAAATTGTAATTTATTCATATGTAATGCCATATTTTTTTTACCAAAATCGTCCAAAAAGAGGACCTCAAATTTTAAAAAGATTTTCCCATCATTTTGGGCCATAATTTTTCACCTAAAATATCCATACAGAAAAACGATAAGAAAAAATGCAAATGAAAAAAGCACAATATTTAAATGAAATCAACACATCAAACTTGTTACCATGATTATAAGTTTAATATGAATAAGAATTTGAAATGAAAATAAAATATCCCTACAGCAACTCACAAACATGTTCATTCAATAAGGTATGTCTAGTAATTCCTTAGAATTATTACACCACATAGAAAACACTGGCTTGAAAAAACTTGAAATTCATCTATATGTATAATAGATATAAAGCTGCATTTATCATTGCCTTTTTATTTTAAAAACTCACAAACCATTTACAACATATCCTCTCACTCCACGCAAGAGGTGAGAAAGATATGTTCATACCATCATTTAATTGTTTTTGGTTTCGACATTTGAATCAATTCATGTCCCAAGAATTACCGACAATAATACGATAAAGAAATGACTAAGATCGATGTACCTGTCATGACGGAGGCCTGCTGCATCCCGCCTGCAGCGATGTGCATCAGAGACTTGGCTACACGTGACACGTTCCTCGTACAGTCCTGGAGTAGGTCAATAATCTGGAGAATAGAGAAATAAGTGATTTAGATATTGATATGATGGAAAATTTTTATCACCCACTTCAGGACTTTGCGAGAATCTATTTCTTACCTGCCAAACAAGACACGTTCCTTGTAAAGTTTGATAATCAGGTAAACACATCTATATCATATTTTTTCATTTTTCATGGTCAGAAAATAAGTCATTGGACGATGACATCCTTGATAAATTGGACATCAGAATGTATGTCAATGTTTTCTTTTCTGAATGTCAATTGAAAATGTTTTCTCTGTCTATTTACATAAAATTCATAAACTACTTGATTTGCGTGTCACAAGACTTTGATTCAAAAATTTTCAATCATGAAAATGTGTTATTTACAAAAATAAAATTACATTGAATCAATATAGAATCAAGAAACCATACCTCTTTGCCAAACATGAGCGGTGTGATGACGGCAGAACCCTCTTGAGGGAGACGTCGCTTGATCTGACATGAACAGAAAAATCAGCAAGTTTAAAGAGAGGAACTAAAAGTTATTCTCAAAAGTGTTACAGAAATGATAGAGTAAGTGCATTGAGTGAGTTGGAATAAAGTCATAGTGAATGAGTTGCAATAAACATGTTTTCAAATATTTCAGTTATTCAACATGAGGACGTTTCTATCAAAAGGGGATCAAAAGGATGATAGAATAAAAGGAAAGAAAGACATAGTACAAGGGAGACAGCATGTTTTAGTAAGACTTTAATTTGGTCTAGCTTCAACCCGTCGACCCGTCCAGCTTGTGTAATCCTACCAGGAGCATGTAAGCTCCAGCTGGCATAGCTCTCAGCCTTGTAGAAGGACATAAATCTCCACACCATAGTAAGGTATTGAGTCAAGTGTTGGCTCAGTAAATTAAAAGACCCTACATAATCATAAAGAAAGACAGGGGGTTGGCCTTACGATCGCCTAAGGGGCAGAAAGTTTGCTTATTGGTGACTAGTTTCGTCCTCAGTGTTGGGACTCATCAGACTGAAGAAGCAAGGGAAATGGCTCTCCTTATATACTTTTTGGGTAGGTCACGTGACTAATGTGGTCTCCGTTCTTTCTCATCCTACATAATCATAGCTATTACAGTAACACCTACAAGAGTCATTGAGAACTTGTCATACCTACTTGAATGAAATAGATAACTATATTGACAACCCCTTTTTTTGTTATTTCAATAGAAAAATTTGGTTTTCATAGGAGAGTCACCATTCCACCAATAGCTATCTCTACTTACAATCTTCCAATAATCATTAACATTCTATTCATCGAAGCCTAACAATCCTGAGTATTCTAAACCATTCAAAGAAACCTTTGCACACACTGACTTACCAAATGTGATCTGTCCACCTTGTAAGATCTTTGTAAACACTGTAAAGAATCTCATTCACTGTATGAACTAACAAACTGATCGTGATCATCTCACCTTGCGAGCACACATGCGAGAGTCGTTGTTGCAGGTCTCTAGATCCTTCAGGAGGATGGAGAACTCACTTTGTTCCTGGCCCGTCTGAAATATAACATACAGATTTAGCTTGTAGGTATACATATCGAGAATTATTCACATGACATAATTATATATAAGTTATGAAAAGCTTACCAAATGATTTTTGCGCCAGCTATCTCTTTGTTCTCCAAAACTTAGGAAATCAACAAGTCTTAGAGAACAACAAGAAAGCTGTTAGCAGAGATAGGTATTAGAAATATAACCTGGAAATGCAAAACGTTTTCACCTTGCAGGTGAGGTGATGCCAATGCAAGAGATTATTATTTGTTACCATATGGTTGAAAATAAGTTGTGACATATTTTTAATACGAGCACATGTGTACATATCACTTTTGCCTAGCAACGATTGTTGTAAGGTGAGTTCCCCTATTTTTCGCCTGTGACATAACACCATTGTTCCATAGCCAGTCGTCGCAAGGGAAGCGGTCCGTTTCTATTTATTTCTAAGAGGGTAAGATGGAATAAAATCGGTAATAAATATATTATAATCAGAAATGTGTCATATGACTTTTATGAAACTCGTGCAAATTTGTGCAAAACCCTCACTATCTCTCAAGTACTACAAAAATTAACACTCGTTTTGCAAAAGTCATGTGACACACTTCATCTGGTTCATCTGTTTGATGTACGCTAACTCACCATGAGCAGGATCTTGAGACGAGCAATGTCGGCGGTGATACAGTCACACGCGCTGAGGACGAGTTTCACCTGGTAGGCCATCAGAGACGTACAGTCTACCTTCTCACTGATCAGGTGTACACTGTACAGTTGCTGCAATATACAGGTAGATGCATGATATTGAACATATTTAATATACTACATAGGCAATGATTTCAGGGTTTATATTTTTCTTTAAAAATATTCATAAACTCTGAAATCATTGCATACATAGGTAATAAAAGAAGTGATATTTTCACCCTATGGCATCAGATGAAAAATATAAACTCTGAAATCATTGCCTAACTAGGTAATAAAAGAAGTGATATTTTTCCCTAGTGCATCAGATTTCTTTAAGATTTTAACAAAAGTGATGACATCATACCTGGAAGAAGTTGATAGATTTCTCCAGAATTTCAACTGATACTGTCTCATCAAGCTGGAAATAAACATTGTCAATATTAAGAGAATACAAAAAAAAACAATTGCAAATGAGCAATTCATACTTTCTCACATAAAATTTCGGCAGTTATTCTCATCATTTTCTAATTTAAATCTTTTTTCTCATTCCCTTTTCAAAGATTAGTCTATTTTTTATCATTTCCTTCAAACAGACACCATTAACCTACCATTTTAAATAGCAAAAAGCCCTTTACTTCAAAAGATAATATACTTTCTTATTTTGTGAGAGTTATTGCCCTTTACTATAAGGCAGAGTTATCCCCCTTACCTGATCTTTACGGAGGAGGTCAATAAAGTGGTCCACAGACTTCTCATGAGCCATCATCTCTGGCAGCAGAGTCCCGATCTTGGTGAACAGCTCCGTACTGCAGCTACCCAGGGCACTGAAAAAAGGAAAAGACCTTTATCTGCAACCTTTCATAATTATTATCTCAGAGGAGCATTTACCTGAAACCTTTCCTACTTGTTCGTTATTTCAGTGATGCTGCTTGTGGAAAAATCTTGGTGAACTACAGCTACCTACAGCACTGAAACAAGGAGATGACATCTTTTAACACCCTGTCTAAATGTGTATCTGTAACCTTTCATACCTGTTTGTGAGAGCACTGAAACAAGATGGGGGACAATTTTCTTCTCTTCTCTCAATCAAAACCCTTCAAACTCAATTACTACTGAGGGCAGAGTCAATGTGCAGTTCGCAATGAAATCTTGACAAATCTTGAACTGCCTCCTGTCAACCACATGTTGGATAATTTTTTGATTGGTGAATTTGACCAGACCAAAAGTATGTTGCAGGATGAGCATACTCTTAGAAGGGTGGTAGAAGCCTTGAAAGACATCACATTTCAACCATCCATGATCATCCATGGCTAAAAGTTCCAATATTGTACACATATCACCCCAAGAGCTGTTCATCAAGGCAGTCAATACTAATACACACCTATCGTACTGGCGCATGATGCTCTGCAAGGAGTTGAGCATGAGCACAAGATGGTTGGCGAAACTTGTCTGGTCCGCCTTGTGACTCTTCAGCACGTCGTTCCTCGTAATGGCGTCAATAACTTCAAACTGAAAACACACAGAAGACGATGTAGTGGAAATGATAAGTCCTGCTTGATGATATTCTTATCAGAGGTATGTAAGCTTTCTTTCCCAAACAAGTCTTTTTAGTGAACTATTTACTTGCATATGCAAAAATATTCCACAATTCTCCTACCATTAAAAATAACAAATCAAGATACTCCTTATTTACAGTACAAGCTGTAATTGTTATTTGGCATCTGAGTATGGTTTGACTCTACACCAGATTTATTCTCAAAGAGTAACAACTTCTAAAATTAAGACAATTTGGCTTAAAAGGATTCAGCTAGTGAGGATATAAAATAAATATGTCACATTTCAATGACGTGTCAAGTAGTAATTAATATCATTTCTCGAAACGCACCCTGTAGCAGGGAACATCTTAAAGAGTCACAGGTAGTTGGCTAAAACAAATTCAGCTAGTACGGACATGAAATAATGATACAGTGTTTAGAGCTGAGGAAGGGGGTTTAACGACCCCCGAAACGTCACAGGTCTGAGGAAGGGGGTTTAACGACCCCCGAAACGTCACAGGTCTGAGGAAGGGGGTTTAACGACCCCCGAAATGTCACATTAAAATTTGGAACCTTTCAAGTTTGTCATACCTGTGTTTTAACGGTACTCTCCCCCCCTAAAAGTGTTTAGAGCGTACCTTATCCTTGACCTGAGAAGCGAGCAGGTCGGTCTTATTGATGACCCTGGGGACCATGAGGAGAACGTTCACAGCGTCAGAGTCTCCTGGAGAAGAGAGAAATCGTCTTGAAACATTATGAAGGCAGTCATATCAGAGTGAAATTTTTAAAGACATATTCATAGAATAGTCTCTGAGGGAGAGAGTGAAACTTTGTGTAAGCTTCCAGACTTTCAATACATGCACATGTGATTGATTAACATTCACTGTTTAGTTCTCTGAGTCTCCTGGAAACAGTTAATCTTTGTGTCAACTTGTTATATTTCAATACATGCACATCTTATTGATCAAACCCAAAGAACTACTAAAGTTAATTTTTTAGTTCTAGAAATCTTGCTATGACAGAATATTAACATCATGTTCTTGTCCGAAAACCTTCTCATTGCAATGTCATTTTTCTTCAAAACATGAAATCTTGCTAAACACAAGCCTTATCCTATGTTTTGTTCTAGGAGAATTGATATGACACAACAGAAACATCATTTTAACGTCAGAGACCTTTTTGATTGAATTGCCAATCTTCTTGAAGTCGTACCAAAAAAAAATGTGAAATCTTGTATAACACAGACCCTATGTACAAGGTTATCACATAACTTCAAATAGCAATTGTAACGAACTGTTGCTATGAAAATGGGTAAAAAGAAAAAACGTATATATGTGGTTACCTCCCCTGTTGATGAATGAGTCGGGCATGAAGGAGAGTAGCATGGACACGTGGTTGTTAGCCTGGTTCACCTCCAGCTTGCGTAACTCCATATCGATCGTCTGAAACAGTCGTACATGATCATATAGGAGTGCCAATACCACATTATTTCTGTACAATTGACACTGATATTGAGGGACTGGATCATATATCATCAGAAACAGTAGAATCAAGCAATATCTCCTAGGAGATATTTTTTACTGAGGGATTTTGACTTATTCCCTACAAGTAAATGTCAAAATTGCTTGATTATTCACAAGCAATATCTCTTTGGAGATATGTTTTTACTGAAGATTTTGACCAATAGCCGGCGTCTGAAACAGTCGTACATGATTATATAGGAGTGCCAATACCATACTGTGTCTAGGATTTTTTCTTTCAAAACAACACTGATATTGAGGAACGGAATCATATGTCGACAGAAACACTGCGCAGTAAATCAAGCAATATCTCCTAGGAGATATATATTTTCTTACTGAAGATTTGACCAATGCCCTGAAATAGGCAAATACTTGCAAAAATATCTTCTAGGAGATATTGCTTGATTATTTACAAGCAATATATCCTAGGTATGTTTTTACTGAAGATTTTGACCAATGGCCTGCAAAAGACAAGTACAAAACACGACCCGACTAAATTGGTGCAGCTGAATTTCTCAACATAAAAAAAATAGCAGACAAAGGTAATTTTTAGTTTACTTTGTATCACGTTATTTGGTTATTTGTTTCATTATTCATTTAACAGTAGATAAAATACAAACCACAACAAACAAATATACCCAAGGTTTGTAATCTGATATTTTCTCGAAACTCGTGTGCTGGAAAACCATAGCAAATACTGTCTTGAAATTTTGCAAAATTGTTTGTAACCGTAAGAGCCCCAAGCAAAAAACCAAACCCCATGACAAAAAAATGAAATTCAACAAACAGGATTGATTGTACATCAACACATTATCAAGATCATACAATCTCATAAAAAATCTCCATTTTCAGTAGCATAAATTGCCTGATGCCAACAAGTGACGGGTAACTCACATGAATTTATAAATAGACAATTTAATATTTGCTGAAAGAGTTTATAACTTTTAATACATTTCCGTTCTGGTATATCTCTACAAATCAAATGTCTTATTCTCGATTTTATTAGATGTTTTGTAATGGCAGTGTTGTTCCTAGGTGATCAGCTGAGGGGGTCATTTAAGTCGTTTCTGAGAAGACGGGACTGTTTGTAATGGTAAAAGTATCCTACTTCTTTAAATTCTGAGGGAGACCAAACCAAAAGAGTGGGCAAACTTTATCAAATTATTTTTCAGACCTGCATAAATCATGAAATTGGTAAATAAAGACTCTTTTATTTTCAAAATGAAAAGAGAGCAATAGAATAAAGCCCCAGAGCCAGTGAACGAAGGGAGATCAACGGTGTATTTGTTACCTTTTGGTATGACGAGTGATCTCGTTTTGGTGTGTTCACTACCATCTCGTCCTATACACGCAGTTGGTACACGTTATAATTTCATAAATGCAAATCATTAACGCTTTCACCCCGACAAACAAGGCAAAAGTGAGCGCGGCTCACATACCCCCGCCTGTAGTTTGACCGCCTTCACGTAACATTAATTTGAAAATTTATGAAAATTACTCGTTGAATGATTATGACTTTGAACACAATGATCTTGCAACCCTAAAAACTATTTCACTTCAAAACATCCCCGGCTATGTAGTTTTTGAATAAAATTCTGGGAACCCTGGAATTACCCCTAAAAGGCACAACAGCACTATACAGTCGAACCTTGTTTTAGTAACAGGTGAAAATCGTCTGGATAGCAAATCGTCCGGTTAACTGGGTCATTTTTCTTAAGAAATATAGACACATTGTTTGAAAAATCTTTGTCCGTAAGGTGAGATTTACGGATATACGGAGTCTGGGTATACAGGGTTCGACTGTATACTTCCATACCAAATTTGAAGTGTGCAAGTCATTTGGTATTTATATATGCTCCAGAAACAACACAAGTCCAAAAATTGGACCGTTTTTGGTAAAAATTAAAAACATTATTCAAAAAATTGAGCTGAAACCCCTTAAAGGCACCACAGCACCATATAGGCTACTTCCATACCAAATTTGTAGTTTTAGTGGTATATTTTTTTAGTAATGCTCCTGAAACAAGACAAAGTCCAAAAATTGGACCATTTTTGGTAAAAATTTCTAAAATTATTTGGACCATTGAGCTGAAATCCCTCAAAGGCACAACAGCACCATATAGGCTACTTCCATACCAAATTTGAAGTTTCTAAGTGGTATAGTTTTTCAGTTATGCTCCGGAAACGAGACAAAGTCCAAAAATCGGACCGTTTTTGGTCAAAATTTCAAAAAATATTTGAACCATTGAGCTGAAACCCCTAAAAGGCACCACAGCACCATATAGGCTACTTCCATACCAAATTTGAAGTTTCTAAGTGGTATAGTTTTTCAGTTATGCTCCGGAAACGAGACAAAGTCCAAAAATCGGACCGTTTTTGGTCAAAATTTCAAAAAATATTTGGACCATTGAGCTGAAACCCCTAAAAGGCACCACAGCACCATATAGGCTACTTCCATACTAAATTTGAAGTTTCTAAGTGGTATAGTTTTTGAGTAATGCTCCGGAAACGATTTCGGACGCACGCACGCACGGACGCACGCACGGACGGACACGCGGAGCGCTATATACCCCAGACTACGTCGTAGCAGGGGTATAATCAGAAATGAGGCTCAAACATCTTTTGTTACGTAGATATGAAAGGGTTAAACTTGGGATTTACTGTGCAGAAATAGTTAAGGAATATATATATGAAAATAATTCAACATCATGCAGTGATATTCATGTAAAAAAAGCATAGTGAAACAAGTTTTTTAGCCTTTGTGCAAAATCTTTTTTTAACTTTGAAACACACTCAAATTCAGAGACCCTACAAAACAGTTACTTTGAAGGTGATTTGAAAATGTCACACAAGAAGTCTCGAACAATTGATTGATAGCAATGAATTATTTATCATTCAAAAAGAACCCGACAAGTTTCATTATAATGACATTTTTTTAATTTATCATGTATGTTGCTACCAGTTGACAGATAGCTTTGTAAAGATCACAGATCTAAAGATCCGTTCTCCAAGGTATGAACTTCTATTAGACAAGACCTTGGTTTTAGTAACTTAAATGTCAAATAACATGTCTTAAGTAAATTTAAGCTCAAATAATCAAAAATAAGGACACTGACAACAAACATGCATACACAGTATGTTCCTTTGCTTGATAAGATACAAACATTTCGATCTTACCTTGGCATAAGCCTTGGACTCTGCGAACTTGGTCTTGAAGTCGAACATCTCCATAGAGGGAGTCTCGGCCTTGTGTTCCGTCTCTTGTTGCTTGCTGCGAAGCTCTCGGTTGGCCTCCTGATACACAGAGCAGAGTGGATTAAACACGGTTTAGCAAATAATGGGGCCATTGGCTCTGTAGCTCATCAAAGTCTGAATGATTTTTCTTTGTTTGATAATCTACATATGAAATATTTTTTAGTACTTAGTTTTTAGATTTTTAGTATGCAATTAACCTTTACCAAATAAATAATCAATAATTTCTTGACAAGCTATCTCTTCAAATGATTTCAGCCTTCTAGTAGTTTGCAACTACTCTCCATTACATTGTTGGACAGAATTTAATTATGTTGATGAACAAATAGCCAAAGATGAGACTGGAACGGACTGGTCTCTTCCCCTTTATCCAACCAACATCCTTGTTACCCCTACGACCTTGCGACCTCTAATAGCCTGGACAACTGCAATCTAATATCCCCCTGCATCAATAGATATTATCTTGCCCACGATTATCTTAGAAACGAACTCCATGAATTTGCTGCCTTCTAACGATTTGTGGTTAACAGGAGAATCTCATAGCTTAATTTAACCCCAATTAATCCATAGATACACTATCTGTCCCCACCTGTAGTTGAGACACGAGCTCCCGGAACTTGCCGATGGTCCCCTCGTAGTCGGCCATCGTCTCCTGGGTCGCGTCCAGCTTCCTCTGGGTCTGTGGGAGGAGAAGAAGGAGATAGGAAGTATGAACTGTGTGACCTGTTTGAACTGTGACAGGAATCTCTCTTCTTGACAAAGGACTATCATGACAGCCTTTGCAATAATTTTCAATTATTATCTATTATTTATTCCAATGGCCTCTCACCTCTGTGACCTTGGCTTGAGTTAGGTCAAGTTCCTCTCGCAGCTCCAGTTCAGTCTCGCGAGCATTCTCCTGAAGTTCTTCATTCATGTCGTGCAGAGCTTCCTGTGGATGGTAGGTCAGTAGTGAGTTTGTTAGTAGGGCACCATAGAAATTTGTGGCGATCATTTCATATTTTGAAACGGGAACCGGATTAGCATTCCATGAAATTGCAAAAACAGAGAAGCCACAAAACTGAGGCTTTCTCCTTCCCCTGATCTAGCTTCTCAAGAAATATTCTGTTTAGAAATATACCACAGTCTTAAATTTTGACTTTGAATTTGAACATGTCAAAGGATTTCCCAGGTATATACTTATCATATCATTAATATAAATCTAAAAAAAGAACACTTTTGAATATAACTTAAATCATTTGACTTTCAAGGTCAAACAATCAATGATCACTTTTCATTGTGAATTACCATTCCTAAAAGATAAAAAGCTCTTTTCATGCACGGAAAATTATTTCTGATCCAACACATGTCTTACACTCAGAATATTCTCTTTTGCCATCTGGAAACTGTTCCTTACCATAGGTCAAATCGAACCAGGAAATCATTCATAACCTCGAGTATTTCAATTCTAAACAAGAGTTCTGAAAATTTTTAATGATATCTCAAAACTGCTTTGTGCAGCTTGTGAAATTATATAAATATGTATGTGTGTGGTTTTTTTGGTATCTATATTGTATTGTATAATATTATCCTTCCATAGTATTGAATTCTTACTGTTAAGTTTTCAATGTATCATGTCATGCTCTGTCGGATCTAAGAAGAATTCCCTTCTGGGTAATAAAGTGTTATGTTATGTTATCTCATCTCATCTCATCTCATCTCATCTCTTCTCACTGACCAGATCAGCGTTCTCCTCGACCAGCTGCTGTATCCTCTCCTCCTGCTCCAGGTTCCGGTCCGTCAGCTTCTCCACCATCTCCTCCGCTCCCAGCGCAGCGTCAACCTGCAGCAACAATAAACTTGCTATGCTCATTGAGGCTATGCTTGATTGGTAATCCTGCACACTACCCAGCGTACATCGCCGGAAAAGACGAAAGCAGAGAATAACTTTATTGGTACCTTGCATACGCACACGGTGTGTGCCAAATACACGGGTTTGAAAAGACTGGCGAACCTGATCATATTTAGATCTAATTGGATCATGCTCCATTGGGTGAAGAATTATCTTTGGGGAGAGAATTGAATTTACAAGTAACATGTAAGCTGTTCCTGTGTCCCCTCACCTTCCTGCTTCCATTACGTAATATACCATAGAAATGAGTTGAGTTGCCTCTGAAGGGTTGGAATCATTGGAACATGGGAAACTATATATCTGTTCCTTAAGCTCTATCAGCTGTTCCTGTGTCCCCTCACCTTCCTGCTTCCATTACGTGATATACCATAGAAATGAGTTGAGTTGCCTCTGAAGGGTTGGAATCATTGGAACATGGGAAACTATAACGCACCTGTTCCTTAAGCTCTATCAGCTGTTCTTGCATCTCCCCGGCCTCCTGTTGCTTTACCATTACGTGATATACCATAGAAATGAGTTGAGTTGCCTCTGAATGGTTGGAATTATTGGGAAACTATAACGCACCTGTTCCTTAAGCTCTATCAGCTGTTCCTGCATCTCCCCGGCCTCCTGTTGCTTTACCATTACGTGATATACCATAGAAATGAGTTGAGTTGCCTCTGAATGGTTGGAATTATTGGGAAACTATAACGTACCTGTTCCTTAAGCTCTATCAGCTGTTCCTGCATCTCCCCGGCCTCCTGTTGCTTTACCATTACGTGATATACCATAGAAATGAGTTGAGTTGCCTCTGAATGGTTGGAATTATTGGGAAACTATAACGTACCTGTTCCTTAAGCTCTATCAGCTGTTCCTGCATCTCCCCGGCCTCCTGTTGCTTTACCATTACGTGATATACCATAGAAATGAGTTGAGTTGCCTCTGAATGGTTGGAATTATTGGGAAACTATAACGTACCTGTTCCTTAAGCTCTATCAGCTGTTCCTGCATCTCCCCGGCCTCCTGTTGCTTTACCATTACGTGATATACCATAGAAATGAGTTGAGTTGCCTCTGAATGGTTGGAATTATTGGGAAACTATAACGTACCTGTTCCTTAAGCTCTATCAGCTGTTCCTGCATCTCCCCGGCCTCCTGCTGGAACCTCTCCTTGTCCTTCCTCAGGTTGCCGATCTCCGTCTCCATCTTCTCTATCTGCTTGCTCATCTTCTGGTTGTCGTGCTTCTCCTGGTTAGACAAGTCTCGCATCCTGCAAACATTGGGTGTCAGTTAACCATTTCATCTCTTGGAAACCAGTTACAAATATGTGTTGATTTCTGGCTTGTTTGGGTGGTTAACATCATTTCAAATGTACACTGACTTCACAATAATGAATTACATCACACATCATTTGTGTATTCAGCAAAAAAACACATTTACTTAGACAAAATTCAGCCTCTTGCTGCTTAGCTCAATTCTAACATTGTTTCAACAAAATCAAAGTAGGTTCCCATTCCTTTATTCCCCTAAGATCTTTAACATGGAAACATATCTCAAACAAGTTAAATTTGTCATGCCAAAAAATAGAGCCATGGGCTCTGTGGCTCATCAAATATTTGATGGAGTGAGTTAACCATTTCATCTCTTGGAAACCAGTGACAAATATGTTTTGAGTCTGATTACTGGCTTCAATCAAAACATTTACTTAATTCAGTGTCTTCATGCTAAGCATATATTCTAATATTGTTTCAGAGTTCCCTTCCCTCATTCCCTTCTTTAACATGGAAATATATCTCAAACAAGTTATATCTGTCATGCTAGAAAAGAAAGAGTAAATGTTAAACAAATTCCCCTTAGGTTATGCGCAATAAGGCAAAAAAAGCAGATAACTGTTGTGACATCTCTGTATCATAAACAAACACTCACTTGACGAGGGCCTCCTTAAGTCTCTCGTTCTGCTGCTCGAGCTGCTTCTGTTCATAACTGGCAGCCACGCCCTCCGTACCTGCAGCCAGAAAATAGTAGTGGTTAGTTCAACTGATTTTGAGGCAGAAATCCTTGTTCATTATTGAAATTATCAGTGAAGTTGAATTCTTTGCCACTAGTGTGAAAGTATTGAAACATTATGACAAATCAATTTTTATCATATTTCTCACAAGTTTGTATGATTATATCTGCTGCTTTTCCTTTGAAAACAAGGAATCATACATAGTCACATTCTTTCAGAAATCTTTCATCTTCAGACTTACTTGAAAATTGCCATAACATCACCAAACACTGAATATCTTGATCAAAACAGGCTGACGAAAACACATATAAAACCAGTTCATCAGTTTTAAGTTTCAAACTGACCAATTCTTGAAACAGCACCTACCCTTCTCATTGATCTCGCCGCGGAGTAGCTCGAGGTCAAGGGTCAACTCCTCCACCTTCTCCTTGAGTGTCTCGGTCTCCGCGGTCAGAGTGTCGGCCTTCTCCTCCGCCATCTCCTTGTCAAGTGTCGCCATCTCGATCGTCTCGGACACATCAGCCATCTCGTCCTTGTACCGCTCGTACGCCTCCTGGACGTCCTTGCATTCCTGGAGAGGGTAGGAAAAGAATGTGTCTACATTTAGTTTGAATGACATTAATTGTGTTTGATTTTTTTTAAATGTTGAGGTGGTGTAAATAAGTTAACTTATGCTCAGTAGTCAATGTCAGCCTTGGCCATGACTTAAGAGTCAGTATAGAAGACAATTAGGGGTGAAACGGTTCACTACTACAGTAGTCAAACCGCGGTGTCTTCCCGGCGTTAACGTTCGGTTCAGTACATTAACCTAAATTTTCACTTCATATCACATATCTTATTTGTGTACAAATATATCATTTTAATAACATAAAAAACACTAATATTTATATAAAAAGTTTATTTATTATCATTAAACATCTTTTAGTTTCGAAGTGGTAACGATACCTGACGCCATATTCTCTGAAGTAAACATTCGGAACAATTTTGTATGATTTTTAAATCTCAAGTGTAATTGCATTCTTGGTTTCATACCGAACTGAAAATGTACCGAAGCAAAAGTAGCAATACGCACCAAACCTAAGCTCAAGCGTACCATTTCACCCTTGAAGTTAATTATATAGTGCTACATAGCTTGCATTTTAGGGGGCATCTCAAAATCTAAAAGTAGTGTATTTATCCTGGAGAAGGGAGGAAACAGACCTTCTTGGCAGCTTGGAGTTGTCTCTGCAGATCGGCGGATGTCTCCTGCATCTTGCTCTTGTACTCTTGGAGCTGGAACACACAGAGGGGGAAATACTCACAAGTTCTTATACGTGTGAAAAACGATTTGATAACATATTAAAGGTCACTGTCTTCAAAATCTCCAGGTCAATTTAGAAATTGAAATGTCTGGCATAGCGATTGGTTGAGAGTCATCACGATAGTTTCCACAGCATCCATTAATGTCAACCAAAGTAAGAAGTTCTGACATGTAGACATCAAAAGTTGAAGCATAGAAATTGGTTGAGATTTGAAAAGCAAGTGATAAGCTATAAGATATATCTCCACCAAACTGCTCCTAAAATATTGACAAGCCCTGAATGTTCTGATATCAAGAAGCTAAGGTAGAGGCATATAAATAACAATTGATAAACCATCTAAGAAAAGACCCACCTGCTGCAGCTGTATCTTAGCCTTCTCAAACTCCTTCAGCTTGACCTTGTCCTCGTTACGCTTGATGCGCAGTGTGTCTAGCTTCTCGTTGAGGTCTCGCACCTCAGCCTGCAGACCTCCGATCTCCTGCTGCTGTTGTAGGTTCGTCATCTTGTCCTCCAGTGAAGACGCTGATGTACTCATCAGGTCCGGTTTCGATGTAGACTGGTAAGAAGAAAATTAAAGTATGACAGTTGTTGGTGAAAAAAGTCTTATTCTTATCTTTTGTGGTTCAAACTAAAATTGAAGCGGGGCTAGACGACCTGTCTAGAAGTGGTTGAATCAGGATAACTTGAACTTTTGTGGTTCAAGTTGCCATCCAATGTCTTATCAAAGAGCTTGAGTAATGGTTTGTTCTCAAGCAACAAATGTTGGTGATAAAAATCTTATTTGGAACTTCTTGTACAGAGTTTCTTTGACCTTTGATTGAGAACGACACAAGAACCTGTGTCATAATGTCTCATACACTGAATAAAGAAGTTGTTATCCATTTATGCCTTATCATTGTTCATGGATTATAGGATAGAATTTGAATCAATGAAATCAAATGTTTTATCAAAGTGCATAGAACATTGGTTATATCTAGAATAAATTTTGTTTTACACATGAAGACTTTGACAAGCATATAATTCCACAAAGTACAAAAATACTAAATCTATCATTGTTATCTAATAAAACCTTCATTTAGAAGATCAACTATAAAAAAATATTCACTACTTGGTTGTTATTTATAATTCCAACTTTTTTGCAAAATCTACATAAATATTGATAATGAAAACAAAAGCATGCGACTACCTTCTTGGGTGGTTCAGGCTCTGACTTGATCTCTGTGGCAGATTTAGACATGGCTGGAATTGAGGAAGTGGGTTTATCATCCACTGGCGTGGTTTCCTTGCTCCTGGGCAGACGGGAGGTTGGGATACCACTCTCTCGACGGCTCGGAGTCGCGGTGCTCTCTGGCGCTTCCTTCGGTATACTGCTTTCCTTCTTCGGGGTAGGGGCTGGGGTCGAGTCAGCAATGTTCTCGGAACCTGGGATGAAAAGACACAATGTAAAGAGATGAGAAAAGAGGCAATTTGGGATCAATATCACCTTTTAAGTATTACTCTCCTCTTATAGTGGCTAATATAAGTGAAGGGGAGATTGTAATATGCGGGTGACTTTGTTTTCCTGTAACAGTTGCTGACAATTGGTGTTAGTGAATTGAATCTCAAAATAATTTCTGTTGGTTGTTGTGTAAATGTTTGGTACTCTGAAGAACTTTCAACTCATTTTATAAATATATACCGAACACATGACAGGGCTCTCAAGCATAGCCTATTTTGTTTGTTGATATAAATTTGTGGTACTTTGAAGAACTTTTAACTCATTTTAAAAACATTGATAGAGAACCTTCTAGACCTTTGAAGTGTCAATGAAAAATGGCTTGAAATCACGGTGTCTCTTCTATCAAATTATTTCTACATATGGTACTTCTCCTTAAAACAAAACTCCTCACTTTTTCCAACATAGCTGGGAGGTCTTAGCCCACTCTTCCTCGACCCAGGAGTTTTCCCGTCCCCGGAGGCGGGGCGTGGTTTAGCAGCAGGGGTGGAAGGAGCACTGGCTGGGGCGACCGACCCTTCAGCACCGTCCTCTATAGCCACAATCTGACAAACAGTACCAACACTTCATTAGATTCTGAGGACATACTTCAACATTGTGAACTAAGGATTTCAACATTAGATCATTAAAACCAACACTTCAACAACTGTTATAAACAAAATGGTAAATTTGTCTTGTTAAAACACAATATACAAGACACATATATATTTTATGTATCAATAGTCAATTATTTAGTGGGGAACCAGCATTTTTAGTCACTGCACAAAATGAATGCATTAGACTAAATCATTATCATATCAATATACATGTTAATAGAGCCTAAAAACATGCTTCCTTTGACCTCTGGATAAGTATACATCATAAAAGCAACTTCCTCTATAGTAACATTCTGACAACACTTGATCAGGTGGGTTAGGTTGACATGAGAACATGCGCTAGAGTTTTAAAGCCAATGTTAAAATTCTTCTTAAGAAATATCATACAGCGTTACATTTCATCTTTGACTTGTACAGCACTTTGAGTCTATGTCATCCTACATGACTAAGTGTTTATCAATATTATTATCTAGAGCATTCAAGATTTCTAACCAATAGAGAAGTCTTAAGCAACGAGGGAATCATACCTGAGATTGTCTAACAAAGATACCGTGGCCATCTGGAGACTGAAAGTAAGTTTTCCCCTGAACAGTCCCGTTATTCTTTCCTTTTGGCACATCCAACACAACACCAATCCATTTTCCTGTAATGAGAAAAAACATAGATTAACCATTAATAATTGTCACATATATATATAATAGTACATAACAATATTAAATTTGCTATCATGGATATTTTGCTAAAGCAGTCACCATGATTTTCTCAATGGATCATAGTACAATAGCCAGTCGACATCAAAGTAAAACACAATTTTGAATACAAAAAAAATAATTTACAGAGTAAAAGCTCAGCATATCCCTTGTACCTCTGATTTCATATCATTTTTGTTACTTACAGACTGATTAGTAATTAAACTCAATACGGTAGTGTAAGGCTCACCGCTAGAAAAGAGGGTCGTTCCGATGTACGCAACAACTCCTTTGACGTCCTTCCCCACCACCTCAACTCTCGTCCCAACCTTGATGGGCTTCTCTGCCATTATTGCTCCGCTGTCACTGTTTCAAGGGGACAAAAGCATTTGAAAATTATATTTTTCGAGATTGCATGATAGAGCCATTCTAATTGAGCCACTGTTATTACATATTAGAAATGACAAGGGTTTAAAATTATCATTGACCTGGTAGCCCATGGTTAATAAAAAGAAAATGGGATGAATAGGTGTTGACTTGGTCATTTACCGTATTTTCTCTAATAAGTGCCCGGGTGCTTATTTTTTCAGCACCTCATTACTCTCCAATGGTTATTAGAGGTCGGCGTTTATTGGAAGCGCAGCGCTTGTTTCTTTCATGAAAATTTACGTTTGTTTTAAGCCGTCTCTTTCAATAAATATCTGTAAAATTTTTACTAAGGGACATTAATTCAATGGTTAGGACCTGTCGGTTATTAGAGGCCCGGCGCTTATTTTCTCAACTACCAATTACTATCCAGTGCTTATTAGAAACCCAGCGCTCATTGGAGGAAATATGGTAATCATGCACTTGTATGTAGGAGCTTTTTTCTGGACGCTTATTATTCTCAACTTAAACTCAAATGCATGACCAACTCAAAGGCTAAATAAACTCTTGAAATCGGCAACAAGTGGCCAATGGAAATCTAAGGGCTTGAAAGATAGTATGAAATAAACATATTCTATGTTTTCTATATAATGCAGTCCAGGCAGAAATTGTAATCATTGATTTAGCATTATATTGTCTTGCAACAGTATCATTTGCTTAATAAAGGTGCTACTATCTAAACTGAAATGTCGCACTCCTGAACAGGTTCTGCACACCCTCCGATCGAATAAATGTGTTTTGCCGATTTGACCAAACATTTCTCGATGTTTTGACCAACTTGTCGCCATTCTAATTTGTTGCTGTTTGGTATGAAGCCTATTTCACCGCATACTCTCTAATCAGGTGCTTTACGGCCCTTTGCAGGAAACCAGAAAGAGTTTAGTTGGTGCAGGGGAGATATATCGAAAGTTAGTTGGGTGGGGAACGGGCTAAAACGGCGAAGAACCAAAACGGCGAAAGGCGGAAACGGCGAAAGATTGGCGGAAACGGCGAAGGAATATCGGGCGAAAACGGCTATGAATTTTATATAGTGAAATAAAGTATTTTGTGAATGCAAATACACTTAACTTGTAATATAAGTGTGTGAAATCATGTGATTTAATTTACTCAGCACATGCCTTTTATATATTATTAGAACAATAAGATCAGGTATTATGTAAATGCACATACATTTGTCTGTCATACAAGTATGTGAAATCACACAATTTATATTTCACATGATGTAAATCACCTAGCACAGGCCTTCTTTCTAATTATTAGAACAATAAGATCAGGTATCTTGTGAATGCAATTATAAAATTGAATTTGAATTACAAGTGTGTGCAACCAAACAAGTTGTATAATATACCCCCTGAGCAAATATGGTTATTATATTCATTAGAAAACTGAGATCAAATAATTTTTATGCATCCATTTACATCTATTACATCCATTTTTCTATTGTACACATATGTGCAACTTCACATTCACTATACACAATATACTAATTTAGAAGATATGACTTGTACTTGTACTGGTTATACAAATGAATGCAAGCTCACACTTTGTTTTTCATGTAATATATCCACTTAGCATTTGTTATTATCATGTAGAACACTAACATCAGACAAATTGTATTACTTAGTATTTATCTGGTTTTAATGATAATTTCTCACATTTCAAGGTGAACGTATTGTTCCTGCAATACCACAGACACTATTGAACATCACTTCCAGAAAACATAACACAAACAATACAAGATACAAAACACAACATGTTTATTACCCCTGATCTCTGATTATCTCCCACAGCACAGTCAAAAACTAGGACAGCACACGAGGTGACAAACGTGCACGTGCTTATCGTGCCTGTGCGACACTTTAACGAGTCGTCTCGGGCTTCACACAAACACACGCGAACTTACTGTATTTCGCTGTAAATAGATCGCCACTATGCAATTCTTTTTTTAAATCTTTACTTATGGTTGATATAGCATTAGTTTGTATATATGGTTTTCGTTTTATAATGCAATAAGCTGACAGGTTAAACTTATTTTCTGATTTCTTTGTTACATATACTCATAAAGGTCGGGTATTATGCAATTTTATTAAAATCTAAATATTTTAGATATTTAAATACCTACCTAACTTAGTATATGCCACTTACCTTTCTCACGAGAGACAGAGGTTTACCGCGAAATTCATCGTGCTTACCGGATGGGCTGCCCCCAGCCCACTGCGCATGAGCGGGAAACCGGAATCCTGGGTAAAATTCGTATCATACTTTCTGGAAACGAAGTCTTGTAAGAGACGTCCAATGAAGTCCGAAGGGGAGGCCGGGCGGGAGTAATTCCTACTAAGTTAGGTAGGTATTTAAATATCTAAAATATTTAGATTTTAATAAATTTTTAACCTACCTAACTTAGTATATGCCACTGATCCGACAGTAGGGAGGAGGGAGGACGAGTCATCAAGGCAGAAAAGCATCCATCAAACATCCTCCCGGAGTGGGAACGACCGAAGCGAACTGCACAGAGAAGCAAACGGTGAACCCCACGAAGTCGCCAACAACGAAACAACTCAACAGGTGCAGGGTGAGAAGTAACTAAGTAGATGAGTTTTCAGCTTACCCTAAAGAGACGTTGGGGCAGCTAGCTGTTGGGCTACCACCAACGGTCCAAAGGTCTGCAGGCCTTCCACGTCTTCCACAGCGAGGTCCCGGAGGTAGTGGGATGCGAAGACCGTCGTAGAGCGCCAGAAACATCCTTCCATGATGGCTGGAACTGAGCAGTTGCGATGTAAGGCCATGGTGGATGCAAGTGCCCGGATCTCGTGCGGGTTGCTGGCGACAGGGTGAGGCAAGCCGGCTGCGTCATATGCTGCTAGGATGACGGTCCGGAGCCACAGCGAGAGGGTGTTTCTGGTGACTTCTCCCTTGGCAGATGGTGAAAAGGGGATGAAGAGTCTCTTCCTGGTGCCTCTCTTGGGCGCAGAGCGGTCGATGTACTCCCGAAGGGCACGTACAGGACACAAAGCGAGTTCTTCCGCATCAGAGGACGACACGATCCTGGAGAGGGGAGGGATGGTGAACGTCCTGCCCAGTTGTCCGGGGAGCTGGTTCTTGGCAACAAAGTTCCACAAGAGGCCGAGGTGAACTGAACCCTTCCTAGACTGCTCGAACCGCACTCTGGTGACGTCCAGTGCGTGCAGCTCACTCACTCTAGCGGCCGTGGCAAAGGACAGGAGGAAGGCTGTTTTCCTGGAGAGGTCTTGAAAAGAGGCTTCTGACAAGGGTTCGAAGGGAGCTCCTCGCAGATATCTGAGGACGACGTTGAGGTCCCAAGCCGGAGGTCTAAACTTGAGTTTCTGGTCCTCCAGCTTGAACGACTTGAGGAGAGCGACCAGCTCGGGAACCTTGGAGAACTTCCTGTCTGATTTAACGGCGAGGACAGAGTTGAGCGCCGACAGGTACGTTGAAATAGTTCCACCCTTCAGGTGACGTTTCTGGCGGAGATGAAGGAGGAAGTTGGCCACAAACTGGGGGTCCACAGACAAAGGATCCCGGCCTGCGTCCTTGCAGAAGTTCTCGAATGACAGCCACTTGTCATCGTACAGCGACCTCGTGGATTGCCTATGGGCTCTGGAGATGGCGCTGGCTACTCGTCCTGAGTAACCCTTGGCCCGGAGTGATCTCTGAAGATGGTCCATACGTGCAGAGCGTACCTCTCGGGGTCTGGGTGAAGCTGCCGACTGAGAGGGTGACGAAGCAGGTTTGGCCACTTTGGAAGGGGGAGCGGATCTCTTTCGGCGAGACGAAGAAGATCGGGGAACCAGCCTCTCGCCGGCCAGTAGGGCGCGACCAAAGTCAGTCTGAGGTGAAGTGTGTCCCTGATCTTGGCGACGACTTTGGTCAGGAGAATCGGAGGTGGAAAAGCGTATGCGTCCAGATTCTCCCACGACAAGGACATGGCGTCGACGGCCCAAGCTGCTGGATCGGGGAGAGGCGAGACGTACACCGGAAGCTGATGGTTCTGCTTCGTGGCAAACAGGTCGAGGAGAGGACGGTGGACCTGAGCGGCGATGAGAGCGAAGGCTTCCGGGTTCAACATCCACTCTGTGGGTGACGGCTTGTCTGGTCTGGACAGGGCGTCCGCGAGGACGTTCCTGCAGCCTGGAATGTGTCGAGCTCTGACGAAGATCTGATTCTCGTCCAGAAGGTGGAAGAGCTCGAAGGCCTGTTCTAGGAGCTGAGGAGAGCCTGTCGTTCCTTGGTTCCTGATTGTCCAAACGACCGTGGAGTTGTCTGAGGCCAGGAGAAGGCGGCTGCCTCGTAGAGCTTGAAGCCAATGCGTCACTGCTAAGATTACTGCCTGCATCTCCAGATTGTTTGAGTGCCAGGTGGTCTGAGGATGCGTCCAAATGCCTGACGCAGTCTGATCCCCGAGATGAGCTCCCCAGCCCTGGAGCGAAGCGTCCACGAATAGTTCCTGGTTGTGTTGAAACTCTAGCAAAGAGACGCCTTCGCAGACGTTCGATGGCTGTGTCCACCAACGGAGGTACTGGCTGAGGTGCGCAGGCAGGGAGATCCTTGCTGACGTGTCGTCCGACCGGATGTAAGGGCTGAGAAACACCTGGAGAGGGCGGATCATGAGACGACCTCTGAGCGTGAGGGCCTGGGCGGACGTGAGGAGTCCCAGAAGAGATTGCCAATCTCTGAGTCGGAGAGGAGACACCAAGGCTCGATGGACGAAGGACTGGATCTTGGTCCACCTGTCTGGAGGAACGAGTAGGAGGCCCAGGTCTGTTCGGAAGCGCCCTCCTATGAAGGTCAAGTCTTGGGAGGGAACGAGCTGAGACTTCTCCCGGTTGACTAGCCATCCCAGCTGGCGGAGGAGGTCGAGGGCCAACGCCGCCTGTCTGCGTAGAGCGAGTGGTTGAGGATTGGACATGAGACAGTCGTCGATGTAGGGGTCGAAATGCATCCCTCTGAGATGGAGAAAGCGGCAGATGGGAGCTGTGATCCTCGTGAATAACCACGGAGCCGAAGAAATTCCAAACGGCAGGACCCGCCACTGGTAATGTAGGCCCTGGAAGATGAACCGCAGGAACCTCCTGTGAGGCGGGTAGATCGGCACGTGGAGATAGGCGTCCTGTAAGTCGAGGCTGACCATCCAATCGCCTGGAGACAGCTGGGCTCGGAGAGCGTCTAGGGAGGTCATGCGAAAGTGGGATGGTGGTTCCATGTAGAGCTCGTTGAATGTCGCCATGTTGTGGATCATTCGAAACTTGGTGGAATTCTTCTTCGGGACCAGGAAGATTGGTGAGTAAAACCCTGGGGCGTGATCGGGTTGTAGCACCAACTCCAGAGCGTTCTTGTCGGTAAGCGTCTTGATGTTCTCTGCTAGAAGAGCGCTCTGGGCTTCTGAGTACTCCCGTGCCAGGGGAGTCGCGGTCACGGGGGGAGGGCAGGTCAATGGCAACTTGTAACCTGTCCTCAGGGTGTTGGTGACGTAAGGATCTTCTAGTATTGTCCAGTTGCGCCAGAAGATCCCTAATCTCCCGCCTACGGGTGTGGGGTGCACCGGCACGACTGGGGGCGGGAGGACCCAGCCGCGTGGGGCGCAGGCATCACTGTCTGGCGTAGGGTCGCTTGCCACCCCTGCCTCCGCGTGGCTTGGGGGCGTCCCTTCCTCTGGAGGAGTTGGCAGATCGCTGGAACTGCGAGGAGGGACCCGACCTGGAGGGCTGCGTCCTAACCCGCTGGCGCTTGTAAGGGCGTTGACTGTTGTTGTTCTGCCTCCGGAACGAGATGTTAGACACATGTTGTAAGGTCCGGAAGGCAACCTCCGTCTGGGTGACTGCAGCCTGCTCCTTGTAAACTTCCGGGATCTTATCCGCGAAGAGCGTCGATGCCGTGGGGGGAGCCTGTAGGAGGGACTTCTTAAACTCGGAGTCCCACGCACATTGGTCTAGGAAGCCTGAGCGTCGAAGGTGGGTGAGGGAGCCGAGGCCAGCTCTGACGTTGTCGAGGACAAGCACCATGTTGCGCCGCTGCCAGTCCATCAGTGTATGGAGGTGATCCAGACGAGAGGGGTTGTCAACCTCTAAGTCGGCCTTGATCGCGTCGGTCGAGGTGAGGAGGATCGACAGCGGCCTCAAAGTCCTTCTGAGGGCGGCCTCCACCGAAGAGATCTTGGTATCAGACACCTTGTACGTATGGTTGAGGTTTGGGGCCAGGCGTCCAATGGCGTCGTCCAGGGCGGCGGCCTTGTCGAATCGGCTGAGTGAGTGTACGGGCGTAGCTGCCGGTAGCTTCGAAGACTTCAGGGAGGAGGACAGCGAAAGCTTCTGGAAATCGTCCTGAAGCGCGGCTATACCCTCCAGCACATCAGGGTGAGGGGGGAGCTTGAGGTCAGGGTCCTCACGCACACAAGTGAGAGGGTCCGAGCCACCAGGGGAGGAGCCCTCTGGGAGTCTGTCAGCAATCCAGCTCGACACCATCTTCAAGGGCAAAAAGGTGGGGCCCTCTGCCTCGTCGTCATCGTAGTCGGGGACGAAGTGACGTTCATCATCAGAGATAACGGGCGAGTGGCGCCTCTTCCTTGAAGATCTGGGCGTCTTCGGTGGCGTCCGGGAGCCGGAGCGGCGTGAGCGCCGGGAGGTAGACCTGTCCACTGACGGAGAGCGAGAGCGGGAAGGCGTCCTAGAGCGCCGCGAGCGTCGATGGCGTCGAGGAGGGGAGGGGCTCCTGGAGCGACGAGGTGAGCGGGATGTCCTGACGTCCCTAGGAGGAGAGTCCCTGGAGCGCTGGCGCCGGTCTGAGCGCTGCTTGGGGTCCAGGCGCTGGCGTTGGTCTCGATCTCCCGATCGCTGGCGCTGATCCTGACGCTGGTCACGATCCCTGGAGTGCTGGCGCTGGTCCTGGCGCTGGTCCGAGCGTTGGTCGTGACGCTGGCGGTTGTCAGGGCGCTGGTCCTGGCGCTGGTCCAGGCGAGAGTCCGGGCGCTGGTCCTGGCGTTGACGTTGGTCCTGGTCCTGTGACAGAGGTTGACGGGCCATCAACTTGTCAAACATGCTGGACATGATGAGCTCCAGCTCCGGGCGAGAGAGGGTCGAAGACGTGCTGGGCGTCGGAGGCGGCGACTGCCGAGCAGGAGGAGGAGGAGGAGGAGGAGGAGGCGGCGGCGTGGGTGAGCGACGGGGCTCCTCCTGGCGTGGAGAGTCCAGAGAGCCGGCCGGCTCGACAGGAGGGAGGTCGGTGGTGGGGTCGGACATGCTCCTACGTCGACGCTGAGTAAGCCTCTTCCTGCGAGCTGAGGTGAAGACCTTGAAGTCGATGGGGGAGAGGTCAGAACACTCTGCACAGCGGTCGTCCACAAGGCAGATCCTGGGAAGACAATCTGGGCAGCGGAGGTGTGGGTCCTTGGCCGACTTGGAGGAGCGACAGGACACACAGTAGACTCTTGGCATAAATACTGTAACACATAAGTCAGAAAAATGCCAATCATGGAGACACACACAAGGGGAATGCATACAAAAATTTAAAATTAAGAATTTAAAAATTTGATTAAGAGCGTGCCCCTTTAAGGGCAAGCGAAAACGGGAAAAATTATGTCCCGAAAAGGTTGCCGTAGAAAATTAAATAAGATGTAATGAAATAATTTTGAAGGGAAAAAATTATTATTACAAGTTTATTTAATAGAAATGAATGCAAAATGAAATGCATTAGATGGAATATGTAATATGAAATTAATATATAGGGATAAGTGATTATGATATATATTAATTTATGATTGAAAAAATTTTTATGAAATTTTTTGTGAAATAGATATAAGAAATAAAATATAATGCGATATATTATTATTTTTATATGAAATGGGATATAAGCTGCTGGAAGTAATGCATAGAAACACTTAGGAAGTGTTTAGAAATGCAAAACGGGTTTTTAGAAGGAAAAAACGGGCAGCCATAGTACTTGAACCAAAGCAAGGTAGATGTGACGTAAGCAGGAAATGCGGACGTGCAGAAAAGCAGGTCAACAGAACCAGCCCACGTAGATGGAAAAACAAGAAGGAAAAGAAGGAAGGGGGGTACGAAACAGGTAGATCGACCCCCCAGAAGGTATTTCCAAGTGAAATAGAACATGCAAGGACGTAAACATGGCGAGGTGCCACGTACATGATCAAAATCACCAAGTGCAAAAAGATCGCGAAAGCGAAGTTAGAAGGAAACATCGATACATTAGAAACGATGGGGGCAGCAAAAGGAGTAATGACGGAAGGAAAGGAAAGAAAAAGATCAGAAAGACCAACCGTGAAGAAAATCAGTAAGCGAGATGAAAATACGTGCGTTCTCTAAGAGAGAGAAAGAAAGTATGATACGAATTTTACCCAGGATTCCGGTTTCCCGCTCATGCGCAGTGGGCTGGGGGCAGCCCATCCGGTAAGCACGATGAATTTCGCGGTAAACCTCTGTCTCTCGTGAGAAAGGTAAGTGGCATATACTAAGTTAGGTAGGTTAAAAATTGATGGCTATTTTCCCTTTCGTTTATCTCTGTTCTGTTACTATGTATTTTATGGGCATCAATAACAAAATTATGTACATAATGACTATTTCTAAATGAGTTATTTATATTGATATACAGCTGCTGCTTAGAACGGCATACCTTCCTTATGTTTTCTAATGTCCTTTGTTGGAAACTTAATCTTCTTAACATTTGTATGTCATGTTTGCAATCATATTTCACTCTTGCAAACAACCAAAAAAAGGTTTAAACACTCCAACATGAACGAATGTACTTATGACTATTTATCACTGAAAATCCACTACACAATCGGTTTATTACTTTGTATTGTTTCATACTACTCATCAGCTATACACATGCTAGTCCCAATCCGATGTCTACTCACCTCTGACTTGACCTTTTTCCCATCATGGGAGTTGACATAGCGATGTACAGACAGAGGATTGGGACCTTCTGTTTAATCAGATATAACAACCCCAAGCATAAATTAGATATCAACTCGTGCTTTTTAATTATCTCCTTCTATTTTCTTGCAACTACTGGCTTACGTATAACTCTTCTAATAATTTTATGTTGTGGCGATGTACATCCCAATCCTGGTCCTGACAACCCTGATATATCCTTTGTTCATGTTAATGTATGTAGTTTAGTTGATAAAGTAGATTTAGTTTATGCGGAACTAAAAGAGTTCGATGTAATTAGCATTTCTGAAACTTGGCTTCATCCTGGTATAAAAAATGAGGATATATTTATACCCGGCTTTCATATGCCTTTACGTAGGGATCGGCCAACTAGGGGAGGGGGCGTGGCAGTATATGTTAAGGAGAACTTGCATGTTAAACGAAGGTATGAACTTGAATTGCCTGGACTTGAAGCTGTATGGATAGATATAAATTGTAGAAATAAAAACTTCACAATAGGTACTTTTTATAGAGCTAACTATACAGTTAGATATTGGGAATTAATTGACGAATCAATATACGTTTTAATCCTTAGATGTGATTTAATGTGACTTTTACAGTATGGTTTAACCGTGTAGTGAAGTTGCCGACAGTGTTATGATTAAAACAACACTGTTCGCTTGGATGTTATCACAAGAAAGTGGATGAACTCAAACTCCGGCTTAATGTGTAAGTGGATGATCTCAAACTTAATTAGGAAACTCAACGGGGTTTATCTCCACAAAATAGGGAAAGCACCAAATAATCTATGTAATCAATGTAATGTCGAAGACACCATAAATCACATTCTGTTTCAATGTGACAAATACAAAAAACACAGGGCACAGCAAATAGCAGACTAAGTATATCAAACCGAAAAGATAAGTATTACTCCATTCACTCAATTATCAATAAATTTAAATATAAAACATTACTAATTACAAATAAATATAAATACAATTCAAACACAATTATTCAAGTACAATTTTATTTTATCACAATTAAAAATACCATCTCAAATACTACTTTAAACCTTTTTACTTCAATATAATTTCCCATACATAATATATTATTAGTAAAATAAGATGAACAGTGCTATAGACCCCTACAAGTGCTAGACGAGTGCTTGGCCATCTGACCTGAAATCAGATAAATAAATGTGTGTAAATAAAATCATGACTGACAACATTGTTTTATGTTATTTATCTATTGAAAAATAGTATAGACGTTTTCGCCAGATAGTTTAGACGTTTTCGCCAATTTTCGCCGTTTTCGCCAGATATTCCTTCGCCGTTTTGGTTCTTCGCCGTTTTAGCCAGCACCCAGTTGGGTGATAGTTGCCGTTCTGGTGTGAATAGTGACTTTGATTATGCTTTTAGAGACGATAATGTGCAAAAGGGGACTTCTGCATGCAGATTGTGTCAATTTTGACCTATATTTTTAAACCCTAGATTTTTAGATAGACTAACTTCTTTACTTATAGACTGTCTTTTTAACCCTTTGATTCTCGTCATTTGTCAACAATCTTTTGAGGTTATTTGTGTAGCGTAAGAAAGGGTTGGTTACCCATTTACGTCAAAACTACTAATGCCTGGTAAAGTGCAATAATCCTAATGTAATTCCTGCTTAAAAAATCGAAAACAACTCTTTGAGATTTGTCCTCATAACTTTTCATTTTTATTTCTGTCATTCATAAAACTGTCATTTGGCATTTTCACGACTTCTTTGATCTGCATTGGACATAAAATTGTAGAAACGATGAACTGTACAGTTTTTCTTCCATATTGAAAGTTCTGCAAAGTATACTTACCCGATCTCAATGTAATTCGCTCTCAAAGGAAAATTTAATGCATATTTCTGCGATCGCCAACAAACCGGAAGTGCCACTGACATCATACCTCCTACGATACAAACAAATTACAAAATGTCGATGTATTTATTTGTGAAGATATAAAATCATATTTCTATGTTCTGTGTCTGTCGATGTGTATCATCTCCTTAGTTTGAAAATAACAACATATAGATAATACTAATAATTTTTTTGTTTATGTCACAAGGGGTTTAAATTATCCAAAATGGCCGACAAACAAGGTTCGTGGCCGGTTGATGTAACAAATAATGTTATTGTAGCTTTTACTTGGAGGCTTTTAACATCAATCACTTGTAATAATGATGCTAAGACACAAATGATTATTTGTTAGATTTTCTTTCGAAAGAGTATATATATGTAATGTTCAAGAACTGTTGACAGCACTGAACATAACAGTAGTAGGAATAGGAATTCATCAACATCGGGTTTAACTAGTTGTAGGAATTATTGTTTGCTGTGTAAGGTATCAGAGTTACATCCTTTTAGCTAATTGGCTTTGAACTGGCAATTGTAGTCTATGCAGGATAAACAAACCATTTGGGAATAATTTGGTATAACTATTTAACATTATGATCTTCAAATTTAATAAGAAAAAGCAAAGAAGTATGCGGAAAAGAACAATTTGACATATTCAAAAATGCAAAGATTTATGCATATGTCAGTTGTTACATATGATCATACATAATAATACAATTATTCCATCATTGAGAGTATGGGGTACGGACCAAGTCACTTAAGATGATCAATATTGAATAGTTCAGGCGGAGCAACTATAGAATTGGTTCGCCAATCGCCACCCATATACTTACCCTAACACTAACCCTAAGTAAGTCTCTTACCCAAACATGTACCCTAACCCTTACCCTGAAGTAGTAAAACAAAACCTAACCCTAACCTGAAGAACAGTTTAGTAATACAAAATATTATGAAAAAGAGTGGCGAACGAATTCTATAGTTATACCGTTCAGGCTTAATCTGATCAAGCCAGTGATGCAAGGCAAATAGTTTTACAGCCTGGATAAATAGTTTTTCATATATATCAATCTGCCCCTGTCATTTGCAACATTTTTCAGATTCTCGATGCATTTTTCCCTTCAATATATTTAATTTTAAAGCTCACTGCACCTGTTTGTTGACTTGTTGCATTGGACAAACCACTCTTCACATACTATCTGATTCATGAACTTCCTCTGTTTTCGTGATATTGTAATGAGGGTTACAGTATGACCGGACAATTTCTTACACCTGGAAATCTGGCCCATTCCTTAAAAAACATCTTTGAAAGCAGCGCTCTAAAACATACGCAAATACCCTAAATCATGTTTCATATCGTCTCCAAGCTTATTTTCTTCATACAGTTTTTGATCAGCATAAAGCTTCAAGATTTGCCTTGCAAAACTGACACAAACACTGTAATTAACATTAAACACAACTCTCCAGTGTTTGCTGTTCTTACCTCAACCAATGAGCATACGGCAGTCCATACCTGTACACTTAAACACACTGACCTATTACTTTCATCATTTCATGATATTGATATCATGTATTTTACTTCTATTATGTTAGGTGTAGAAAATGAAATGGATGCTGACAGCAAGCGAAAAAAACATGAAGTTCTCAAGATGTACTATGGGATTGATGAAGAAAAGCCAGGAACTACAACTGTGGACCCGTGCGACATCGACGGGGCTCACTTCAAGCCTGATATCTACCTGACAACTCTCATTAAGAAGAGTCCGCTGACAGATTTGATGGACCGTGAGAATGAAATGATGAGACAGATTCGTGCTCTTGACAGTGACATGCAGACCTTGGTTTATGAAAACTACAATAAATTCATCAGTGCAACTGACACTATTCGTAAGGTTAGTATTTTATTTCTACGAGAAGCAGTTATCAAAAAAAGGAAACAAAATTCTTCGTGATTCTTCCCATCCACTTTTTTTTAAATTTTCAACATTACCTTCTGGACGTAGGTTGCGTATGCCAACTTTTCGATTTCAATCATTCGATCATTCTGTGCAGCATTAGAGAAATAAATTCTGTCTAATGTTGCATCACGTTTTTCATGTATCTTAGTCTATGTTTATTGTTTTTGATATGAATTGTTTTGAATATCATATAATTAATTTTTAGTCACAGTAATTAGTCGCTTTTCTGGACAAATTTCCCTTTTGGGACAATAAAGATTATCTTATCTTATCTTATCTTATCTATCTTGGCTTATGAGAACATATCTTTTTAGAATGAATATATACTTTTGTTTGCATCATTTAATAGAAGATCAACAATGATTTATGTGTATATTTAATGTAATTGGTAAAGGATACTAACTCCAGTTAGTAGGAATGTTTTTGACAGTTTTGGGCTCTGTTAGTAGAAAGAGGAATTTCTTAGATACAATAGATTCTCGTTTTCATGTCTTCAACAAAAACATTTGCATATTAGTAAATGGTATCATATTGTATGTTATAATCTTTTCCCAATTAAAAATCAATTTGAGTTATGACAAATTGAAATATTATATACCCGGTATATGATTGAATTACCGGGGACGTAGCTCAGTGGAAGAGTGTCCGCTCATCACCCGGGAGATCGGGGTTCGATTCCCGGTCGCGTCATACCAAAAGACGTTAAAAGGGGGGAGTTGATGCTGTCTTGCTTGACACTCAGCATTGTAAAGGCAGAACAACGCGTTAACTGGCGCTGCACTGTGGCCGCTGGGTGCCATGGGCACAAAACAAATTTCCTTGTACTTAGGACAATAAAGTGTTATTATTGTCCCCCGCCGCAACGCGGAACGGGGGACTATGAATTCAGCGGCATCTGTACGTACATCCGTACGCTAGTAATTTGGTCACAGCCTACATTGGGGGATTACGCAGACACCAGTCACTTTGAGTGACCTTGACTTTATTTCAAGGTCACAAGGCACTGTGACCGATTTTGAAACTCTTTTTAATGCAATATCTTATGAACCGTTGGACCAAATGTCTTCAAATTTAGTCACAGCCTACATTGGGGGATTATGCAGACACCAGTCATGTTGGGTGACCTTGACTTTATTTTCAAGGTCATCACGGCACTTTGACCGGTTTTGAAACTCTTGTTAAGGCGTTATCTCATGAACCTTTTCAAAAAAAATCTTCATATTTGGGTGCAACCTACTTTGGGGGATTACACAGGCACCAGTCACTTTGGGTGACCGTGACCTTAATTTCCAAGGTCACCACTTCACTTTAAACACTTTTGAAACATCTTATATCTTATGAACTTTGCACCAAATGTCGTGAAAATTTAAATGTGGTCACATCCTACATTGGGAGGTTACACAGACACCACTCGGTTTTGGTGACCTTGACCTTAACTTCAATGTCACCACGGCACTTTGACCACTTTTGACATTCTTGTTCAAGCAATATCTCTAGAACTGCTGCACCAAATTTGGTCACAGCTTACATCAAACACCAATCAATTTGGATGACCTTGGCTTAATTTTCAAGGTCACCACTCTTGTTAAAGCCATATATATCTTGAACCATTGCGCTCAATGTCAATGGGAATAATACATTTGTAACAATTATTTCGAAATATATACGGCGAGGGACATTGCCACGTTGGTGGCAAACACTTGTTATTATTATTTTATTATTTAATGAATTTTATTATTTCCATACAGATGAAGAATGATTTTAAGAAAATGGAGGATGAAATGGACCACCTGGCTACAAACATGGCCGCCATCACAGACTTCAGCGCCAACATCAGTGATACACTACAGGACAGGCGACAACAGATCACCAAACTAGCCGGGGTTCACTCTCTCCTCAAGAAGGTAATATTTGCAAGAGATGAAGATTATCGAAAATCATTGACATTATATCATATATTAAAAATGGAAAAGGCTGAAGATACAACTTATGTGTACAACCTGATTCATCAAATTGACATGAAGTGTTGATTATTTCCATTTATTTATGTCAGTAGTTAGTTATAGATATAGTTTCAGATTTGTCCATTATAAAATTCTCACTGATAGTAACCGAGCTTAGAGATTTCTATTTTCTATCAGTATTAATGTATATTTGTCATTTCTATGCTTCACGATTGACATGCAATTCAAAATTCAGTTGTTCACCAAACTAGCTGGGGTTCACTCTCTCCTCAAGAAGGTAGTGTTTATGAGATCGTTGATAATCATTATATCATTTATCATATATTAAAAATTCAAAAGCCTAAAGATACTTGGAGACTAGTCTGTGTAGAGCAAAAATATTCAATTGACAACTGGGGCTACAAAAGTATAGCAAATCCAGATCACTCAACTCAGAAGTTAAAGCATCTTCCTGGCTACATTTTGTTAGTATACATGAATTGTTTTAGAATATTGCAAATATTGAATATATACTTGTGAGACTTAATGTTAGTGTACACAGAGACAAAAAATCACTAGCCAGTGTTCACTCTCTGCTCAAGAAGGTAATATTTACAAGAGATGAGGATTATCGAAACTCATTATGTAATATTATAATATATATATATATAATCATATATTAAGAAGAGAAAAGACTGAAGATACACCTATTGTGTACAACCTGATTCATCAATTTTTCTTGAAGTGTGACATGTTAAGTTTGTAATTTTCATTTATTTATGTAAATAAGTAGTTATATTTTTTCAGATTTTTCCATTATAACATTCTCACTGAGAGTAATCTAGCTTAGAGATTTCTATTTCCTAACAGTATTGATGTATTTTTGTCATTTCTATGCTTCACGATTGACATGCAATTTATCATTCGGTTGTCGTTTTGTCTGTATGATTAAATATTCATGATATTGAAATATATGAAAGTATTCCAGCTATTTTTGGTATCATGTATATATACCTATATCCATGTCAGTTGATATCCTGACAGAAAGAGTAAGAAGATTGTCAAGATTTGAATTGATTATTGTTACATAAGGGAGATTTTTGTTTCTTGAAGACAGAAGTCTCGAATATATGGCATTTGAATACATTTACAGATAGTTCTCTATAAGGAGATTTATTTTTGTTCCTTTTGCAGCTTCAGTTTTTGTTTGAGTTACCAGCTCGTTTGAAGAAGTGTATTGAGCTGCAGGCCTACAGTCAAGCAGTGAGGTGAGTATAATACACATCCAAGTTTTGTTGTTGAATGAATCTTGTAATACTAGCGCATTGCTGTGCCATCACCAGTCAAGGTTGGAGTAACCCCCCCTTGTTATGTCCATGCGGATTACATCATGGGTTGTTGTGTACCCGCCATTACTCTATGAATGTCATCAACATCACTCCGACTTTTAAAGTCAATTACAACAAAACTACTTTGTTGTCCCTGACAAATCAAATCTAACATTATGATAATAACTTTTTATTGTTCTCATTACATAGTAAATCCGTAAATTCTTTTTGTGCCAATGGTACCGGCATCCACAATGCAGCACCAGTTCAAACAATGTTCTATCCACAAATGATAAGCGCAAAGCAAGGAAGCAACATCTCTCACCTTTTAACGTCTTTTGGTATGAGGCAGTTCGGAATCAAACCCCAAACTTCCAGGTGAAGAGCGGATGCTCTACCAACTGAGCTACTTATCACTGTCCGTCCACCCGTCCTTCCTTTCTTGAAGTAAATTCTGATACTGCTTTTAATATTTTACTAAAATTGAGTGTATGCCTATACTACTTTTGAAATTTCAGTTTAAGAAAATGTTGAGAATTCTGAATTATCTTTATGATTTCCATTCGGAACAAGTTGACTTTCATCTTAATCTTCA
The DNA here is from genome assembly GCA_916613615.1 of Steromphala cineraria. Taxonomy (NCBI): domain Eukaryota; kingdom Metazoa; phylum Mollusca; class Gastropoda; order Trochida; family Trochidae; genus Steromphala; species Steromphala cineraria. Next base: position 55,902,433 of record OU744731.1, on the reverse strand, counting down.
TAGAAAAAATATTTACTCCATGGACACTGTATTCTTTTATATGAACTTCAAAAATTATTATTTATCATGTTTTTTACATAAAATTACCGGTATATCATATATGATATAAATAAAATTGACTCATTTGATGTACTGAAATTTCCAAATTCCTTTCCTTTCTTATTTTCCCCCCTCTTCATAGAAAGCAGGGGTATATAGTGGTCTTTTCATTCGTCCGTCTGTCTGTCCTCCCATCCAGTCAATTATCTGAAAAACTGATTGCAAAAACATCCTGACGAGTGTTCTGCACTATCAACATCATCCCATAATGATGTCTTCTGTACTAGGTTGAATCCTTTATCTCCACTCACACTGTTTATAGCCCAAGCAGTGTTCGACAACAACTACCCTATCCTCGCGGGTATAAGACCATCGAACAAAAGATCACCCCCCCATTTTCAGGGTTGAGCAGGTTGGGGTCATTCTCGGTTTAAAGCCCACCCCCCAATTCTGGGAAATCTGACACGATTGATGTCAGACGATCGAGTTAGCGATGTTTACACCGGAAGCAAAATGCACAAGTTTACATCGATGTCACTTCAGTAATTACAACTCACTCACTGTATTCCCTGCAGAATCCTTTAACTCTGCTCACACTGTTTATGACTGAAATATTTCCAAAGCAGTGTTCAACCACAACTCACTATCTCACTCACACGAAGGCCAAGCGAGTGCTGCTCCAGTACCACTCACACTGTTTATAGCAACAACTAACTCACTAACTGTATCCCCTGCAGATACTACACGAAGGCCAAGCGAGTGCTGCTGCAGTATCAACACATGCCCAGCTTCCAGGGGATCAACAAGGACTGCACCGCCATCATAGAGGAGCTCAAGAACAAACTCAGGGAACAGTTCAAGGACAAAGATGTAAGTTTAGAGATATCAAGGAAGATGTCAAACTTAAAACCTTAATTAGACAAAATGTATTGTACAACCCACTCAACATCCCCTAATTAACCCTATAAAACCTATTCAGGTTTCTGTTTAAAGACATTCCTTAAAGGGGCAGTAGCACGTTTTTAGGGGGAATATAAGGTGATGACAGGAAAATGAAAATAAATGGTTCCAATTGAGAGACAATGTATTTGAACTAAATGGAGCAGTAATAATTCCAATATATAACGTTAAGTTTAGCCATGCGATTCTTTTTCTCACAAAAAATGAATTAAAGGTGTTCACAAAAAAATGGCCGCCAATGGATTTTATGTGAATCTTCATTCTTTGTCCTCTGACTATGACTGATTGGCTTGTGTAATGAGATTTTTGATACTGTCAAAATAATATATTTAGCATTCACTTACAATTATCAGTGAGAAATTCAAATTATAAAATTATAAAAAAACGTGCTACTGCCCCTTTAATCAATGAACAACAACTGACCATCATGACCTTGCTGTTGACAATCCCCTCTCTAATAACTGCATTTGAAATGATAATTGTTTTAAGCAGTGGGGGTCCGGGTTTGTGGTTGTGGGGGAGAAGTGTGATAGGTTGGGGCTTCTCTTTGAAAAGTGTTGACCATCAAAAGAGACCCCCTGCCCGCTTGAAAAAAAGTCAATATTCTTGGAATCATCACCGATAAGGCAGGGATCACTTTGGACAGGGATTTGGGGATATTTACCCATTGATGTATCAAGATATCCCATTATCAATACTAATGAGGGAGAAAGTCTCATTGCAAAACTAAAAACTATTATTTTTCACCTCAAACATCCCATTGCTTTCTCTGAAAATCCCATTATTTTAGGCAAAGGGGAGATTTTTTACCCTTTCATACTTTGAACCAATCACCGATAAGGCATATATAACATAAATTATGGGATAAGAGTAAAAGTGTTTTTACTTTCAGTCGACAGCGAAGCAGCTGGCGGAGTGTGTAGATCTACTGCTGCAGCTGGAGGAGCCAGCTGAGGTCCTGTGTGAGGAGTTCATCTCTCAGTGAGTTACTTCCTCAGTTGGCCTCAAATTTCAAAACTCTTTTAGTCCTAAGAGTCATTGCCAATGTGGCTGTATTTCTGGTGTTCTTTTAGAGCAAATATAGTACTGTATAATACTTTTAACTTATCATAGCACTTAGGGAGGCTAGAATATAGGTTCTATCTTGCTACGCAAACATTAAGATAAAATGACTGGAATTGACAAAATATTTTGTTAGCGTATCAAGACAAAATTATGTTGGCCTTCCATGATACTTTTTTTCCCAAATGTTGGCGCAGCAAGAAGCCATCAGAAAATCAAGTTCTGGAGGTTTATTGCTGTTGTTTTAGCTTGAATGAATGATTAGAATATAGTTATCATCACAATTTTTGCTATGAATTTCCTTTGTTTTAGAAACGTTTTTCTAGGGAGTTATTTCCCTTGTTCTGCATTATGTTTCTTTACACTAATTATATAATGTGGTCCCAAACTTTTGCCAAAAATAGGTGACCTATTTTTGCTATTAGATCTATCAAAATATTTGTTTAGTTACATTATGATTATTGTCGGTATATATTTTCTAGTGCAAGACAGAAAATTGATGAAGATTTGAACGAGTTAGACCGTCAAATCCGACTTCAGGCAGGGGAGATGCCCCAGGGTGATGAGAAAAGTCCAGCCGAAGCCTACCTCAGCACTCCAATGGTTAATATCATTAGTTCCTGATTCCTATTTGCCTAAGCCAAGACACAAATAATTAATTTTTGAGGCCATGAGCATACTTACCATATTTACCAGAGTGATTATTTGACTTTGTCATTTTCTTTGGTGTTTGCCTCAACCAAGCCACAATTTTGTATTTCTAAGGACCAAAAATTTAATTGTGATGGTGAAAATCAGACCTTGACAATGTTGCTGAAGTGTTACTTTGAATCATCTAGATCTATATGCTAGTTTTATTTCTCTCCTCTCAGAAATTCCCGAGCAAAATAATCCGAAAACTATTTTTCAATAGACTTGTTACTTACTCTTGTATTTGTTACAATGAAAGTTTCAACTTTGCTGATACTCATGAAATGCTTATCCTCCATTAATAATTATACCCCCGCTACGACGTAGTCGGGGGTATATAGCGCTCCGCGTGTCCGTCCGTCCGTGCGTGCGTGCGTCCGTCCGAAATCGTTTCCGGAGCATTACTCAAAAACTATTCCACTTAGAAACTTAAAATTTGGTATGGGAGTAGCCTATATGGTGCTGTGGTGCCTTTTAGGGGTTTCAGCTCAATGGTCCAAATAATTTTTGAAATTTTGACCAAAAACGGTCTGATTTTTGGACTTTGTCTCGTTTCCGGAGCATAACTGAAAAACTATACCACTTAGAAACTTCAAATTTGGTATGGAAGTAGCCTATATGGTGCTGTGGTGCCTTTTAGGGGTTTCAGCTCAATGGTCCAAATAATTTTTTGAAATTTTGACCAAAAACGGTCCGATTTTTGGACTTTGTCTCGTTTCCGGAGCATAACTGAAAAACTATACCACTTAGAAACTTCAAATTTGGTATGGAAGTAGCCTATATGGTGCTGTGGTGCCTTTTAGGGGTTTCAGCTCAATGGTCCAAATAATTTTTGAAATTTTGACCAAAAACGGTCCGATTTTTGGACTTTGTCTCGTTTCCGGAGCATAACTGAAAAACTATACCACTTAGAAACTTCAAATTTGGTATGAAAGTAGCCTATATTGTGCTGTTGTGCCTTTTAGGGGTTTCAACTCAATGGTCCAAATAATTTTTGAACTTTTGACCAAAAACGGTCAAAAAATTCTACTTTATCTTGTTTCCGGAGCATATATAAATACCAAATGACTTGCACACTTCAACCCAGACTCCGTATATCCATAAATCTCACCTTACGGACAAAGATTTTTCAAACAATGTGTCTATATTTCTTAAGAAAAATGACCCAGTTAACCGGACGATTTGCTATCCGGACGATTTTCACCTGTAACCAAAACAAGGTTCGACTGTATAGTGCTGTTGTGCCCTTTAGGGGTAATTCAAGGGTTCCCAGAATTTTATTCAAAAACTACATGGCCGGGGATGTTTTGAAGTGAAATAGTTTTTAGGGTTGCAAGATCATTGTGTTCTAAGTCATAATCATAAATTTTCAAATTAATGTTATGTGAAGGCGGTCAAACTCAAGCGGGGGTATGTGAGCCGCGCTCACTTTTGCCTTGTTTTGATGTCAGTGAAATACATTATGCTTATCATCCCAATTTCCATTCTTCCATCAAGAATCTTGAACATTGTTTTGACCCTTTCAACATTACAATCCAGACATCAGAAATGTTATTACGACAAGGTGATGGCTTACCATTGATAGTAGGGCAATTAAAATGTGGCCCGTACCATGGTTATCATTTACGTCTTGTATGTTTACAGGATGTGCTGGAGTTCGAAAATGTGTTTTATGATAACATATAATACAAAGTTATGGCCCTTGTAGGGAAATGTTGGGAGCTTTAATGAAAACTTATTTGGCCATGGATGTTGATGACCATGTCTTCTTGTTCTTTATCTCTATGTGCTAACCTTTATCTGCACTCAAACATGCTTTTCATTCATAGATTTATTTCTCTCAACAGTATTATATTCCAACATAAGCTCTAATACCCCTGTGACTTACTTTAGTATTGGTTGCAATGATGGCTTTAATTTCCTCCTCCTAAACTCATAATGTGCATATCCTCCATCAATAATTTCATGCAAGTGAAATTTATCACCCCAATCAACCTAATTTTAATTCTTGGATCAATAATCTTTAACCCTTTCTTGCAATTGGTATGCAGGTCTAGATGTTAAATAGGATGTGACCGTTACCATCAACAATGGTTGGTATTTATTGTTTTTGTACATTCTTAGTGAACTATATTTATCAAGTCACACCTATTTTGATCAAGAATATTTAACAAAGAAAGAAAGAATCTTGAACATCTTATGTTTGCAGGATGTGCTGGAGTTTGTAGACTCGGGCTGCAACGGTTTCCTGAGCAACATGTGTCTCGTCATCGCCTCGTACAACGATATGTTCCTCAACAGGCAGGCAGAGAAGTGGGTTGATAAAATGTTTAACATTGCTTCACATTCATACACCAGTCTTTAAAATAAGGGCCTGCTAGTTACTCTCAGAAAGATATTGTTCGTTAAATGGTAAAGGTTGTCCTCAAAACTTGTTTTCCAAGATCAAGATCCAAAAGGTGTTCAAAATATCTGCCTGTAACCAAGTTACTTGTTGGTTTATTTCAGAAAAGGGCTTATTGCAGGGGCAGGAAAATCTCTGGTTTACAAGATTTTCAATGATTAATGATTCTCACCTAAAAAGCTTTGGTTTTTTACCATAAGGAATTTCAAACATTGTCATCCATGATCTGTACCTTTGTTTTATGTTTCTTTAACAACATATCAGAAAGCATATCTTGCATATGTTGCTTTCTTTACATTCATTTCGACCTAAATATGAATTGCATGTTTAATAAAGGTATGAACTGTGTTATTTTGTATGATGATGATAATGACTCCTAGTGCTACTTGACTGAATATGAATCACATATTAAAAAAGAGATGTGTATCTACCGGTATTCAAAAGGATATTGTATGATGACTCTTTATGTTTGTTGTCTACAGTGAGAACCTGGACACTATTGCACTCAAGAAGCTGGTCAACTTTGTTAACGAACTGATGGAACAGTACTTCACCTACGTCCAGAAACGAGTACAGCTGGAGGTCAGTCAGTACACTTCTAGCAGCATTTGTTATTTTACTTGACAAGAGAATGAGAACGTATTTCAAAACATCTCATATTTTATATGGTTATAATGATTAAAACTCCAGAAACAAGTACAGCTAGAGGTCAGTCAGTACACTTCTAACAGCATTGTAATCATGCTTGACAACAGAATGAGAGCTGATGTCGAAACAACAGTCTCATATTTTATATGGTTATAATGATTAAATTACAGAGAGAGACGGGAGACAACACCATCCTGGTCCGAGCCCTCGACCGATTCCACCGGAGACTTCAGGCCATGAACAAGCTTCTCCCTGATACAGACTTCTCCAGGTAGGGTCTTCAGCTGGATACTTCTGTTATAAATGTGTTGTACAAATTTCTCCCTGACTTAGACCTATCCAGATAGGATGGATAGGAACTGGAGTTAACATGTTTGTCTTCAGCATGATTGTGTTATACTACGAAGTAGTCGGGGGTATATTGCGCTCCGCGTGTCTGTCCATCCGTCCGTGCGTCCGACATCGTTTCCGGAGCATAACTTGAAAACTATTTGACTCAGATACTTCAAATTTGGTATGGATGTTACCATTGTCATCAGCAGGATACTGCTGTTATTAATGTGTTGTACAAATTTCTCCCTGACTTAAACCTATTCAGACAGGATGGATAGAAAGGGATAAACGTGATAAGGCTTGAGTTAGCGTGTTTGTCTTCAGCATGATTGTTTTGTTGTTTAGCTGTTATCATGGTTCAAATCTTGATAAAGACGTCACCTAGCAGTGTAATGGCCTCAGGTTTCTTAGGTTACAGGATAATACTGTAACTAGATTGTTTGACTGCAGTTCGAAGTCTAAAGCCTTATGCGATGTATTGAGATAGTCATTAGTTAACATAATTCAACAATGTCTCTTTAATTAATGCTGAGGAATATATGGATGTCAATTTCTCTGTTCATGGTATGCGACCTTTAAAGTATCTTGTGTCGAAACGTCGCATACAATGTACAAAGAAGTTGTCATCCATATATTCCTCAGCATTATTGTCATTCCAACTTCTAAAATGGCTCTCAAAGAAGTTCTCTTTAAATATTTCAACAAAGTTAACATTGTGGATTAAGAAAATCACTAGCTTCTATACAGACATGATATGAATATTACTGAGCTATATTAATCTTGTGCTGATGATTGTTGCCTCCAGAGCTGGTACGGAGATAGTGTCGAGGGCTGCCAAGGACCGAGTCTCTCACTACCTGACTGCCCTCAAACAACACTTTGCAGGTCAATATTACCCAAATTTGTTGAAATTACTCTAATTTTAGGATTAACTAATGGTTTTAAACCTTTTTTTTAATTGCCATTTATTATTTCCAACAAGAGAAGTCAACATAGGATTGAATCTTCCTGGTATAAAATCTTTAATTTATGTTTGATTAGTAACCAATTTGTTTAGGATCACTGTGTCATGTTCAGAAAGAAACATCCTTTATAAATAAACCCTGAAAAAAAATAACAAATGATAGTGACAATAAGATGTCCTGAATTCAGACTGCCTGACAGAATAGTTATTCTCTCATGTTCAAACACTAAGATGTTGTATATTTCAGACTGCCTGACAGATATACGCCAGAGTTTGGCTGCCCCGCGACTGGTGGGGAAACAAGATGGCAGCACCAACCTGTCTGAGTTGCTAGGCAACATGCAATCCTCCATTATTGACCAGATAAAATCAGTGCTCAATAATCTGCAGGTTGGACCTTTTGGAGTTATTATTTGTCTCTTGTTGTTCCCACCGCAATGCAGAACAAGGAATGTATTCAGTCCCGTCCATCCGTCAGTGTTTACGCAGACACCAGTTACTTTTGGTGACCTTGAACTTATTTTCAAAGTCACTTTTACCACTTTTGAAACTGTTGTTATCCTGATATCTCATGAATTGTCTCTCAAAAAGTGTACATTTTTGGTCATTGTTTACATTGAGGGATTACACTGACACAAGTCACTTTTGGTGACTGTGATCTAATTTCAAGGGTTTTGACACTCTTGTTAACAAGATATCTCATTAACCGTTTCACAAAAAGTGTTCATATTTGATCAAATTCTACATTGGGGTAATACACAAGTTACTTCTGGTGACTTCGATCTTCTTCTCAAGGTCACTCAACACATTGACCACTTTTGAAACTCTTGTTAACAAGATATCTAATATATATTTTGTCACAGCCTTCATTGGGTGATTATAAAGACGCAAGTCACTTTTGGTCACCTTGACCTTATTTTTAAGGTCACCAAGGCTCTTTGACAACTACAAAAACTATTTTTGATGCGATTTCCTATGAACTGCTACCCTCAATATCTCCAAATTTTTTCAGGGCACACAATGGGAATTAGTTTTTATTTACAGCCTACGTTGGCAATGGTTGGCGAGTATGACCTTCACTATATTTTCAAGGTCACACATAGCACTTTGACGACTTTTCAATCTGTTGATAATTATAACAACAAAACAACAACAAAAATATGGTTGGGGACATTGCAAGTACTTGTTTTATTGAAAATTGGTGTTTATGAAATAGTCAAGTCTTGCAAATTACAATGTTTATTCCTAATTAAATTCCTTAATTAAAATGCATACTCATTGTACGTGTTTGAAAATAATAATCACCTGCCTTGAATAATCGCCAGGTCAAATCATTTTGAAAAAATAATCAAGGATTCAAGGATTTACAGAATGTAGGCTTCTAACCAGGGATGCAGAAATCAGTCTATTTGCCGGACATGTCCGATTGGGATTCCAGTCTGACCGATTGGAAAAGTGACCTGTCGGACATTCAAGAAGTCATTTGACCGATTGAAGATAATCAAAGAATTACTAAACAAACAGATAAACAAGCCTGAGTTGACTTACAAGCAATTGATAAATGCCCCGCTTGTGTCGGTCATTATTGTAATGAAAACACGAACCTGTCATCAATGAAACAACTACCGATAATCCTGTATAATTAGTATTAATAACCTTGTTATCTTTAATTATTGGATCATCTCAGTGTCATGTATTGAGTAAAACATGTCAATAAGGCCAAATTTTTTTTTAAAAGACATCAAACAACTTCACATCGTTATTTTAACATGCTTTTACTATATCCTCCCTCCACTAACTTCCCAAGCTCCATGCATTGACTTTGCAAGCAAGACTTCATGAACACAGTGTTTGGAGCTTGCATATCTGCAGGGAGGAGAAAGGAACAGCAGGATCACTGCAGTGATAGGGAAACGAAAACAGGCTGATCTGTGTTGGCAAGTTTGACAGGCTAAAAAAACTTACGTGGTGTGTGTCAAGTAGTTGATATGCATCATAACTTAATAGAATTTAAAACAGCCAAAGTACTTATTTTACTCAATGTAATGTATTTTCAGTGTTTTATTTTGCATGGTTATGTGTTGCTATAAATAGATCTGTACATCGTCTGCTTTCCAGTTAATATTAGATTCTAAGCACCTGGCAGTTATTTACTATTGAAATTTGATTATTTATTGAAATTATAAACATATTCATATAGCTAGGCCTAAACATTAAATAAGAAAATTACTGAGTAATAATTTTATACTTTTTAATAATTTTGTCTATGAAATATTTCCACATGTCCAATCGTTTATTCACGTGAGATTCCAAAATTCATAAACAAAATATCATTATTTGTCGACTTAAAAATGAAATGTCGGATTGGTGAAAATTTGAATCTGCATCCCTGCTTCTAACAGTAACAATTGATTGTGTAACATGACACCGTTGGCTCCGGTGTGAATCATTAAGTCCAATAGAAACAGTTTGCAACAGCCCTTCAGCCTTCACAACCAACTTGTCACGCTCTTCTGAGTTTCAATATACTCATCTTGAAATGTTTGTAGATGTTGAATATGAATTTTGTTCTTTTTTTATTCACCTGATATTGATGATAATTTTTTTTTAAATATTTGACCTCAATGTGAAGTATGAGAATGTTCAAAAGCACCCAACTCTTTCTATTGGAAATTGATTTATGTCCACAGCTGCTCATGAAAACAATTTTTCATATGCTGTGTCCCTCCATTTTGAACTCATATATTTGATGTGGAAAAAATTTGAAAAAATGTTCATCAAACAGTGAAAAATGAAAATGAGTAATTTCAAACTCAAATAAGCAAGAGACAGTCCTTCTTGATGCCCTGCATTCAAAGTACTTTAATGGCTTTACATGAAAACCTTACTGTCTATCTACTACAGTATATCTACTAAAGGCTTTTTTTCAGAATCTCTTGATGATTTAAATAGATAAATATTTATTCACAAGGTTGTTTTATGGTGAAAATCTTTAAGTTGGTCTAAGTATTTCTTTTTAGCTCATCAGGACTGAAAGTCCCGATGGGCTTATGGCATGGCCCGTCGTCCGGCGTCCGTCCGTCCGTCGTCCGTCGTCCGTCGTCCGTCCGTCGTCCGTCGTCCGTCCGTCGTCCGTCCGTAAACTTTTGACACTTTCGACTTCTCCTCATGAACCATACACATTAGAGAGCTGAAATTTTGTGTACAGGTACCTTAGCATATGGAGATTCTAATTTGTAACTTTGGTGACCCTGTGACCCCAAATAGGGTCACAGGGGTCACAACTTTAAAAACCTATTTTCATCTTCTTCTCCAGTTCCAGAAGGACTAGAGAGTTAAAAATGATATGTGCAGACTCCTTGGCCAATGGGGATTCTAATTTGTAACATTGGTGACCCTGTGACCCCAAATAGGGTCACAGGGGTCACAACCTTAAAAACCTATTTTCATCTTCTTCTCCAGTTCCAAAAGGAGTAGAGAGTTAAAAATGATATGTGCAGACTCCTTGGACAATGGGGATTCTAATTTGTAACTTTGGTGACCCCATGACCCCAAATAGGGTCACAGGGGTCACAACCTAAAAAATCTATTTTCATCTTCTTCTCCAGTTCCAAAAGGACTAGAGAGTTAAAAATGATATGTGCAGACTCCTTGGCCAATGAGGATTCTAAATTGTAGATTTCTTGACCCCATGACCCCAAATAGGGTCACAGGGGTCACAACCTTAAAAACCTATTTTCATCTTCTTCTCCAGTTCTAAAAGGTCTAGAGAGCTGAAATTATATGTGCAGACTCCTTGGCCAATGGGGATTCTAAATTGTAGATTTCGTGACCCCATGACCTCAAATAGGGTCACAGGGGTCACAACCTTAAGAACCAATTCTCATCTTCTTCTCCAGTTCCAAAAGGAGTAGAGAGTTAATATTGATATGTGCAGACTCCTTGGACAATGGGGATTCTAATTTGTAACTTTGGTGACCCTGTGACCCCAAATAGGGTCACAGAGGTCACAACCATAATAAAACTATTTTCATCTTCTTCTCAAGTTCCAAAAGGTCTAGAGAGCTGAAATTATATGTGCAGACTCCTTGGCCAATGGGGATTCTAAATTGTAGATTTCGTGACCCCATGACCTCAAATAGGGTCACAGGGGTCACAACCTTAAAAACTTATTTTCATCATCATCTTTAGCTCCAAAAGGTCTATTGAGCTGAAAGACTGCATGTAGACTCCTTGGCCAATTGGGATTCTAAACTGTAGGTTTCGTGACCCCATGACCCCAAATAGGGTCACAGGGGTCACGATCTTAAAAACCTATTTTTCTCCATTAGATGTCAGTCTATGGCAAATTTATTTCTCCTTGGATATTTTAGTGTGGACTTCTTTCACTGTCTGATATTGGCGATCTAGAAAGTGTTAAATAATAATAAATCATTTGGGTAAGGAAATATATTCCGAAATCGTTACATTTGTTTTGTAATTTTTTTATAGGTTTTCTTGCAATAGGTAACATCAGTTTCATTTTTAGCTCATCTGGCCTGTATAAAGCAAACTTGATATGATGCCTGATGAGCTACAGAGCCAATGGCTCTATTTTTAATTCTAAATATATTATTTTGTTTATTCCGCATCAACAAGCATACTAAGGTCATAATGTAAATGTCTAAAATAATTAAATTTTAAATACTTTTTAGCTCATCAGGCCTGAAAGGCCAGATGGGCTTATGGCATGGCCCGTCGTCCGGTGTCCGTCCGTCCGTCCGTCTTCCATCGTCCGTAAATTTTGGTCACTTTCGACTTCTCCTCATAAACAATATACACTAGAGAGCTGAAATTGTGTGTACAGATACCTTGGCATGTGGGGATTCTGATTTGTTGAATTTCGACTTCTTCTCCAGAACCATAAGGCCTAGAAAACTTAAACTTGGTGTACAGACTCCTTGACTAGTGAGGATTAAAAATTGTAGCTTTGCTGGCCCTGTGGGCCCTAAGAAGGGCCACAGGGGCCACGCCCTAAAAAGCTATTTTCATCTTCTTCTCCAGAACAATAAGGCCTAGAAAGCTGAAACTTTGTGTACAGACTCCTTGACTAGTGAGGATTAAAAATTGTAGCTTTGGTGGCCCTGTGGCCCCTAATAAGGGCCACAGGGGCCACGCCCTAAAAAGCTTTTTGCATCTTCTTCTCCAAAACAATAAGGCCTAGAAAGCTGAAACTTTGTGTACAGACTCCTTGACTAGTGAGGATTATATATTGTAGCTTTTGTGACCCTGTGACCCAAATTTAGGGCCACAGGGGCCACGCCCTTAAAACTTATTTTCATCTTCTTCTCCAGAAGCAGAAGCCCAAGAGAGCTTAAATTGTTATCTTTTTCTCTAAAAGCATAAGGCCTAGAAAGCTAAAACTTTATGTACACACTCCTTGACTAGTGAGGATTATAAATTGTAGCTTTGGTGGCCCTGTGGCCCCTAATAAGGGCCTAAGGGACCATGCCCTAAAAAACCTGTTTTCATCTGCTTCTCCAGAAGCAGAAGGCATAGAAAGCTGAAACTTTGTGTACAAACTCCTTACCTAGTGAGAATTATAAATTGTAGCTTTGGTGGCCCCATGGCCCCTACTAATGGGGCACCACATTGGCCACACCCTATAGCGAAATCAAATGTAAAGCCTGATGAGCTACAGAGCCCATGGCTCTATTTTTTAAATACTATGGAGCAATTAAACAAATGATCTATTAACGTTTCATTATGTTTATTAACTATTCTTTATGTTATCAACTTTATGGCTAGCACAGATGTACAGTTAATTAAAATTTGTCTAACATTTTTGATTTAATGTTTCATGCAAATTGCTTTGGGTGTTTTTGTTATTCAAATGATTTACATTCCTAAAACTCTAGTACACTTGAAAACTTATTGTAAGGGCGGCGTTAAATTACGCTATAGAAGTTAAAGATCAAATAAATTATTCGCACCAGTACAAGAAAGATAAATAAAGTATGGGGAGGAAGTTCCGTAAAAATACGAAATGACACTTGAAATGTTTCCACATTAAATAGTGACGTTTCGGGGGTCGTTGGAACCCCTTCATCCTAAATTGAAAAGACAAAAATGAAATTTTAAACAATTAGGGTAAGGATGGATAAAATACATACCGCCATACAGTTAATGCAACATAATTATGAAAAGATACAAATTCACTGATTCACTAATGAGAATGATTTGAGTAACCAAAATATAGACACAAAAACACTATGTTAACTATGGATTTCTTGATTCAACATTCACAAAACATTTGAAAGATGTACCTAAAATTTGTATCACAATATATACCTAACTGAATCGTATTGTGAACTAAACCACCCCAATGCATCAATGTATTGTGACGTCCCTAACAACTACAACTCTTTATCTGAAACATAGAAACATAGATCAGCTGCCCTGAAACATAGACCCTCGATCAGCTGCCCTGAAACATAGACCCTGGATCAGCTGCCCTGAAACATAGACCCTGCATCAGCTGCCCTGAGACATAGACCCTGGATCAGCTGCCCTGAAACATAGACCCTGGATCAGCTGCCCTGAAACATAGACCCTGGATCAGCTGCCCTGAAACATAGACCCTGGCTCAGCTGCCCTGAAACATAGACCCTGGATCAGCTGCCCTGAAACATAGACCCTGGATCAGCTGCCCTGAAACATAGACCCTGGATCAGCTGCCCTGAAACATAGACCCTGGATCAGCTGCCCTGAAACATAGACCCTGGATCAGCTGCCCTGAAACATAGACCCTGGATCAGCTCCCCTGAAACATAGACTATGAATCAGCTGCCCTGAAACATAGACTATGAATCAGCTGCCCTGAAACATAGACCCTGGATCAGCTGCCCTGAAACATAGACACTGAATCAGCTGCCCTGAAACATAGACCCTGGATCAGCTGCCCTGAAACATAGACACTGAATCAGCTGCCCTGAAACATAGACCCTGGATCAGCTGCCCTGAAACATAGACTATGAATCAGCTGCCCTGAAACATAGACCCTGGACCAGCTGCCCTGAAACATAGACCCTGGATCAGCTGCCCTGAAACATAGACTATGAATCAGCTGCCCTGAAACATAGACCCTGGATCAGCTGCCCTGAAACATTGACCCTGAATCAGCTGCCCTGAAAATAAGCTGACCCCCTTAATTTGACCCCTTATTTCTGGTATCAAATTCTCTGTGCTTACACAAACATTCACATCAATCATTTTTGTATGTTTTAGGCTTTCCTTGCAACCGACATCACATTTGCGATGAAGCCGTATTTCCGAGGGCCGTTCTGCACCCAGGATGTGAGAGAAGGTTTGGTCGTCGCCTTCCTCAAACATGTCTCCTCAACCTGCTGTGTAAGTAGCTCAATCTGGATATGTTTTGAAAACTAATAAACTCATTTATTCCTCATTTGAACCATAGCCAGTGTTTGAAATGCAGCTGCCCGTAGACCAAACAACAGTTACTTCAATTGCCCACACTTTGAGATCTCTCCCGGTACTTACAGTCCCACAAGTTTTAAACTAAGGAGGCGTATCGTTCCTCATTTCCATATTGCAATATATTGCGATACAGAAACGTGTATTGATATATTGGTACTTTTCCTATTTATGATTTTGCATGCTGACTTGACTAAATTTCAGCGATAAGAACAGTAATCATTGCTCTTACAGTGCATCATTTTTTTAACGTATACTGATCCTCACTCTCTTTATTTTCACGTAACATGCAGTTAGACAATATGTCTCACCATCACTTTTATCTGAAACTGAGTTTCAGAGTTGGACCCACAGTTTATGTTGATCCTTATTGACAAGCGGGTGTTAAACTTAAAATTTTCAACCGCTTGTGCTGCAAATATTTACCTAATTCTTGTTATGTCCCCAGGATTTCTGCGAGGGGTCGGGGGAGCGTGGTTCTGTCCCTCCCGCTCTTCTTCTCGTCCTCTCTCGCTACTGCCTCGATCTGGAGAAGAACTCCATCTCATATCTGGTGAGTAGACTCTCTGGATGGATTTTTGTGATTTTATTCTATGTCTAATGTTGACTAGATAGTTTGACTAAGACATCATAACCAGATTACACTGTTTGAAAGATGGTTGAAAATTTCTTAATTTATTTTGGAAAATTCTTTTAATAATGTTTATCTAAGGGCACTTAACCATTTGACTAATCCAGTGGTCATGATAACCATTTTGCTCTAATCTTTTTGGAAATATTTTTTTTAAATTGCTGATATTCCTGTTTTCGTTGTAACTAAATGTTGCTTTGTGCTTCTTATGATGGATTTGGTTGAAATGTGATAGGCACAGCAATAACAAGATCTTTATAATCATGATACCAGATAACACTGACAGAAGAACAGTTCCTATTGGCTGAGGGTAGTCATGTGACCCCAGTAGCGGAATTATGGAACATGTCTAAGGAGACAGCCCAGAAGTTGCTCAACCACTACGTGCGTGTCCAGGGTCTCACTATCTCACAGGTGTGTATCGTATTAACTCTAGACCTGTGGGTTGCAAAAGATTTCAGCCCTGCGTTCAGTAACACGTTCACAACAGGTATCCTTTTAGCATTGAGCGGGAAATTTTGTGTTTATGAGTTCACACTTTTCTGCTGTCTGTGAACAATCCCATATTGTGGCCTTCTTTACAACCTCCAAAATGATAAATTGGGTGTGAGAGAGTTGTGCCAAGAGATCTGTGAATGCAATATATATTTCTTGATAGCCGATCACAAACCAGGAAACAGTAACCACAATAACAAGCTTGGACACATGACTGTTTTAATGCTTGACCTAGAATCAGTTTGTTGATTGGATTCTTTGATTGAGATGAAGCATAGGATCTTTAAAGGGATCTTTCGAGTGGGGTATTTTTTAGTGGAAAAGAAATTCAGGAGGACATTCCTGTTAACAAATATTTAAATATGCTTTTTACATGCTAGTTTCACACTTAATTTCAAATATTTGTGAGCTTAACTTGTGACTTTGAGTAAAGTATAGTTTATAATGGCAGACATAAAGTTATAAACAATTCTTGATAATCAAACATTGTCATTTATTTTCATAGTAACTTTAAAATATTATGATTAAATAATATTGCAATTTTCCATTTATTTTACATGTTAGTATTATTTATTAGATAATTATTCATGTTCGTAGACTCTTATGTTTGTGTAACCTGATATTCCTTAATTTCCTTGTCATCCAATGCGCATGTCAATTTTCTTAAAATAACTATTCTGCGCATGTCCAATTAAGGAAATGCTGTATTGCGCATGCGTTTAACTGCCTCTTTGTTTTGTTGCCATTGTTTCTGCAAGTCGTGATCGAATTTTATCGAAGAAAAACTTCCTCCTAAGTCGATTTTCACGAGCAAGTTGATCGGAACTCATGGTTTCTTATCGACAGTTCTGGTAACAGTTCTTTCCTAACAATGACGTCTGCCACAAGTTAGCACAATGTCTGCTAGATCCACTCGATCGAATCGTCGTTCAAGACAAAGAAGCGAGTCCAGCGAGGAAGAACCATCGGCCCGTGTGCAACAGGCCAGAGAGACGTATTCCAATACCAATCCAGGACTTACTGACGATCCACGCAATTGGTACGTCTCCCAACTACGCAATAGGATCGCAAAAGACATTGGAATCGTAAACCTGCCAGTTTCGCTCACGAAAGCACAACTTCTGCACATTTATCAACGAAACGCCACTGGATCATCTACCGGAAGTAGGCCACCTCGTTCATCCAGCCAACCATCAGCCACTGTTACATCGGCGGACATTGACACTTCCATACCAGCAGTAGTGGGCGATAGTGACACAATCGACGTGCAGGAGCTTTCTAGGACAGTTAAATCACTGCAGGACACATTAGCAACCCTCACTCAAGTGATATTACCAAACAACGTTCACAGCCAGCCTACTACTACTCCGGTTCACAACATTGAAGAAAACCCTCGCCTAACGACTGGATTTGTAAACAATTCCGTGCCATACGGTAGAGACCCCAACACAGTTGGACCTATCGACACTGTCCCACACAACCTCCGCCAGCAAATACAAGCAGGTAAAGATGTAAATTTAGCCCTGTTGCTCATACCAGATGACCTCAGTACTGACAAGCCTACAATTGAAGTGAATAA
The DNA here is from genome assembly GCA_916613615.1 of Steromphala cineraria. Lineage (NCBI taxonomy): Eukaryota > Metazoa > Mollusca > Gastropoda > Trochida > Trochidae > Steromphala > Steromphala cineraria. The sequence continues at coordinate 55,885,155 of OU744731.1, read as the reverse complement.
TTCACAGTTTTTGGTTAAATCCACCCCCGATCACAGACTACACAAAGCTTTGACCATTGGTGAATTCCTCCGTGCCTTTGGCAAATACAAGCGTGTTATTCTTGAGAAACAGCCCCAACGTTCCCATGAACTAGACATTTACCAAGAATTAATCGTAAACCTGACAGCCAAAACAAATGATTCTGCTTGGTACTCTTACCACAAACTGTTCTCAGCTAAGGCAGCAGCCTCACTCATACAATACCAAGAACCTCTCTACTGGGGAATACTTGACAAAGATATATACCTGCAAGTGTACAATTCAAGATCAGTCAACATCTGTGACATTTGCCAGGAGGTCAACCATACCCAAGAATTTTGTCCTTTGGGAGGCAATCAGGTGCGAAGTAAACTCCACTCTACTAGACCATTGTTTCACTACAACCAGGCCCCTAGGAGGGACTTCACCGATGCCAGAGGCCGGCCAGTAGTGTACCACCAAGGCCAGGCGTTGTGCAACAACTACAATGAGGACAGATGTGTACATCAACATTGCAGATTTCTTCATGTCTGTTCCCTGTGCAAAGCGGAGCATCCCAAACACAAGTGTATGAGAGAGAAAGCACCTGACCCATTCTCAAGGAAAGAAAAGAGGAAGTGACTACTTAAGAACCATGACATTATTCCCTCACCTGTTAATACGGACGTCCTGCAAGCCCTTTTGTTACAACATCCGGATCAACTATGTGTAACAAATCTTCTTCATGGATTTACACATGGTTTCTTGACAGGTATTGACAACCCACCCACAACATCAAAAATCTGTAAAAATCTTCTCTCAACTAGGGGCAAGAACAGTGCAATTGTTACAGGCTTGATTAATACCGAGGTACAAAAAGGTTTTTTGGCCGGCCCATTCAACGAACCGGTTTTTGACACTCACAGGATCAATCCGATTGGTTTGGTTCAAGGCAAGTACTCCAAGAAGTACCGACTTATAGTGGACTTGTCAGCACCACATGATGATGACAGTCATGTAAGCCTTAACTCTCTCATAAATAAGGACAAGTTTTCTCTTTCCTATGTGAAAATTGACGATGCAGTTTCTATCATCAAAAGACTGGGAAAGGGTTGTTTTATGTGTAAAACAGATATTCAGGACGCTTTTAAACTCATACCGATACATCCCTCAATGTGGCATTTACACGGCGTAAAATGGCAAAACAAGTACTATTATTACACAAGGTTGGTGTTTGGTTCTAGGTCAAGCCCGAAGATTTTTGACAATTTCTCCAGTGCAATCTGCTGGATTGCCAAACATTGCTTTCACATTGACAATATTTTGCATCTGTTGGATGACTTCATATGTTTTGATCGCAAAGAAGCCCAGGGTCATCAGTCTATGTCCAATCTAAAAGCAATGTTTGGTCAGCTTGGAGTACCACTATCAGCCCATAAAACAGTTGGGCCAACTACTTGCCTCGAGTACCTTGGCATCACCATAGACTCTATCAAGTTGCAAACAAGCCTACCTATGGAAAAGATACAACGTATTGTGTCCATGATAACATCCTTTCTAGCCAAGAAACAAGTTACAAAGAGAGATATGTTAGTCATCCTAGGTCATATGAATTTCGCAATGCAAGTGATACGGCCAGGCAGATCTTTTGTCAGCTATCTACTGCAACTTGCTCACTCCACACCCCATTTACAGGACAAGGTGTTTATCACTAATGACTGTAGGTTGGATTTCTGCATGTGGAAAAAATTCTTGGAATCTTGGAATGGGGTCTCTATGTTTATCCAAGAAACCCTGGACGCTCCTGAGTTTCAATTGTTCACTGATGCAGCAGGTTCGATTGGATATGGTGGTTGTTTCAGAGACAAATGGTTCGCAATGGCATGGCCAACAGAGATGTACGAAGGCCAACCAGACAGTGCAGGCCCACTTTCTATAGCATGGATGGAATTGTATCCTATTGTCACTGCTGCAGTAGTCTGGGGTCAGGAGTGGTGCAATAAATCTATCAGATTCTATTGTGATAATGTTGCTACGGTACAAATCGTAAACAAAGGTAGATCCAGATGTCAGTTCATCATGTGTCTCATGCGCAAACTTACTTTGACAGCAGTTAAATATAACTTTGTGTTCAGTGCTAAACATGTTCCTGGTAAACTTAACTGTTTGAGTGATGCATTGTCTCGTTTGCAGTTCGCCAGGTTCAGAACCCTAGCACCGATGGCTCAGCAAGATATGACCCCCTGCCCAACATTCGATCAGATGATGACACTACCAACCGTCTAGGATATGTGGAGAAACAACTGAATGACCTCTGGTCGGCAGCTATTACTAAGAGGACTGCTCAAGTGTACCAATCAGGATATCGGGCTTATACTTCCTTTGTGTCTCAACATAATTTAGGTTGGGTATCGACTCTACCTCATATATCAGAGTACTACCTGATGCTGTTCGTTGCCTACTGTGTGAGAAATCTCAAGCTGAATGTGTCTACCATCAAGTCCTATTTGTGTGGTATAAGGTTCACCTACATGAGATATGGTGTTGATAATCCGTGGATTCATGGTTCATTAAGTCGACTGCATACCATTGTTCAGGCTGTTAAGAGAATACAAGGTGTTCTGAAAATGTGTCGCTTAGCTATTACCAAAGGTGTGCTTACAGCCCTATGTGTAGCTCTAGCTAAAGGTGTGTTTCAGCATAAGTTGTCAATGCTAATGAAGGCAGTGTGTTGCCTTGCATACTTCGGTTTTTTGAGATGTGGGGAGTTTACATGCGATAACTTCCAGCCACAATTCCACCTCTCTGTGAATTCTGTTAAGTTTTCAGACGATTTGTCCTACTTCACTTTGTGCCTGAAAACATCAAAAACTGATCCCTTTCGGAGAGGTGTTACGTTAACAATCAACAAAGTGAGTTCGCCAATCTGCCCAGTCACCAGCATGCTTGCTTACCTCTCTCTTAGACAAAGGGAACAGTGTCAGCCTCTAGACCCTTTGTTTGTAACACCTGAGGGACAAGCGCTGCGAAGAGCTTTCTTTATCAAATACCTAAAGATTCTACTGGACCACTGTGGCTACGATCAGTCTAAGTACAATGGCCACTCATTCCGAATTGGCGCCGCCACCTCGGCAGCAGAGGCGCACATCCCAGACCACATGATCCAAACTCTGGGTCGATGGTCCTCGAACTGTTACACCCGGTACATTCGTTCATCTCAGGTGGATATTGCTCAGGCTCAGGCAGCTATGGCTACCTAAATTGACTTTAGGCTACTGCAGATTGTGAGTTTCGCCTCTATGTGTTTCATTTGTGCAATTTTGACTCTTACTCATGTTGTTTGCCCTCAACTTTGATGTAAATGTTTTCTTGGTAACTTTTTATATTTTACAATTTCTAGTCATTTATCTTATGGGGATTCTCAGATTCGCTATTAATCTCATCTTTTCATTTGGGCTTTCATCCACTAAAGTGTATTTTCCATAATATAAATTTCATTTTCCCTGGCGCTCAGGGTGTGTATTGGGGTGCGCTACTCCATTTACGTCTCATTTCCATTTCAAAGTAACCACTGGGTCACTCTGGCGCTCAGAGGTGTTTATGCGGTGCGCTACCAAATTACACAGACCCAGTGGGTGTTTTTTCATATAAGCTAATTCCTGCCGTGCAGGGTAAGTCTAGGTGCGCAACCTAGCTTACATCAATCAGGTAGCATTGAGAATCCCCAACTCCAAACCTGTAAATAAAAATTTCATGTTATTAAAAAATTTTATTGGTAATTCATCTGTCTGTTGTCTGTTCATTATAAATTGTGACTTTGAGTAAAGTATAGTTTATAATGGCAGACATAAAGTTATAAACAATTCTTGATAATCAAACATTGTCATTTATTTTCATAGTAACTTTAAAATATTATGATTAAATAATATTGCAATTTTCCATTTATTTTACATGTTAGTATTATTTATTAGATAATTATTCATGTTCGTAGACTCTTATGTTTGTGTAACCTGATATTCCTTAATTTCCTTGTCATCCAATGCGCATGTCAATTTTCTTAAAATAACTATTCTGCGCATGTCCAATTAAGGAAATGCTGTATTGCGCATGCGTTTAACTGCCTCTTTGTTTTGTTGCCATTGTTTCTGCAAGTCGTGATCGAATCCCACCACCAACCCCAACTCCGCCATTTATATCATGCATCATTCAATAGGGGATTCTCATTGCTATCCTGGCTTTCATCCACTAAAGTGTATTTTCCATAATATAAATTTCATTTTCCCTGGCGCTCAGGGTGTGTATTGGGGTGCGTCAAGATTTAACAATTTGAGAAAGAATAAAGTGTATCGCTCAAAAAAGAAAAACATTGTGAAATAAAGCCAATCATCGAAGCTACAATCGTGGAATGCATTACTACGATAAAACATTGTCGTAACTGATAACTTTTATTATGAATTATTTGTAAATATGCTCCTCTTCTATTAATCAAGTAGTTATTTCTTAATTTAGTTAATGAATTAGCATAATACAGCACATTTGTTTTCTCGCAATGCTAACACTCGAAGATGACGGATGAAAGCCGGTCGAGTGGTGCCTGTGAGTGGGTCACATAACATTTTGGATTGTCTATCATCAGTAAATGATCAATATATGGTTATAAGTACTGTACAAATATCATGCCCCTGCTTCATTAACAAGTTAAGCCTTTTTTAACACAGGACTGGTTGAACCCTTTACCGATGGATCCAATGCTTCTCCTGATTTCTTTTAAATGAACTTCAAAATTAATTGCTCCAACAGATGATGCGGAAGAGTGTTGAGACGAGAGACTGGTTGAACACGATCGAGCCGCGGAACGTGCGGGCAGTGATGAAACGGGTTGTGGAGGATATCTCGGCCATCGACAACCAGGTGGGTCTGATAGTTTGAACCAGGTTTCCAGTTTGCAATTATCACAATAACTCTCTAATTAATCTGGTGGGTTGAATAGTTTGAACCTGGATAACAGTCAGTATCTAATTATTACACTAACTCCCTTATTCATCCATCTCTCACCCAGATGGGGCAATTCTATGAGGAGAGTCAAGTAGTTTTAGCTTAGTTTAAAGTGACACAGAGTATCTTTCTCAAAATGTTATTTGGTTTTGATGAGCAACAAAATATGTAATATGCTGATTGAAGTTCATATCTTATCACTGGACTTGCAAATATATCCATTTATGCACAATATCTCTAAAATGCTTGATTTTATGGAAAAATCAAGAAAACATCTCAAATACCTTTAATATTCGAAATTATGCATCCAGTTAATCTACCTATTAGTTACAATACCTAATAAACACTATCGAATCGAATATATCTTCCTGTCAGCTTATGACAAGGTTTCAAAATTATGTTTAGCGAATTTGCGCGTGCCACTCGAGCCACATTATCCTCTTTTCAATCAAAATCCCGACTTTGAATGGCCATATTTTCGCTCTAATGTACTGATTGACCTTTAACTTGTTATTTTCAGTAACAGTAAGTGGTTCCCGATGTAATAACATCAATTTCAAAATTTGACATATGTGATCCTATCAACATACTCTGTGTCTCTTTAAAGCAAGTTTCCAATTATCACAACAACTCTCTAATTCATCCATATCTCGCCTAGATGGGACAGTTCTACGAGGAAGGTCAAGTAGTATAGCCTTGTTTTAAAGCTAGTTTCCAATTATCCCAATAACTCTCTAATTAATCTATCTCTCTCCAGGTGGGACAGTTCTACGAGGAAGGTGTCAGGAAGGAGCGGAGCAGTGACTCTAGTCGACGCACTCACACGTACAGTCAGTCTCAACAGCCTCGGAGGACTCCTTGGTCTTATTCTCCTAGGTGACTACAGCTTTATGTCATGTGACCTCCCTTAGCCAATCACATGAGTGATATGATGTAAACAAACACATGAAATCAGTATGATGAACTTTGATTAGCAGTGGACATCACAGTGAATCACATGCATATGTTTTTGAATAAAAAAATTATTTCACTCATTTGATTGCTTTCGTCACAATACGAAAAGACAAAATGTTTTATAACCTTTCAAGCCATTCCAAATTTAGAAATCCATGGTTTAAGCTGTCTGATTGTTCATCTTCCTTTGTAGAAATGTAAGTAGGAAATAAGATATCGCAATAGGAAATCCATCACTTTGGAAAGGGGTGGGGTGTAACTTTTCTACATGCAATTTGTTTACTATTTTAAGAAGTGGAGGGTTGAAAAGCTAACGCTTTAGAAATTAATACCCAACAGTGGGGCAAGACACAAGATTACCATAATCTTTAGAGCTACATGGATACTTCTTTGATTGGCATTCTAGAAGATGGTGTGATGAACAATAACTTGCTTGACAACGACATTAGAATCTATGTCGAAACGTCGCTTACACAGAATAAAGAAGTTGTTCATCCATAAGAATTGTCCTTATTGCTACATGGATAGATACGCCATATTGGTAACATGACAATAACAAGAGACAACATGTTGTCTTGCAGTGTCGACAACAGCCTCATCAGCAACATCCAGAAGCTCTTCTCTGAGAAGATAGAGATCTTCAGTGCGGTAGAGTTCTCCAAGGTGTCCGTCCTCACCGGCATCATCAAGATCAGCCTTAAGGTATTGGAGGACTTGATTGGTTCCTAGGCCATTTACTCTGTCAATCATTATTATTAACTATAATACATGACAAGAATTAACATCTGACATTACTTGCTGAATCAGGTGACTTTTTCAAAAGTGTTTCAAAATTTGTTGTTGCATTGTTATGGGGAAAGTGCCTCAGACATACTAATATCCTTACAGAATTGTACATCCAGAGCTGGCAAGGCGCTACAAAAACCAACCTACAAATTGTCTCTATATTTTTTAATGTTATTCTATGGTTTGTCTTTTAGTCAACTCCAGTGAGACTACTGACTTCCTCTCTCTGTGGTTTGTTAATGACATTGTGTTTTTGATATCATATGATAAAAATAGAGCCATTGGCTCTGTAGCTCATCAGGCATCATATCAAGTTTGCTTTATACAGGCCAGATGAGCTAAAAATGAAACTGATGTTACCTATTGCAAGAAAACCTATACAAAAATTACAAAACAAATGTAACGATTTCGGAATAAATTTCCTTACCCAAATGATTTATTATTATTCAACACTTTCTAGATCGCCAATATCAGACAGTGAAAGAAGTCCACACTAAAATATCCAAGGAGAAATAAATTTGCCATAGACTGTCATCTAATGGAGAAAAATAGGTTTTTAGGATTGTGACCCCTGTGACCCTATTTGGAGTCATGGGGTCACGAAACCTACAGTTTAGAATCCCAATTGGCCAAGGAGTCTACATGCAGTCTTTCAGCTCAATAGACCTTTAGGAGCTAAAGATGATGAAAATAAGTTTTTAAGGTTGTGACCCCTGTGACCCTATTTGGGGTCATGGGGTCACGAAATCTAAAATTTAGAATCCCCATTGGCCAAGGAGTCTGCACATATAATTTCAGCTCTCTAGACGTTTTGGAACTTGAGAAGAAGATGAAAATAGTTTTTTAAGGTTGTGACCTCTGTGACCCTATTTGGGGTCACAGGGTCACTAAAGTTACAAATTAGAATCCCCATTGTCCAAGAGTCTGCACATATCATTTTTAGCTCACCTTTACAAAGTAAATGTGAGCTTATGTCATGGCGCTTCGTCCGTCGTCCGTCTGTCTGTCCGTCCGTCCGTCCGTCTGTCTGTCTGTCCGTCCGTCTGTAAACTTTCACGAAAAAGACTACTCCTCCTAAACGAATTCAGATATCATTCTGAAATTGTAGTATGTTATACCCATGGTGATTCCTCACAGAAAGGTAGACGTTTCAGTTTTGAGAATCCAAGATGGCCGCCATGACAGCCATATTGAATTTTCAATTAGATTTCATGAAAAAGATTACTCCTTCTAAACGAATACAGATATCATTCTGAAATTGTATTATGTTATACCCATGGTGATTCCTCACAGAAAGGTAGACGTTTCAGTTTTGAGAATCCAAGATGGCCGCCATGACAGCCATATTGAATTTTCAATTAGATTTCATGAAAAAGACTACTCCTTCTATACGAATACAGATATCATTCTGAAATTGTAGTATGTTTTACCTATGGTGATTCCGCACAGAAAGGTAGACGTTAAAGTTTTGAGAATCCAATATGGCCGCCATGGCAGCCATATTGAATTTTCAATTAGATTTCATGAAAAAGACTACTCCTTCTAAACGAATACAGATATCATTCTGAAATTGTATTATGTTATACCCATGGTGATTCCTCACAGAAAGGTAGACGTTTCAGTTTTGAGAATCCAAGATGGATGCAATAGCAGCCATATTGACTTTTCAGCTGCAGATGACACATCATTATTATTAAATTTTAAGCTTTCATCAAGTGATCACTGGCACCATATAAATTCTCTAATTTGAACTTACTAATCATAATATTATCTTAAATATGGAATATTTAAGCTTGTCGTGCAAGTTGTTCTATATTTTTAAGTGTTTCTAAAAAAAATTAAGATGAAAGACAAACATAATTGATTAATTTGTTTAAAATCTTTATGGCAACTAGCTGCAAAAACCAAATCACATTAAACATGTTAAATTTTAAACAATGGTATTTCCCTTTTATTCCTTTAAATACCACACATAAGGGGTCAACCAGAGTTCAGATATTCCACTATGCTGTCTAATACACATCCCAAGGCAGGCTGCTAGCATCACAGTGTCAGCTGCTAGTCTGTTGCATAATCAACCTGACCCAATTGATATGGTAGAGCATTATGCTATATGGCCATGGCCCATGTGTATGCAATAAAAGTTATGGACTTGTATTCTCATGACAGTGATATGTTCTTTCTAAGAATAACAACTTACACAAAACTTGTCTACAATAAGCTTTGTGTTTAGCAATCTACATCATAAGTTGATGTGGAATAAATATGCAGATGAAAATCGAAAAGGGTTTAGTAAGAAAAGTAAGGAAATTTGATTTGTCATAATTATCTCTCTGTTGATTTGACAATGCAAAAATGTTTACCATTATAGTACTGTATGAGTGTTAAATAAATTGATACTTTAATGAAAGACATCTCATGGTGACTTGACATGTAATATTATGTGAACAAAATAAACGTGTCTTATGCATTGCTGTGTTTATGACTTTCCTCTCAATCAGTCATTCATTTTCCTTGAAAACTCTGTACTTTTGGGATTCTCAATATCCCATGCAGCATAACCATCAGTGAAATAATCTTGAAATCATATTAATGATTCACTACAAAACAAATGTAAGTGGCCACCATCCTGTAAGTTATGAATGACATTTAAATGGATACAACTAAACCAATCAAGATATCATAATGAAATTAATACTGATGCCCACATAAAAGTAGCATTTTGAAGATTAAAAAGTACAAGATGGTCACCAATTCAGCCATAGATATACAAAAAAGTTATACAAAAACCTACTGCTTGTTAACTTATCATGATTATATCATTCGTGTATTAATGTTTGTTCAAGCTCTAGTCGTTTCCAAAAGAAGACTAGTATTTTAAAAGATAAAAAAATCATGATGGCAGCCATAATCAATTATATAAAAGATGGTTACATGTATAATTAAACCAATACCACATCATTCATTTTAAGGTGAGCTTCTGTACCCTCGGTACTTTTATTAACTATCTACTCCTTTTGGAACTGGAGAAGAAGATGAAAATAGGTTTTTAAGGTTGTGACCCCTATGACCCTATTTGGGGACACAGGGTCACCAAAGTTACAAATTAGAATCCCCATTGTCCAAGGAGTCTTCACATATAATTTTTAACTCTCTACTCCTTTTTGGAACTGGAGAAGAAGATGAAAATAGGTTTTTAAGGTTGTGACCCCTGTGACCCTATTTGGGGTCACAGAGTCACCAAAGTTACAAATTAGAATCCCCATTGGCCAAGGAGTCTGCACATATCATTTTTAACTCTCTAGTCCTTCTGGAACTGGAGAAGAAGATGAAAATAGGTGTTTAAAGTTGTGACCCCTGTGACCCTATTTGGGGTCACAGGGTCACCAAAGTTACAAATTAGAATCTCCATATGCTAAGGTACCTGTACACAAAATTTCAGCTCTCTAATGTGTATGGTTCATGAGGAGAAGTCGAAATTGTCAAAAGTTTACGGACGGACGGACGACGGACTGACGACGGACGGACGACGCCGGACGACGGGCCATGCCATAAGCCCATCTGGACTTTCAGTCCTGATGAGCTTAAAATGATGATGTGTCATATGATATCAAAAATACAATTTTATCTTTATTTTGCCATTAAAACTTATACAACTATATGTCTATTTAAGAAAACATCCTCAAACACAAATGTCTCTCCCCAGACGTTCCTTGAGTGTGTGAGACTGCGGACCTTCGGTCGGTACGGTCTACAGCAGATCCAGGTGGACACCCACTACCTGCAGCTCTATCTGTGGAGGTTCGTCTCCGACGAGAAGTGAGTGATGTTGATCTTCTGTTCCTTGTTATCTATTGTACATCATTGCTTCTCTCTAACTATCCATACTACCTCTGGAGGTTCGTCTCCGACGAGAAGTGAGTGATGTTGATCTTCTGTTCCTTGTTATCTATTGTACATCATTGCTTCTCTCTAACTATTCATACTACCTCTGGAGGTTCGTCTCCGACGAGAAGTGAGTGCACATTGGTCGTCTGGTCGTTATCTTTTCTACATCATAGCATCTCTTTTTTTCGAAGCATTATCTCTCCAACTATACATGCTTCCTGTGGAGAGAGACTCTGACAAGAAGAGAGACATTAATCTACTCTTTGTCTTTCGCTTTTGTACATCATAGCATATCTAACTATACATGCTACCTCTGGTGTTTGTTTGAAGTAAGTGAAGTTTGTTCTTATATAAAGCTGTCAGGGATGGCCATTCTCAGTTGGTGGTTTGGATTGGCTGTAACTATGGTTTTGTTTCAACCTTGGAACCTTATTCCATGTATTCACTTTTCTATCAAAACTACCATGCCATCTTTTAGGTTTTATTATATCATCACAGTTCTGGCTAAGTTGATTCACATGGTTTGTCTCCAATGAGAACTGAGTGTCATTTGTCTTCTCTCTTCCTTTATCCATTATTGCAATGTTTAAGGCCAAGTTCATCTCCTTTGGATTGTTATCCAGCAAGTCAGCCATTTTCGAGTAGTTGGACCAGCATTTCACTGTTGAGCAGCTTTGTTGATGCAATTCTGACTAAGATATTGTAAAATCCTGTTATTAATCTGTAACTGTATTGATATTAATATCAGATGTCAACACCAACAAGTTAACCTTTCACCTCTCAAATCAATTTTCCAAGTTTTCCTAAGTACGAAACTTCACATATCTTTATTATTTGCCGTTTTGTTGCAGCCTGGTACATTATACATTGATTTTACCTAAAACAGGTTATCTTTTTACCTGGATTTTATCATTGAGATGCCAGAATTTCAGGAACCAAAATATTTCCTTCTTGATGCAACCTGGTTAATTATTCATGGCTATTACCCTGTGCAGTTAACTGTTTACATAGATTGGTGCCATTTCTTCTTCACTGCCAGAATTCCAGGAACCTTAAATGTCTCCTTCTGTTTGCAGCCTGGTCCAGGTTCTGCTTGACGAGATTGTGTGCAGCACGATGCACAGGTGTCTGGACCCGTCCCTCATGGAGCCCAGCGTGAGTAGTCTCCCCCTGTGTCTAGTAGTCTCCCCCTGTGTCTAGTAGTCTCCCCCTGTGTCTAGTAGTCTCCCCCTGTGTCTAGTAGTCTCCCCCTGTGTCTAGTAGTCTCCCCCTGTGTCTAGTAGTCTCCCCCTGTGTCTAGTGGTGACAATCCTACACATCCTGCTATATAGAGATTATTACCCGAGGAAGTGTGTCATATAATTTTTACGAAATGAGTGTGAAGTTTTGTATTGCCTGAGCGAGAGCGAGGGTTATGCACAAGCTTGCACGAGTTTCATACAAGTCATATGGCACACTTCCGAGGGTAACAATTAATTTATTACCGATTCTATTCCATTACGTTTTCTTAAAAATAACCAGAAAATGGCCTGCTTCTCTTGCGACGGCCGGCTACAGTGACGTCACAAACTATGGTTTTATGATGTCACAGACGTAAATATACGGGGAGTCGCGCTACAACAATCGTTGCTTGGCAAAAGTAATATGTGCACTAGTGCTGATATTGAAAATATGTCACAACTTATTTTAAACCATATCGGTAATAATTCAGCGTTATGCTACAACCTATCCCCTGATATCCTTCTGTGGTATTCAGCCATATCGCTGACGGATGGCTACTCAGCGCTATTTATAGCCTGTCTGTTTTCAGTCCAACTAATTCAAACTCCATACACTGTCGTCTAGTGATGTCGCTCATGGATATCTAACAGAGCACTTTTGGAGCTTAGCGGGAACGTGCAATGAGAATCAGATTTATTATCTAATAGCACTCCCATTGGTTAATTTGAATCAAGAGGTGAGCACATGGAACGAAACCAAGAAACCAGTTTGCCGCTATCGCTGAAAGGGCGTCATTTGATTGGCTTGCTATATATAGTGATACGGCAGAATACTATAGAAGGATATCAGGGGATAGGTTGTAGGATAACGCAGAGACATATACGCTGATGTAGCAGAATGAACAGCTAGTGTGCAGGAATTGCTCAAATATTCTGAAGTAAGCAACTTTTACAAAATAAACGCCCCGGTATATGCTCATTAAAACTCTTTCTGGCACATTTATTACTTAGAAACCAAAATGAAAACATTATAAATAAGGTAAGAGAAACATTCTCTGCTGAGATGTTTTTGAAATTCTGTCAGAACTGTGTAGTGAATGGGAAAATTGGGCTAAAGTCAGACCAGTTGAAGTATTTTTGATATCCACTCAATGCAATTCACTAGACAAAATATAAAATGGGATACTTTTTCAATAAAAAAAAGAGATGTTTCCTGAAATTTATTGTCTCCTCTTTTGAAGGTGAATTGGCTTTTGTGTTACAATTTCTAGGTGCAACATTGAATCTCAATTTTATATCAATGTAAATAAACCATTTTATAAGTCACTAGTGAAATGAAATTTGAAACATTAATAATCTAAAGTTGTTGAACAATGTTGTGACTTAATGCACATGCTTATGACCTCATTTTGTTGGTTAGGCAACAGGTTCTTTCACAAAACTGTGACATGATACTTTCATTGTGGTATCGTACTTGTAGTGCCCTAGAAATATTACACTGCGGTATCTTACACTGTGGTTTGTTATACTTCATGCCTTTTATTATCATAGTCATCACCCTGTCCGTCTGTATGTCCATCCGTCCGTCCGTAATCATTTCGTTTCTGGAGCAGAACTCAAAAACCGGTCCACATATCTTTCTGAAACTTTACATGTGTATTGTCCACCTACTGAAGTGGTGCCTTTTGATATTTTCACATTTTTGAATTTTTTTTTTTTTATTATTTCCATGGAAACGGCTCTTATTTGGACTCTGTTCATGAAAGGTTTCGTTTCATATATATAAAACCGGTCCACACATCTTTCTGAAACTTTACATGTGTATTGCCCACCTACTGAAGTGGTGCCTTTTGATATTTTCACATTTCTAAAAAACTTATTTTTCATTATTTCCATGGAAACTGCTCTTATTTGGACTCTGTTCATGAAAGGTTTCGTTTAATGTATATTAGCTTATACTATTATGAACCTTGCTTGAAAAAATTACTATTATCTTTCCAAGGTTTACATCTTACGATCACGATTGAAAGCTTGCATCAAATCTAATCAATGGGTGACTGTGGAATCTTTAACCCCTATAAAATAATTAAAATTCATGTTTTGAGTCTGATTTCTAGTTTGTATGGGTTGAAAGGGTCAACAAGGTTTGGATATATTTTAGCGGCTGGTAGTATTATTCATCCAATGAACCGAAACAAAGATAACACTATCAGATCAAAACTGTGAACACAATATCAGTGTTCATAATGTGAACACAATTTAATCAGGAACATTGATGATATTGGCTGTTTGAGCATTACCCATTTATCTAGAATATTCTAATCAATTGCAATATTATTTTTCCGTCCCAACTCTCGATAATATATGTGCATATGTATGGGAATCGAGGTATCCATGATGTTTGTCAGTGAAGCCTGAGTGATGGGATGTTTGATATTAAACTGGCGTCAGCTGGTCCCATGATGGATTTCCATATAGTATTTCACATACTCAATAATTTCTCCGCGCACATTGCTACAGTTAATCATATGAATGTTTCCCTTGGACATGTATGGTGCGGGATGTCCTTAAAAAAATATTTTTAAAAACGTATGTTTACATGATGAAGCTGATATATTTTAAAGTTTTTTAAAACCAAAATCTTGTTACAAGACGTTTTTATGTGCATTTTATAGTTTCATATGTAACCTTACACTGGAAAAATTCAATTTGGATATGACCTATTATCTCTAGCCGATTTACTGAATATAAACATGATTTGTTGTTTGGGAAACATATTTCATGATAAATTTGGTTTGGTTTTCAATGTTGAACACATGTTGCCAAGTTTAGTGAATTTTGGGCAGCTTATTACCAGATAATCAATAAATTTGCAAACAATTAGAGGCTTCTGTGTGAGCACCTTTTTCTGACACTTGACACTGTATCATCTTCCTCCATACATTGCTTCAGGTGGCCGCCATCTTGTTTTCTATTTAAATACTATAGCCATTTAATTTAAAAGTGGTCACAACACGAAACAATACAAGATATACTTACACAATGCACTCATTACAATGCACAACGCACTCACCTACACAGGTTAATAAAGTATTTTTTAAAAGGGTAACCAACCTTCCCACCTTTCCAAATTCTTGGCTCCCCACTGAGAGAAATGAAACTGCCATATAACACAGTTGACATTTGAATTTGTTGTAATGTTTCAGGTGATTGAACTTATCTGTGAGCGAGGTTGAAGCTAATAGCACTGATCTAAACCTTGGAGACTCTGCAGCCTAGAAATGATGAGGAGCAAGAAGTTTTGTGTGGTCTGCAAGTGGAGACATCACAGCACAGAGCCTCTCATCTTCCTATACATAGCCTAAAACACCAGTTTCTTAACTGTCATTTAATGCCTTGCTGCAGACCCTTTACTTTTCTGTGCTGGTATAGTGTCCAGACTAGACTAGAGAACAGGTACTCAAGGGTATGCAGCAAGGCATAAAACTGACAGTTCGGTAACTGGCGTTTGTGGCTTTGTGCATGTAGGTAGATGCAGGGTGATACAATATGAAGCCTAATGAGCAACCCATATTGGTGTGGATTGCTTAGGAACATGAAAGGGTCTTGTCTTTCTGAACATTGTTGAGTAGCATTTGAGAGCCTGAGAATGTTCAGGAACAGAAAGTGAATACTTCTTGTGGAGGTTTATCAGTGAATGAGCATGTGTCCTCAAGATAATGCTTTCTTAATGCTACTGAATGATAATATAAGTTATTATTCCCGCGAAAGGTTTTATGCAACGAGCGGAACGCGAGTTGCATAAAACCTTTCAAGGGAATAATAAATACCTATGTAACCCGCTATGCAATGCTTTAACAAATTTATCTTACCGAATGTTAAAACACAATTAACGCATATTTAAAAAGGTTGAAAACTGCTGAGGCACATGACAAAGGTCAGGGTCACAAACCGGAAGTGTTGTTTTGAAAACTACATCATCAAACGTGTCAGTGCCTCGCTTAGTCAGATGAATTTCTTTTTATGAACACAGTTCTTGAAGCATAATTTCGATGTTAAACAACTTTCCTTTCAAGACACACAAGGAAACTGTGAGTGAATACTGATATTTCGATTAAATGTGAACCGATTCTCATATGCAATGATCAAGAAAGCCGTGACACAATATTGACATTTTTTTCGACGAGAAACATTTTAAACACCAAATCTTATATTATACGGTAATTATGGCAATATACATGTATGTTTATTTGTATTTATATAGCTTGCCATTACTTTGACTTTAGTTTGTATAAAGCTACATATTATTTGAGCATAGGTTACATCAATGTATTCCACAAAACATACTTTTCAAGGAGCTCAATCTGCACGCTTTTTTCATGGCTGGGTATAAATAAGTTCAATTGGACGTTTTCTTCGTGATTGATTCATGGCGGGTTATAAATAATTTATTCTCCCGCTCAAGAGGGCGATATCAGTAGTTATCCAAGGTCACGTTAACCAATCAGAAATCAAGATTCTTACATGAGGTAGGATAAAAGGATCTAAGATTTCACGGTAGAGGAACACTTGTGTTCCCAAACTCTGATTGAGTGACATTCCAGAAGATGGTGAAAAAGTTGTTTTTACACTGACGAATAATGTCTCTATTTTCACTATTGTTACATATTTATATAAAATGCTTAAAAATGTCAGAGGGATACAGACTTTTACATTGACACTTTTAAAGTTAATAATTGATTATTCATGATATCTGAACTGGCTGAATACTCTCTTGCAAAAAAACAGCCCAGATTGGAGTGAGATTGTATGGAAACAATTGTATAAAATATATTTATGTATCATTACATTCTATTACTGTTATTGTTATTTTGTTATACTTCATTGACATAAAATGAGGTACCATATTTATCACTCCCATTTATGATTCTAAAGTAAGTGCTTTGTTACTTATGATAACTCTTGTATTGTTCAATATATATGTATATTTATGCTTGTGAATGTCCTTGAATGAAATGAGTTGGTTGATCAATAGATATTTATATGTGATGTGAATGAACCTGTATGATCAATAAAACATGTAAATGATTCGTATAGTTGTATTATCTATGTGTGGAAATAGGGTTGAGAGAACGAGTTGTTGTTAGCCCCATTGGGCAATATTGTAGCTTGGAGAGGAAACTTGAAATAGGAACTTACATAGAACAAACACAAGATTGAGTCTGAAGTCAAAAATATAAAAAAAATAAAAAATTATTATAAATGGTCATCATTAATGTCTTGTTATTACATACGTGTTCTGAATATCTTCATGAGATAATTTTGGTTATTTGAAACAAGTGTTGTGTAACCAGTTGAAAGTTATTCAACGAGTGTTGTGTAACCAAAGCAGGTTATTCAACGATAGTGACGTCATAATGCCGTACTACTTTTGCAATCAGCTGATCGGGTGCAACCGAACCTTCAGCCGCTTCAAATTTTTAATTTATCATATTTTTTCCCATTTTCGTATTTTCCCTCAAAATAAAGTTGCATCACATCAAAGATATATGTGCAAAATTATTAAACCATTATTCGCGTACCGATCTCGGCTTTTTCGCCACTAAATTAAAAAATATCTTGTCTAAATTTAGTTTGGAAAGAGTTATCTCCCTTTTGTATTCAACGGACGCGTTTTGTCAACACGGAGCTTTGAAAGTTTGAGTGAAAGCCGATAGTTTAGAAACGGTTCAGGGTTGTGTTAACATGCAGTTTCATTTATAATATGAACACTGCTTAACATAATCAAGCAATATACTGACTTATCAGCATTCATCTAGAAACGTTTAGCAAGGAAGATTGAACCGTTCAAAATCCACGTCACTGTCATAAAGCTTGGCGATCTCTCTCTGCTACAGTACCGACAACAGCGTCGTTTTTTATTGTTAAAGTATTTGCTAATGTTTTGGTTTTGGATAACTCAGGCGATAAACTGTACACACATGATTGTTTATAAGTAGGATTTTATTAAGAGGTGAAGATGATGCTAACGAAAAACGGGACTATGTTTTTGCTTTTGCGAACACAGAGGTACCTCACCAGTGTATCATTACGCAACTATGTCGCGCATGGATTGATCGTGGTTTCAAAGAAATAGAAATTCGTTTTGTATGTAATAAATAGATCACAAAACTCGTGAGTGTTGAATATCGAAAATATTTCAACTCAATATTTTCAAAGTTTTGATTTATTCACTCGCTTTCGCTCGTGAATAAATCAAAACATTTGAAAATATCTCGTTGAAATATTTTCGATATTCAACACTCACTCGTTTTGTAATCTCTATTTATTGTAGCAGGAAAGAAAATCCAATATTTTCACGTCCAGCTGGATTCGAACCCGGGACCTTTGGGTTGAGAGTCCTACACTCTACCTAACTTGCCACTTTCTGCCTGATCCCCCAGAGTCATTTAAACGTCTGTAGATAATGTTTCAAATTTGTTATAGAATCTTAAAGAGACACAGAGTATGTTGACATGATCACATGTCAAATTTTGAAATCGATGTTATTACATTACAACAACTGTTACTGAAAATAACAAGTTAAAGGTCAATCAGTACATTAGAGCGAAAATACGGCCATTCAAAGTCGGGATTTTGATCCAAAACCGGACAATGTGGCTCGAGTGGCGCGCGCAAATTCGCCAAACGTAATTTTGAAACCTTGTCATAAGCTGACAGGAAGATATATTCGATTCGATAGTGTTTATTAGGTATTGTAACTAATAGGTAGATTAATTGGATGCATACTTTCGAATATTAAACGTATTTGAGATGTTTTCTTGATTTTTCCATAAAATCAGTATACTCTGTGTCACTTTAAGCATGTGCCTTCTGATATGAAATACAACAACTAGTTGATACAATTACAATTATCAGGGTTGCCACTACTTTGAGATGTACCGGTATTTGGTATTAGAACTTCAACACAAGGGTGAGATCTCGTTATCAAAAGTCATTCTCAAACAGTTTTCAGTAATAACTATGAAACTGCCAAAAGGCATATTGGACATTGGATAATAGCATTGTGATGTCATTAACTTTGTGAAGTCATTGCATTGTCATCAGTGTTCTCCTTGATGCCAATCCACTTTTAGATCATTATCTAATGATGCAAAAGCATACTGACAGTTGTTGGGATATTTGAAATGTAGAAAGCACTTGATCTCACACTAACAATATCTGTAAAAGCCAATTTTGTATGATAAAGAACCACACTGGTAGCATTAGAATAAAGAATATGGTTACAATATTAAGCAACGAACTTTAAACAAATATAAGTTCAACGAACGTAGTTCAACTTTCTGTTCCTTTGTAACTTCATTATCGACCCTCAAATCAATTGCCAATTTTAATTTAAATAAACCAATAAAAACTTAAAAGTATCGATCTACAGGTAACCGGATCAGCCTTGGGTCCTACCTGGTGTCACACCTGCTGGAGTTCGAACAACGTCACTTTCAGGTTATTACCTTTCAATACAAGTTACAATATATATTTTGATTTTTCTAGTTATCATAATATCGGGATCAATTCTTACATTTTTAAGATTTCGTAATGAGAATTGTGTCTTAAAAGATTCGAAGAATTATAAATATTTCATTTATTTTCGGAATGTCACTTCTTTTGTAATTTTCCTTTATATCTTTTCTTATCCCGTTTGAGAGGTAATCTCAGAATGAGTGGTACTTGATGGTATATTTAACACATATCGTATGGTACAAACTCGGGATCGACAAGGATAAGTATAGTAAATTCTCTTTCAATTTTACACCTCCAACGTATAGGTAACAACATGCCATATGAAAAGAATGATGGTATAGAGCTGGCAACGTGAGTCACATATGGCGACAAGTACCGGTATGCTCTAAAGAAATTACAGACAAGTTGAGAAGAAATTGCGAGGATATAACAAGAGAACTAGAGATGTGTTTCAAATACTATTTTATGTGGTATGCAGATAAGGAAATGCATACTTGACAACTTGGACATCATATTTATGTATTCATTGATTCAAACACTTTGCCAACTTCAGGCATATAGCTGACTTTTAGCATATCAGTCGTTCTGCACTTAATATTAAATTATGTATAGAGCAAATATTTTGGCGAAAGGAGCGTGATCTTAACGAATCTTATTTATAAAATACCTATAACTAAACACCCCCCAAAATGAATCGTTCTTAGACGTACGGTACCTATGTAGAAATGGATTTAAAAGTTGGCCAAACTATATGGTGCAACAAAGAATGCCCTATAATATGAATACGTATTATTAGTGGTTCACTGCCATGTAAACATCAGGTTGTTGCTCTATTTCTTATTCATATGTCTGAAAGTTCAAGTAAATCGAAGCCTTTCCACTATATAACGGCATTGAAAGTTAATTCTACACAAGATTGGATAATGTTTGCAGCACGAACTATTCAAGATGACACTCCCTATAACAGCCGCCCCCATATAGTTCGATAACAAGAAAGGTTTCCATCATTGCTGTAGCACACACATGCATAACATCAAAGAACGGATTCTTAATTTCACGACAAGCTGTTGAAGTTTGAAATGATTTTACATAATCATTTGATAGCAATAAAGCCGTTTCGCATGGTGGAATGCTTTGCGGGGTTACCGTTATCAAGTGATCGAAGCGCCGTAAAGCGGAACTGGAGCCTAGGAGGACACATCTGTCACACAGACCCGTCAATACAAAGGGTTGTTTTCGCGTAACCGGTCTTGGGTTTGGAACATTTGAAAATCATTTAATAATAAATTTTGCACTTTTGACTTATTCAAAAACATTACACACTATGTTTTACACTCTTGACTTATTTAAATACATTAAACACTGCGCGCATTTTGCACTTTTGACTTATTTAAAACCACTTAACATTCCATTTTTCACCTTTGACTTATTCAAAAACACTCAAGATTCCATTTTGCACTTTTGACTTATTTAAAACCATTAACCACTGCGTTATGCACTTGTGACTTGTATAAAACCATAAAATACTGCCTTATGAACTTGTGACTTGTATAAAACCATTAAATACTGCGTTTTGCACTTTTAACTTATTTAAAACCATTAAATACTGCCTTATGCACTTTTGACTTGTATAAAACAATTAAATACTGCCTTATGCACTTTTGACTTGTATAAAACCATTATATACTTCCTTATGCACTTTTGACTTGAATAAAACCAATAAATACTGCGTTATGCACTTGTGACTTGAATAAAACCATTAAATACTGCCTTGTGCACTTTTGACTTGTATAAAACCATTAAATACTTCGTTATGCACTTGTGACTTGTATAAAACCATTAAATACTGCGTTATGCACTTGTGACTTTTATAAAACCATTGTACACTACATTTTTCCCTGTTGACTTATTAAAAACCATTAAACAATAGAATGCACATCTTGTACTGAACCATTAGCATTACAATAATTTAACAAAGTTCTATCTCTTGGATAGACATCACTGACTGCACATCAATGAAATCAGTGTCCGTATTTCCGTATTGATATATAAGTGCATTGTCACTGCAGACAGGGGTGATATACGGACTTCCTGATGATTTACACTGTACCCGGGATGTGATGCGACACTTTTACTTCCGGGTTCCTATCGGAACTGTTGTGTACTCAGTCAAGTCTGGGGATAGCTGTAATTTGATCATCGTCAAACAACAGTGATCACTATCACCGTTATGATCCTTATTCACAACACATTACAAAATTCAACCAGCATGTTATACTTTGCTACAAAAGTTGAGACTTACTATCTCATGAGAGTATAAAATTGTACCATTTGCAGTCATTTTTAAACTGAATCACGATTGTTCAGACCAAAACTTTATACTCAAGTGACATACATTTAATTTTTATGAATCTTTAATCGCATATGTATAATGAAACTTTACTGACAAAACGTCACATTGCTGAAAATGCTATTTTTAACATCACTATGACCCCTTGGATAGGGGATACTTTGATACTTAAGTTACACTTTTTGAAGCACAATCAAAAGCAGTATTTAATGAATGCATGAAATGTTTTCCTTTCTTATCTCGAGTTAATTACTTTAAACAAATTTTAGCCTTATGGTTTGTGTGTCGATGTAAATGTTTAATTTCCTTACATCATGGTGACTGCAATTATGCTCAACCGTTTAGATAAGAATAACTAGATTTACGCAAAGAATATATGACATAACATAGCACTGCGTCTAAACTTGTAAAAATCTTCATCGAAGTCAGAATCTGAAGATATATGGTATGGTATTATACATATTGGCCATAGTTTCATTTAAAGGGGCAGTAGCACGTTTTAGGGGGAATATAAGGTGATGTCAGGAAAATGAAAATAAATGGTTCCAATTGAAAGACAATGCATTTAAATTTAATGAAGCAGATATAAATCCATATATCAAATATATAATGTAAAGTTCAGCAATGCGTTTCCTTTTTCTTACACAAAATGATTTAAAGGTGTTCACACAAAATGGTCGCTAATGAACCTTATGTGAATCTTTATAATTTGTTCGCTGACTGTGGATGATTGGTTTGTGTAATGAGAATTTTGACACTATCAAAATATTCTAGCATTAAGGTACAATTATCAGTGAAAATTGAAAATTTATGGTTCCAATTGAAAGATAATGTATTTAAGATAAATTGAGCAGTAATAATTCAAATATATAACGTAAAGTTTATCCATGCGATTCCTTTTTCTTACAAAAAATTAATTAAAGGTGTTCACATAAAATGGCCGCAAATGGATTTATGTGAATCTTCCAACTTTGTCCTCTGCCTATGGATTAATTGCTTGTGTAATAAGATTTTGGACAGTGTCAGATTAATACATTTAACATATCTTAACATTTTTAACATTTATCATTAACATACTGACTGTAAGGTTGTTTTCTTATAGGTGCTAAAACAGTGAAACACATTAATAGATATGCTTATAACCGGCATCATCTAGAGTCCCTTTTCAGATTTTTAGAAACGTTTAACCTTTTCAAACGGCCCTGATAACTGTGTATAATAGGAGACTTTAAACAGTCTCGGTCTTAATTCTGCAAGTCTAGTTTCACTGAATACACATGACCTGAAAAGCATATAGAAATTACATCATTTAAGGTCAAGGAATTATTCTAAATATTTTAAAGATTAGATTTTAGTGTATTAGTGACCACTGAACTGTCACGCCCTATCAGTGACGATCTATCTGATATGATAGAACGTTCCTAGTCATTAGCGGTAAGAACCTTTAGCATAAAAGGGGTCAGAGAGACAGAGAGAGAAAAATATTTTCTGTTCTCTTTCAACAAAAAGTAATTTCAAATGTTTTTTTCAATAATATTTTCCTGTCCTGCCATTTCGAAATACGCTTTTTACGATGAAGCCCAATTCACGACAGTCATTGTTCTTAGAATATTGACTCCCTCCATAATGTTCGTTATAAAACCAATTAGTAGCGGGTATGGATGTGTTTGTTCATTAGCACTGGTCCGGGTGTGTCTCACGTGCAGCAGCTGGGTACACGTGGAGACAGGTGCACGTGTGTGCGTGTTTGTACGTGTGTACGTGTTAGGTGACTGATACCGGGGCGTATAGATTTCTTCATCGCTTTGTGTCCACTTTATGACCTAACAGGGTGACGGCTTTTCGGATCCATTTTGATCCACGTGGCGATCCGATCCGAATCTCGACTCCTAGTTTATCCCGGAAACGTTTATTGCTTTCATTTGATACGTATGTTAACACTTTTTGAAGCAAAACCCAGATCGGTATTTATTGTACGCATGAAATGTTTCCTTTTTCACAGTAGTGTTTAAATCTCTTTTTAATTACTATAAACAGCTTGTAACCCTTTTTGGCTTGTTATTGCAATAAAACACGTTATGTTCACATTAGTGTTTAAATCTCTTTTTAATTACTATAAACAGCGTGTAACCTTTTATGGTTTGTTATTGCAATAAGAACACTTTATGTTGTTTTATAATTCCTGTTTTATTGGATATAAGCCTTTAATAAGCCTCGGGCTGGCAGGTGATATCGCAAGATGGCTTCCAGACAATTAGAATAAAACAACCCACACGATCAGATGTCAAGTATAAAAATTACCGTATTTTTTTAAAAGCTATCTGTCTCTAGAAAGCAAAGGTGGTTGAGCCTCTGTTATAGTGAAACCCGTGCATTCGTTCTTTTCCTTACATTAATACGCAAATGTAGTTACCGTGTTCATCCTCATATCTCAAAGTAATACCTAGTGTTCTCAATGCAAGATTTGAGACACAAAAGATTTGTGACCTGGGCTTTACACCGCACTTCATCCACATTGCACTCAGTCTACCCAGCTGTACAATTGGGTACCTGAATACGGGAAGTACGGACCTATGTGGTCGCGCGAAGCGCTTGTTGGCGGCTTTGAAATTACAATTCCTTCAGGGTGATAATGTACAGCCAATGAGCAGTGCTTGCACTGGATATTAGGCTTAAAAATGTTCATTATTATTATTATTATTAATGCTTACTCCATGTACTGAATACTTTTTATGACACTTCGAAATTCCAAATCAACTACGCTGATGTTGCTGATTTCACTTCCTGATTTAAGGTATATTTCTGTTATTTCTGCAAAAAACAATAGGCCCTTCACGACGATAGTGTATCAATCTCATGAATAGCATACACAACTTATAATGATATCACATATAATGAAATAGCTTTGATTAGATATTGTTTATCAATTACATGATATCTTTTGTAGATACATACAGCTAACTGGAACCGCCACAGCATTTGCGAAAGGAGTGCAACATGTTCGGTATATACAATGTATAAACAGACGTGTTTAAGATGAAAAAGATATCACAAAATCAGTCAATGATGAGAACATCTAGATGACGTGAGGTGGTTGGTTCCAGTTGGTTGGATGACAGCGTTACTGAAAGACTTCTGTCCAAAACGTGAAGATGCACGAGCTGCCGTATTAGTAAGTATCAGAGTCGCACGTATGTTGTTCACAAGACAGGACGATACTCTACCTGGAGACGACAAACAAACAGACGAACAGACAGACGGATGTGTTCTGATGCAAAAGCTGCCACAATAGTAAGCACCAGAGTCGCGGGAGTGTGTACAATTACCTCCTGCGGCACCAGTACTTAGTAACAGACAGTGAGATATCTAGTAGACAGTGAGATATCTAGTAGACAGTGAGACATCAAGTAGACAGTGAGACATTTAGTAGACAGTGGGCGATCTAGTAGACAGTCTGTGAGGGGTGAGTCTGTCTGTCTGTCTCTTGCTCTGGGTTGGTGGTTCGTCGGCGATGTCGTCTTCCTCAACTGCCTTCTTCTTTCTTTGTACTCGAACTAACTGTGGATACCTGAAACTGGATGCACGGACCAACAAGGCGTAGCATTTGCTACATGTGCTATTAAAGTATGAAAGCAACAAATTCCTTCGGGGTAGTAATTGTTGGCAGCGCCTAGAGGTTTTTGATGGGGAGGTGATATATGTTACGTTATCATTACCTTGAAGTACAATGTAGGCCTAATCCTGTTAAACCTCCATCCTTTCGTCCTAGAAGATCGTTTTGTTGCCGCTTTTTACTTGGTTCTACATTAAAGCTTTCGGTGACCGTAAAAAAAACGTTACATTTTACTGAATCGTTATTAATATGACAACATCGGTAAAACAAAGACAGCTTCCACGATGCCAATGAAAATTATTTCAAAATCAAAATAATAATCAACAGTAACGAAAAAGTAGGAAAGATAACCTTAATACGTTTTAGATACTTACCTAAAAGATTCATATCTTCCAAACAATTCGTTTAAATCATATACAATCACACATATGCAAAACTCAAATGGTGAAAACGTTGGTTAAGTTTAAAAGAGAATTCTGGATAACTTCAACATGCGTCCTTATAGAACTCAATCCTTGACTACTTCAAACGTTTGACTGGGACGTCATATCTGGAGTCGATCTGTGTGCACAATACAGGTATGTCGGTCACATCACAGAGTCAGCTGTAAGTGTGTCTACACATGCTAGAAAAGAGACCTATGGATTATTGCACGATTTCATCTTTTGTTGAGACAGCAGCCGATCACGTGATATCCTGTGGAATATGGCATTATAACATGATACCTCAGTATTGAGAAACAATTATACTGCACGGCTATAGAACCTGGATCGTCTTGATAAATCTTAACTGTGTGCTCTCACTGAATTCATGACACGTGCATGCATGTTCTAGTGTGGTCCTGGTGTTGAGACAAAATTGTGAACAAGGTTTCACGTAGCTTTTAGAAAGATTACTTTTACTAAGAACCTACAAGGGGCAGTAGCACGTTTTTAGGGGGAATATAAGGTCATGTCAGAAAAATTATAATAAATGCTAAATTAAAAGACAATGTATTTAAACTTATGAAGCAGTCATAAATCAAATGTAAATTTCGGCCATGTGTTTCCTTTTTCTTACACAAAATGATTACAATGTGTTTACACAAAAATGGTCGCCAATGAACTTTATGTGAATCTTTATAATTTGTTCTCTGACTGTGGATGATTGGTTTGTGTAATGAGAATTTTGACACTATCAAAATATTCTAGCATTAAGGTACAATTATCAGTGAAAATTGAAAATATAAAATTTAAGAAAAACGTGCTATTGCGCTTTTAATGTTATCCTGAATAAACAAAACGCATATAAAGCTGGATAAAATCTAGAAGATCGATAATTTGGTTTTAGGAGAACAAATTAGCTTCCTTTAATCGTACAGAAATGAACGATTAGAAACAGTAATTTATTTGTAGTGTCAGTAAGTTTCTTATAAATTTTGATCCTAGAGTTTATTTTGATGTTAAAAGAATTTCACAGGCAGGTTACAGCAAGTCTTTATGACATTCAAATGAAATGAATGCAACGTTTGGAGAAGATACCAAATCTTTTATCAGCCAAGCAACACATTAATACATTTACTCGGAAAACAAGCTGTTAAATGAAAAACAAATGATTTTATTAACCTTCAAAACTCTTTCTTCTTCAATCGAAGATTAACAATGCGTTTCCTAGTAATAAACTAAAAGTAATGAATAACGAAAGTATGGGTGAACTGTAATATCGTTACACAAAGCTTCCAATTTTATCAGCCAAGCAAATGGTATAATACATTTACTTTGAAGAATAGCTATTGAATGACAAACAAATTATTTTATTAACCTTCAAAACTCTTTCTTCTTCAATCGAAAATTAACAATGCGTTTCCTAGGGATATATTGAAAGTTATGTATAACGATGTATAATATCGTTAAACAAAGCTTTCAATCGATAACCATCGATATATAACATGAACGATTTTAGGTCTCCTGTATAAGCCAGTGTTGAGGTACTTACCTGTGTTAAGGAGACAAGCTTCCTAACGCTGCAGGTAGAACATGCATCACGTGCACACCCAGCACCCACGTGCACATGTACATGCACCCTGTTATCAGCTGGTAGTGCAGCGGGTGTCAGATAGACGGGCGGAGAGGAAACAGACTCGGGTTTGTTCTTCACACAAAGCCTTCAGTTAACGGACAAGGTTATAGGAATACACATAGTGGAGATAGTATATAATCCAAGTAGTTCAGTTGATAGAGAAGATTATGGCAAAATAATTTTTCATAAAGTAGATTTGAATATTTCCCACAAAAATCAATATCACAGTACATTTGTGTTTTAAAACTATGATATTTTATATCGTACACTATTTCATCTAAACTCAAATTTGAATATTTTAAATAGATTGACCCTGAATAAAGTTATAAATTTATATATAAACAATAAACCAAATTTAGATATTTAAGTATATTTAAGTATTTGACCTTTTATGAGCGGTAAACATGTAATCTAAATATGTATTCTGGCACGATAGGACAATAAATTTATACAGTAACTGTTGTACCTTTTAAGATGAACCCTGTCCAAGTTGTAAGTATTAGGGTTAAAGATGCTGTATCATACTTGCATGCGGTTCAGGCTGAAAGTTAGCTATTGAGAAAAGAAATACATCACTTTGTAGAAAAATGTTTCGTCGAAATTTTGATATCATATTTAGATTGTTTAATCAACAATAACTTACTTATTTCGCACAGTACCCCTTATAGAAAGGGCATAGCATTTAACGAACCCGCTTTCGGTGACATAATCATTACGCGTGTAGGATTTACACCGTGTCACAACTAGCGTATTTGCGTTCGATGGGTATCAACTTTGGCAGCAACGAATACCTAATTCGGAGAAAAAGAAAAGAAAATCTAGTCGTGCGCGACAAAGACGGGTTTCAAGCGTATATTTAGAGACCGGAAGTTGTGAGATGGCCACACTTGATTCGCCTCTATGTTGGCTGCCGTTTCCGTAATTTTGGTGACTTATCTCATATTTAATGAATTTTGGTCCGATTTTCCCTAGGTTGGTCGCTAAATTTTTCAAAAAATACAACGAATACATTAAAAATACTTTTTAAAATATTGCAAGTATGATACAGCATCTTTAAGTCAAATCAAAATCATAACCTCAAAACTCCCCGATCTTTTAAAAAATTCACATGGCACATCACCACCATAAAACAAATAATATCACATTTCGTACAAAGAATGCGTTTTCCAAACTAAATTTGACAATAACGTCCTTGAGGCCATAGGACCCTGAATAAACCTTGTACAGTTCAAATAATCGTTATATCGAGCACAAAGAGACAGAACAGACGTGTTTTATAGGTGGTGCAGATTGTCAGGGGGCAGGTAATGAAAGTGAACATCGAGAAATCCATACCCACTGCTTCTAGACCCGCCATTCACGCCGATCTCTCTCACACCTGTTGTACGTTCAATACAAGGCTTGCACAATAGCAACATGCATCTCGACTCTTTTATCTTAATACTGGTACAAATCTGCAATACCATTCATTCGTTCAGAACGTTTTTCTATGAAATAATTTATTTTAACTCTCCAGTTTCCTGTATTGTCATATCGATTCGTTTGATGACAAATATTCCTTATATCTGATCACTGTTGCAACCCTGTATTTCACAGAATAATTGAAAAATTCTGCTACACACCTGTAATTTATGCAAGCAATACGTTTTGCTATGGACTTGAAATACTATAACAATATTTCGCATCAAATACTTCAAAGAAATATAAAACCTTTTTAAAATAATATCCGACATTCCATGTATCATAAACTACTTTAAATTCGATACACCATACGTATTAATAACGAACCTCTATATTTGCTAAATGACAACTTCTTTATTATGAAATAACGATGATCATCTTCATCAAAAAAGTCGTGATGTTCGCAAAAAAGAAACTGTCATTCAAAACTCTTTTTGTTATGTATATCACTCCTAAATTCCCTTAATAGATTCGACTGTATGTATGTTCAACGTATCTCACCAGTTCCTTCCGATTCCACCAAAGTTTTTTCGCTAGCTGAACCTCTGTGCTGTTTGAGCGCTCCAGTATTCGATATGCGGTGTTTGATAGATGCAGATGTATATATACCCAGAAATATTAACACAACCTGGCTGTTAATAAAATCATAATTATAGTCCTTATGTTTATTATCATATCCACTGATTACTCTTTTACATCAATAAACTGCGAAACGACAACAAAACTAAAATATTTCGGCTCGCTTAATTAAGCGACAGGTTTCGTAAATGAGTGTTGTTCAAAGCGTTAATTAAATATATCTCTTTACGATGTCGTTTTAATCGATATGTGCATCTATTTGATTGTTATTGTCAGCACAGATGTAAGCTTGACATGCTAATGTCAATTCAGAATCCGATATGAGCGCTGAGTCACAACCTGACAGCAAGCTGTCACTGTCATTAACCCTATCACGTCCATTGACTTTCTAGACCGGTCTTACACTCAGGTGAGATTCAGGTAAAACTTCTATATTCATTTCCATTTCATCCTTCTTATCTTGCTTAAAGACTTGTAGACTCAATTTCTACTTTGTTTCCTTGAAGGTGAGAATGTGTCATTACATTTTTTCCATAAAGGTTATTTTATGTGCAAATGTGTTTCCAGTTTGGCGATTTTGAATACAATAACACTTTTCTTTGGTAGTGGCTTGTATATTTTCAAATGGCTACCTGAAAAGTGAGAATATATTTATTCTAGGATGTGATTCATTTTTATTATTAGTTCATTGCAAACTGTGTAAATGTACTTGTCTATCTACTGACACCATTTTAATCATACGAATTTAACTAAAACGTTATAAGTGCTTACTTATGATTATATTTCTTTAAAATGTGAAATGTGAACATTTATTTTTAATTTTGTCATTAGAACTAATTATTAAATCATATCATAAAACTAGATTTACTGTAGGATTAACTTATATTATGTTACTACCATTTACTTTATTCGGTTATTTTCAAAATGAGTAACTTTGTCTCCATGTTGTATTCAATAAGCTTTCTTATAGCCCTAGTTCTGGTACAACCTATTTTCAGGATCACGTTCTTTTTCAATAGATTTCTTGTATTTAAGTTGTTCCCTTAAAGAGGCAGTAACACGTTTTTCGGGGGAATATAAGGTGATGTCAGGAAAATAAAAATAAACGGTTCCAATTGAAAGAAAATGTATTTAAACTAAATGAAACAGTAATAATTCAAATATATAACGTAAAGTTTAGCCATGCGATTCCTTTTTCTCACACAAACTGAATTAAAGGTGTTCACACAAAAATGGCCGCCAACGGATTTTATAGGAAACCTTATACTTTGTCCTCTGGCTATGGGTGATTGGATTGTGTAATGAGATTGTTGACTCTGTCAATATAATACATTTAGCATTAACTTACAAATTAAAGTGAAATATTTAAAATATAAAATTATCAAAAAACGTGCTACTGCCCCTTTAAAGGTGAGATTGCGTTATTTTTATAAATGCATTTCTTTTCAAATTAGTCTATACTTATTTTTGAAAAACTAGTTAGTTATCCCCGTCAGGGTATAGCAAGATCTTCACGATGTTTAATGAAGTAAGTATTGACTTACATGTTTGCTACCTTCAAGATGGGAATACGATTTTTAAAGTCATTTTGGAGAAAAAAATATATTTTAATGTTGATCGTAAATTGTTGTAAGTGACTCTATCCAATAAACCACGTCTTTCATTTCATGGTTCAATAAATTTCTTTTTATTTATAAGTAAACCTAAATTTCAATTTCAAGCGAGAGAAACCTGTCAGTAACTGTTCATTACGAGTATTGAAGTAATCTCATACTGTTTTATTGTGCGTTCTATTTGAACTGTTGTCTTCTCAACGTAACTTTGGCCGAATGAAATTTCAAAAATAATTATTCTTTTAATTTTTTAATTTTTCCTTTTACCAAAGAACCAAAATTTACACACCAAAAAAGTTTTTCCTTGGGTTTTAAAGTTTAATTATTTTTTCTTCTCGTTGTACTGATTTAGGAAATTTGCCAATTAAAAATAAATTCCTCCATTTTGATGTAAATGTATATTTTTTTCCAAAATGATATTCAGTTTTTGTACTTACCGGAGAAAATAACATGTAGAAAACAACATACAAATTCTGTAAATAAGTAATTAATCATTTATTAATTAACAATAAAATGATTTATTTCATTTAAGTATGTTGGACCATTGTTTTGTCATCAACGCTGTTTATTGTGAAATAACTTTTTTTATCTGCCTGTTTAAATCAATTTCAAAATAAGTATTATTCAGCATGTTTAAAAACATCTTATTTGATGATATAATGATAATGATTTTTAGACTATTTGTTGTATCAATGCCTATTTTAATAATAAAAAATGAATTATTATATTTGCCATCTATGATATTTCTCTCAGTTTAAGATTTATTGCAAGATGGGTATTTATTTTTGATATTAAAAATGATAAAATTATTTTCAATGCAAAGTTTGACCATATGAGATGTTGAATCAAGTACATTACAGTATAGATCACATGGTAGATTAAATTATATTAGATACATTGTATAGATAAAATATCCCGATTTTATCTGTAAAATGTCTTTTCGAAACTAGTGTGAATTTGTGTACAATGTAGTTGATGCTGTTTCTCTTCATTAAAGGAGCAGTAGCACGTTTATAAGGGATTATAAGGTGATGTCAGGAAAATGAATATCAATGGTTCCAATTGAAAGACAATGTATTTAAACTAAATTGAGCAGTAATAATTCAAATATATAACGTAAAGTTTAGCCATGCATTTCCTTTTTCTTACACAAAATGAATTAAATGTGTTCACAAAAAATGGTCGCCAATGGATTTTAGGTTTAATCTTCATACTTTCTCCTCTGACTATGGATGCCGGATTGGTTTGTGTTATGAGATTTTTGACACAGTCAAAATAATACATATAACATTAACTTACAATTATCAGTGAAAAATTTAAAATATAAAATTCTCAAAAAACGTGCTACTGTCCCTTTAAAGGGGCAGTAGCACGTTTATAAGCGATTATAAGGTGATGTCAGGAAAATGAAAATTAATAGTTCCAATTGAAAGACAATGTATTTAAACTAAATGACGCAGTAATAATTCAAAAATATAACGTAAAGTTTAGCCAGGCACTTCCTTTTTCTTACACAAAATGAATTAAAGGTGTTCACACAAAATGGCCGCCCATAGATTTTAGGTGAATGTTCATACTTGCTCCTCTGACTATGGATAATTGGTTTGTGTTATGAAATTTTTGACACGATCACAATAATACATTTAGCATAAACGTACAATTATCAGTTAAAATTTTAAAATATAAATTATCAAAAAACGTGCTACTGCCCCTTTAAAGTTTCAGATGATGATTTATCCTATGAGAACTTCCAAAAGCCATTAAAGTGACTAGACCATTGCTTCGTAAAGTTGTTAAATCGGAAAGATGAACGGTTTTACTACAATTTTCTTCAAAGATACCTGTCTCAAAACAACATTGAACACGCTATAGAAGATATCATTTTCAAAACCTTAACTGATTTCACAACACTAAAAGTCTTTAAAACGGAATCATTGCTCAGCGAAAATCCAAATTTCATTATCCAATTAATTCGTTATTGTTTCATTTCGTTAATAATTTGTTTCTTTAATCATTCTTGATGTTTTCTTCTATAAATTATTAATTTCTTCACCGATTCATCTGATTGTCTCTCTCACAATGTTGAGAAAACCCCGTATCGTGTTTTAATAGTTTCCATTTTCATATCTGCACTAATTTATTAAATCAATTCAGTATTTATTGTACAAACGTGTATATAACATCAACGTTTAAGAACTTTATGGTATCATTACTTCACTTTATTAATTTACTATCAATGATATGGCACTTATACAATTTATACGGCCTGCACTATACGAATCCACAACTGGGCCAATACAGGAAAACTGGGCCAATATGAGTAAAACAAGGCCAATACGAGCAGACTAGGCCAATACAAATCTGAGCATGCGCATACACACAAATGGCGAAAGTCCGAAGCTATCGCTTCAAAACTTTCAACATATATGACAGTTCATCAATCTCATTGATAATTTGGATTTCGGTAAAACTTAACTCTCTAATGTTGTGCAAGTAAATTACAAAGAAGTCAATTAATAAAAACGTCATTAATCAAGTTTTTCGTATTGGCCCAGTTACAGGTCATCGGTCTTCTGTATTGGCCCTTGGCTTCGCCTCGGGCCAATCAGCAGACCTTGGACCTGTAACTGGACCAATACGGAAAAACTTGATTAATATTTCTTGATTGTTTCATTACTTCACTGTTCAATTTTCTCGTTTCTTTGTTCATTTACGTCACGGTATCTATATTACTCACTTTATACTTGGTTTTCATTATCTATGTACATGTATTTGATTTCTTCAGCTATTTTTCACTTAATGACATTGACGCGCGTCAATCACTCAAACTTAATTTGGAGACTACACCAGTCAGACTGACAGATCTGAGTTGACAGTGTTTGGTGGTTTTATTATTATTATTCATGTAGAATTGACGTAAATTTTCGGCTTCTGCGAATATATCAGACTGCTTTTAGATTTTCATTGAAAACAAGAAATAACCATATATTTTTCAATTGGGGATAAATCCGTATGATTTTCTTATTTATGTTTTAAAAGCTAGTATTGCGTTTAGGTTCGTATCGAGGATAAACAGTATGTGATGAAAATCGTGGAGTGTCTCTAAAAGCCGCTAACCCTCAATAACGTATAAACCTAAAGTATTTAATGATATTATGAACTGCGTAAAACCGCCGTTGATTAACGGGACTTTTCTCAGGCTATTTTTAGCTTTGTATATTTCTTTATCTTTTATCCATATTTTACTTTTACTTTTATGTTCATTTTGATATGAGTTTGTACAAATGTGTCTAATAGGCCAAAATGGCCTGATATTTCTTGTTTTCCTTGTAGATAAAAAAAGAAAACAAATAGTGTAAAGAAAATCTGTTACGTGTAAAGAAAATGGTTTTCTTCCCCTTTTCCCGAAAAAAACGACGTTTATACGTCCTTGCAAGGAGAGAATTACTTATAGAGAAAATCGTGGAGTGTCACTATAAGCCACTAACCCCCAATAACGTATAAACCTAAAGTATTTAATGATATTATGAACTGCGTAAAACCGCCGTTGATTAACGGGACTTTTCTCAGGCTATTTTTTGCTTTGTATATTTCTTTATCTTTTATCCATATTTTACTTTTACTTTTATGTTCATTTTGATATGAGTTTGTACAAATGTGTCTAATAGGCCAAAATGGCCTGATATTTCTTGTTTGCCTTGTAGATAAAAAAGAAAACAAATAGTGTAAAGAAAATCTGTTGCGTGTAAAGAAAATGGGTTTCTTCCCCTTTTTTAGAAAAAAACGACGTTTATACGTCCTTGCAAGGAGATAATTACTTATTGTGAACCAAAACACAGGAGGGCAGTTTGTGTTTAAGAGTAATGTCACTCATCTATTGTAGATTGTCAGCGAAACACGAAATTGTGACTCCTATCCTGCAAGAGATGGGAATAATTGAAATTACAAAAAACACCACAACTGTTTAATAGCATTCTATATTTCACTTCATCCCTGTTATGTGTAATGACTTCAGATCAAATGATTCCACGTCAAAGTTTTTTCCTTATGTATATTACAAGATGTTTTATAGAATTCTAAATAAAATATCCGAACCTCTTTGCATTTGTTTTATATTAATGAAATGGGGTGATCCTTTATTTTATTCTGTCAAATTGTCTGCTCAAAGTTTGCGAACTTTCTTTCATTGTCACTTAGCGAGAGCGATGACACTACATTGATTGCAACAAAGGTGATGTCATTCAAATTAGTGCATCAATTTTCAATCAATATTTTCTGTTATAATCAGCATCATGATGACTTTATAAATGATTACATTCAAGTGTAAAATTGGCAAAAATTAAAATCTGGTTTCTATCACTACATGTACCTTTTAAAATGATATCTACAAATCTTATATAGATTATACAACATTTCTGTATTCGACTTCAAGGAGAAAACGCGAGAAAAATCAAAATAGGTGAAGGCATTTACTCCTTAGATATAATTGTTTGCAAGCGAAACACGGTACTAGTAAACAATGTTTGGACTGTCATTCTTGGTTCATGTTACATTATTTAGAGAGACTACATATATCTCATTTAGGTATTGATGTTATAATTATTAATTGTAGTTTGTATACACAATTCTTAACTTCGACAATCTTTTCAAGCTTCTTAAAGGGGCAGTAGCACGCTTTTTTATAATTTTATATTTTCAATTTTCACTGATAATTGTAAGTTAATGCTAAATTGATTATTTTGAAAGTGTTAAAAATTTCATTACACAGTCGATCAGCCAAAGTCAGAGGACAAAGTATGAAGATTCACATAAAATCCATTGGCGACAATTTTGTGTGAACACCTTTAATTCATTTTGTGTAAGAAAAAGGAATCGCATGGATAAACCTTACGTTATATGTTTGAATTATTACTGCTCCATTTAGTTTAAATACATTGTCTTTCAATTGGAACCATTAATTTTCATTTTCCTGACATCACCTTATATTCCCCATAAAAACGTGCTACTGCCCCTTTAAAGATACTTTCTTAGTTGTCAATGAATGATAATGAACATAGCAATTCACATCATTAAAGGGGGTCTCCAACTTCTAATTTTTTACTTCCAGTGTTTTATTAGCGAGGCCCCGAGAGGGTCGGAGAGGGCCTCGCTAATAAAACACTGGAAGTTAACAATTAGAAGTTGGAGACCCCCTTTAATATATATGATTGAAATGATTAAAATGTCACTTTAATCCATATCTCCAAGAATATAGTATTCTTATTCGAAGAACGTATTTAGAGCATTTACTTTTTTTAGAAGAAAAGAGGATATCTCGATATGCGCTTGTATATCCACGTTGCCTTGATATTTGCTGTTACCAATAGCATTCCATGGGCATCAGTGTGGAGATACATACATCTTGTCTTGAAAAATATTCTTTTTCATTTACAGCTTTTTCAAGTACAAAAAGTGTCTAAAATGGACGTCAAGAAAAAAACAATATATTATATCGTTTTGTACCTATCGTTGAACATTTTACCTATCAAGAAAAAACAATATACGATATTTCTTTTTACCTATCTTTGAACATTAATTAAACCGCAGAATTTCACATGATGCAACATCCTTTATTCGACGTTTGGTTTAAAAAAATCCAAAAGTTGAATATTCTACACCAAAATGAAATATTTTGGTCAAAGTTATTTCGCCTTTATATGGCAAAATTAATTATCTATGATATGTTTAATCAAATAAACCCAAATAAATATTAAACGTCAAAGACTCTGTGTCGTTTTACATCCATGAGATTTCATATTCGCGCCTTCAAAAATAAGTTAGAAAGTTTGCTATGATTGATGAAAGTTGAAGAACATTTCCCTTTTAGGATGTAAAACGATTTCTCAACATTCATGAAGAGGTTTTACTGTATGCACCTCACGTATGACAGATTGGTGTAGCATATATTGTTAGAGAGATGGAAAATCACGCTTCGTTCACGTTTCCATGGAAACCACAACAATATCAGTGAGGTGACGCACAACAGCACCAACATTTGAAATGAACAAGTCATTATAACTTAGTATGAGCAAAACATCTGAGCAAAACAAGTACATGTATATAAATCAATAATGACAATCCTAATTTAATACATGTATATGTTTAATATACTACTCAGTCTCGAAAAGATATTGACGGTTGTCGAGATCACAGACTGGTACAAGGACGTTCAAGAGTTTGGACACTAACAATACCATAATAATGTGCAATAACAGATAAGAGAGCACCTACAGCAACAATATCTCTATAGCAAGAGATTCAAGTTAGTGAACTCTGTTGACATCTCGATGTAAGTAAGTCAACTCTAGACTTTCTAATTGAGGACAAAGACTTATCAAAAATTCCCATTTCCATGAAGTAGGACCAAACAGAAACTGCGGCATCTGTACCTGTTTAGTTAGAGACTCCTTAACACTCTGTTGGTAAGCAAGGATGGCAGGCAAGGATGGTAGGCAAGGATAGTAAGTAAGGATGGTAAGCAAGGATGGTAGGCAAGGATGGTAAGCAAGGATGGTAGGCAAGGATGGTAAGGAAGGGTGGTAAGCAAGGATGGTAAGCAAGGATGGTAAGCAAGGATGGTAAGTACCTGTAATCAACTGTGAATGAGGACATAGACTTATTAAAGGATTTCGCAGTATTGAAGGACTACTACAGCAACTGCGGCAACAATACCTGGCTAATCAGAGACTCCTCGGCTCCCTGTTGAAGAACATAGCGGACTCGATGGTAAGCAATGATGTGCAAGTAGGGAGATAATACCTGCGGCACCACTACTTATCATCGAAACTGCCAGTAATGTTTCCTCTGTCTGACTTTCTTCATCTTGAAGTGTTCCGAGGTAACTGGGCATCTGGTCTGGTGACCTGATCCTAAAACCTTCCCGGGCTGGTTCATACAAGGACTTGCAACAATGGACGTGTGGCTGTTCAGTTACATGAAGACTGTGGTAATCAATGGCTCTTATCCTAAAAACTTACCTAAACAATGCTTCAAAAGACATTAAACCAACCTTCGAAATCTCACTGACATACAAAATGAAATGTTTTAACAACTGAGAAACAACTGAAATCTACTGACACTATTCGACAAGCAAATTAAAAGTTATATCACAACACTTTATGTTCTTATCTCCCTCCATCGGGACTAAATGTTCATAAGCATGCTTCTATCCAGACCGTCCCGAGTATCACACAGAAGAAGCAGCCGGTAATGAAGAACGTACCGAATGCAAGATGACATGTAGCGGTTTCTTCCTGGGCCTTTGACAATACATCGGAGAGACATGGGCATGTGAAATCACAGGGAAGATCAACTGTAATCTGTTCTTAGGCCCTTCCCGTTGCATGAAGCGTACAGTGTGAAGGAGGGCATGGAAGACAAAATTCAGCTTCGAATATGTACAAGACACTTCAGATTGGATGAATATCGAACCAGAGACCAAGATAAGCCGAAAATCTAAGATGAAGGCTCCAGTGAGAGATGAACTGGAGAACACATCGGACTCCGAGATCAACTGTGGCGAGTCTCCCACTGCTCTGTGATCAACTGTGGCGAATCTCATATCTATGGAAGACCGTGCAGTAACACATCGGACTCCGAGATCAACTACGGCGAGTCTCCTACTGCTCTGTGAAACTCAGATCTATGGAAGACCGCGCAGTAAAGATAGGCCGGAGACCAAGATCAACCGAAGCGTCCAGTGAGAGATGACGGGGCGAGCAGGAGAGCTCATCGGACTCCGTGATCTACTGTGGCGAGTAGCTCACAGCTCCGTGTTTTATACACTATTAAGTATCACACTAATATGCAGGACACGCATCATATCTGCCTTATTTTGATGCTCAGCTGAGTGATATTTGCATAATTCTACCTCAGTTAATTGGAACCGTTTGAGCGAGACGGGTCTCAATGATAATAGCCGGGTGATCTGTTCCCGGACTCACACTGACCCAGCTGTCGCCGCTCCAACAGGTTGACGGAGGAGGACCCGAGTCCACTGTATGTAGACAAAGGTTATTCTAGATATTTCCATCACGTCTCTAGCCTCATACCCTTATTCAATAATTCATAACGCTGTTAATATTTAAATCAGGTTCAACACGTGGTATTCGGATCTGGCAGGGATGTATTTCACATCAACTGAATGATTCTCACGTTCACATGTATCGCTATCTGAATACTAATTTTATCTAATGGCTCCCAGTTCATGTAACGGAACTTAAAGAACAAAAATACCTGTCCTCGTGTTATTTTTTAAGCATTTCAAACAATAATAATATTTCAAACATGATCTGAATAAACTCTCGATATAGACGCCGCGTGTTTAATTTTTCAGTCGTATATCAAAAGTAAAACAAAGAAACCGGTCCAGTTAAAGTACAATCTATTTAACAAAGGTATCAGACATTCCTACATGTTCTTGTTATGTTCCATAGTCCAGTGTTTCCCTTTCACTTCCCCAGATAAAAAAATATGTTAGTCCGTGTATATTCACAATAAAGAAGTTGTTATCCTGAGACTCTTGTTTATCTTTTGTATGCCTCTTCTACATGTCATTCGTACACTCGTTTTTCATTTTGTATAGCAGAATTCAACATTTATTATCTGGATTATTGTTTATAAATATATATATAAAGAGTTCGAATATATAAATACATGTATAGCAAACATAGTGATACGGAGATATTCTGCAAGGCTGTTAAGCTTATAAATTTATTTGTTATCAACTTTCTCATTGACTTTCAATCCGACTAGTATTGTCAAATTAAACCAACAACCACTTCATAAGCAATAAGTTGTTCGAGAGGCATTTTTCATATGCAATGTTGGCCATTATGACGTTAAAAGTCATTGTTTATTGTACAAAACCCAGGGTTTTCACGACAACAAAGCGGACATAACAAAGGCATTCAGGTGTAGCTATCTCTAGTTATATTCGTTTTGCAATGGATATTTTGTTGATCTTCCTAATATTCACGGACCAGTTTTGTTCATTGCAACAGCTTGTGGAGATAACTAATACACGTGCAACAGACGTGTACATCTTGAATAATATCAGAATGATTTGAATAATGTTATTATGTTGAGATGAAATTTGAAATATGAAAACATTGGAACTGTGCTTTTTTTTAGCATCCATTTATAAATTGATGTAAATTGTACTTGAATCAGTTGTGATGGTTCTAATTAAAATTATACAAAATTAATCACATGTTTTGTGTTCATACAGAATAAATCTATCTCTCATGATCAATATCTTTCTTTAATTATTTACTATTGTTTAACATTTACATTCTATCAAATACATGCACTTATGGTATCCTTTTGTTTATACAAAGTAACGGAACACAACAGACATATTGATTTCATTTTGGACGTTGACAATCAAAATATAATTATAAACTTTAATACATGCATTTACTGAAACTAACAGGCATGATTGATTTAAAC
Source organism: Steromphala cineraria (assembly GCA_916613615.1). NCBI lineage: Eukaryota > Metazoa > Mollusca > Gastropoda > Trochida > Trochidae > Steromphala > Steromphala cineraria. Next base: position 55,844,630 of record OU744731.1, on the reverse strand, counting down.
TAAATATCAATATTCATATCAAGTTACATGAACTTTAAGGGACATTGCTGACATGGGACTCTGTATACATATTAAGGTGCTTACAGCCTATTTAAGTCACAAATCACAGATCCTTTTCAAATAGTTCTACAATTATTGTCTGTCGACACAGTTATTCCTTATATCGCGTTCGACATTCAGTTTTTCATAGGGAGTAGTTGGCCATGCCTATAAAGTGGTATTCACGAGGATATTATCCAAGCAGTGAGTTATGCCAATCAAGTTGTCTTCGAGAGAATTAATTGTTATCGACATCACCATGTCTTTAACAAAGTTTCCAAGATGGCCGATACTCGACTTCCGCTTGTCCAAACTCGGCAGCACTGCCGCGGTAGTGTGAACGTCACAAGGAGCACTTGAAAGTCGAAATGCCCATTATAACGGTCACAAAACCGCAACAACAATATTGGACAAGCGTCATCGTAAGTCGTCGTTATAAATATGCCAGATCTAGATATACAGCATACACAAATGGTACTATGGTAAAAGGACACCCATGACGTCAAATATACAAGTTCTAGATTTACAGAATACGAAATCAGTACCATAGTTAAAGGACACTCATGACGTCATATATACACGTTCTAAATATACAGAATACGAAATCGGTACCTTAGTTAAAGGACACTCATGACGTCATATATACAAGTTCTAGATATACCGCATATAATCTTCTTTACCCCAAATAAACAATTATATGTTCTCAGCACTACTGTTGGACCCATGCTTGATCAGAACAGAGGCTTGATCAACATGACTTGATCTGCTTCTGTGGGGAGAGAATGATCCTTGAAAAGCACAATTAAAGGGGCAGTAGCACGTTTTTTGACAATTTTATATTTTCAATTTTTCACTGATAACTATAAGTTAATGCTAAATGAATTACTTTGATAGTATCATAAATTTCATAACACAAACCAATCATCCGTAGTCAGAGAACAAAGTATGAGGATTCACATAAAATCCATTGGCAGCCATTTTTGTGTGAACACCTTTAATTCATTTTGTGTAAGAAAAGGAATCGCATGGCTTAACTTTACATTGTATATTTGATTTATTACTGCTCCATTTAGTTTTTATACATTGTCTAAAGATTGGAACCATTTATTTTCATTTTCCTGCCATCACCTTATATTTCCCCTAAAAACGTGCTACTGCCCCTTTAAGATCTTTACAACCTCCAATGAATCTTTGAACCTTTACAGCATAATTATCTTCAAAATCTAAATAAGTCAAACAATATCAAATGGATCTGCATTAATTAAGGTTGAACAGTTCTTCATTTGCAAAATGCAAAATAACTTTACAGTAAATAAAAGGTTCTTCTTAAATGAATTAGTTTTAGTTATACTACTAATCCTTATCTAGAGATGGGAGCTATTGCCGCCACGCCTGTCACTCAACAATAAATAAGATCAAGTTTGAAACTTCTCTGAGGCATCAACTGCAGATTCAGAAATTATGTCAAAGAATATGATACATATGTACACTATCAATGATTCAAAATGTTATCCTCAAGAAAGATTAAGGGGACACGCATCTCCCCCTTCTTTTATGGGAAGAAACTTGGTTTTATGAAAATGTTAAACTAGAAAAAAAAAATTAATTGTATTGTTGATGCCGAAGATGAAAAAAATGTTCTATTTAACTTTTATTAATTCTGACATGTTTTTTTAACAGTTAAATCTTTTATCACTTAAACAAGAAAGAAACATTTGAAAAAGAAATTCATATATGTCTTTCATAATTTAGTTTGTAATGTCTCTGCACATGTTTCGTAAGTAAATGTACACAATATACTGCATGTACTGAAGAAAGACGTTAACATACTTCTCTATGGGTCAGTCTGTCTGTCTGTCAGTCTGTCAGTTTGTCAATCTGTCTGTCTACTATAGCGTTTAACCCAGCTGGTAAGAGAGCCAATCTAGAGCGGTCAGCCCGTACACTACCGTACGCTTCTACACAGCAGGGAGGGAGTCGGTGCGTTCAGGTATTTTAGTCTCTTTGTGTCACCATGCAGACAAACTGCAGTCTGATTTAGCATTAGTGACGTAATGTTGTCATAATTCTCAAGGTGATGTTAGTGCAGGTTATTACTATTTGGTTATCTTTGACTCGTTGTCACAGTCAGTATGTGTTGTGAGATTATAATCTTTGGGCATTTGTCTTCCTATTTGATATGGTTTATGACACAACTTACTTACAATATAAAACAATAATTACAATGAGCTGTTTGAGTGGCATTCTAGAAGTTGATGGTATAAGGAAGACAAGAGTAATTCTATGGATGAACAACTTATTTATTGGACAGTATCTTGAAAGCAGTATAAGAATCTATACGGAAACGTCGCTACTGTCCAATAAAGAAGTTGTTCATCCATAGAATTACTATTGTCTTCCTAATAATAACAATATACATATCTCATGTATTTCATCCAAAAAACGTTCTTTGAAATTAGGATATATGGATAATATGCCAGTTGGCTGTTCATTGTATTATCACAATATGTTCTTGATTGTTTAAAATTTATGAGTTTAATGCATTAAAAAATAAACAAGTGTTTCTCTTTCTCTCAATATCTTTCTCTATGCCATTAATTCATTTGCCTAAGGTTTAATACGACCATTCTCTATGTTTTGTAAGACAAACCTTAAGAAATGTATTACGTTGTTATTTCAAATTGTAAAGGTAATGAAAAATTATGAAATGTTATTCAATGCTTTTGTATGGACACCATTAAAATTCTTATTAATGTACTTTTTGATTGAATATTGATAAAACGAAAATGATAATTAGCTGATGTGTCTAATAGTCAAACTATATAGTTAAACTTATAATTACACAAGGTTTTTCCAATCAAATATTAGCATTCTAAACAACGGATAAAATGATAGCATAATCATTTGCATGTAAATTACCATTTACATATCATATGCAAATGTATGTAGGTGATTCATATTTGAATATTTATAGGCTTTGTCTTCATATTCAGATTTTAGTAATGTTTCATTACAATAGTCCAAGACGTCTTTTAGATAAAATGTTGAAGAAGTGCTGTCAGACATTGTTAAAAATAATCGTATATATCTTGGTTAAATAGGGGAGGTAAATACTTACGGAAAAGAGAGATTTTCTGGAAAACGATTCCTTTGAAGTGAACATTTTCATAGTTAACATGCACGACGTTCACAATTAAGAAATTGTAATCCTAAAAGGGTTACTTTTCATATTATTCAAGGTCTAAATGCCCTTGAAATACTATGATAAGACAATCTAAGATCATTTAGATTTGCATAGTTCTGTTCGATGGAGGTGTAAGGGGCATTCTATAGCAACTCTTGAAGATAATGCTATCCAAACACACAATGAAAATGAACGTCAAAAAAGGACTAAAATAAAGCGTTGATTTCATTTGAAAAACATGAGGTTATCCTATTATGGTTTATTTTATATAGTTCTTTCGGGTATGGGTTAAAGTGTACTAACTATATATCCATTTTAATCAACCAAATATTTAGTAAATTCTAAATTATAGATGTTCCAAGTCCATATAAGCTAAGTCGTTAGTTCTATCGTTCTGTTGTTCTCCGTGTGTCGAGTTGCTGAGATTGATATCGGCTTTCATTGTTTATATACTGACATAGTTATTGGGTACACGATTAATATGCATTTTCAATCCATGATCGCACAAAAAATCATATCATCCTTCTTTTCGACCTTTTGGGAAAAAACATTAACAGGTTTCATGCCAGAAAATGCTAACGATTCTTATGTATGTCAATTTGACCTAAACTTCTTATTAAGTTTTAAAGCGGCAGTAGCACGTTTTTTTGACAATTTTATATTTTGAATATCTCCCTGATAACTGTAAGTTAATGCTAAATGTATTATTTTTACAGTGTCAAAAATCTCATTACACAAGCCAATCATCCATAGTCAGAGGACAAAGTATGAAGATTCCCCGATAACATCCATTGGCGGCCATTTTGTGTGAACTCCTTTAATTCATTTTGTGTAAGAAAAAGGAATCGCATGGCTAAACTTTACGTTATATATTTGAATTATTACTGTTTCAATTAGTTTTAATACATTGTCTTTCAATTAGAACCATTAATTTTCATTTTCCTGACCTCACCTTATATTCCCCCATAAAAACGTGCTACTGCCCCTTTAAAGCTTAGTAAAACCTGACCATCCGATAATATATTGGGCGACAGATCAGTGCCACCGATTGAGTTGGACATGTTCCCTTTTTCTATCTTAATCTAACGTTATCCCATTAGTTCGTTCACATTTCCAACAAAAAAATTCAATTTGATGTGTCATGGAATGATTTTTGGAATATACTTTATGATAATATCTAGGTAAAATCATTTTCTTAAATTTGTTTTTGTACGAAAAAAATTGACCAAAATAAGCCCGACTGAGTAAAGTTTCTCATCACGTTTAGCCATGCTATTTAAGTTGTGACCGCTTGCTCATCTACATACAGACATCTGTTGTATAGAATAATAATGAAACCAGTCAGAGATATCATCAAATATTCTCAACAGTCATATCATTTATTTTCCAACAAAAAAGCAAATGTTAATTAAGCTTTGTTATACCCAACCTAGTTGAAGCCATGACGCTGTAACAGACCACGTGTATAACTAAACCGCGGTGTAGATATGACAAAATTACCCGACATCGTTCCATTTAAAGCAGCTGTCGCAGCTGTTACCATGGCAACACGATTTTATTCATTTTATCCATAATCGAATATGTTCTTTCCTGAATATGTCCCGAAATGAAATGTTCATATTTATAATTCAATATGATATAACTTGTGATTCTGTGGAATAGTAACTGAAAAATATTTGCATATTTTGATACTTTAGTGTTTATCTTGGTTTTTATTAAGTTTTCATTTGTGTTTTTATGTAAAGGAGTTTGAAGGGGGTTATGGGAGACGGCTTCTTTTTAAATTGACATATGTGTATATTTACGTGTTTTGTACGTTTTAATAATTTCTAAGTCCACGTAATGAGTGTAGTTGAAATTATTTAAATTTCACCATAACAAAATCTGAAATTTATTACTTAATGTTAAAATAAGTTTGAAACAATTTTTGACCATAACAAAATCTGAAATGTATTAATTAATGGTAAAAAAAGATTGAAACAATTTTGATGTAACTTCTGATTACAAATGAGGGTAACCAATCGTTATTTAACCTTCGATGTTTCGATCTATCGATCTTTTAAATGCTATATGTAAACGAAAACACATAAATTCTGTGGGTGCAATGGCATGACGGTGCAGTGTAACAGATGTAGGGTTAGTCCATCAAAGATTGTTATTCTTAATTTCGTCAGAAAATATGAATTACAAAATTACAAAATGACACTGATATTATACTTACAATCAATAGATACATTCTTCCTCTATCAGATGAACGGTTAACCTATATACAATATACAGGTTGTTTACGACGTTATATCTATCTAGTAAAGTACCCTGCGCTTTTTAATTGAGTCATAGGTGTTAAACGTTGTTAATGGTGTTATTTCATCGTTAAGTACTGACTTTTGCCAAAAGCTTATCACTTCTATCCAGGCATAATAATAAAGTAACACTTTTGAATATTACGATAATTTCGTTGACACAGAACATTAATTAATATCAATAATATTTAGATTTGCAAACCAAGTATCACTTTTTGTGAAAATTCGGAATGTTGAAATTTGTATATCTGTGATAATGGTATATTTGGATAATAATGTTAAGTTAATGATATGTTGTTAAACTACGTCTTGGTATTGTCTAAATTTAATGGTTGCACAAAATGTCCATGTTAGAATGTTTTTATTTATCATCAATACGATATAACATACAATTGTACTGATGGTTAAGAATAGCCACAATGAATGGCGGTATTGAACCACGGAATGTGTCGCTGTTCCTTTCAACATCCGGGCACTCATGCAACAGATGTGCAGGTGCGCGTTTACCTGGACAAATGGTGTGTGAACGCGCAGGTGCAGTATCGAGTCTTATAACAGCCTCGAATAAATAGCTGGGCTTTATAGTTTGAATAGCGTTGAATAGCGAGTACAATAAACTTTGCTATAACCTTCAAAGGGCCCTTCATATATTGAGTATTTAAGCACAAAAGTAGAAAATAGTAATATACTGTCTTGCGTTAAATAACATAAAAAGGAACCGGTAATGTACCTTGACCTTTGTATATTGAAAACTTGATGTAAGACACGTCAGCATTTAACAAATCATTAAAACAATCAATCTTTTTTAAATTAAAATATCAGAGACATACTAACTTAAAGTTATTCAAATTGCATTTTCAAAACCATTTTCAGAAATTAACAAAGACGATAGTTGGTACCATGTGAAAATTGGAAGTGTTAAAGACACGTTTAGTGAGGAGACACGTTTCATAACCAGTCCTTATTGTAAGTGTTGATGAAGTGTTACCTAGTGTCCATGTTTCAAAGATTCAGATGCATAATGAATACATTTAAGATGAAATTGTAAGCTGCAAAGTTTTCGAAGGATAAAACATGAAGATACGTAACCACACTTCAAAGTTTCAGCTTTTTAGATACATTCTTCACTATACCAGACAGACTGATTGTTAAAGGGGCAGTAGCACGTTTTTAGGTGGAATATAAGATGATGTCAGGAAAATGAAAATTAATGGTTCCAAGCGATAGACAATGTATTTAAACTAAATGGAGCAGTAATAATTTAAATAAATAACGGAAAGTTTAGCCATGCAATTCCTTTTTCTTACACAAAATGAATTAAAGGTGTTCACATAAAATGGCCGCAAACGGATTTTATGTGAATCTGTATACTTTGTCCTCTGTCAATGGATGATTGGTTTGTGTTATGAGATTTTTGACACTGTCACAATAATACATTTAGCATTAACTTACAATTATCAGTGAAAAATTTAGAATACAAAATTATCAAAAAACGTGCTACTGCCCCTTTAAGGATAGATGCAATGAATGCAATGGTGTCGAATCATCGATGTTACCTAATGTCCATGTCTCATAGCTTCAGAGGAATGATAAATACATTTAAGACACTGTTACCACACTACAACATATTTAGTATCAATACTTTGTAAACTGCTGTGAGAAGGAATTTAAGAATACAAGACATTTCAATGGTTTCCAAATTTTCATCCATTGACAAACATCATGATTTTAAGCGATATAAAACTCCTATATACGTCTATCGATTTACTTAATTTAGTAGCATGCTGTCCTACTTATCACTGTTTAAACGTTATAAAACTCATATAGATTGTTATATGTGTATATAATGATATATATAGAGCTGATAAATGTTCCTATGGCTGTATGCTGAGCACGTGTCAGCCGATCTAACAGTCCAACCACGTACTTCGACTCCTGTCCAGCTTGTGTGATGGAGGGAAGTCTAGTGCAAATTGCAAATGTCGAATTGTAGTTAAAAGTTATACAATTTAACAATTAAAATCATGTTTGGACCAAAGGGAACAATATTTCTTTTAAAAGTCACATTAGATTTGCAGTAATTTTATATCTGAACGACAAACACATTCTAAAGCATATCAACGTCAAGGTATAAATACAAATCATGCCTTATAACATTGAATTTTTTTTCAATTTTAAGGGGTTTTAAGATGCATTATGGTTAAACAATGAATACCATAATGTTTAATAGCCTACTTATAGCTACTCTTAACACGAGTCTGTAACAGGCCCGGGTAATCAGAAACCCTATAAATACCCTCACACCAGCAGGCACGGCAATAAAACTGAGGGGGTGAGGACAGACAGGGACGGGTATCAGGGGAGGGGGAGGGGGAGGGGTCGGAGGCGACGAGTGAGGTCACATTTAACAATTTGGAAGTGCATTATATCGGTGAGGATACTGATCTCTGCTATTGAAAGTAAGAAAAGAATAATTTGGAATTCGTGGAGATTTAACATGGATTTTACTAGGGTTCTAAAAATAAGATAGTTCAGGTAAGATATAACGCCAAGCACTAACTAAGCTAGGGGGCATGATATACTAACTCTACAAATAAATTTGATAAACTTTTCTCGGTCCGTCTAACCCTCCTATAATTCAGACTTCTCCTAAAACCGACACGATACCTGTTTCCTAAATTTGTAATACTAGAACCCCTCTAATATAACATACCTGCGCCATGAGTACATTGACGTGCACTAGAAGGGGTGGGCAAGCGACATATATTGCTCTTTCCGCACGAATAAAACGAGGGGTGGGTAATTAACTGCTCTCTTCACAAGTCGTACCACCAATAAACCCATGGTGGGGATGTTTACAAGCCTGTACCCTGCAGGGGGTGGCACCAGCTGATGGTGGGGCTTTATGGGTCAACTTGGAAGTTGTCACGACAAACCGAGAAGCCTTTGAGAAACGTTTAGCTCCAACACATGTGAAGCTACCCTGTCGAGAAGGAGGGGAGGCGACCTTTGTGCGATCATTTACTGCCGATTGATTTCATGGTCGCGCGTGGTCGCGTGTCTTGATTTGCATACGGCACGTGGTTGAAGTAAGTGGGGTGTCACACTGTAAACTGCTAGTTTCACAGCTCGCCCCATCGACCGCAATACTCCAATAAATTCACAAAATAAAGAAGAATGAAACATCGATTCTCATTTAATATGCACTTTTCTTTGATCTTTTTATGAAAAGAAAGCCCATTTTGCTAAATTCAAAACGACATTTATTGGAAACATGGATTTGTAAACACTAAAGCTATTTAATCAAGTCTGTGGCAAAAGCGATGATATGCTTTTGTATTCGCAGAAATTCAGTACTTGAATCTATATTATACGAAAGACTGTTCATTAACATGGCTACTGCTTCCCTCCGGCTATGCCTTTTCATGTATTCAAGTCGTGGCCATTACACGTTGTGAATATTCAATTTTCGCAACTGTTTATGACTATCATTACAAAATTATGACCAATCGAAATTTACTAAAACTAATTGATACACCAAGTTTTGCTACTCGAGATAAGACCAGAATATTCTCTAATTTTTACAAAGTAGCAGAATTATAAACTTATGCAGTGGGTGAGACAGGGAGGTCCTCTGAGTCCGTATTTATTAATATTATCAACAGAAAATATTTTTACATAAATTCTTATTTTACAAATATGTTTATAAATGCGTAACAGGAAGGCTGCAAAAGACACCTATTGAATACAAAACAGGTGTTAACTCTCACACGACAATAAAGGTGCACAATTCACTTACCAGTTTTGAGAGATCCCAACTCCTTGAGTGTACATAGGCTTAATCACTTAACAGTCCCGTGTGTAAAGTGGAGCGGCGGATTGTGTAATCGCCATCCGTCCGTCCTTTGCCCCGTTACGAATAATAAACAGAGAGAGGAGACAGCGTTTCTCAGTGACAGGTCGGGAGTGATGGGGACACTTAAATATTTGGATGGGCTGCCTATGGAGGCGGCTAGGGGCTGAATCAAGATGGGACTCTTGAGTCCTCCTGCCGGCGCGTGCCAGCTCCTTGTGGCCGGGTCTATCTCCCCTGTCGCCAGAATAAGACCGAGGCGAGTGTCTCTCCATCGTCCCACACGCCGGCTCTATAAGACCGCGCCAAAGCTCGCAGATGCTCCACATGGCGGTCCCCAACCAATCACAGGCCGACCGTGTGTGTAACAGACAATTATTCTATATAGCAGATCCGTTTTTGTTATATTCAATTTTCTGGAGCTGAATTGTCATTAGAGACAGAGGTGGAGACAGGTTGCTTTGTGTGTTGCACAGCCGGTGCCATTGCAGCCGACCTGGCGCTCGGCGCTGTCCAAGTTAATGTCCTCCTCTTTATCTCTCTGCTCTGGACCTCGCTTAATATCAAGCTCTTTTACCCATCCACCACACAGCTACATCCCATTTGTATTGCCTATATTTTCCCAATAAATATTCAAGGAAGAGATTAATTAAACAAGTTCAGCATTGTCATCAAGCCTATGACTATCAGTGGATGAAATGAAAATATTGTTTTCTTTCCGTTTTTCTCTGCTGTCTATGTAATTTCATTTTTCTGTCTAAATGAATTTTTCATAATTAAACGATCTGATTTAAGTTGTTCCTTTTGTTACTCTTTGTTATCTTTTATATTCAATTTCGAGAACTTCAAGTTCAAGATATTTGTTCACTTAAACAATTCACAGTGTTGCATAGTACATTTTTTCAATTGATAATCATACAATCATGCAATCATACAATCATACAATCATACAATAATACAATAATACAATCATGATACAAAAATAATACAAACATGATACAATAATATAACACCATGAAGCTGTTTATATGACTTTATGGATCAACACAATTGTATTCAATTACTTTTATTTTAAGGAGTATATGATTACTCCTTCATATGGCGTTATGAACAGAATAACTATATATTTCTATTTAAAATATCCAAATTAAAAATGGAAGATATTTCGAAATCATTTAGTAGATCTATGATGCGACCGTTATCTTCAAAAGTTTGTTTTCAAAATAAAATAAAACTAAAGTGATGATGATGATGATGATGATGATGATGGTGTTGATGTTGATGGTGTTGATGATGATGATGATGATGATGATGATGATGATGATGTTGATGGTGTTGATGATGATGATGACATGTACATAAAGCCTCGACTGTTTCCTCTATTCGTATAATCAAGCCTTTTTTAGCAGAATGGACATGTTTGCAACTTTCTTTCCGTATGTTCCAAAGAAAAAAATACAGTTATAAAAAACAATACCAACGGATATTTGACTTCTCAGTACATGAAATCCTCCCATGGATTGTTTAAGACCTATTTCATGCGTATAAATAAAAAATCATGTCTATGGATTGTGTAAGAGTTCTTTCATGCATATAAATAAAAACTCCTGTCTATGGATTGTTTAAGACCTATTTCATGCGTATCAATAAAAAATCCTGTCTATGGATTGTGTAAGAGTTCTTTCATGCATATAAATAAAAACTCCTGTCTATGGATTGTGTGAGAGTTCTTTCATGACTATAAATAAAAAATCCTGTCTATGGATTGTGTAAGAGTTCTTTCATGCGTATAAATAAAAACTCCTGTCTATGGATTGTGTAAGAGTTCTTTCATGCATATAAATAAAAACTCCTGTCTCTGGATTGTGTTAGAGTTCTTTCATGCGTATAAATAAAAACTCCTGTCTATGGATTGTGTAAGAGTTCTTTCATGCGTATAAATAAAAACTCCTGTCTATGGATTTTTTAAGACCTATTTCATGCGTATAAATAAAAACTCATGTCTATGGATTGCTTAAGACCTACTTCATGCATATAAATAAAAAATCCTGTCTATGGATTGTGTAAGAGTTCTTTAATGCATATATTGATAAATTTCCTGCCTATGGATTGTGTGAGAGTTCATTCGTGCATATAAATAAAAAATCCTGTCTATGGATTGTGTGAGAGTTCTTTCATGCATATAAATAAAAACTCCTGCCTATGGATTGTGTGAGAGTTCTTTCATGCATATAAATAAAAAATCCTGTCTCATGGATTGTGTAAGAGTTTTTTAATGCATATATTGATAAAACTCCTGCCTATGGATTGTGTGAGAGTTCTTTCATGCATATAAATAAAAAATCCTGTCTATAGATTGTGTAAGAGTTCTTTAATGCATATATTGATAAAACTCCTGCCTATGGATTGTGTGAGAGTTCTTTCATGCGTATAAATAAAAACTCCTATCTATGGATTGTGTAAGAGTTCTTTCATGCATATAAATAAAAAATTCTGTCTATAGACTTTGTAAGAATTATATCATGAATATAGATGAATATATCCTCTCCATGGATTATGTGAGAGTTTTGTTATGCAGATAAATGATAAAAACGTCCATGGAGCGTGTAAAAGTCATTTGACGTATTAATATGTAAAAATACTCCCCTTAATTAGAAAGAGTTATGTAATGTAGGTGTATAAAAAATCCTGTCAATGAAGCATGCAAGAGTTCTTTGACGTAACAATACGTGAGATTCCGCAACGTGGATTTTAAAAGAGATTATTTTACATATCAATATGTACAATTCCGCTCATTGATGAAAAATGCTATCCATTGATTGTGTAGGTATTGTTTCATGTATCTGTATGTAACATTCTGCCTATTGATTGTATATTGAACAAGGGGAGGGTTCCACTTTCCACTCCAGTGCTCAAACATTACCTGCTATCTCTGCTGCATCGACTTTTAATCACGATTACTCACGACTGGTAACACGTGGCTGTAACAGGTTAACCTGGGTAACATTACATAATGGCTGGACCTACCTTCATAGCATGGAATATCAGCGAAATATCTAAAACAACTTATATAATAATTCAACATTTATCCATAAATGTATTTATTATTTTTGTCATTATAAATGAATTTTATAAACATTAAAATTAATAATGTATCAATCTTCTCTACATGTTGTATGTATATATTTATGAACTCATCTTATAAATGTATAATGCTTAAGCGTCTATAGTGTCTCATATGCCAATACTGGCCGGACAGCATCATGTATTTATCCTTGTTTATTCGATTATGTCATTTGCTGCGTGACAGTTGAATAAATAATTCGTCTTCTTCTTCTTTTCTTTTTCCACTTCTTCTTCTTCTTCATTACCTAATATCTCTGCTGCATCCACTATTACTCACGACTGGTAACACGTTGCTGTAACAGGCTAACCTGGGTAATATTACATAATGGCTGAACCCACCTTCATAGCCTTGTTTATGTGCGTTATGATACAGCAACTACCTATAAAATGTGTATCCCATTGTAGTACAAATTGTCTCTCTTATTGAAACGCGTCCGTCGTATGCTTAAATATTGGCGTAACGAAAACAGGTACTTAAAGTATTTCATAATATTTTAGTACATTTCTTTTCAAGATTCGATTGGCACCTGATTTCCCGTAGGATCTGGAGAACAAGAACTAGCATTTAGTTTGATGCTTATTTTAGATTCGAACCTACAACACCCTTGGAATCACGCACATTCCATCCGCACAGTCACGCCTTGGTGCTGGAAGAAAACTATGTCAATAACGTTGAATGTAGCGAAACTAATTTTGATTAACTATATCTGTAACAGTTTTTTTTTCAGGATGAGACACTGGCAACAATCGATCGTCAAAATTGCCAGTACCGGCTGCCCCGCCATATTATTTATTTAGTAATTGGTGATTCCAAATCTAAAGGCCGACAACTGGTTATAAAATATGGATTTACTAATATTCTTTCCATGAAATTATGAATTGTTTCTTAGTCTGTGAGGTGACAGCTTCTTTATTCTAGGATTACGACTTGAGACCAAGCTTCTGTTCCTGGTCATGTGTTCTTCTATCAAGCTCTGGTATCCTTTCTAATTGCCAATACTTTAAAGGGGCAGTAGCACTTTTTTTAACTAATTTTATATTTCAAATTTTTCACTGATAATTGTACGTTAATGCTAAATGTATTATTTTAATAGTGTCAAAATTCTCATAAAACAAACCAATTATCAGTAGTCAGGGGACAAAGTATGAAGATTTACCTAAAATCCATGAGCGGCCATTTTGTTTGAACACCTTTGATTCTTTATGTGTAAGAAAAAAGAATCCTATGGCTAAACTTTACATTATATATTTGAATTACTACTGCTCAATTTAGTTTAAACACATTGTCTTTCAATTGGAACCATTAATTTTCATTTTCCTGACATCATCTTATATTCCCCATTAAGGGGCAGTTGTTGTTGGGTTGGAGTTTAACGTCTTCTTTCACCATTAGGTGATGTCGCCGACGTCTAAGGGGCAGTAGCACGTATTAGGTTATAAGGTGATGTCAGGAAAATAAAAAAAATGGTTCCCATTGAAGACAAAGATTTAAAACAAATGAAGCAATAATAAATCAAATCTATAATGTATTATAGAAGTTCAGCCATGCGATTCCCTTTTCTTACACAAAATGATTAAAAGATGTTCACACAAAAACGGCCGCCAATGGACTTTATGTGAATCTTTATAATTTGTCCTCAGACTATGGATGATTGGCTTGTGTAATGAGATTTTTGACACTGTCAAAATAATACATTTAGCATTAACGTACAATATAATTTTTTAAAAAGCGTGCTACTGCGCCTTTAAGAAGTTTAACTTTAACGAATAAATAAATAATAAAAAAAAAGTTAAACTTGCTCTAGCCGTGGATACATGTCCTGTTTATCTGTTCTCTTGTGTTCTCTCTCCATTGCACGAATGAATTCAATGAATATATTCATTTCGCAATAATGACGTTTTCATGTCGTAATTATATGATAATGCAGAAGTCGAAGAAGGCTTGATTTTGATATTGTTTGTGCATTCGTATTTCAGTTATTCTAATTTCAAACTATAAAGTTTAATTGATATTTATATTAAGTTTATTCAATAGATAACTTCAAATGTACATTATGGATACAGCATGATGTTGTGTATCTATTTTATCAGATGATATATCTAAGCATACTGTTTGCTTTTTAACTGAATACTAAATGAGGAAATATACAAGTACATGAAAGTAAATAACAAAACTATTTTAGATAAAGGTTTATTTATTAACGTTATACATCAGCCCCATGAAGGAAATATAACAAAATATTATAAAAAAGAATTCCTAAAGAAAAATAAGAAGACATTGCTTTCTAACCTTAAATAATGTTATTTAGCATTCAAAGAGACCGAGAATGGACTTTTTGTAAAGCCAAATAAACAGTTTATACATGTTATTACAACTACATTACAATACTACGTAATATTTGCAAGACTAACTATCATTTTGTTTATATAACAATACAAACATATTTTAGGGAAAGGTTAATTTATTAACGTTATACATCAGCCCCATGAAGGAAATATAACAAAATATTATTTTTAAAAAGGTTTCCTAAAGAAAAATTAAAAGACATTGCTTTCTAACCTTAAAAA
The DNA here is from genome assembly GCA_916613615.1 of Steromphala cineraria. Classification (NCBI taxonomy): domain Eukaryota; kingdom Metazoa; phylum Mollusca; class Gastropoda; order Trochida; family Trochidae; genus Steromphala; species Steromphala cineraria. The sequence continues at coordinate 55,829,557 of OU744731.1, read as the reverse complement.
ATGTTATTTAGCATTCAAAGAGACCGAGAATAGACATTTTGTAAAGCCAAATTAACACATGTAATCACATCTACATTACAATACAACGTATATTTGCAAGACTAACTATCATTTTGTTTATTTCACAATACAACATTTGGGAGCATTTTTCGAAGATGTTTTGACAGATATGTGGTAAATAAAACATTCCTTGATCTACGAAATCATCTTACTCGTAAAGCTTGAAACCAGTGCCAGTGTATGTTGTCCTTTAGAAGAATTTGTGTCAATGCGATTGTGTTTCATATCTTGTTTGAATATAACGTTTTGAATTTATGTTATTATTAAAGCGGCAGTAGCACGTTTTAAGGGGGAATATTAGGTGATGTCAGGAAAATGAAAATTCATGGTTTCAATTGAAAGGCAATGTATTCAAACTAAATGGAGCAGTAATAATTCAAACATATAAGGTAAAGTGTAGTCATGCCATTCCTTTTTCTTACACAAAATGAACTAAAGGCGTTCACACAAAATGGTCGCCAATGGATTTTATGTGAATCTTCATACTTTTTCCTCTGACTACGGATGATTGGCTTCTGTAATGAGATTTTTAACACTGTAAAAACAATACATTTAGCATTAATTTACAATTATCAGTGAAAACAAACTTTAGAATATAAAAGTATCAAAAACGTGCTACTAACCCTTTAACAAATTATAAAGCGTATATATAATAGCGACATGTGTGCATCAATAATTTTTGGCATATATTTGAATGGTTCTGTCACGCTCTGATTCACTTGATTGAACGATTCAGTTTTGAAAAAGCTGCAAGAATTAAGACATTTTGTTGATAACTTATATAAATGGTTATGAACGAATCACATCTAGTGATCTCAATTATAACATGGCTAAATAATCGAATCTTCAAATTGAAGAATCACCATTTATACAGGTAAAGTTAAAGTTTATCATAATTGATTTTCAGAACAATCAGAAGGTCAACTTTGCATCCAAATAATCTGACAAGGAGATCAGGTTAATGATCTTGTAACAAATCTAAAACTTTTTCACGAATAGAATTTTACAGTATTAAACAGAACAAGATTTAAAATTGCCTTAGCGTTCTCTTTAATGATATGCTTTCGTAATATGCATGCAAATAATTTGGAACTAGAAAATTGCGAATTTTTCACTTAGAGGGTAGCATTCATAAAAAAATAATTTCGTAGTTTTATGTGACATAATTTTATGTATCATTGCATGTCCATCCCCCCCCTTCCTATCCTTCCTTTGTTACGATTGTTTCGTTATTTGTTCTTACTTTGTCTTTTAATGTAATTTTGTTTAACGTTGTGCAGGAGTCCTAACTTTATGAATAGTTTATTAAAGACTCACGAACATATATTCAGAAACATATTTTACATATCAAAGCAGTCATTAGTCCGATCAATTCATCATGCTGTTGTTACAGGGTGTGTTTTACTGTTTTCAATTATTTTAAAAACGTTTTAGTATTATTTTTTAAAAGCTCTCTTATTTTGATAGAAAGATATAACTATCCGTTCACATATATCCAAATGAAAGGGGTGTTTACTTTTACCCTGATCTGACACATATGGTCATTGGCTGTTCTTGAACATAACATACGCTCATCACTCGAACTATGTGCAAAGACATACAGTGGTGTGCCGTAATAATGCTATATTTTAAGTTATTCCCATTGGACTTCCATGTTATTTCGATCTGGCATAAATCATTTGTATGAAATTATTTCTGTCCAAGTTTTTGTCAAACTTTGCAAGTAAATTTGAAATGATCTCAGTTAGAAGTACACAATTTTTATAAATATTTCGATGACTATTTAGCAAATGATATCCCATTTATCTATGTATACAAGTGTATATCTGCTGTTAAAAAGTGTCCCGTTAAATTTTTTAAACAACATTGTAAATATGATGATTAAGTTGATACCATTAGAAAAATAAACATGATAAAAATTACCAAAAATGACATAGCCTTAGCTAGGATGATTCCTCACAAATTGACAAAGTAAGTAAACGATTCAAGGAAAATTCATTTAAAACTTATCATGCTACAGTAAAACAACATGGAAGACTATAGGAATAACGTCAATTGTGACATCATTATGGAACACCACTGTACTGTTTATGATATCTCTCGCTTAAAGATGCTGTATCATACTTGCAGGCGGTTCAGGATGAAACTTAGCTATTGAGAAATGAAATACATCACTTTGTAGAAAAATCTTTTGTCGAAATTTTGATATCATACTTAGATTGTTTAATCAACAATAACATACTTATTTCGACGCTCAAAGCACAGTACCCCGCGTAGAAAGGGCATGTCATTTAACGAACCCGCTTTCGGTGACGTAATCATTATGCTTGTAGGATTTACACCGTGTCTCAACTACCGTAATTTCGTTCGATGGGTATCAACTTTGACAGCAACGAATACCTAATTCGGTGAAAAATAAAATAAAATCTAGTTGAGCGCGACAAAGACGGTTTTCAAGCGTACATTTAGAAACCGGAAGTTGTGAAATGGCCGGACTTGATTTGCCCTTATGTCGACTGCTGTTTCGGTATTTTTGGGTAAATTATCTCCTATTTAATGAATTTTGGTCCGATTTTCTCAAAGTTGGTCGCTAAATTTTTCTAAAAATACAACGTATACATTAAAAATAATTTTTAAAATATTGCAAGTATGATACAGCATCTTTAAGATTACTCTACGTGTGCACCAGATTTATCTTTCTCCAGTCCTCTGTACGTATAAATATACAGTTTTATCGTAAACATATGAACAAGTGCTCGTTGTTAATTACGTCAAATAACTTTTCTTGTCTATAAAAAGATCTCTTAACACCAAAGAAAATGAATATCGATGTTTGAGACACGTGTGACCAAGACCAACAGGTGCCCGAACATCACCCCGGGGCAGACCACAGCTGTATATCTCCTCCCCGCTCCCCACTACCTGGCGTAACTTGCACGTAAGGATCTCCCCTTCTACCCAATGTTACGTACACGTCATCACAGTTGTATCCCCCCACCCTCCTACCCCTCCCCCCCCCCCCCAACTCAACAAAACCTCCCTCGAATACCGTATGCAACATGCAGGTAAGGGTCTTAGACTAACATTTAGTTCCTGAAATTACCTTATTTTATTTTTTTGATCTTTTATTTATAAATAATTAAAAAGGATCCCTGAACAATACAATTTCCTGAGGATGAGGCATCTAGACTTGCCAATATCTTCTTGACATAAGAAGGCTCCTTTATTTTGTTTTTGCTTTAGAGTCTGGATAACAGACTAGTAAGGGTCACCCCTTCTTCCTGATGTTACGTAGATGTAACCCCCTACTCAAACAACACCTTCTCCCCTCGCAAACCATCCAGTTCAATATTTGGTGTAACATGCATTTTACTGTATTTCAGTGTATCATATTTCTATTCATTTACATGTATATTTTTAGCACGTTTATCATGTTATATGTACTTTAATCCATATATACTTTTATACTTCATACTATGTATTTATAAACTGTTGTTCGTTTTACGCGTCATTTTACGAAGATTAGTCTTTCATAACCCTATTTCATTATTTTGGTGGCTCAAGTCTTTTAGCAATGTATCATCATTTTATGTTCTTAAGAGGTGAGACTGAATAATAGAGCTGTCTGTCTGTCTGTCTGTCTGTCTGCAGTAAGGGTCACCTTTCTTCTCTACCATCACGTCAATCTCGTCTGGGTGCCGATGTAAGCCATGAGCTGATTGACGAGGGCGATTATTGCTATGATGATTTGAGCAGGACAGAGCCCTGACTTCCCTCTCCTCGCCTCCTAACCCCTCAAAAACCATCCAGTTCAATATTTGGTGTAACTTGCAGTAAGGGTCACTTTCTTCTCTACCATCACGTCACAGTCTCGTCTCGGGTGCCGGTGTAAGCCATGAGCTGATTGATGAGGTTGATTATTGCTATGATGGTTTGAGCAGGAGAGAGCCCTGACTTCCCGGAACAGATGATGTTCTTAATTCTCTTATGTCTTTCTTTATATCATCCTATGTAAACATCAGTCTCCTTTGTTTGCTTTGGTTCGGGGAGACCATCACTTAAAATTATAAGAACAAGAAAACAAAGTTTTAAGGAAAAGTTAACTTCTTCATTAGATATTTTTTAATTTCTTTATTTATATTATAAAAAAAGAAGCTGAGTGTTCATCGAATCAGGTCCCAAAATGTCCGGAATTTTAGCGCTTTGAATATCTATGTGTTTGTTACATTTACTACACTAAAATTCAAGATCATGTATGGAACGTTACTGTAATATTTTATAATATTTAACATATCAGAACTATGAAAAATTAAACTTTTAATAATTTTTTTATTGATTTAATTTAAAAAGAAAGTTTTTATACTTTAGCATATTATGATGTATAACTAGATTATACATCAATATATGCAATCAACAATTAATGCTTTAAGTCTCAAAGTCAAAACGTTAATTCTACTTTAAAAGCGAAGGATTTTTAGTGAAAATATGAACATAAGCAATAGATTTTGAACTCTGCATAAAGCCATACCAAGTTGTAGTTTCGTGAACATCGTGACACATGGAACAGTCAAAATATGTATATTTAACATTCAAAGAAAATCATATCAAAATAATGTTGTAAATGGAAATGTGTAAAGTGCTATTTACATACAAAGCATACAAAATACAAAACCATTGATGACCATTTCAGCGCAAGTTCGGTGTTTGTTTTTGACGTCAATTTCATTTCGACTGCACTGATAATTGGTCATCCCCTGTCAATGGGTAAGACATAAAAATGTAATTTTTGATGGAATCTCAAAGCCAATGCTGCAAATATCGATCTTTCGCGAAATGAAATAGACAGTTGTTCGATTTCAAAACATTTATATGTCTTATGTTTCGAAAATCCTTTTCCATGACATATTAATTACAAATGCTTAGATGAGTAGCAATAAGTTGTCAAAGTGTTACCCTTACGATGAGGTCTGTAAAACCTCCTAAACGGTAGGGGTTTCGGAAGTCGTACAACAACATCCCCAATTGACAAAATCTCCAAGGAAAAAAATCTCGAGCGGACAAAATCCCCTATTGACAAAATCTCCAGGGACAAAATCTCGAGCGGACAAAATCTCCAAAGGCGGACAAAATTCCCAATCCCGTTTTGGAGGCATGCTAGATGTTGAAGGTACTCGTATCAGGAAGTCATGCAGGCGTTGATAGAGGATCAACTGTGATTGTCTTCAATAAAGAAGCCGATAATCCTTGTCTTATGCTATGGTACATTCAAACGTCAGTTTAAAGTTAAACATCCATATCAGTATCCTAGTATAAAAAATCTAAATTATACTGAAGAAGAATGTTCTTTTTGTAACGGTGTGTATGAATGCAATTTTATTTGTGTAAGTTTAACACTACGATTATGAGTATGCATGTTGATACGTATGTTAGCGTTTTTGCTATATATTTTTGAGTGAGTGATAATGTTTTTGAGTATGTACAGATATGTGTTTGTGTGAGTTAATGGCTCTTATCAAGTACTTGTGAACGAGCCAGTGTGATTGCGTGAGTGTATCAATATGAGAGCATGCATGTTTCCGTGCGTTGTGATTAATGGCTATTGTTGCGTGTATACTTTTTATATGAATGCTGTATGCTATTATTGTGTGTTGATCATGTGCAATTATTTCAGTTGGAATGTGATTTAATTTAATTTTTTGGTGTATTGTTGTGATATTTAACGACTACAGTGTCTCATAGGCCATATGACCGGGTACCTTTTACAATGTGTATATGTTTTTATGTATCGTATCTTATTTTAAAGAACGTGACACTTAACTAAAAAAGTACATGATATTTGACTGTACTGCCCAGGGTGAATCTGTAGCAATAATGCCGTAGCAACGTTCACACTTCGGCATAGGAAGTACGTACTGCCGTGTCTAGAAAGTTACGAAGATACGCTCTCACACAAATGTTACCCTAGTATTTGTATATTGAATGTTAGCTTCTAACATGTCCTCTTGAAATTTGATAAAACTTGGATGTATAAAATAGTTTTAAAGGAAATTACGTTAAACAAAACAATGGTAATCGTGGCTGTATGCCCTCATATAGAAAACACTTTTCCTGAAAAACATAATGAAAAGCTATGTTAAATTACAAATTATGCGAGTTAACAATCACTTTTCATAATAATCATTAAGAAAGCCATGTTTGATTAAAAAAAGTACACAATTACAATCGCACGTCGCCGGCATGTTGTGTTTAAGAAAAACTGGGGAGATACATCCAGGAAGTACATACAATGAGGCCTTGTGGGTAGTGTACTGCTATCAACAAATATATGCAGTTTACAACAAACTACACGTCACAGCTGTATATCTATCTGTGATAATACATACTGACATTAAAACGGTTAAACAATTTAAAATGTCATGCAAGGTTTTGTTTATGATGTTAATTTAACCAATTTGTATCATTTATTTTCATGAAAATATTTCTGCTTTGGCTAACACATGGAACATTACACAGTAATATCAACACATATTGAATAACATAAATATTGTAAATTACATTTTTCTCGGGTTAATTCAACCAAGGTAAATTAGTGACAAGAGATGACAGCTAACTAGGAGTTTGATGATGACACGAATCAATCAAGCAATCAGTTGACATTTACATCTTTTCTAAAAATCGATAAATCCAAACTGTTTTAAATTAAAGCATTATAAATATGAAGAATTAAGTTATTTTTTATTCCAAATGCAATGATCATGATATCATAGATCATTATTTTTTCGGCTTTGATATGTTTACGTTTATAGAAAAGTACAAAAACGTGCGTTATTCATTTTGTAAAGTGAGAGACTAACAAGAATGAATCATTCAACCAATGTGTTTGATAAATAAGATCATCGTTTACTGTATTGTCCAGTAGAAATTACATTTAGTATATCAAGCATATTCTTTTATCATTTTACCTTTAATGGGATAATTATGCAATGGACAACCTAACCAAAGTTAACTTCGGGAAATTGTCATTTATCTACTAATTTTGTCCACCTCTGTTGAGCTTAAGTTCCATTACAAAATAACTATTTATCTTTAAGAGCATAAATTTCATTCTTTAGTTATTTAATTTCCCACATAAAGTAGAAAGTAATAAAAAATTGTATCAAAATAACAACTTATCAAATAGTTTTATTCTCCTCTCTATACTTTCCCTCTTTGAATATCAAAAAATCTATTATCTATATAAGCTTTGTACCCTCATATTCAAGTTTCACTATTCAATTATTTAATTAAACACGTAATATAAAAAATATCATCCTGTTTTAGGGTACGAACTTTACGCTAACTCCACTAATCTGTACCCTTGGCTCAGAAGCAAGATTCGCTCGCGCGGCCCGACTTGGAATATAGCCAATCGAATCATTTCTCGCCACCTTCTCGATAAAAAATTCTACGAGAAAAGGATTTAAAAATATATATATTTGCGGCTCATCTAATATTCTTATTCTCCTCTATTAAACTTAAGTTGCACTCTTTGGTTATAACAAAAAATAAATAAAAGAAATAACAAATTATCTAATAAGGTTTTTTTCTCCTCCGAAAGAGATTACGTTTCACTCTTTAACCATTTTACCACACACAAAAAAACATGTATAGTTGTATCAAAATAAAAATGTATCGAATAATTTTTCTCTCCTCTATAAAGATTCAATTTTACTCTTTGGTTATCAAAATAACTATTTATCTATGTTTTGTTCTCTTCTTAAAAAGCTAAATTTTCACTCATTGGCTTACATTTGATTACAAACATAAAATATAAAATAATATTAAAAATGTATCAAAATAACAATTTATCTTAAAATGTTGTTCTCCTTCATCTAGCTAAAAGGGGCAGTAGCACGTTTTTAAGGGGAATATAAGGTGATGTCAGGAAAATGAAAATTGATGGTTCCAATTGAAAGACAATGTATATAAACTAAATGAAGCAGTAAAATTTAAAATATATATATAGTTTAGCCATGCGATTCCTTTTTCTAACAAAAACTTAATTAAAGGTGTTCACATAAAATGGCCGCCATTGGATTTTAAGTTAATATTTATACTTTGTCCTCTGACTATGGATGATTAATTAGTGTTATGCTATTTTTTGACACTATCAAAATAATACATTTAGCATTAACATACAATTATCAGTGGAAAGTTTAGAATATAAAATTTTCAAAAATCGTGCTACTGCCCCTTAAGTGTCACTCTTTGGTTATAGAAATAAAAATAACTCTACTAATTTTGTTCTACTCCCAAGAGCTTTACTCTCAATTATCGGCAATTTGATTACAAACATAAGTTATAGCATCACATAAATGCTGTATCAAATTTACAATTTATCATATAATGTTGTTCCTCCTATTGAGCTTAAATTTCATTCTTTGGTTATCAAAATAACTATTTATCTTAACTTTTGACTCTTAAGGACCTTAAGTTTATTATTTTACTACATACATATAACATATAATCATATAAAAACCGTATCAAATTTTACGTTTCACTATTTGGTTATCAAAATATCCATTTATCTAAGTTCTTGTCTTCCCATAAAGTGCTTGAGTTTCACTCTTTAGTTAATTCGTTAAACACATAAAATAAAAATGCTATAAACATTGTATCAAAATAACAATTAATCTAATATTTTGTCTCCTCCTAAAGAGCTTAAGTTTCACTCTTTGGTTATTTTATTGCCAGAGAGACCAGATGTGTGATTGTAACCAGCTGCCTCGGACTACTGACCACATCACCTGTGACACCCAACACCTTGACCAGAGGTCACTTTCCAACTGTCCAGTAGAGTCTCGTCCCCTACTCTGACGATACCATCATCGTAAGGTGCGCTACTGATATAGGAGTCTTCCATGTTTGAATCTATCTCACATGTTACACCCAGGACCTTGACCAGGGGTCATTTTCAAAGTGTCCAGTGGAATCTCGTCTCCCACTCTAGTGATACCGTGATCTAGATGGCTTCCATGCGTGAACCTATCTCACATGTTACACCCAGCACCTTGACCAGAGGTCACTGTCCCTCTGTCCAGCTAACACACCTTGTCCATGGTCCGTTAGACTAACATTTAGTCTCAGAAGTATTTTTTTCAATATTGACAATATTTTCAAACAAATCATGTATTATAACAAAATAGAGCCCTGAAGATGCTTCAACCTAAAGCTGAGCGATCTAGACTTGCTATACTTTTCTAGACTTGGTTGGTCATCAATTAAATAATTTTGCTTTAGGGTCTGGATGACAGACTAATGGTCCGTCTGACCAGTAGAGCCTCACCTCCCACTTGCTGACTTGAGCGATACCGTCAATGTCAGTTGTGATTGATCTAGGAGACTTCCATTCGACTCTCTCAAACTTGACGGATATATAATTTTCAGGTGTTGGCTTTCATGTTATCATTTACATTTTCACGTGTAGTAGCTAACGTGTGCCAGCTGAGGGATCATGTGACTTCAGGGCTATTCAAGTCCTGAGTATATGTTATGTGGTTATAGTTTAGAATTTTAGAAGTTAGTGTATTCAAGTAAAAGACAAATGTTATGGGTATTAATTTCCATTTTGTCACAGGTGATCTACAACAAGGAAGTTTTATATTTCACATTTATCTCATGAAATTTGGAATGGATCACTTTGTTTAAGGTATAATGATTTTTTATAGTTTATGTTGTTTATATGATAGTTGAATATTATCACTTCGAATAAATATGTCAGTAATTCTACACACAAAAGCTTAGTCATCATGTTTGCTCGAATAATCCTGTTGCTTTAAATTTACAATTATAATTGCATTTCCAGACAAATTTTGAAAAATATGCAATTTGAAATTACTGACCGAAAATCAAATTTGTATGAATCTAATTTCTTCCTTTATCATATGAAATATTCAAAGGTATGACTAACACGATAAACATATTTCTGACATGCAAAACGCTAGATTCTCCTTCAGGTGTTTGTGTCCTCTATTCCAACCTTTTTGATTGGTGTTAGAAATCACAGGGATTTACAGGGATTAAAATAAGTCCGAGGCAAAATATTTGATCAATGACAAATATGCATGTTTAACTTATTCATAATGCAGTAAGAAGTTTACATCGAAATATTATGGTTTATTGGTCTCTTTGAGCATCGATTTACTAATAAATTTCCAGAAAACTTGTCCAAAATTTTAAATATTACTACTAGTGCATCAGTTTAGTGTGTTTAGGTAGTGTTTAGGGTAGGTGAATGAGTATGTCTTTGAGCCGCCTAAACTAGGACTAATCCAGCTAAAAGTACAAAATATTCTTACTCTGACGAAATTCTACTGCAAAAACACCATTACTAACTACTACAGAAAGTGAGACTCAAATAAACACTCTCACTACTGTAAAATATTCAAATGTAGAAATGATGAGTTGGTAAAGTTATATTTAGGCTCTGATATAATTCGCAAAACTGTTATTTTATTAAATATAAAAAGGAGCCTCAGAGAATTGACTTTTTGAGATGTAGGTCATTCTGCATATCTAGACTTGCTCCTCAGGAGGTTTTGTTCTGTAAAAATGGTATTTGACTCCAGTCTGGGTGTAAGAATAGATGTCATGGTATGTTCTACAAGATTCAACCATTGACTACCTGTAATGTTGAACTAGGTTATTGTACTACGGCGGCATCTGACAGTGGAAGGTCGATACTCGTGCATTGCCTAAATCAATATTGACTTTCTATGCTCTTTTTCATTTTTAGTAACCAGTTTCATTACTAGTCCTTCCTAAGAGGTCAAGATTTTTTTTTTTTTGTATTGGTTCCATTGATTACACACATATACAGTTGTCGTGGTTTTACAACAAGAATAACAGATAGAGGCATGGACAGTTGTGATAAAAAAATAGGTACATCTATGTATATGTATTGGAATAATGTACTTCAGCAATCAGTCAAATTGGTCATGTAAGTACTGGTAAGAGAGGGTTCCATTTGCGAATAAAATTTTCTAAATCGTTATTCTTCTTTGAACTATATTTTGCAACAACAAAAAAATGTTTCGGAGTTATCAAATATAAGTTAAGTTTGGGAATTTTATCTTTTATACTGCATAAGTGAATATGTCTCTTTGCAGAGATAATGATATGATTCAGTAGTCTATTTTGATATAGGGTACCAAACCACACCATATATTTGGATAATATAATGTGGGAATATAATAAATTATTGTTAAGCCAAATTTGTAAATCATTCCAAAAAGTTTGGGCCACCTGACATTCCCAGTACACATGACAAAGGTTGTCATTTTCATCTTGACAAAAACAACACAAACTGTTATCAACCTTTTTCATTTAAGCAACTAATTTTTTTGTATAGATAATACCATGTAAAAACATTTATTGGAAGTATATTAGGTTTAATATCTTTTAACCCCTTTTTGTATACCGTAAATATATTTTTCCAATCAAAGTCAATTTCAGGGAATATATTTTGCCATTTATCATAAATGATTGACTGTTTTGCATTTTAAATGAGTTGGTCATAAAAAATCCTGCATCCTTTTGATCTTTTCAATAGATTCATCTGACAAAGGTTGATATTTAAATTCCTGATAGGGATAGAATGGCAATGTCTAATAGTGTTTTTCCATGATTCAGGTAATAAATGTAATAAATATTCCAGATCTAAGAAAGTACCTTTGATACAAAAATTTTCTTTTAAGGATTCTATTGATAATATTCCATTTTCATCACATAAGATTCTGATATTTATGATTCCTTTCTCTGCCCAATGCTTTATTAAGTGTTTTGGGTTTTTGAAATTGTGGTTGAACCACAGAGGTTGAGACAAAATTTCATCAATGTTGTCTGGGTCCACATCATGCTGTTGGTGCAAAAATGTCCATGCTTTTAGAACATCATGCCAAAAGGGGTTTTTAATTTTCAAAAATATTTGAGAATTTGCCCCAAATCTGAATATAGATTCTAAAGGTATTTTATGTGACCTCAGAAGATCAAACGGGCATGTGAGCCTTCTTTCATTTCAAATGATACTCAGTTTTGACGTTGTGCAGTGTTGAATGAGATTTTGTGCGAATTTGGTGTGCTTTTTGTTTTCACATATATTGAAAACTCGACTTATACGTTAAATAAGTAAATAAGTAAAACTCGTCATATGTGGCTATACCTTTTGAATTTAATTGTAACGCCTTCAACAATGATCATGTAAGCAGTCCCGTTAGGCCCAGGGAACTATTAAAACGGATGGCCCCCTTTGTGCATGTACGGGTATGTATTGATAGATAGGCTGTTCAAACGTGTATTTCACGTGAAAAGGAACGATTAAACAATCAATTTGGTAAGTCACTGAGGATATTTGAAGGTTGCATTAGATTTGATAAATTGACGTAAGTCAGTATATTTTTATGAAGGGGCATATATCTTTTTCAAATACGGGAATGTGTTGCCTCTCTATAAGTGTATATATATATATATGTATATATATGCAAGTGTATATCGAGCCCTGACTGTAAGGGAAGTAAAGTGTCCCTCTCTAATGCAGCGTGTGTAGAACTAGCCTTGACCCAGAGCAATGTCCCTGGTGTGGCGTCGTTCGCTATGGTGTCTGTGTTTACAAACACTCAGTTATGCAATCAAAAGTTACCACTGGACGGAAATAAACGTACGTCTAAAATAGCCTCCATTGTCGAAAAACGCTGGTCTTTGGAGGTTGCAGAGGGGCCAAGCGAGAGATTGCACCGCCTGACCGCCATGTTGGATTCGGCGTCACGGAGTTGACACGCCCGCGCGAGACGAGATTTAAACGTGGTTTGACGAGCAGTTGGCGTGACCCCGTGTTTGCTTTCTCCTGTAAAGCTGGTTAGAACGTGTATGATAAAACACAGATACTAAATACTCCAAATATTTGGACAAAGGTTTGTATATAAGTAGCCAAAACATTTGCCTAAATAACGAAGAAGTCAGACATGATATCTGGACTGTCTCCTCTATGAAATATGATTCCTATGAATATGACATCATTCCGGAATGTTTCTATATAAACAAACACATGGAACGCTCTCAAAGAACTTAGTAAACACCAATATTAAATAAATTAGAAGCAAAACACGTACCGTCATATTTCTATTCATTATTTTTTTACATAGTTCAAAAGATTATCTTTATTGTCTACATATCTTTCCGAAAATAAAGCATTTATAAGTCAGTAGTGATTCATTCAATTTATTTACCTCATTTTCTCACCTTCACGTTCTTGTTTTTAAAACAGGATGTTTCTTAAACTCCCCCCCCTGGTATAATCTACAGTACATGTAGTTTCTCCACAATGATATTTTAAGAACACAATGGTTTTATATGATTTATAAGTTCCGGTAGCATTTCTCTACGACTCATCATAAGATATATGCCTTTAATTAATTCAACGTTTTTTTTAGGAATAAGAGGTGACATCAGAAAATTGAAAATAAATGGTTCGAATTAAAAGACTACCCCCGGTATGTATTTAAACTAAATGAAGCAGTAATAAATCAAATATCTAGTGCAAAGTATAGCCTTGCGATTACTGTTCTTGCAGAAAATGAATTAAAGGTGTTCACGCAAATATGACCGCCAATGGACTTTATGTGAATCTTTATAATTTTTTCTCTGAGTATGGATGATTGGTTTGTAATTGTAAATGACACTATCAAAATAATACATTCATTTTTTCAAAAACAAACGTGCTACTGCCCCTTTAAGCTGTGGTGACGTAAACATTGATTTGGAAAAAGCTCGATATAATACTACCATTATGACATATTGATTGTTACCATGCAAGTAAATTAATTTATACATTCATATGAAATGAGTAATCTAAATGAAAATAAAATTTATCATTAAAAAGCAGTATCGTTGATTGATGTATACATGTACATGACACGATCTTGATATTGAATTTTCATCACTCATAAATTGAATTATTAAAGCTTTGATCGTAAAGAAGCAATAACGTTGAATGGTGTTACATACATCATACTATCGTCAATCTCCTCTTACTGTTCTTAGCGAGGCAATTCGTGTACATAATAGAATCCTATATTCAATTGAGAAAATAAAGGAAACCATTGATATTTACGATACAAAAATAACCTTTAATACCAACCCAGTTATCTGATTAAAGTATATGCCGCGAATTCTGTAATGTAAAAAATATAGATTTTTATTGAAACAAATTGAGAACACAAAATGATTCATTTAGATGCAGTGATCCGTCAATATACATTCGTCAATTGTAGAAGTCAATCAAGGGATTGGAAACGTTTTAGATTCATAACAAAGGAACTAGTTTCATTAACATGAATATTTATTTATGTAGAGTTAATAACTATATCTATTGAGGTTACAAATGTAAATCACAAAACGAAAAAAATGAGTGATAAGTTTTTGTCCAGGGGGGGAGGGGGATTAATTTCCTATGGGCAGAGACTTTTCCCAAAATAGTATTCCTCGCTCAGTGGGGGGGCCGAAGTTCATGCCCCCCCCCCCCCCCCCCCCCAACCAGGCCCCCCCGCTAACTACGGGCCTGCACTGTTCTGACTAACATTTAGTCTCATAAGTATTTTGTTTAAATATTTACGATATTTTAAAACAATCCATGTCTTATAACAAAATGGAGGTGTTTTTTACGCTGAGTGATCTAGACTTGCTATACTTTAGTAGACTTGGTTGGTCACCAATTAAATATTTTTTTCTTTATGACAGACTACTACTTAGTCTGTCATCCAGACCCTAAAGCAAAATATTCAATTGACGACAAACATAGTCTAGAAAATTATAGCAAGTCTAGATGCCTTAGCTTTAGAAATCAAGGCATTGCTTGGGCTCCTTGTTGTTTTACTATTTGTAATTTTAGTAAAATGTTGTTGATAATGGAAAAACTTATTTCTGACACTAAATGTTAGTCGAACTACTACTGTTCCATGCGACAAATAATATCAATAGTGTTGTCACCTGAAGTTTCCATTATAAAGGCACTGTTCTATTATTAGGTCGATATCTGTTGGATGTTCTACAATATATGTTAAACACAGCGACCTTCAGTTATCTGTAACATCGTGTTAATAGAATTAATAATTGTTGTTGTAACAGCTTGTCGACTCATTATAGCGCTGCCATAGAGCGGGACTCGCTATGATTTAGCAGATAAATGTCGCACACACCATCATTTGTTTCATCGGGGATTATTTTCCATGATTTAGAATGTCTAGATAACACATTTCATCAAATAATGTTTATATGCGCATGTAAATGTTAAACGTTGAATAAATATAGAAAACTACATTCATTATAAAAAGCATTTGGTATTTTTGTTAAAACTAGCAAATGCTTTGAATATTAATACTTTCAATATGAATAAGGTCATGATCAACATTTATTAAGTTTAAAAAAATTTGGAAACACTTTTCTATCTCATTATTTTATCTTGGTACTACATTTTGACATTCATAACCGTAAAACCTACAATAAGTCGGATACTAATAATTGGAATATAAATGTTTTGACAAACAAAACAAGAGTATCATGCATATTGTGAGTAATTATTTGGTAAAATGTTATTGAATTATTTTGCAAAAGTTGAAACTCTGTTTTTTTTCTGTAGTTGTATTCCGTAATCTGTCATCAAGACCCTAAAGCAAAATATTTCATTGATGACCAACCAAGTATAGCGAGTCTAGATCACTCATCTTTAAAACTAAAGCATCTTCTGGAATCCATTTTGTTATGATACATGAATCGTTTATAAATATTGTCAATATTGAAAAAAAATACTTCTGAGACTTAATGTTAGTCTACCAGTTTGATGGCAACACCCCAGCCAATGAGTTTGCTGCTAGCGTGTACACGGGTTTTAAAGGGGCAGTAGCACGTTTTTAGGTGAAATATAAGGTGATCTCAGGAAAATGAAAATTAATGGTTCCAATTGAAAGACAATGTATTTAAATTAAATGGAGCAGTAATAATTCAAATATATAACGTAAAGTTTAGCCATGCAATCCCTTTTTCTTTCACAAAATGAATTAAAGGTGTTCACATAAAATGGCCGCCAATGGATTTTATGTGAATCTTCATACTTTGTCCTCTGACTGTGGATGATTGGCTTGTGTAATGATAGTTTTGACACTGTCAAATTAATACATTTAGCATTATCTTGCAATTATATTTGAAAATTTTGAAATATAAAATTATCAAAAAACGTACTACTGCCCCTTTAAAAGAGCAGTATGACCATGTCGTTTCGAAACGAAATTCGAAAGGATATCAACTTTATGCATACTTCCCATTGACGATATGAAGACTTCTAGGAAAATTTCTCTTCTTTGCGACAACATCACTCACTCGCAACCTTTGACTACGTACACTAAAATTACCGCCCTTACAGGGTATTTTTGTTGAAATGAAATTCAAGA
This sequence comes from Steromphala cineraria, assembly GCA_916613615.1. Taxonomy (NCBI): domain Eukaryota; kingdom Metazoa; phylum Mollusca; class Gastropoda; order Trochida; family Trochidae; genus Steromphala; species Steromphala cineraria. Next base: position 55,813,019 of record OU744731.1, on the reverse strand, counting down.
GTATATACTGTTTTTATTATAAATGATTATTTCATTATTATTTCACAATTTTTCAAACAGGTTACTGAGGGTTGTATATTAGTATATTTGTATATGTATATCACTCATCCTCTTGAATTACTTTCCACAAAAATATACCCCGATTGGAGTGTCCCTTTAAGGAGATTTTTATTAAATACCTAGGTCTTTACCTTTAACTACGAACTTGTCTAGAAAGGCCACACGGGGGAACAACCAAAAGTGGCCTTAATATGGAGGTGGCTTTTCTAGAGAGGAATAGAATAGTAAAATTATAGACTCTATCGGGGTATCCCCTTAGACACCGGCTGAATTAAATTCGAAACCCGAAAGAGACAATATTTTTACAGTTGTATTTCTCGGAGCACATCAGATTTTAATGAGACTTTTCTTTCATTAGACTACGTAGAATTATCAGCCGCCGATGGTCTATTTTACTACGAAAAAGAACAGGAGAAAGGTTTTCCTAAGGTCGGTATATGGGACTGTTTATCGATTTTGTTTGTGTTTCTTATGAATAAACAAAGTTCACAATGAGCCTGTCGTCACACACGAATAATCTATTATTAAGACCACAGGGCGAGTTTAGAAGGGCCTCATAAGATTTTATATTACGTTATACTTTCTTTAAAAAACAATAACATCTATGTTGGCTTCATTTATTTATATCATATGGTAGATATATTTGAGTCTCAAATTATTGAAAAGAAAGTAGAATAAGCCTATCAGTCACCTTGTCGAATGATATTCAATGAAATCGAAACAAAGCCATGAACATATGAGAAACTGTAAAGCAAAACCAAAAACAAACAAAACAAAAACCATGTGACGCAAATGGCCATACACGCACTTGGTACTGAATGATTATAATGACACAACACTGATTAATCTAAATGATCACCATATACAAATGTAAAGAAATATGATTATTGCATATATCATATTATTGTTATAACACTGTAACTGACCATAGCAACGGAAAAGTCATAATGTGAAATGCTTAACCAGAATGAAATAGTCATGTCACAATATTGGGTAGAACAACTGTCAAACAACTTTAAAATACCAATTCATTGGTGTGGTCAAATGCACTGAGGTTTAAAAGAAACTTTACACCACCGTTTTCATCGATTTCTTAAATACTTTAGAGTAATTAGATGCAGTTGATTATCGCATGATCACAATAACACCTAGAAGAAGAGAAGAAGAATATATTTTATTTACGTGTCACATGTTTTTAAAACATTTGAAACATTCACAGAATCAATTTTAAAAATAACATCCAGCCTTAAAAGGCTTATGAGACACGAGATTCGTTGACAATCTAAAATCATGAGATAAAAATTTATATACATTGTTAAAATGGTGTGGAAACAGTCACATAGGTGCTAATAATACAAGCGAAAACTACATGTTGGATCTTTTACGTCTATTAAACATTTTGTTTATCATGGCAGAAAGAGATATTAAAACATTGTCATTTAACATTAAATATACAAATTGGTCAACTGGCGAAAGCTGGGCAAATTGAGGGTCTCTGCTATTTATATAATTCCAAAAAATCGTACCTTAAATCACATATATGCAGAAGTTTGAACTTTTGTCGTGTTATGTTTCTGGTTTATAAACAAGATATGTTTAATGTAGGAACCAACATGACCCCCAACATGTTTATAATTTATTTATTGATATTATCTTATATGTCTATAAACAGTAGTGTTTATTTTTATGTAAAACAAATTTGAAAAAAATCGAAAACCACACAGAGTATTCTTTTACTGATGAGTAATCTCCTTCACTTGTCAATTTTTGAGGACGACGTCGAAAACTTTTGATAGATGTATTCGAAAATCATATACATGATAAAACCATCTAAGGTTTCTAAAGTTTCTTCTGTGTTCATGTTATAATGATAATGGAATCGTTATAATTCATGGTGAAGCACGTTATATCGTTTCCAAATATAGACATATAACGTTGTTTAATTTGCTGGATTCTCTACACTAATATCTATTGTCATATAAAGCTATAACGATTAGAGACAAAACCATAAGGTTATAAAGATAAAGGCACATTCATACGGTTAAATATACAACTAGTGTTATAACTTATAAGTATACATATGAATGATGGACCACTTAAATTGGAAGTTCTATACTATGAAAACGTCATGCCGTGTAGTGACAACAACGAATGGTATAGTCATATTATGTAACTAAATGTTAAAGGGGCAGTAGCACGTTTTTAGGGGGAATATAAGGTAGTGTCAGGAAAATGAAAATTAATGGTTCCAATGGAAAGACAATGTATTTAAACCAATTGGAGCAGTAATAATTCAAATATATAGTGTTAAGTTTAGCCATGCGGTTCCTTTTTCGTACACAAAATGAATTGAAGGTGTTCACACAAAATGGCCACCAATGGATTTTATGTGAATCTTCATACTTTGTCCTCTGACTATGGATGATTGGCTTGTGTAATGATAGTTTTGACACTGTCAAAATAATACATTTAGCATAAGCTTGCAATTATCAGTGAAAATTTAAAAAAATAAAATTATCAAAAAACGTGCTACTGCCCCTTTAGTGGGAAGAAACATGTATATGGAAATGTGATAAGGGTATCATCATTTGGTGTAACACATGTGTCAGAATATTTATATGCTCATATAGTGTATTGATTCAATACAATAACAAATATTAACACCAGAAAATATATTTGAAAAAGTGTCAAAACTAAAACTATAATCATACAGTGAGTGTACTTTGATTTGTGGTTTGAGGTCATATATCACAGCGATTTGTCGTATTTTTTCATTGCATCATCTTATTGTAAGGTTATCAATGACATGAAGGCTGATCTTACTACTTAAACTGTTATAAAATGATTTTGGATGACAAAAAAACCCTATTATCTTATTTGATATCTTTTCCAGGTTCACAAGTACTAGATATTCAAGGATTACTATACGAGTTTCCATGTCATATGATGTATTTAACACGAGTGCCTTAATATTAGTATTTGCTGAGCAAGAGCGAGATGATATTAAGGGAAAATGTTAACATAATGGGTCATCGACACGATTATGATATTCTGTTTAAATAAGTATCTATTATATAGGGTGACAACCCAGTCTGATTACACTATATCCATTACGAATAGTACCCAAATGGTATGAAGAGTTACATGTTACTTCAAATATTTGCGAGCTCTGATTATGCAGTTTTTGCATGTTTTTATAGATATTAATGAGCTTAGGGCCATGAACTCCTTTCAAATTTTATTGTAGATTTCTTAAAGTCAATGTTCTTGTTATTTCTGAATCACAATAACCAACATTTGGAGCCGTGTACTTTTGCAATAGTGATGGGTTATCTCCCCTGATCATCGTCCTTGACCCCTGTTCATTGTCATGTTCATATCTCTGATACGAGATCGCAAGTTCCGATACATAACAAGGTCATATAGCCATGTGTTGTCGAGCTGACTGACAGGTATTTGGCTGCACTGACACGGCGAGACGTTTGTGGTAAACAATTCCACTTTTCATGTTATTTAAGTTAGGATGATTGATTCTAACTTGCTTATTACTTTGGTAGGGGTTGGGACAACAAATCCCTTTCATGATATGACTTATATATGAGATAATTCATCAATGTATCTTACCATATCATGATAGTATACTTTTTGTATGATCAATATTTCTTTTCAAATGATTTTGGTATACGTTTTGAATGAGCAATTCCTTTTGTTCCCATAACGTTGGCATAAGTTAGTGGTGATAAATTTTATATCATTTCGATATTTGATGATCAGTTTCTATCATGTTAATTTGGTTTATGTTTTGGATTAACAACTTCTCTTTTCATTCCATTTTACTTTACGTCATGATTGATGAATTACTCAGTTCATTGTATGATGGTGTACTTTTGGATTGATTAATTTTGATTTTAATTTTATGATGGTATACGTTTTGAATGATCGATTTTGCTTTTCATTTAATGATGGTATACGTTTGCAATGATCAATTTTGCTTTTCATTTAATGATGATATACGTTTGGTATGATCAAATTTGCTTTTCATGTAATGATGGTATACGTTTGGAATGATCAAGTTTGCTTTTCATTTAATGATGGTATACGTTTGGAATGATCAATTTTGCTTTTCATTTAATGATGGTATACGTTTGGAATGATTTATATTTCTTTTCATTTTACGATGGTGTATTTTTGGAATGATTAATGTTTCTTTTCATTTTACGATGGTGTATTTTGGAATGATCGACTTTGCTTTTCATTTTATGATGTTATACGTTTGGAATAATCGATTATGCTTTTCATTTAATGATGTTATACGTTTTGAATGATAAATTATGCTTTTCATTTAATGATGGTGAACGTTTGGAATGATCAATTTTGCTTTTCATTTAATGATGGTAAACGTTTGGAATGATCAATTTTGCTTTTCATTTAATGATGGTATACGTTTGGAATGATCAATTTTGCTTTTCATTTAATGATGGTATACGTTTGGAATGATCAATTTTGCTTTTCATTTTATGATGTTATACGTTTGGAATGATAAATTATGCTTTTCATTTAATGATGGTGAACGTTTGGAATGATCAATTTTGCTTTTCATTTAATGATGGTAAACGTTTGGAATGATCAATTTTGCTTTTCATTTAATGATGGTATACGTTTGGAATGATCAATTTTGCTTTTCATTAAATGATGGTATACGTTTGGAATGATTAATATTTCTTTTTATTTTACGATGGTGTATTTTTGGAATGATTAATGTTTCTTTCCATTTTACGATGGTGTATTTTGGAATGATCGACTTTGCTTTTCATTTTATGATGTTATACGTTTGGAATAATCGATTTTGCTTTTCATTTAATGATGTTATACGTTTTGAATGATAAATTATGCTTTTCATTTAATGATGGTGAACGTTTGGAATGATCAATTTTGCTTTTCATTTAATGATGGTAAACGTTTGGAATGATCAATTTTGCTTTTCATTTAATGATGGTAAACGTTTGGAATGATCAATTTTGCTTTTCATTTAATGATGGTATACGTTTGGAATGATCAATTTTGCTTTTCATTTTATGATGTTATACGTTTGGAATGATCAATTTTGCTTTTCATTTAATGATGTTATACGTTTGTAATGATCTCATTTAATGATGGTAAACGTTGGGAATGTTCAATTTTGCTTTTCATTTAATGATGGTTTACGTTTGGAATGATCAATTTTGCTTTTCATTTTATGATGGTATACGTTTGGAATAATCAGCTTTTCTTTTCATAGTTTTTTTGGTATACGAATGTGACGATCTATTCCTTTTTCTTATTAGTGTTGATACACATTTCTTTTGCGAAGTAGTTTATAAGGGTTGCAAATTTCATGAAGATGTGCAACATTGCAAACTATACCAGTATTCAATTCCATTCAGGGATCTGAAATGAAGGTATCCGTAACGAGAACAAATCTTGATTTGGATGCAGTTGTTATCAGACGCATTTACAAGTACCGGTATGTGCGTTGGTTTGATTTTGTATGTTAAAACGTGGAGGTACACAGCGGCAAGTTGTTAAGATAGAAAAGCAGAACAAAATAATTTCATTTCAAACGAGCAGGGAGAAAACAAGGACATATTACAGGCTCCTTTTGGAAGTTGTAATGAAGAAGGCGAACATACATGGGTTTCACTGCGAATGTTTGAAGTAGGAACAATACATTTTGGTATGTAGGATAAAACTGTTGTGATAATAAACCCGACTTTTAACCTATAATCTTTTTATATTTCAAGCTAACATAATGATATCGTTGGGATAATGAACCCTACTTTTAATCTACCATCTATTTATATTTCAAGGTTACATAATGATATCGTTGGGATAATGAACCCTACTTTTAACCTACAATCTATTTATATTTCAAGGTTACATAATGATATCTTTGTTACAACGGTGATACGCTCGATTTTTAATCTGTGTATTTTTTCTAACCTTCTTTCTTCAAAATAATAACTTAGTAACAATAATGATACATTCATTCAACTTTTAATCTATTTATTTTTTCTAACCTTCTTTCTTCAAAATGATAACTTAGTAACAATAGTGATACATTCAACTTTTAATCTATGTATTTTTTCTAACCTTCTCTCTAAAAAATAGTATCTTTGTACCGATGTTGTGTAACTTGCTTTGGGCGTTTTATATTACCTACTTTAACCCCTTATATCTCCCTACAAAAGGATATGCATGAGGTAATATCCTCGTAACTCTCCATTTCTTGAAAATAATACTAATGTAGCTGAGACCCAAAAATGTCAATTTCTTTAAGAAATGGAGAGTAAGGAGGATATTACCTGACTAAATTACACTTATCTAAATGGTTATTCAACTACATACCTTAAACACCAAATAAATATGAAATATAGAGTTGAATTATCAGAGTATGTTGACGTCACAAGAATAATCTAACTCTGTTCCGCTTCGGATCAAGAGGTCCGTGGTTCGAATCCCGCCAGGGGCTCGGCAAGTTTGTCTGCAGAACTGTTCTACACGCAGTCAGGTTTGGGTGCAATGCTACACTGAATTTCAGCGCAGGACCACCCATGGTTCGCTAGTTCCAGCCGATGCTTGCAGGTTTCATTGCAATACGCGGGCTTTCTCCCTGCAATAATAATAGCAGCCGCGATATAAATGAAATACTCTTGAAAGAGGCGATAAACCCCATATCACCTCACCTCACCTACATTGTAACTCTGTTTCAGTCGAGATGAGCTGGGGACGACTGTTCAGGCTCCTGCTCTTTGTTGGTTCCTGCTGTCTGGTCTCCATCGCCTTGTACTTCAGTGCGTACCTCTTGTCTCACTTCGAGATATTTAATTTCTCTAGGACAAAATCCAAGAAACTTTAAATACTTCTGAACATTTTATTATTTAGCTGATGCTGATATTTTTGCCTTCAAGGAACAGTATCATGTTCTTTAGGAACAGTATCATGTTCTTTAGGATTTTTTCAACATTTCCCAAATAGATGTACGTTAAGGGACGTTTTAAAGGACGCGAAAATCAGCCAATGAAAAAAGAACTGGCTGATCCCTTTGAATCGGACAATCTAGTTAATACAAGCTGTTAAAATCGGTCAATCGACTTAAAACTAGCTGTAATGTTTATTTCCAATAAGTCATACATTAAATCGTTGATATTTATGCTCATAATGTGTAAAATGCAATATAAATCCTAACGACGCCCGATTCAAAGAGATCAGCCAGTTCTTTTTCCATTGGTTGATTTCCGCGCATGCGCGACACGGACCATGTGGGTTAGTAGCTAGATGTAACGTTAGGACTAAGGGGACGACAACATTACAGCTAGTTTTAACTAGATTGGTATAGATACTTCTTTATCAGAGGACAATATTGGTAGTGTTTGGCAAATATGATTCCTGAAAACTCACGACTCTTTAACGGATCTTGATAATAAGTGCATCATTTAAAACGCCAAGAGAAAGTCCAGGAAAATACGTGTATTTTGCTGAAGTAGAAACCTCTCCTTACCGGGACAGTGTTAAATTATTTGGGTCAAATGAAATGTACAAGTACAAGAACACGTTATTTCCAACTGTATCAGCTATTTGCAGATGTCATCAGATATCAAAACATAGAATACAAGTCATTTCCATATAATGCATAACTGAAAGGGAATATAGAACTGTATCAGTTATTTGCAGATGTCATCAGATATCAAAACATAGAATACAATTTATTTCCATATAATGCTTAACTGAAAGGGAATATAGAACTGTATCAGTTATTTGCAGATGTCATCAGATATCAAAACATAGACTACAAGTTATTTCCATATAATGCATTTCTGAAAGGGAATATAGAACTGTATCAGTTATTTGCAGATGTCATCAGATATTCGATACAGAGTCTTATTCAACGAAGAAACGCCTGGACTCTGAGGGACACCCCTTACAAAGCAGATACAATGTTGAAGAACAAGAGATTACACAGTATCCTCGTAGCCTACTTTAGAAGTGGTTCCACATTCACCGGCAGCATGTTCGATGCCAACGATGATGTGTTTTATTCCTTTGAACCCTTGCATCCAATCCAGAAGTTTAGCTTTAAGGGTCAAATCACAATGTCTTATCTCAATGGAACTGAAAGGTAAGTATATGTTCTCTGGTGAAGACTATGATCTGCATAAGTAATAATTGTATAGGTTTTCTCAGTAAATCAGTCAAAGCCTAATACATCATGGCTACAATCTTGAAGACTGACAAATAGTTAACCTTTGTTAAATTCAAAATGTGAATAAGTTGAATATTTTTTAATGTTCGTGGTTTTCCAAGTTCTTTTATTTGACATATTATATCTAGAGCAACAAACACTCTTGAAGAGCAATTGTCGCTTTCAAATTTAATATTATTCAAATGAGCAAATGATTTCAACATGCCTGTATTTATACACATTGCTAATCAAAGGATGCCATTCAATAATATATCAAAACTTTGTAATGAGCAAACAAAAAGGTTGGTTTGAAGTTACAACACGCAGGTTAAAATTATTGCATACTTATACATAAGATTATTATTTCAGGCAAATCAGCACAAGTCTTGCGAGAAGAGAGACGATTGAAAATATCCTACAATGCAGACTTTCTCAGTTAAGCATCAGAGTCCTAAAAGCAACGTTCTGGGAGATTCCCAGATCATCCAAAACCTACTGGCAGTGTAGAAAACATCCTCGTACAACACTGAGGAACTGTGTGAGATATTTTGAAGAGCTCTGTTTAAAGACAAGTGTAATTGTTATTAAGACAATCCGGTTTCAAATGGAAGAAATCCATGACATGCTAGATAGAGACAATTCTCTGAAGGTTGTGCATCTAGTCCGCGACCCCAGACCTGCCCTCTATAGTATACAGAGATGGGGGTTTATAAAAGACTCTCTCCAGGAACGCGCCGCTGAATATTGTTCTCGGATATACAACGACACCCTTGTTGAAAAACAGTTATTCAAATACCATGCCGGGAAGGTGAAATTGGTTTTCTATGAGGACATAACGGTTGAAACGAAAAGTGTTGTGAAAGATATTTACGTATTCGTTGGTCTGCCTTTTACCTGGGAAATTGAGGAACATATAAATAAGCTTGGTGCGCATGACAATAACAATTGTTTCCTGTGTTTAGGAAGAACTAATGCTTCATACCAGCTGTACAAATGGAGGATAATGATGCCCTTCAAGGATGTTAAGGTCATCGACAGCAAATGTGGGATGCTTTATGATGTGCTAGGCTATAAACCTGCAAGAAGTGAAATTCTCCTCCGTGACCTGACACACCCATTACGAGTATCTAAAATAATTGAAGCATGACGTCTTTGAGTTGGATTTTAGATGTTGAAAGTCAAACAAGGACAATATTTATGGATGACAACTTCTTTATTCATAGACGTTTCGATACAGATTCTTGTATCGTTATCAAGCATGAATTAAAGAGCACATGAGGTATACAAACAGTATACTTGAGAGCATACAGTATCTTTATCTTTATACTTGTATATATACAAGAATCTGTATAGAAACGTCACACTCTATGAATGAAGAAGTTGTCATCCTTAAATATTCCTTATTTTTTAAGCATGATTAAAACTTTTTGCGTTCAACTATGATTTAAGACCTCAGTATGGGTTCATACCATGTCATTATGTCGATATATGACTTGTGACCTTGACTTAAGTTTCAGACGTTTATCTATTACAGAACAACCCTTATTGAGGTCATCTTGCCAGAATGAGTCACTTTTTTTTTATGCATGGTTGAATATTTTGAGTTCATCTTAGTTGTTCAGATGCACTATGATTGTAGACCGGTGTATGTAATAGATATACCCACACTTCCCGAGGTGTATACCTACAGTTAGAATAAAGGAAACCATAGCAACGAGACCGGAAGTGGGGTATAAGGGTTGATACCCTACCCATGTTGATACTTAACTTATAACTGGGACTTAACTTTCAGAGGTTTATCTGCACAGGAACCCGATATCGTAAATAAAATGTAGGTAAAACGTAGATAAGAAAGACCCACCCCTCTATATAATTGTATAGAGGGGTGGGTCTTTCTTATTTACGTTTTACCTACATTTTATGTACGATATCGGGTTCCTGTGATTATCTGTGATAGCTTTATGATAATATCCTATTAGAATATACTGCATAAACTCCTTGTGTTTGAACACTTCACGACACAGACATTTAAGTCATTTCATTAAATGTTACATGCATTACAGGTGTATCAGTTTGTGAACTTAATATACAACCATTGGTAGCAATCAGTGTTCACTGTGTTAATGTGTTAATGCTTAGCAATCCGTCTTCTCTATAAAGACAAGAATTTCTACATATGTGTCAAGAACCACAAAGTTGGTTTTAGATGTTGGATTATATTTGTTTCAAAATAATTGAAGGTACTGTAAGTTTCATCTCTAGTAAAAACAAAAATACCCATCTTATGTTCACAATTATATCAAAATGTTTAATTCAATAATGAACTAAAATATTTCACGGAGTAAAACTTATAATATTACGTTGCTGCTGGTAAATTTTAATAAATCTTAAATAAATTGATATACAGTTGTAACTGGTAAAGTATCAATTTCACGGGACCATGAAACAGTTTTTTCTTATCCAACATCAATGCAGTTTTAAAGCAACTGGACAGAAGAACATACATATTCATTTACCATTCCAAATCAAAACTCTTCAAGATTTTACTAAACAAGTTTTAACTGAATTTGATTTCCCATACCATTTTCCTTTCCTGAATCATCACAGCTGCATATTCCGTGATTTAAGGAAAGATACAAGTTTAAGGTGGCCATTGGTCTCTGCTAATTGAAGAGGTGTATTCCCAGCGTTGTTTTTCATCTTCTCAGCTCCCATCAGTTCCTCAAGAGTGACCAGGTACTTGACAATATGTAGATGACCAGCCAGACAGGCGATATGGAGGACTGTCTGACCATCATCATCAGTAGCTAGTGTAGCCTTGTGTCGTTTGAGGAGAAACCTAACAACATTCACATGATTGTGTTTCACAGCACACATCAAAGGAGTTCTGCCCAGAGCCTCAATCTTCTCAATGTTGTCTTTGTTGAGTAAGTAAACGTACCTCACCATGCCCAAATGACCACGAGAACAGGCCACATGCAGGATGGTATTGCCAGCACCATCCACCTTGTTGGTATCCGCTCCTCTCCTTCTTAACAGCTTCACAACAGCTTTGTGACCGTACTTAACAGCTATCATCAGAGGGGTCCTCCCAAGATGCCCTCTTCGGTCTACTTCAACTGTTGAGTTCAAAACCTTATTTACACTCTTAATGTCCCCGTCAATACAGGCGAAATGAAGGACGTTATTGTTCATGTTATCAACCATGCTGACATTAGCTCCTCTTTCCATCAACAGATTCACAACCGCTCTTTCCATCAACAGATTCATAACCGCTCTGGAATCACGTTCCAAAACATTCATAAGCGGTGTCCTACCATTCTGTCCTCTGGCATTAATATCGATGGTTTTAAGTGATAGAATAAGCTCTACCATCTGGAATCGTACTACGTCTGATCCACAGGCACCGTGAAGGATAGTGTCGTTGTTGTCATCCACTATATCCAGTTTAGCCCCTCTCTTCAACAAGAACCTGAACACCGCGATGCTGGCAGCAATGGCACTGCTCATGAGGGGAGATCCACCATTCTTTCCTTTTGTCTCAATATTGAAGTTATGGTCATCCAACAACTTCTTTACAATGTAAATGCTATTACCCCAACATGCATAATGTAAGACAGTGTCGTGCATCTCATCTTTAGCTGACAAATCACACTTTTTTCGCACAAGAAGATCAAACATCTTCCTCTGATTGTAACGTGCTGCTTTCATGACAGCTGTGACTCCCCACTCCCTCGGACAGTTGACGTCCACCTTTCCCCGAGACAGGAGTTTCCTCACATCCGAGACCCATCCCGCTCTGCTGGCTTTCAACAGGGTTAACACGTGGGCAGGGGGACAGGCACGCCCCCTCTTACTCGTAGCAGCTGTTGAGAACAATGTTACATAATTACCCTGTAACAAAATGTCAACAATCAAATAAATTCATTCAACCGCCCCATCATTCTCACAAGTATTAGTGCAACTTCCCCACAGAGACAGTTCATTTTGTTTTGGACATGGATATATGATATTGAGAACATTAGGTTTTCTGTAAATACTTCGTTAATGCATTCTTATTACTACAACTTCAAAAACTGAGATTAGCATATGTGACCTTACCATTGGCCAAAATATCATTAACAAGAAACTTGGGCATATTGTTTACTATTTAGCATATTTAGTGTTTATGAGCTAACGCAGTTTTTTAAAGATAGGAATGCACGAATTCACCAGACATCTAAAAAATAATAAGACTCAGGAACATACAAACTAAAGGTGAAGGGGCAAGTGATTAAACGCCCCAATACCAAAGGTGATATAAGCTGGTAAAGTTGTTTCAATAGTTTATCCTAGCCGGGTTTGGTATTTCGATCCTATAACGTGAAAAGGGGAAGACCAGGCATTTTATGGATTGTCAGCTTCTTTATGGTAGAACATTAAAATAAAGAAGTTGATCATCCATAAAGTTTCTTGTCTCCTTTATATTACCAACTTGGAAAATGTCTCTCAAACAACATAACGTAAACATACTCTTTTAAAATTCGCTTGTACCAACACATTTCAATCAACTCTCAATTAACGAAGATGCAGTGTGTCAGATTTGAAATCATTTATTCTTTCTCTGAAAATGCAAGCTTAGATCAAAGCGAAGTGAGATAAACAACGATATTGCCCGAGCCTACCATAGAGCCAGGGTTTAGTGGTTAATATCACTCTAACCTTTACTATTGGTTATCGAGGATGTTTTGATAAATGTTTCTCCACCAAATTTTACCAAAATAATGATTAAAGATATCAAGTTTGTGTTAGCAGAGAACTAACAGGGTGATTAGGGAATTATGTTCGATGAATAGATAATGATATTCAGAAATGATTTCTCACTATTTATATTCAATATTCCAAAACTGCAGTGTTAACTAACGGTATACCATTTTCAATTAACTTATTTAGAAACTTTCAACGAATGTCTTTTTTTCCAAGCATTGTTTATAGAAGTAGATGTAAACAAGATACTTACCTTTGTATGTGAAATACTTGGTTATTTTTTCATCTTTCATGGTGGATCTTCTTAAGATGTCCATTTCCTGAGACTTGTCGTTGCCACAAGTCGGTGCTGCATCTGATTTGCTTGGAGCATTTCCAGAAAGATTCAAACCAGCTGTGACGTTCAGTCGACACATTAACTCAACCACATCAAACATGTGAGTGATACATTTGCTTTCTTTCTGACAAACTTGTTCGCACATTCTTGGTCCATAAGGTTGAAATAGTTTCTGGTCAGAAGCAAGACAGCTTACTTTTGTCAGAACTACATACCTTACGATGAAAATCCAAAGCATTGTGCTCTTTATCATATTCCAGACAATGTATCTGGCAACGATTATCATAGGGTTTTACTTAGAGAAATAGGTACAGTAAACATTGTTTATAGTTTAACAGGGATCGATATTTCCTAGACATGTGTTTCTCTTTAGGATCTGTAAAAATCTTTATCTACTTATATTTAATTTTGTACAGAGTTACACGTGAGGGATAGCGGTAAGAAACTCTTTACATAGGGATTTTAAATGTCAGTCAGTTGATTCATATATTCTGTATAACATTGATACTGTCTGTGTCTATCTTTTCATAAAAAAACACCTTTTTCAACCAATTAACAATAAAAGATCAAAATTGATTTACGATAAACATCTAATTTGATATCTCTACCACAAAAAGACATTATTGTTAAATGTGAATTAATTACTTTTGTGAACACTGTAGAGTAAAGTTATTCTTCGTATAAAAGACACAAGACCAGAAAAGCATTCAAACATGAAATTATTTAGAAATTCTTGTTTCAGACAAGCACATATGGTCATTGGTATTTTATGGCGTGGTTTTAACCAGGTTTATTATATCGAATATCATGAGTAAAGTTAAATTATGAACCTTAAGTGACGTCACTATTTTCAAGTTGAGTCCCTCAGATGCAGTTGGTAATCTTGATATTTACCCTGCGGGATAGGGCATTATTGTAATATATGCCTCTTCAAATACTTAAAAAGAATTGGTGTTTATTTGTTATTTTAAAGTGTAATCTTTGCTATCACATTTGAAAAATAACTAAAAAAGATGATAATGACCTGATAATTGTTTTGGCAGTTTTCCGTTTCGGACCCGTTCAAATCACATCCCCAGGCGTTGAACCCTATACGCTTTGACCGCTGCGCTATTTCAGCAGCGCTGATAGTTGTTAGATCCTTTTTTTTTAACAAAGGTCTGATATCCTCCTAAAATCATATTTTCATCTTATTTTATCCAGAAGCAAAAGACCTGGAAGCTGAAATGTGCTGTAAAGACTCCTAAGATAAGGGGGTTATAATTGAGTGAATGTTGTAACCTATGAAGGACCAAAGGGACCATTGCCCAAAGTCCTACTTTTATCTCCCACACAACAAGCTAAATCCCTAGATCAGTAATGTTGTATATAGGCTGAAGGAAGTTATAAATTGTACATTTGGTGACCCTTGTTAACCCTTAAAAACCGCCACAGATGCAACGCCTGAAACATATATTTTCGTCTTCATGAAGGAAAATGGGGATTCATACTTGTAGATTCCCTGAACTTTGCCACGCCCTTAGAACATGAATTCATTTATTTCTCCGGAAACACAAAGCCTTATTAGCTTCAATCTACTTTAAAGGGGCAGTAGCACGTTTTTTGATAATTTTACATTTTAAACATTTCACTTATAATTGTAAGTAAATGCTAAATGTATCATATTGACAGTGTCAACTATCTCATTACACAAACCAATCACCCATAGTCAGAGGACAAAGTATGAGGCTTCACATAAAATCCATTGGCGGCCATTTTTTTGTGAACACCTTTAATCAATTTTTGTAAGAAAAATTAATCTCATGGCTGAACTTTACGTTATATATTTGAATTATTACTGCTTCATTTAGTTTGAATACATTGTCTTTCAATTGGAACAATTTATTTTCATTTTCCTGACATCACCTGATATTCCCCCTAAAAACGTGCTACTGCCCCTTTAAAGACCTCATGGATTATAATCATACTTCCTGTTATATCCGATAAATCCGAAAAAAGAAACAGATAGGCCACACCCTAAAAATATGAATATGAACTCCGTAGATCTTTAGAACAGAAAGCTCTATTTTTACCCATGACACGAGAAATTAAACCTAGTTAAACCTCTTTTTGCCATGACTAAAGGGCCCTTCCATCAAAATAACACCAACGAAGGGGGCGGCCTTAAAATCTCTCTTACTGTAGAGCACGTTGTAGTTACCGACTGGTCAATAATGATGTTTATGAAGACTCATTTGATTATAATACAAGTCGAGGATGGTGAATACTTTACACACCATCTCAACTCTATGTCAACTCACACTGAAAATGAAATTGCTTTTGATAATGCAGATATACCCAATGCATTTCTTCCTTGTAAATCGTAACGTTGTCGGTAAGGGGTTAATTGATAAATCTTTCAAATCGGAACTATAAACTTTGTTGCATATGCACCTCTTGTAAAACACAAATTTAAGTAATAGGCCTACATATTACACCAAACATTTATATAAATGATCAATGTATTAAAGGGGCAGTAGCACGTTTTTTGATAATTTTATGATTTGAATTTCTCACTGATAATTGTAAGTGAATGCTAAATATATTATTTTGACAGTATAAAAAATCTCATTACACAAGCCAATCATCCATTCTCAGAGGACAACGAATGAAGATTCACATAAAATCCATTGGCGGCCATTTTTTTGTGAACACCTTTAATTAATTTTTTGTGAGAAAAAGAATCGCATGGCTAAACTTAACATTATATATTGGAATTATTACTGCTCCATTTAGTTCAAATACATTGTCTCTCAATTGGAACAATTAATTCTCATTTTCCTGACATCACCTTATATTCCCCCTAAAACGTCCTACTGCCCCTTTAAATGCTATCAAGATTTACTTTAAAATTGTACCTTTTTGACTAAAATTAAGTTTTTTGAAAGAACGGAAAGGCATTTTATGTTAAAAAAAATAAATTCAAAATTAATTGTTACATTTGAAATCATGAAAATTTGAACATAGATTTTATTCAATATACTGCAATAACATTGAAATACATGAGCTGTATATTGGGATATGATACAATATAAATTTTGCTGCAATATAGTGTTAGCAGAATTATTAATAGAGAAACTGACTGACTACCTAAGGTGCTGACAATTCAAAGTCCTATCATGTATGATAAAAACTATATTTGTGTATGAATGTCAACTAGGGATCACAAGTGTTATTTTTTATTTAAAAAAATCCAAATTTTATTGTCTAGTTTTATCAAAACTGACAATAATAATTTGTGGGCCAAATTTAAGTTTTCTCACATATTTCCTGATTTTTCATAATTTTTGCTTGTAAGGGATTTTTTATTCGATTAGATAGTCAACATAAAACCATTGTTTTATCTGGACTGGTCAATACATGCAATTAATCAAAATATTTCAAGAGCATCCAATTTCATTTTTCAAAATAAGGAGTGCTTTAGTAAATTCTGTGTATATACATCGATGATTGATGCAATTTAATGAATCATAAAAATGAGAAATGTTCAACATGTTCAAGTTGATATGAAATCTGAGGTCATAGTAAGCAGAGACAGACGTCGGAACAGAAAACATTTCCTAATAGAAAAATGGTCTTGAGAGACAAGTGTACAGAGATGTTAACAACACTCCCATTAGTTATTCCCAACATCTATTTTTTTAAAAGAAAACCATTAAAAGTCTGATACATGATAAATGGGTGAAAAATGATAACCACAGATTTTCAAGATATTATTACAAATGCACTTCATGTTTGTGCATTAAAGATTCATGGACAGACAGACAAATCCCTTCTTTAATAATTAGATATTTAAGCGCCGGGTCCAGCTCATTGGATTGTAAGCCAATGTTGAAATGTAACATTTAAAGACATTTTAACTTCTACTTAATTCATGAAGTATGGTAATAATATCACATGAGTAACCCAAGTTAAGTGTTGGATGCTCGTTGGTAAAACAGGTTTAAAATATGTCCACGTTACTATTTCTAAGGATATTATGGCTTTTCATAGTAAAATTAACAGGGCTGTAGCACGTTTTTAGAGGGAGTATAAGGCGATGTCAGGAAAATTAAAATTGATGGTTCCAAGCGAAAGACAGTGTATTTAAACTAAATGAAGCAGTAATGAATCAAATATATAATGTAAAGTTTAGCCATGCGATTCCCTTTCCAATACAAACTGAATTAAAGGTGTTCATACAAAATGGCCGCCAATGGATTTTATTGTGAATCTTTATATTTTGTCCTCTTACTATTGATTAATTTGTGTTATGAGATTTTTGACACTATCCAAATAATACATTTAGCATTAACGTTAAAATATCAGTGAAAAATTGAAAATATAAAAGTTTCAAAAAAGTATGTTAATAATATTACTAGAGTAACACAAGTCAAGTGGTGGATGCTCGTTTGTAAAACAGGTTTAGAATATATCAACGTTGCTATTTCTAAGGATATTATGTTTTTTCATAATAATATTTAGGTTGATAGGTCAAACATGAAAGAAATCAGACATAATCTGCACGGATGATCAATTCGAAGTTTATATTCCTCTCTTCAAATTCATTGCTCAGTTGTTTGTGTAAAGGCAATTACTATCTCAAAGATGCAAATAATAAAACAAATCTGGTCACTTAAGCTTTTATATAATTACGTTACCAAAAGCAATTTTTATTTATGTTTCCTTATTTACGAAGTATTGAAATTCACTTTCTACTGAATGGTTATGTAACCAATGTCAATACCTGATCTTACTACTTAAACTGTTATAAAATGATTTTGGATGACAAAAAAACCCTCTTATCTTATTTGATATCTTTTCCAGGTTCACAAGTACTAGATATTCAAGGATTACTATACGAGTTTCCATGTCATATGATGTATTTAACACGAGTGCCTTAATATTAGTATTTGCTGAGCAAGAGCGAGATGATATTAAGGGAAAATGTTAACATAATGGGTCATCGACACGATTATGATATTCTGTTTAAATAAGTATCTATTATATAGGGTGACAACCCAGTCTGATTACACTATATCCATTACGAATAGTACCCAAATGGTATGAAGAGTTACATGTTACTTCAAATATTTGCGAGCTCTGATTATGCAGTTTTTGCATGTTTTTATAGATATTAATGAGCTTAGGGCCATGAATTCCTTTCAAATTTTATTGTAGATTTCTTAAAGATGCTAAATCATACTTGCAATATTTTTTAAAGTATTTTTAATGTATACGTTGTATTTTTAGAAAAATTTAGCGACCAACCTTGAGAAAATCGGACCAAAGTTCATCAAATAGGTGATAATTTACCAAAAAATACCGAAACGGCAGTCGACATAAGGGCGAATCAAGTGTGGCCGTTTCACAACTTCCGGTTTCTAAATGTACGCTTGAAAACCGTCTTTGTCGCGCTCAACTAGAGTTTATATTCTTTTTCTCCAAATTAGGTATTCGTTGCTGTCAAAGTTGATATCCATCGAACGCAATTACGGTAGTTGAGACACGATGTAAATCCTACAAGCATAATGATTACGTCACCGAAAGCGGGTTCGCAAAATGACATGCCCTTTCTAGGAGGGGGACTGTGCTTGAAGCTTCGAAATAAGTATGTTATTGTTGATTAAACAATCTAAATATGATATCAAAATTTCGACGAAAGATTTTTCTACAAAGTGATGTATTTCATTTCTCAATAGCTAAGTTTCATCCTGAACCGCTTGCAAGTATGATACAGCATCTTTAAAGTCAATGTTCTTGTTATTTCTGAATCACAATAACCAACATTTGGAGCCGTGTACTTTTGCAATAGTGATGGGTTATCTCCCCTGATCATCGTCCTTGACCCCTGTTCATTGTCATGTTCATATCTCTGATACGAGATCGCAAGTTCCGATACATAACAAGGTCATATAGCCATGTGTTGGCGAGCTGACTGACAGGTATTTGGCTGCACTGACACGGCGAGACGTTTGTGGTAAACAATTCCACTTTTCATGTTATTTAAGTTAGGATGATTGATTCTAACTTGCTTATTACTTTGGTAGGGGTTGGGACAACAAATCCCTTTCATGATATGACTTATATATGAGATAATTCATCAATGTATCTTACCATATCATGATAGTATACTTTTTGTATGATTAATATTTCTTTTCAAATGATTTTGGTATACGTTTTGAATGAGTAATTCCTTTTGTTCCCATAACGTTGGCATAAGTTAGTGGTGATAAATTTTATATCATTTCGATATTTGATGATCAGTTTCTATCATGTTAATTTGGTTTATGTTTTGGATTAACAACTTCTCTTTTCATTCCATTTTACTTTACGTCATGATTGATGAATTACTCAGTTCATTGTATGATCGTGAATTTTTGATTGATTAATTTTGATTTTAATTTTATGATGGTATACGTTTTGAATGATCGATTTTGCTTTTCATTTAATGATGGTATACGTTTGCAATGATCAATTTTGCTTTTCATTTAATGATGATATACGTTTGGTATGATCAAATTTGCTTTTCATGTTATGATGGTATACGTTTGGAATGATCAATTTTACTTTTCATTTAATGATGGTATACGTTTGGAATGATCAATTTTGCTTTTCATTTAATGATGGTATACGTTTGGAATGATTAATATTTCTTTTCATTTTACGATGGTGTATTTTTGGAATGATTAATGTTTCTTTTCATTTTACGATGGTGTATTTTGGAATGATCGACTTTGCTTTTCATTTTATGATGTTATACGTTTGGAATAATCGATTTTGCTTTTCATTTTATGATGTTATAGGTTTTGAATGATAAATTATGCTTTTCATTTAATGATGGTGAACGTTTGGAATGATCAATTTTGCTTTTCATTTAATGATGGTAAACGTTTGGAATGATCAATTTTGCTTTTCATTAAATGATGGTAAACGTTTGGAATGATCAATTTTGCTTTTCATTTAATGATGGTATACGTTTGGAATGATCAATTTTGCTTTTCATTTTATGATGTTATACGTTTGGAATGATCAATTTTGCTTTTCATCTAATGATGGTAAACGTTTCGAATGATCAATTTTGCTTTTCATTTAATGATGGTAAACGTTTGGAATGATCAATTTTGCTTTTCATTTAATGATGTTATACGTTTGGAATGATCAATTTTGCTTTTCATTTTATGTTGTTATACGTTTGGAATGATCAATTTTGCTTTTCATTTAATGATGGTAAACGTTTGGAATGATCAATTTTGCTTTTCATTTAATGATGGTAAACGTTTGGAATGATCAATTTTGCTTTTCATTTTATGATGGTATACGTTTGGAATGATCAATTTTGCTTTTCATTTAATGATGGTAAACGTTTTGAATGATCAATTTTGCTTTTCATTTAATGATGGTAAACGTTTGGAATGATCAATTTTGCTTTTCATTTAATGATGGTATACGTTTTGAATGATCAATTTTGCTTTTCATTTAATGATGGTAAACGTTTCGAATGATCAATTTTGCTTTTCATTAAATGATGGTAAACGTTTGGAGTGATCAATTTTGCTTTTCATTTTATTATGGTAAACGTTTGGAATGATCAATTTTGCTTTTCATTTAATGATGTTATACGTTTGGAATGATCAATTTTGCTTTTCATTTTATGATGTTATACGTTTGGAATGATCAATTTTGCTTTTCATTTAATGATGGTAAACGTTTGGAATGATCAATTTTGCTTTTCATTTTATGATGGTATACGTTTGGAAAGATCAATTTTGCTTTTCATTTAATGATGGTAAACGTTTGGAATGATCAATTTTGTTTTTCATTTAATGATGGTAAACGTTTGGAATGATCAATTTTGCTTTTCATTTTATGATGTTATACGTTTAGAAAGATCAATTTTGCTTTTCATTTAATGATGGTATACGTTTGGAATGATCAATTTTGCTTTTCAATTAATGATGGTAATTAAACGTTTGGAATGATCAATTTTGCTTTTCATTTAATGATGGTAAACGTTTGGAATGATCAATTTTGCTTTTCATTTAATGATGGTAAACGTTTGGAAAGATCAATTTTGCTTTTCATTTAATGATGGTAAACGTTTGGAAGGATCAATTTTGCTTTTCATTTAATGATGTTATACGTTTGGAATGATCTCATTTAATGATGGTAAACGTTGGGAATGATCAATTTTGCTTTTCATTTAATGATGGTATACGTTTGGAATGATCAATTTTGCTTTTCATTTTATGATGGTATACGTTTGGAATAATCAGCTTTTCTTTTCATAGTTTTTTTGGTATACGAATGTGACGATCTATTCCTTTTTCTTATTAGTGTTGATACACATTTCTTTTGCGAAGCCACGTTGTTGAAAAGATAGTAGTTTATAAGGGTTGCAAATTTCATGAAGATGTGCAACATTGCAAACTATACCAGTATTCAATTCCATTCAGAGATCTGAAATGAAGGTATCCGTAACGAGAACAAATCTTGATTTGGATGCAGTTGTTATCAGACGCATTTACAAGTACCGGTACGTGCGTTGGTTTGATTTTGTATGTTAAAACGTGGAGGTACACAGCGTACAAAAGCAGAACAAAATAATTTCATTTCAAATGAGCAGAGAGAAAACAAGGACATATTACAGGCTCCTTTTGGAAGTTGTAATGAAGAAGGCGAACATACATGGGTTTCACTGCGAATGTTTGAAGTAGGAACAATACATTTTGGTATGTAGGATAAAACTGTTGTGATAATAAACCCGACTTTTAACCTATAATCTTTTTATATTTCAAGCTAACATAATGATATCGTTGGGATAATGAACCCTACTTTTAACCTACAATCTATTTATATTTCAAGGTTACATAATGATATCTTTGTTACAACGGTGATACGCTCGATTTTTAATCTGTGTATTTTTTCTAACCTTCTTTCTTCAAAATAATAACTTAGAAACAATAATGATACATTCATTCAACTTTTAATCTATTTATTTTTTCTAACCTTCTTTCTTCAAAATGATAACTTAGTAACAATAGTGATACATTCAACTTTAAATCTATGTATTTTTTCTAACCTTCTCTCTAAAAAATAGTATCTTTGTACCGATGTTGTGTAACTTGCTTTGGGCGTTTTATATTACCTACTTTAACCCCTTATATCTCCCTACAAAAGGATATGCATGAGGTAATATCCTCGTAACTCTCCATTTCTTGAAAATAATACTAATGTAGCTGAGACCCAAAAATGTCAACTTTAAGAAATGGAGAGTAAGGAGGATATTACCTGACTAAATTACACTTATCTAAATGGTTATTCAACTACATACCTTAAACACCAAATAAATATGAAATATAGAGTTGAATTATCAGAGTATGTTGACGTCACAAGAATAATCTAACTCTGTTCCGCTTCGGATCAAGAGGTCCGTGGTTCGAATCCCGCCAGGGGCTCGGCAAGTTTGTCTGCAGAACTGTTCTACACGCAGTCAGGTTTGGGTGCAATGCTACACTGAATTTCAGCGCAGGACCACCCATGGTTCGCTAGTTCCAGCCGATGCTTGCAGGTTTCATTGCAATACGCGGGCTTTCTCCCTGCAATAATAATAGCAGCCGCGATATAAATGAAATACTCTTGAAAGAGGCGATAAACCCCATATCACCTCACCTCACCTACATTGTAACTCTGTTTCAGTCGAGATGAGCTGGGGACGACTGTTCAGGCTCCTGCTCTTTGTTGGTTCCTGCTGTCTGGTCTCCATCGCCTTGTACTTCAGTGCGTACCTCTTGTCTCACTTCGAGATATTTAATTTCTCTAGGACAAAATCCAAGAAACTTTTAAATACTTCTGAACATTTTATAATTTAGCTGATGCTGATATTTTTGCCTTCAAGGAACAGTATCATGTTCTTTAGGATTTTTTCAACATTTCCCAAATAGATGTACGTTAAGGGACGTTTTAAAGGACGCGAAAATCAGCCAATGAAAAAAGAACTGGCTGATCCTTTTGAATCGGACAATCAAGTTAATACAAGCTGTTAAAATCGGTCAATCGACTTAAAACTAGCTGTAATGTTTATTTCCAATAAGTCATACATTAAATCTTTGATATTTATGCTCATAATGTGTAAAATGCAATATAAATCCTAACGACGCCCGATTCAAAGAGATCAGCCAGTTCTTTTTCCATTGGTTGATTTCCGCGCATGCGCGACACGGACCAGGTGGGTTAGTAGATAGATGTAACGTTAGGACTAAGGGGACGATAACATTACAGCTAGTTTTAACTAGATTGGTATAGATACTTCTTTATCAGAGGACAATATTGGTAGTGTTTGGCAAATATGATTCCTGAAAACTCACGACTCTTTAACGGATCTTGATAATAAGTGCATCATTTAAAACGCCAAGAGAAAGTCCAGGAAAATACGTGTATTTTGCTGAAGTAGAAACCTCTCCTTACGGGGACAGTGTTAAATTATTTGGGTCAACTGAAATGTACAAGTACAAGTACACGTTATTTCCACATAATGCATAACTGAAAGGGAATATAGAACTGTATCAGTTATTTGCAGATGTCATCAGATATCAAATGATAAAATCACAAGTTATTTCCATATAATGCATTACTGAAAGGGAACATAGAACTGTATCAGTTATTTGCAGATGTCATGAGATATCAAATGATAAAATCACAAGTTATTTCCATAAATGCATTACTGAATTTGAACATAGAACTGTATCAGTTATTTGCAGATGTCATCAGGTATCAAAACATAGAATACAAGTTATTTCAATATAATGCATTACTGAAAGGGAATATAGAACTGTATAAGTTATTTGCAGATGTCATCAGATATCAAATGATAAAATCACAAGTTATTTCCATAAATGAATTACTGAAAGGGAACATAGAACTGTATCAGTTATTTGCAGATGTCATGAGATATCAAATGATAAAATCACAAGTTATTTCCATAAATGCATTACTGAATTTGAATATAGAACTGTATCAGTTATTTGCAGAAGTCATCAGATAACAAAACACAGAATACAAGTTATGTCCATATAATGCATTACTTAAAGGGAATATAGAACTGTATCAGCTATTTGCAGATGTCATCAGATAACAAAACACAGAATACAAGTTATTTCCATACAATGCATTACTTAAAGGGAACATAGAACTGTATCAGTTATTTGCAGATGTCATCAGATATCAAAAGATAAAATCACAAGTTATTTCCATATAATGCATTACTTAAAGGGAATATAGAACTGTATCAGTTATTTGAAGCTGTCATGAGATATCAAATGATAAAATCACAAGTTATTTCCACATAATGCATAACTGAAAGGGAACATAGAACTGTATCAGTTATTTGCAGATGTCATGAGATATCAAATGATAAAATCACAAGTTATTTCCATCAATGTATTACTGAATTTGAACATAGAACTGTATCAGTTAATTGCAGATGTCATCAGGTATCAAAACATAGAATACAAGTTATTTCAATATAATGCATTACTGAAAGGGAATATAGAACTGTATCAGTTATTTGCAGATGTCATGAGATATCAAATGATAAAATCACAAGTTATTTCCATAAATGTATTACTGAATTTGAACATAGAACTGTATCAGTTAATTGCAGATGTCATCAGGTATCAAAACATAGAATACAAGTTATTTCCGTAAAATGTATTACTTAAAGGGAATATAGAACTGTATCAGTTATTTGCAGATGTCATCAGATATTCGATACAGAGTCTTATTCAACGAAGAAACGCCTGGACTCTGAGGGACCCCTCTTACAAAGCAAATACAATGTTGCAAATGCAACCGAAGAACAAGAGATTACACATTATCCTCGTAGCCTACTTTAGAAGCGGTTCCACTTTCACCGGCAGCATGTTCGATGCCAACGATGATGTGTTTTATTCCTTTGAACCCTTGCATCCAATCCAGAAGTTTAGCTTTAAAGGTCAAATCACAATGTCTTATCTCAATGGAACTGAAAGGTAAGTATATGTTCTCAAGTTAAACCTATGATCTGCATAAGTAATAAATTTATACGTTTTCTCAGTAAATCAGTCAAAATTTAATATTTCATGGCTACAATCTTGAAGGCTGACAACAAGTTAACCCTAGTTAAATTCAAGATATGAATAAGTTGAATATTTTTGAAGGTTCGTGGTGTTCCAAGTTCTTTTATTTGACATATTATATCTAGAGCAACAAACACTCTTGAAGAGCAATTGTCGCTTTCAAATTTAATATTATTCAAATGAGCAAATGAACATGCCTGTATTTATACAAATTGCTAATCAAAGGATGCCATTCAATAATATATCAAAACTTTGTAATGAGCAAACAAACAAGGTTGGTTTGAAGTTACAACACGCAGGTTAAAATTATTGCATACTTATACATAAGATTATTATTTCAGGCAAATCAGCACAAGTCTTGCGAGAAGAGAGACGATTGAAAATATCCTACAATGCAGACTTTCTCAGTTAAGCATCAGAGTCCTTAAAGCAACGTTCTGGGAGATTCCCAGATCATCCAAAAGCTACTGGAAGTGTAGAAAACATCCTCGTACAACACTGAGGAACTGTGTGAGATATTTTGAAGAGCTCTGTTTAAAGACAAGTGTAATTGTTATTAAGACAATCCGGTTTCAAATGGAAGAAATCCATGACATGCTAGATAGAGACAATTCTCTGAAGGTTGTGCATCTAGTCCGCGACCCCAGACCTGCCCTCTATAGTATACAGAGATGGGGGTTTATAAAAGACTCTCTCCAGGAACGCGCCGCTGAATATTGTTCTCGGATATACAACGACACCCTTGTTGAAAAACAGTTATTCAAATACCATGCCGGGAAGGTGAAATTGGTTTTCTATGAGGACATAACGGTTGAAACGAAAAGTGTTGTGAAAGATATTTACGTATTCGTTGGTCTGCCTTTTACCTGGGAAATTGAGGAACATATAAATAAGCTTGGTGCGCATGACAATAACAATTGTTTCCTGTGTTTAGGAAGAACTAATGCTTCATACCAGCTGTACAAATGGAGGATAATGATGCCCTTCAAGGATGTTAAGGTCATCGACAGCAAATGTGGGATGCTTTATGATGTGCTAGGCTATAAACCTGCAAGAAGTGAAATTCTCCTCCGTGACCTGACACACCCATTACGAGTATCTAAAATAATTGAAGCATGACGTCTTTGAGTGGGATTTTAGATGTTGAAAGTCAAACAAGGACAATATTTATGGATGACAACTTCTTTATTCATAGACGTTTCGATACAGATTCTTGTATCGTTATCAAGCATGAATTAAAGAGCACATGAGCTATACAAACAGTATACTTGAGAGCATACAGTATCTTTATCTTTATACTTGTATATATACAAGAATCTGTATAGAAACGTCACACTCTATGAATGAAGAAGTTGTCATCCTTAAATATTCCTTATTTTTTAAGCATGATTAAAACTTTTTGCGTTCAACTATGATTTAAGACCTCAGTATGGGTTCATACCATGTCATTATGTCGATATATGACTTGTGACCTTGACTTAAGTTTCAGACGTTTATCTATTACAGAACAACCCTTATTGAGGTCATCTTGCCAGAATGAGTCACTTTTTTTTTATGCATGGTTGAATATTTTGAGTTCATCTTAGTTGTTCAGATGCACTATGATTGTAGACCGGTGTATGTAATAGATATACCCACACTTCCCGAGGTGTATACCTACAGTTAGAATAAAGGAAACCATAGCAACGAGACCGGAAGTGGGGTAGAAGGGTTGATACCCTACCCATGTTGATACTTAACTTATAACTGGGACTTAACTTTCAGAGGTTTATCTGCACAGGAACCCGATATCGTAAATAAAATGTAGGTAAAACGTAGATAAGAAAGACCCACCCCTCTATATAATTGTATAGAGGGGTGGGTCTTTCTTATTTACGTTTTACCTACATTTTATGTACGATATCGGGTTCCTGTGTTAATCTGTGATAGCTTTATGATAATATCCTATTAGAATATACTGCATAAACTCCTTGTGTTTGAACACTTCACGACACAGACATTTAAGTCATTTCATTAAATGTTACATGCGTTACAGGTGTATCAGTTTGTGAACTTAATATACAACCATTGGTAGCAATCAGTGTTCACTGTGTTAATGTGTTAATGCTTAGCAATCCGTCTTCTCTATAAAGACAAGAATTTCTACATATGTGTCAAGAACCACAAAGTTGGTTTTAGATGTTGGATTATATTTGTTTCAAAATAATTGAAGGTACTGTAAGTTTCATCTCTAGTAAAAACAAAAATACCCATCTTATGTTCACAATTATATCAAAATGTTTAATTCAATAATGAACTAAAATATTTCACGGAGTAAAACTTATAATATTACGTTGCTGCTGGTAAATTTTAATTGATATACAGTTGTAACTGGTAAAGTATCAATTTCACGGGACCATGAAACAGTTTTTTCTTATCCAACATCAATGCAGTTTTAAAGCAACTGGACAGAAGAACATACATATTCATTTACCATTCCAAATCAAAACTCTTCAAGATTTTACTAAACAAGTTTTAACTGAATTTGATTTCCCATACCATTTTCCTTTCCTGAATCATCACAGCTGCATATTCCGTGATTTAAGGAAAGATACAAGTTTAAGGTGGCCATTGGTCTCTGCTAATTGAAGAGGTGTATTCCCAGCGTTGTTTTTCATCTTCTCAGCTCCCATCAGTTCCTCAAGAGTGACCAGGTACTTGACCATATGTAGATGACCAGCCAGACAGGCGATATGGAGGACTGTCTGGCCATCATCATCAGTAGCTAGTGTAGCCTTGTGTCGTTTGAGGAGAAACCTAACAACATTCACATGATTGTGTTTCACAGCACACATCAAAGGAGTTCTGCCCAGAGCCTCAATCTTCTCAATGTTGTCTTTGTTGAGTAAGTAAACGTACCTCACCATGCCCAAATGACCACGAGAACAGGCCACATGCAGGATGGTATTGCCAGCACCATCCACCTTGTTGGTATCCGCTCCTCTCCTTCTTAACAGCTTCACAACAGCTTTGTGACCGTACTTAACAGCTATCATCAGAGGGGTCCTCCCAAGATGCCCTCTTCGGTCTACTTCAACTGTTGAGTTCAAAACCTTATTTACACTCTTAATGTCCCCGTAAATACAGGCGAAATGAAGGACGTTATTGTTCATGTTATCAACCATGCTGACATTAGCTCCTCTTTCCATCAACAGATTCACAACCGCTCTTTCCATCAACAGATTCATAACCGCTCTGGAATAACGTTCCAAAACATTCATAAGCGGTGTCCTACCATTCTGTCCTCTGGCATTAATATCGATGGTTTTAAGTGATAGAATAAGCTCTACCATCTGGAATCGTACTACGTCTGATCCACAGGCACCGTGAAGGATAGTGTCGTTGTTGTCATCCACTATATCCAGTTTAGCCCCTCTCTTCAACAAGAACCTGAACACCGCGATGCTGGCAGCAATGGCACTGCTCATGAGGGGAGATCCACCATTCTTTCCTTTTGTCTCAATATTGAAGTTATGGTCATCCAACAACTTCTTTACAATATAAATGCTATTACCCGCACATGCATAATGTAAGACAGTGTCGTGCATCTCATCTTTAGCTGACAAATCACACTTTTTTCGCACAAGAAGATCAAACATCTTCCTCTGATTGTAATGTGCTGCTTTCATGACAGCTGTGACTCCCCACTCCCTCGGACAGTTGACGTCCACCTTTCCCCGAGACAGGAGTTTCCTCACATCCGAGACCCATCCCGCTCTGCTGGCTTTCAACAGGGTTAACACGTGGGCAGGGGGACAGGCACGCCCCCTCTTACTCGTAGCAGCTGTTGAGAACAATGTTACATAATTACCCTGTAACAAAATGTCAACAATCAAATAAATTCATTCAACCCCCCCATCATTCTCACAAGTATTAGTGCAACTTCCCCACAGAGACAGTTCATTTTGTTTTGGACATGGATATATGATATTGAGAACATTAGGTTTTCTGTAAATACGTATTACTACAACTTCAAAAACTGAGATTAGCATATGTGACCTTACCATTGGCCAAAATATCATTAACAAGAAACTTGGGCATATTGTTTACTATTTAGCATATTTAGTGTTTATGAGCTAACGCAGTTTTTTAAAGATAGGAATGCACGAATTCACCAGACATCTAAAAAATAATAAGACTCAGGAACATACAAACTAAAGGTGAAGGGGCAAGTGATTAAACGCCCCAATACCAAAGGTGATATAAGCTGGTAAAGTTGTTTCAATAGTTTATCCTAGCCGGGTTTGGTATTTCGATCCTATAACGTGAAAAGGGGAAGACAAGGCATTTTATGGATTGTCAGCTTCTTTATGGTAGAACATTAAAATAAAGAAGTTGATCATCCATAAAGTTTCTTGTCTCCTTTATATTACCAACTTGGAAAATGTCTCTCAAACAACATAACGTAAACATACTCTTTTAAAATTCGCTTGTACCAACACATTTCAATCAACTCTCAATTAACGAAGATGCAGTGTGTCAGATTTGAAATCATTTATTGTTTCTCTGAAAATGCAAGCGTAGATCAAAGCGAAGTGAGATAAACAACGATATTGCCCGAGCCTACCATAGAGCCAGGGTTTAGTGGTTAATATCACTCTAACCTTTACTATTGGTTATCGAGGATGTTTTGATAAATGTTTCTCCACCAAATTTTACCAAAATAATGATTAAAGATATCAAGTTTGTGTTAGCAGAGAACTAACAGGGTGATTAGGGAATTATGTTCGATGAATAGATAATGATATTCAGAAATGATTTCTCACTATTTATATTCAATATTCCAAAACTGCAGTGTTAACTAACGGTATACCATTTTCAATTAACTTATTTAGAAACTTTCAACGAATGTCTTTTTTTCCAAGCATTGTTTATAGAAGTAGATGTAAACAAGATACTTACCTTTGTATGTGAAATACTTGGTTATTTTTTCATCTGTCATGGTGGATCTTCTTAAGATGTCCATTTCCTGAGACTTGTCGTTGCCACAAGTCGGTGCTGCATCTGATTTGCTTGGAGCATTTCCAGAAAGATTCAAACCAGCTATGACATTCAGTCGACACATTAACTCAACCACATCAAACATGTGAGTGATACATTTGCTTTCTTTCTGACAAACTTGTTCGCACATTCTTGGTCCATAAGGTTGAAATAGTTTCTGGTCAGAAGCAAGACAGCTTACTTTTGTCAGAACTACATACCTTACGATGAAAATCCAAAGCATTGTGCTCTTTATCATATTCCAGACAATGTATCTGGCAACGATTATCATAGGGTTTTACTTAGAGAAATAGGTACAGTAAACATTGTTTATAGTTTAACAGGGATCGATATTTCCTAGACATGTGTTTCTCTTTAGGATCTGTAAAAATCTTTATCTACTTATATTTAATTTTGTACAGAGTTACACGTGAGGGATAGCGGTAAGAAACTCTTTACATAGGGATTTTAAATGTCAGTCAGTTGATTCATATATTCTGTATAACATTGATACTGTCTGTGTCTATCTTTTCATAAAAAAACACCTTTTTCAACCAATTAACAATTAAAGATCAAAATTGATTTACGATAAACATCTAATTTGATATCTCTACCACAAAAAGACATTATTGTTAAATGTGAATTAATTACTTTTGTGAACACTGTAGAGTAAAGTTATTCTTCGTATAAAAGACACACGACCAGAAAAGCATTCAAACATGAAATTATTTAGAAATTCTTGTTTCAGACAAGCACATATGGTCATTGGTATTTTATGGCGTGGTTTTAACCAGGTTTATTATATCGAATATCATGAGTAAAGTTAAATTATGAACCTTAAGTGACGTCACTATTTTCAAGTTGAGTCCCTCAGATGCAGTTGGTAATCTTGATATTTACCCTGCGGGATAGGGCATTATTGTAATATATGCCTCTTCAAATACTTAAAAAGAATTGGTGTTTATTTGTTATTTCAAAGTGTAATCTTTGCTATCACATTTGAAAAATAACTAAAAAAGATGATAATGACCTGATAATTGTTTTGGCAGTTTTCCGTTTCGGACCCGTTCAAATCACATCCCCAGGCGTTGAACCCTATACGCTTTGACCGCTGCGCTATTTCAGCAGCGCTGATAGTTGTTAGATCCTTTTTTTTTAACAAAGGTCTGATATCCTCCTAAAATCATATTTTCATCTTATTTTATCCAGAAGCAAAAGACCTGGAAGCTGAAATGTGCTGTAAAGACTCCTAAGATAAGGGGGTTATAATTGAGTGAATGTTGTAACCTATGAAGGACCAAAGGGACCATTGCCCAAAGTCCTACTTTTATCTCCCACACAACAAGCTAAATCCCTAGATCAGTAATGTTGTATATAGGCTGAAGGAAGTTATAAATTGTACATTTGGTGACCCTTGTTAACCCGTAAAAACCGCCACAGATGCAACGCCTGAAACATATATTTTCGTCTTCATGAAGGAAAATGGGGATTCATACTTGTAGATTCCCTGAACTTTGCCACGCCCTTAGAACATGAATTCATTTATTTCTCCGGAAACACAAAGCCTTATTAGCTTCAATCTACTTTAAAGGGGCAGTAGCACGTTTTTTGATAATTTTACATTTTAAACATTTCACTTATAATTGTAAGTAAATGCTAAATGTATCATATTGACAGTGTCAACAATCTCATTACACAAACCAATCACCCATAGTCAGAGGACAAAGTATGAGGCTTCACATAAAATCCATTGGCGGCCATTTTTTTGTGAACACCTTTAATTCATTTTTGTAAGAAAAATTAATCTCATGGCTGAACTTTACGTTATATATTTGAATTATTACTGCTTCATTTAGTTTGAATACATTGTCTTTCAATTGGAACAATTTATTTTCATTTTCCTGACATCACCTGATATTCCCCCTAAAAACGTGCTACTGCCCCTTTAAAGACCTCATGGATTATAATCATACTTCCTGTTATATCCGATAAATCCGAAAAAAGAAACAGATAGGCCACACCCTAAAAATATGAATATGAACTCCGTAGATCTTTAGAACAGAAAGCTCTATTTTTACCCATGACACGAGAAATTAAACCTAGTTAAACCTCTTTTTGCCATGACTAAAGGGCCCTTCCATCAAAATAACACCAACGAAGGGGGCGGCCTTAAAATCTCTCTTACTGTAGAGCACGTTGTAGTTACCGACTGATCAATAATGATGTTTATGAAGACTCATTTGATTATAATACAAGTCGAGGATGGTGAATACTTTACACACCATCTCAACTCTATGTCAACTCACACTGAAAATGAAATTGCTTTTGATAATGCAGATATACCCAATGCATTTCTTCCTTGTAAATCGTAACGTTGTCGGTAAGGGGTTAATTGATAAATCTTTCAAATCGGAACTATAAACTTTGTTGCATATGCACCTCTTGTAAAACACAAATTTAAGTAATAGGCCTACATATTACACCAAACATTTATATAAATGATCAATGTATTAAAGGGGCAGTAGCACGTTTTTTGATAATTTTATGATTTGAATTTCTCACTGATAATTGTAAGTGAATGCTAAATATATTATTTTGACAGTATAAAAAATCTCATTACACAAGCCAATCATCCATTCTCAGAGGACAACGAATGAAGATTCACATAAAATCCATTGGCGGCCATTTTTTTGTGAACACCTTTAATTCATTTTTTGTGAGAAAAAGAATCGCATGGCTAAACTTAACATTATATATTGGAATTATTACTGCTCCATTTAGTTCAAATACATTGTCTCTCAATTGGAACAATTAATTCTCATTTTCCTGACATTACCTTATATTCCCCCTAAAACGTGCTACTGCCCCTTTAAATGCTATCAAGATTTACTTTAAAATTGTACCTTTTTGACTAAAATTAAGTTTTTTGAAAGAACGGAAAGGCATTTTATGTTAAAAAAAATAAATTCAAAATTAATTGTTACATTTGAAATCATGAAAATTTGAACATAGATTTTATTCAATATACTGCAATAACATTGAAATACATGAGCTGTATATTGGGATATGATACAATATAAATTTTGCTGCAATATAGTGTTAGCAGAATTATTAATAGAGAAACTGACTGACTACCTAAGGTGCTGACAATTCAAAGTCCTATCATGTATGATAAAAACTATATTTGTGTATGAATGTCAACTAGGGATCACAAGTGTTATTTTTAAAAAATCCAAATTTTATTGTCTAGTTTTATCAAAACTGACAATAATAATTTGTGGGCCAAATTTAAGTTTTCTCACATATTTCCTGATTTTTCATAATTTTTGCTTGTAAGGGATTTTTTATTCGATTAGATAGTCAACATAAAACCATTGTTTTATCTGGACTGGTCAATACATGCAATTAATCAAAATATTTCAAGAGTATCCAATTTCATTTTTCAAAATAAGGAGTGCTTTAGTAAATTCTGTGTATATACATCGATGATTGATGCAATTTAATGAATCATAAAAATGAGAAATGTTCAACATGTTCAAGTTGATATGAAATCTGAGGTCATAGTAAGCAGAGACAGACGTCGGAACAGAAAACATTTCCTAATAGAAAAATGGTCTTGAGAGACAAGTGTACAGAGATGTTAACAACACTCCCATTAGTTATTCCCAACATCTATTTTTTTAAAAGAAAACCATTAAAAGTCTGATACATGATAAATGGGTGAAAAATGATAACCACAGATTTTCAAGATATTATTACAAATGCACTTCATGTTTGTGCATTAAAGATTCATGGACAGACAGACAAATCCCTTCTTTAATAATTAGATATTTAAGCGCCGGGTCCAGCTCATTGGATTGTAAGACAATGTTGAAATGTAACATTTAAAGACATTTTAACTTCTACTTAATTCATGAAGTATGGTAATAATATCACATGAGTAACCCAAGTTAAGTGTTGGATGCTCGTTGGTAAAACAGGTTTAAAATATGTCCACGTTACTATTTCTAAGGATATTATGGCTTTTCATAGTAAAATTAACAGGGCTGTAGCACGTTTTTAGAGGGAGTATAAGGCGATGTCAGGAAAATTAAAATTGATGGTTCCAAGCGAAAGACAGTGTATTTAAACTAAATGAAGCAGTAATGAATCAAATATATAATGTAAAGTTTAGCCATGCGATTCCCTTTCCAATACAAACTGAATTAAAGGTGTTCATACAAAATGGCCGCCAATGGATTTTATTGTGAATCTTTATATTTTGTCCTCTTACTATTGATTAATTTGTGTTATGAGATTTTTGACACTATCCAAATAATACATTTAGCATTAATGTTAAAATATCAGTGAAAAATTGAAAATATAAAATTTTCAAAAAAGTATGGTAATAATATTACTAGAGTAACACAAGTCAAGTGGTGGATGCTCGTTTGTAAAACAGGTTTAGAATATATCAACGTTGCTATTTCTAAGGATATTATGTTTTTTCATAATAATATTTAGGTTGATAGGTCAAACATGAAAGAAATCAGACATTATCTGCACGGATGATCAATTCGAAGTTTATATTCCTCTCTTCAAATTCATTGCTCAGTTGTTTGTGTAAAGGCAATTACTATCTCAAAGATGCAAATAATAAAACAAATCTGGTCACTTAAGCTTTTATATAATTACGTTACCAAAAGCAATTTTTATTTATGTTTCCTTATTTACGAAGTATTGAAATTCACTTTCTACTGAATGGTTATGTAACCAATGTCAATACCTGATCTTACTACTTAAACTGTTATAAAATGATTTTGGATGACAAAAAAACCCTCTTATCTTATTTGATATCTTTTCCAGGTTCACAAGTACTAGATATTCAAGGATTACTATACGAGTTTCCATGTCATATGATGTATTTAACACGAGTGCCTTAATATTAGTATTTGCTGAGCAAGAGCGAGATGATATTAAGGGAAAATGTTAACATAATGGGTCATCGACACGATTATGATATTCTGTTTAAATAAGTATCTATTATATAGGGTGACAACCCAGTCTGATTACACTATATCCATTACGAATAGTACCCAAATGGTATGAAGAGTTACATGTTACTTCAAATATTTGCGAGCTCTGATTATGCAGTTTTTGCATGTTTTTATAAATATTAATGAGCTTAGGGCCATGAATTTTTTTCAAATTTTATTGTAGATTTCTTAAAGTCAATGTTCTTGTTATTTCTGAATCACAATAACCAACATTTGGAGCCGTGTACTTTTGCAATAGTGATGGGTTATCTCCCCTGATCATCGTCCTTGACCCCTGTTCATTGTCATGTTCATATCTCTGATACGAGATCGCAAGTTCCGATACATAACAAGGTCATATAGCCATGTGTTGTCGAGCTGACTGACAGGTATTTGGCTGCACTGACACGGCGAGACGTTTGTGGTAAACAATTCCACTTTTCATGTTATTTAAGTTAGGATGATTGATTCTAACTTGCTTATTACTTTGGTAGGGGTTGGGACAACAAATCCCTTTCATGATATGACTTATATATGAGATAATTCATCAATGTATCTTACCATATCATGATAGTATACTTTTTGTATGATTAATATTTCTTTTCAAATGATTTTGGTATACGTTTTGAATGAGCAATTCCTTTTGTTCCCATAACGTTGGCATAAGTTAGTGGTGATAAATTTTATATCATTTCGATATTTGATGATCAGTTTCTATCATGTTAATTTGGTTTATGTTTTGGATTAACAACTTCTCTTTTGATTCCATTTTACTTTACGTCATGATTGATGAATTACTCAGTTCATTGTATGATGGTGTATTTTTGGATTGATTAATTTTGATTTTAATTTTATGATGGTATACGTTTTGAATGATCGATTTTGCTTTTCATTTAATGATGGTATACGTTTGCAATGATCAATTTTGCTTTTCATTTAATGATATACGTTTGGTATGATCAAATTTGCTTTTCATGTTATGATGGTATACGTTTGGAATGATCAATTTTACTTTTCATTTAATGATGGTATACGTTTGGAATGATCAATTTTGCTTTTCATTTAATGATGGTATACGTTTGGAATGATTAATATTTCTTTTCATTTTACGATGGTGTATTTTTGGAATGATTAATGTTTCTTTTCATTTAACGATGCTGTATTTTGGAATGATCGACTTTGCTTTTCATTTAATGATGTTATACGTTTTGAATGATAAATTATGCTTTTCATTTAATGATGGTGAACGTTTGGAATGATCAATTTTGCTTTTCATTTAATGATGGTAAACGTTTGGAATGATCAATTTTGCTTTTCATTTAATGATGGTAAACGTTTGGAATGATCAATTTTGCTTTTCATTTAATGATGGTATACGTTTGGAATGATCAATTTTGCTTTTCATTTTATGATGTTATACGTTTGGAATGATCAATTTTGCTTTTCATTTAATGATGGTAAACGTTTTGAATGATCAATTTTGCTTTTCATTTAATGATGGTATACGTTTGGAATGATCAATTTTGCTTTTCATTTAATGATGGTAAACGTTTTGAATGATCAATTTTGCTTTTCATTTTATGATGGTATACGTTTTGAATGATCAATTTTGCTTTTCATTTAATGATGGTAAACGTTTGGAGTGATCAATTTTGCTTTTCATTTTATTATGGTAAACGTTTGGAATGATCAATTTTGCTTTTCATTTAATGATGTTATACGTTTGGAATGATCAATTTTGCTTTTCATTTTATGATGTTATACGTTTGGAATGATCAATTTTGCTTTTCATTTAATGATGGTAAACGTTTGGAATGATCAATTTTGCTTTTCATTTTATGATGGTATACGTTTGGAAAGATCAATTTTGCTTTTCATTTAATGATGGTAAACGTTTGGAATGATCAATTTTGCTTTTCATTTAATGATGGTAAACGTTTGGAATGATCAATTTTGCTTTTCATTTTATGATGTTATACGTTTAGAAAGATCAATTTTGCTTTTCATTTAATGATGGTATACGTTTGGAATGATCAATTTTGCTTTTCATTTAATGATGGTAAACGTTTGGAATGATCAATTTTGCTTTTCATTTAATGATGGTAAACGTTTGGAAAGATCAATTTTGCTTTTCATTTAATGATGGTAAACGTTTGGAAGGATCAATTTTGCTTTTCATTTAATGATGTTATACGTTTGGAATGATCTCATTTAATGATGGTAAACGTTGGGAATGATCAATTTTGCTTTTCATTTAATGATGGTATACGTTTGGAATGATCAATTTTGCTTTTCATTTTATGATGGTATACGTTTGGAATAATCAGCTTTTCTTTTCATAGTTTTTTTGGTATACGAATGTGACGATCTATTCCTTTTTCTTATTAGTGTTGATACACATTTCTTTTGCGAAGCCACGTTGTTGAAAAGATAGTAGTTTATAAGGGTTGCAAATTTCATGAAGATGTGCAACATTGCAAACTATACCAGTATTCAATTCCATTCAGGGATCTGAAATGAAGGTATCCGTAACGAGAACAAATCTTGATTTGGATGCAGTTGTTATCAGACGCATTTACAAGTACCGGTATGTGCGTTGGTTTGATTTTGTATGTTAAAACGTGGAGGTACACAGCGGCAAGTTGTTTAGATAGAAAAGCAGAACAAAATAATTTCATTTCAAATTAGCAGAGAGAAAACAAGGACATATTACAGGCTCCTTTTGGAAGTTGTAATGAAGAAGGCGAACATACATGGGTTTCACTGCGAATGTTTGAAGTAGGAACAATACATTTTGGTATGTAGGATAAAACTGTTGTGATGATAAACCCGACTTTTAACCTATAATCTTTTTATATTTCAAGCTAACATAATGATATCGTTGGGATAATGAACCCTACTTTTAATCTACCATCTACAGTATTGATATTTCAAGGTTACATAATGATATCGTTGGGATAATGAACCCTACTTTTAACCTACAATCTATTTATATTTCAAGGTTACATAATGATATCTTTGTTACAACGGTGATACGCTCGATTTTTAATCTGTGTATTTTTTCTAACCTTCTTTCTTCAAAATAATAACTTAGAAACAATAATGATACATTCATTCAACTTTTAATCTATTTATTTTTTCTAACCTTCTTTCTTCAAAATGATAACTTAGTAACAATAGTGATACATTCAACTTTTAATCTATGTATTTTTTCTAACCTTCTCTCTAAAAAATAGTATCTTTGTACCGATGTTGTGTAACTTGCTTTGGGCGTTTTATATTACCTACTTTAACCCCTTATATCTCCCTACAAAAGGATATGCATGAGGTAATATCCTCGTAACTCTCCATTTCTTGAAAATAATACTAATGTAGCTGAGACCCAAAAATGTCAATTTCTTTAAGAAATGGAGAGTAAGGAGGATATTACCTGACTAAATTACACTTATCTAAATGGTTATTCAACTACATACCTTAAACACCAAATAAATATGAAATATAGAGTTGAATTATCAGAGTATGTTGACGTCACAAGAATAATCTAACTCTGTTCCGCTTCGGATCAAAAGGTCCGTGGTTCGAATCCCGCCAGGGGCTCGGCAAGTTTGTCTGCAGAACTGTTCTACACGCAGTCAGGTTTGGGTGCAATGCTACACTGAATTTCAGCGCAGGACCACCCATGGTTCGCTAGTTCCAGCCGATGCTTGCAGGTTTCATTGCAATACGCGGGCTTTCTCCCTGCAATAATAATAGCAGCCGCGATATAAATGAAATACTCTTGAAAGAGGCGATAAACCCCATATCACCTCACCTCACCTACATTGTAACTCTGTTTCAGTCGAGATGAGCTGGGGACGACTGTTCAGGCTCCTGCTCTTTGTTGGTTCCTGCTGTCTGGTCTCCATCGCCTTGTACTTCAGTGCGTACCTCTTGTCTCACTTCGAGATATTTAATTTCTCTAGGACAAAATCCAAGAAACTTTAAATACTTCTGAACATTTTATAATTTAGCTGATGCTGATATTTTTGCCTTCAAGGAACAGTATCATGTTCTTTAGGATTTTTTCAACATTTCCCAAATAGATGTACGTTAAGGGACGTTTTAAAGGACGCGAAAATCAGCCAATGAAAAAAGAACTGGCTGATCCCTTTGAATCGGACAATCTAGTTAATACAAGCTGTTAAAATCGGCCAATCGACTTAAAACTAGCTGTAATGTTTATTTCCAATAAGTCATACATTAAATCGTTGATATTTATGCTCATAATGTGTAAAATGCAATATAAATCCTAACGACGCCCGATTCAAAGAGATCAGCCAGTTCTTTTTCCATTGGTTGATTTCCGCGCATGCGCGACACGGACCAGGTGGGTTAGTAGCTAGATGTAACGTTAGGACTAAGGGGACGATAACATTACAGCTAGTTTTAATTAGATTGGTATAGATACTTCTTTATCAGAGGACAATATTGGTAGTGTTTGGCAAATATGATTCCTGAAAACTCACGACTCTTTAACGGATCTTGATAATAAGTACATCATTTAAAACGCCAAGAGAAAGTCCAGCAAAATACGTGTATTTTGCTGAAGTAGAAACCTCTCCTTACGGGGACAGTGTTAAATTATTTGGGTCAACTGAAATGTACAAGTACAAGTACACGTTATTTCCACATAATGCATAACTGAAAGGGAATATAGAACTGTATCAGTTATTTGCAGATGTCATCAGATATCAAATGATAAAATCACAAGTTATTTCCATATAATGCATTACTGAAAGGGAACATAGAACTGTATCAGTTATTTGCAGATGTCATGAGATATCAAATGATAAAATCACAAGTTATTTCCATAAATGCATTACTGAATTTGAACATAGAACTGTATCAGTTATTTGCAGATGTCATCAGGTATCAAAACATAGAATACAAGTTCTTTCAATATAATGCATTACTGAAAGGGAATATAGAACTGTATCAGTTATTTGCAGATGTCATCAGATATCAAATGATAAAATCACAAGTTATTTCCATAAATGAATTACTGAAAGGGAACATAGAACTGTATCAGTTATTTGCAGATGTCATGAGATATCAAATGATAAAATCACAAGTTATTTCCATAAATGCATTACTGAATTTGAATATAGAACTGTATCAGTTATTTGCAGAAGTCATCAGATAACAAAACACAGAATACAAGTTATGTCCATATAATGCATTACTTAAAGGGAATATAGAACTGTATCAGCTATTTGCAGATGTCATCAGATAACAAAACACAGAATACAAGTTATTTCCATACAATGCATTACTTAAAGGGAACATAGAACTGTATCAGTTATTTGCAGATGTCATCAGATATCAAAAGATAAAATCACAAGTTATTTCCATATAATGCATTACTTAAAGGGAATATAGAACTGTATCAGTTATTTGAAGCTGTCATGAGATATCAAATGATAAAATCACAAGTTATTTCCACATAATGCATAACTGAAAGGGAACATAGAACTGTATCAGTTATTTGCAGATGTCATGAGATATCAAATGATATAATCACAAGTTATTTCCATCAATGTATTACTGAATTTGAACATAGAACTGTATCAGTTAATTGCAGATGTCATCAGATATCAAAACATAGAGTACAAGTTATTTCAATATAATGCATTACTGAAAGGGAATATAGAACTGTATCAGTTATTTGCAGATGTCATGAGATATCAAATGATAAAATCACAAGTTATTTCCATAAATGTATTACTGAATTTGAACATAGAACTGTATCAGTTAATTGCAGATGTCATCAGGTATCAAAACATAGAATACAAGTTATTTCCGTAAAATGAATTACTTAAAGGGAATATAGAACTGTATCGGTTATTTGCAGATGTCATCAGATATTCGATACAGAGTCTTATTCAACGAAGAAACGCCTGGACTCTGAGGGACCCCTCTTACAAAGCAAATACAATGTTGCAAATGCAACCGAAGAACAAGAGATTACACATTATCCTCGTAGCCTACTTTAGAAGCGGTTCCACTTTCACCGGCAGCATGTTCGATGCCAACGATGATGTGTTTTATTCCTTTGAACCCTTGCATCCAATCCAGAAGTTTAGCTTTAAAGGTCAAATCACAATGTCTTATCTCAATGGAACTGAAAGGTAAGTATATGTTCTCAAGTTAAACCTATGATCTGCATAAGTAATAAATTTATACGTTTTCTCAGTAAATCAGTCAAAATTTAATATTTCATGGCTACAATCTTGAAGGCTGACAACAAGTTAACCCTAGTTAAATTCAAGATATGAATAAGTTGAATATTTTTGAAGGTTCGTGGTTTTCCAAGTTCTTTTATTTGACATATTATATCTAGAGCAACAAACACTCTTGAAGAGCAATTGTCGCTTTCAAATTTAATATTATTCAAATGAGCAAATGATTTCAACATGCCTGTATTTATACACATTGCTAATCAAAGGATGCCATTCAATAATATATCAAAACTTTGTAATGAGCAAACAAAA
Organism: Steromphala cineraria; assembly: GCA_916613615.1. Classification (NCBI taxonomy): domain Eukaryota; kingdom Metazoa; phylum Mollusca; class Gastropoda; order Trochida; family Trochidae; genus Steromphala; species Steromphala cineraria. Next base: position 55,770,960 of record OU744731.1, on the reverse strand, counting down.
AGGTTGGTTTGAAGTTACAACACGCAGGTTAAAATTATTGCATACTTATACATAAGATTATTATTTCAGGCAAATCAGCACAAGTCTTGCAAGAAGAGAGACGATTGAAAATATCCTACAATGCAGACTTTCTCAGTTAAGCATCAGAGTCCTAAAAGCAACGTTCTGGGAGATTCCCAGATCATCCAAAAGCTACTGGAAGTGTAGAAAACATCCTCGTACAACACTGAGGAACTGTGTGAGATATTTTGAAGAGCTCTGTTTAAAGAAAAGTGTAATTGTTATTAAGACAATCCGGTTTCAAATGGAAGAAATCCATGACATGCTAGATAGAGACAATTCTCTGAAGGTTGTGCATCTAGTCCGCGACCCCCGACCTGCTCTCTATAGTATACAGAGATGGGGGTTTATTAAACACTCCCTCCACGAACGCGCCGCTGAATATTGTTCTCGGATATACAACGACACCCTTGTTGAAAAACAGTTATTCAAATACCATGCCGGGAAGGTGAAATTGGTTTTCTATGAGGACATAACGGTTGAAACGAAGAGTGTTGTGAAAGATATTTACGAATTCGTTGGTCTGCCTTTAACGTGGGAAATTGAGGAACATATAAATAAGCTTGGTGCGCAGGACAATAACAATTGCTTCCTGTGTTTGGGAAGAACTAATGCTTCATACCAGCTGTACAAATGGAGGATAATGATGCCCTTCAAGGATGTTAAGGTCATCGGCAGCAAATGTGGGATGCTTTATGATGTGCTAGGCTATAAACCTGCAAGAAGTGAAATTCTCCTCCGTGACCTGACACACCCATTACGAGTATCTAAAATAATTGAAGCATGACGTCTTTGAGTGGGATTTTAGATGTTGAAAGTCAAACAAGGACAATATTTATGGATGACAACTTCTTTATTCATAGAGTGAGACGTTTCGATACAGATTCTTGTATCGTTATCAAGCATGAATTAAAGAGCACATGAGGTATATATACAGTATACTTGAGAGCATACAGTATCTTTATCTTTATACTTGTATATATACAAGAATCTGTATAGAAACGTCACACTCTATGAATAAAGAAGTTGTCATCCTTAAATATTCCTTATTTTTGAAGCATGATTAAAACTTTTTGCGTTCAACTATGATTTAAGACCTCTGTATGGGTTCATACCATGTTATTATGTCGATACATGACTTGTGACCTTGACCGTAAGTTTCAGACGTTTATCTATTACAGAACAACCCTTATTGAGGTCTTGCCAGAATGAGTCACTTTTTTTATGCATGGTTGAATATTTTGAGTTCATCTTAATTTTTCAGATGCACTATGATTGTAGACCGGTGTATGTAATAGATATACCCACACTTCCCGAGGTGTATACCTACAGTTAGAATAAAGGAAACCATAGCAACGTGACCGGAAGTGGGGTATAAGGGTTGAAACTCTACCCATGTTGATACTTAACTTATAACTGGGACTTAACTTTCAGAGGTTTATCTGCACAGGAACCCGATATCGTAAATAAAATGTAGGTAAAACGTAGATAAGAAAGACCCATCCCTCTATATAGAGGGGTGGGTCTTTCTTATCTACGTTTTACCTACACAGGAACCCGATATCGTAAATAAAATGTAGGTAAAACGTAGATAAGAAAGACCCACCCCTCTATATAATGTAGGTATCCAGGGAAGTATAATACATATAGTATCATATGTATCCGAAAAGAAAATTTTTCTTTAAAGTTGGTCTTTTGTTGAAAAGTCATAAAATATGGTTCACAATACCTGCATAATATGATTTAATGAACCTCTGATTCATGTGCAATGAAATATTCTTAAAGGTCGTTTTGTTCTGTTAAGCAATGAAGAGAGGCTTGCTGTATGTCTCCCCCTAGTCTCCCATGCAGTGTACTTTCCAACAATGTTAAAATAGCTCTATAATAGGTCTATCTATAACTTATTTATTACCCATATGGTTGAAAATAAAAGGTGACATATTCTCAATATGAGCACTAGTGCACATATCACTTTTGCCTAGCAACGATTGTTGTAGCGCGAGTTTCCGTATTTGTTCGCCTGTGACGTCATACCACCATTGTTCGTGACGTCACTGTAGCCGGCCGTCGCAAGAGAAGCGGCCCGTTGCCTGGATATTTCTAAGATGGTTAAATGGAATAGAATTGATAATAAAGAAATTATTACCCTTGGAAGAGTGTCATATCACTTTTACGAAACGAGTGTGAATTTTTGTATAATCCTCGCTCTGGTAATACAAAAATACACACTCGTTTCGTAAAAGTCATATGACACATTTCCTCGGGTAATAATCTCTATATATTGCACGGTAAGCAATCTGTTGTTTTCACACGACTGGACATGTTCGACAGGAAACACTTTTCACAGATGCTTATTTGAGCGTGAAATGTATGGACTGTTGATGTGCTAAACTAACGCTTATTCTCTGAAACATTAATTTTGTTAAACGTACATAATTTTTAAAAAGAATGGGAATAAAATGGGCTGACATAAAACTATCAGCTTCCAACGTTTTTAATATACTGAATATTTTCCTTACTTGGTTAATTTCGTATTTCTATTAACATTGAATTTAAACACACTAAGTAAAGAGATTTTAAGGCAATGTGATAAATTTCAATTGGATTCAAAATCAAAACTAAGATAGGTTAATGTTGTTTGTTTTTTGTTTTTGTTATTTTGTTTTTTTAATTTCCGAAACTTAAATATTCGTATACTACTCTTCCTTAGAAGGATAAAACAAATATGATCACGTCAATTGAAGTCCATAAAGACAAGTTTTCAACGACATTAAGAAGTTACCATCAATAGAAATTGACTTTCTGGTTTACATGGCAAACTAATAAGGTAAACAAAAAATAGAGCCATTGGCTCTGTAGCTCATCAGGCTTCATCATCAATTATGCTGTAGAGTGTGGCCAATGTGATTCCCCCTTTGTAGAGGCCACAGGGTCACCAATCATAAAATTATGTATATAGGCGACACGTTTCAGTTTTCTAGACCTTATACTTCAGGAGAAGAAGATGAAAATAGATTTGAAGGAAGTTCCTGTTGCCTTTATTAGGGGCAACAGGGTCACCAAAGCTACAATTCATCATCCTCACTAGTCAAGGAGTCTGTACACAAAGTTTCAGCTTTCTAGGCCTTATGGTTCTGGAGAAGAAGATGAAAATAGGTTTTTAGGGTTTGGCCCCTGTGGCCCTTATTAGGGGTCACAAGGCCACCAAAGCTACAATTTATAATCTTCACTGGTCAAGGAGTCTGTACACAAAGTTTCAGCTTTCTAGGCCTTATGGTTCTGGAGAAGAAGATGAAAATAGGTTTTTAGGGTGTGGCCCCTGTGGCCCTTATTAGGGGTCACAGGGCCACCAAAGCTACAATTTATAATCCTCCCTCTTCAAAGAGGCTATACACAAAGTATCAGCTTTCTAGGCCTCATGGTTCTGGAGAAGAAGATGCAAATAGGCTTTTAGGGCGTGGCCCCTGTGGCCCTTATTAGGGGTCACAGGGCCACCAAAGCTACAATTTATAATCCTCACTAGCCAAGGAGTCTGTACACAAAGTTTCAACTGTCTAGGCCTTATGGTTCTGGAGAAGAAGATGAAAATAGGTTTTTAGGGCGTGGCCCCTGTGGCCCTTATTAGGGGTCACAGGGCCACCAAAGCTACAATTTATAATCCTCACTAGCCAATGAGTCTGTACACAAAGTTTCAGCTTTCTAGGCCTTATGGTTCTGGAGAAGAAGATGAAAATAGGTTTTTAGGGCGGGGTCACAGGGCCACCAAAGCTACACTTTATAATCCTCACTAGCCAAGGAGTCTGTACACAAAGTATCAGCTTTCTAGGCCTCATGGTTCTGGAGAAGAAGATGAAAATAGGTTTTAGGGCGTGGCCTCTGTGGCCCTTATTAGGGTCACAGGGCCACCAAAGCTACAATTTATAATCCTCACTAGCCAATGAGTCTGTACACAAAGTTTCAGCTTTCTAGGCCTCATGGTTCTGGAGAAGAAGATGAAAATAGGCTTTTAGGGCGTGGTCCCTGTGGCCCTTATTAGGGGTCACAGGGCCACCAAAGCTACAATTTATAATCCTCACTAGCCAAGGAGTCTGTACACAAAGTTTCAGCTGTCTAGGCCTTATGGTTCTGGAGAAGAAGATGAAAATAGGTTTTTAGGGCGTGGCCCCTGTGGCCCTTATTAGGGGTCACAGGGCCACCAAAGCTACAATTTATAATCCTCACTAGCCAATGAGTCTGTACACAAAGTTTCAGCTTTCTAGGCCTTATGGTTCTGGAGAAGAAGATGAAAATAGGTTTTTAGGGCGGGGTCACAGGGCCACCAAAGCTACACTTTATAATCCTCACTAGCCAAGGAGTCTGTACACAAAGTATCAGCTTTCTAGGCCTCATGGTTCTGGAGAAGAAGATGAAAATAGGTTTTTAGGGCGTGGCCTCTGTGGCCCTTATTAGGGGTCACAGGGCCACCAAAGCTACAATTTATAATCCTCACTAGCCAATGAGTCTGTACACAAAGTTTCAGCTTTCTAGGCCTCATGGTTCTGGAGGAGAAGATGAAAATAGGCTTTTAGGGCGTGGTCCCTGTGGCCCTTATTAGGGGTCACAGGGCCACCAAAGCTACAATTTATAATCCTCACTAGCCAAGGAGTCTGTACACAAAGTTTCAGCTGTCTAGGCCTTATGGTTCTGGAGAAGAAGATGAAAATAGGTTTTTAGGGTGTGGCCCCTGTGGCCCTTATTAGGGGTCACAGGGCCACCAAAGCTACAATTTATAATCCTCCCTCTTCAAAGAGGCTATACACAAAGTATCAGCTTTCTAGGCCTCATGGTTCTGGAGAAGAAGATGAAAATAGGTTTTTAGGGTGTGGCCCCTGTGGCCCTTATTAGGGGTCACAGGGCCACCAAAGCTACAATTTATAATCCTCCCTCTTCAAAGAGGCTATACACAAAGTATCAGCTTTCTAGGCCTCATGGTTCTGGAGAAGAAGATGAAAATAGGTTTTTAGGGCGTGGCCTCTGTGGCCCTTATTAGGGGTCACAGGGCCACCAAAGCTACAATTTATAATCCTCACTAGCCAATGAGTCTGTACACAAAGTTTCAGCTTTCTAGGCCTTATGGTTCTGGAGAAGAAGATGAAAATAGGTTTTTAGGGCGGGGTCACAGGGCCACCAAAGCTACAATTTATAATCCTCACTAGCCAAGGAGTCTGTACACAAAGTTTCAGCTTACTAGGCCTTATGGTTCTGGAGAAGAAGATGAAAATAGGTTTTTAGGGCGTGGCCCCTGTGGCCCTTATTAGGGGTCACAGGGCCACCAAAGCTACAATTTATAATCCTCACTAGCCAAGGAGTCTGTACACAAAGTTTCAGCTTACTAGGCCTTATGGTTCTGGAGAAGAAGATGAAAATAGGTTTTTAGGGCGTGGCCCCTGTGGCCCTTATTCGGGGTCACAGGGCCACCAAAGCTACAATTTATAATCCTCACTAGCCAAGGAGTCTGTACACAAAGTTTCAGCTTTCTAGGCCTTATGGTTCTGGAGAAGAAGATGAAAATAGGTTTTTAGGGTGTGGCCCCTGTGGCCCTTATTAGGGGTCACAGGGCCACCAAAGCTACAATTTATAATCCTCCCTCTTCAAAGAGGCTATACACAAAGTATCAGCTTTCTAGGCCTCATGGTTCTGGAGAAGAAGATGCAAATAGGCTTTTAGGGCGTGGCCCCTGTGGCCCTTATTAGGGGTCACAGGGCCACCAAAGCTACAATTTATAATCCTCACTAGCCAAGGAGTCTGTACACAAAGTTTCAGCTGTCTAGGCCTTATGGTTCTGGAGAAGAAGATGAAAATAGGTTTTTAGGGCGTGGCCCCTGTGGCCCTTATTAGGGGTCACAGGGCCACCAAAGCTACAATTTATAATCCTCACTAGCCAATGAGTCTGTACACAAAGTTTCAGCTTTCTAGGCCTTATGGTTCTGGAGAAGAAGATGAAAATAGGTTTTTAGGGCGGGGTCACAGGGCCACCAAAGCTACACTTTATAATCCTCACTAGCCAAGGAGTCTGTACACAAAGTATCAGCTTTCTAGGCCTCATGGTTCTGGAGAAGAAGATGAAAATAGGTTTTTAGGGCGTGGCCTCTGTGGCCCTTATTAGGGTCACAGGGCCACCAAAGCTACAATTTATAATCCTCACTAGCCAATGAGTCTGTACACAAAGTTTCAGCTTTCTAGGCCTCATGGTTCTGGAGGAGAAGATGAAAATAGGCTTTTAGGGCGTGGTCCCTGTGGCCCTTATTAGGGGTCACAGGGCCACCAAAGCTACAATTTATAATCCTCACTAGCCAAGGAGTCTGTACACAAAGTTTCAGCTGTCTAGGCCTTATGGTTCTGGAGAAGAAGATGAAAATAGGTTTTTAGGGTGTGGCCCCTGTGGCCCTTATTAGGGGTCACAGGGCCACCAAAGCTACAATTTATAATCCTCCCTCTTCAAAGAGGCTATACACAAAGTATCAGCTTTCTAGGCCTCATGGTTCTGGAGAAGAAGATGAAAATAGGTTTTTAGGGTGTGGCCCCTGTGGCCCTTATTAGGGGTCACAGGGCCACCAAAGCTACAATTTATAATCCTCCCTCTTCAAAGAGGCTATACACAAAGTATCAGCTTTCTAGGCCTCATGGTTCTGGAGAAGAAGATGAAAATAGGTTTTTAGGGCGTGGCCTCTGTGGCCCTTATTAGGGGTCACAGGGCCACCAAAGCTACAATTTATAATCCTCACTAGCCAATGAGTCTGTACACAAAGTTTCAGCTTTCTAGGCCTTATGGTTCTGGAGAAGAAGATGAAAATAGGTTTTTAGGGCGGGGTCACAGGGCCACCAAAGCTACAATTTATAATCCTCACTAGCCAAGGAGTCTGTACACAAAGTTTCAGCTTACTAGGCCTTATGGTTCTGGAGAAGAAGATGAAAATAGGTTTTTAGGGCGTGGCCCCTGTGGCCCTTATTAGGGGTCACAGGGCCACCAAAGCTACAATTTATAATCCTCACTAGCCAAGGAGTCTGTACACAAAGTTTCAGCTTACTAGGCCTTATGGTTCTGGAGAAGAAGATGAAAATAGGTTTTTAGGGCGTGGCCCCTGTGGCCCTTATTCGGGGTCACAGGGCCACCAAAGCTACAATTTATAATCCTCACTAGCCAAGGAGTCTGTACACAAAGTTTCAGCTTTCTAGGCCTTATGGTTCTGGAGAAGAAGATGAAAATAGGTTTTTAGGGTGTGGCCCCTGTGGCCCTTATTAGGGGTCACAGGGCCACCAAAGCTACAATTTATAATCCTCCCTCTTCAAAGAGGCTATACACAAAGTATCAGCTTTCTAGGCCTCATGGTTCTGGAGAAGAAGATGCAAATAGGCTTTTAGGGCGTGGCCCCTGTGGCCCTTATTAGGGGTCACAGGGCCACCAAAGCTACAATTTATAATCCTCACTAGCCAAGGAGTCTGTACACAAAGTTTCAGCTGTCTAGGCCTTATGGTTCTGGAGAAGAAGATGAAAATAGGTTTTTAGGGCGTGGCCCCTGTGGCCCTTATTAGGGGTCACAGGGCCACCAAAGCTACAATTTATAATCCTCACTAGCCAATGAGTCTGTACACAAAGTTTCAGCTTTCTAGGCCTTATGGTTCTGGAGAAGAAGATGAAAATAGGTTTTTAGGGCGGGGTCACAGGGCCACCAAAGCTACACTTTATAATCCTCACTAGCCAAGGAGTCTGTACACAAAGTATCAGCTTTCTAGGCCTCATGGTTCTGGAGAAGAAGATGAAAATAGGTTTTTAGGGCGTGGCCTCTGTGGCCCTTATTAGGGTCACAGGGCCACCAAAGCTACAATTTATAATCCTCACTAGCCAATGAGTCTGTACACAAAGTTTCAGCTTTCTAGGCCTTATGGTTCTGGAGAAGAAGATGAAAATAGGTTTTTAGGGCGGGGTCACAGGGCCACCAAAGCTACACTTTATAATCCTCACTAGCCAAGGAGTCTGTACACAAAGTATCAGCTTTCTAGGCCTCATGGTTCTGGAGAAGAAGATGAAAATAGGTTTTTAGGGCGTGGCCTCTGTGGCCCTTATTGGGGGTCACAGGGCCACCAAAGCTACAATTTATAATCCTCACTAGCCAATGAGTCTGTACACAAAGTTTCAGCTTTCTAGGCCTCATGGTTCTGGAGGAGAAGATGAAAATAGGCTTTTAGGGCGTGGTCCCTGTGGCCCTTATTAGGGGTCACAGGGCCACCAAAGCTACAATTTATAATCCTCACTAGCCAAGGAGTCTGTACACAAAGTTTCAGCTTACTAGGCCTTATGGTTCTGGAGAAGAAGATGAAAATAGGTTTTTAGGGCGTGGCCCCTGTGGCCCTTATTAGGGGTCACAGGGCCACCAAAGCTACAATTTATAATCCTCACTAGCCAAGGAGTCTGTACACAAAGTTTCAGCTTACTAGGCCTTATGGTTCTGGAGAAGAAGATGAAAATAGGTTTTTAGGGCGTGGCCCCTGTGGCCCTTATTCGGGGTCACAGGGCCACCAAAGCTACAATTTATAATCCTCACTAGCCAAGGAGTCTGTACACAAAGTTTCAGCTTTCTAGGCCTTATGGTTCTGGAGAAGAAGTCGAAATTCCACAAAGTTTACGGACGGACGGATGGACGGACGGACGGACGGATGGACGGACGGACGCCGGACACCATGCCATGCCATAAGCCCATCGGGCCTTACAGGCCAGATGAGCTAAAAATCTCAATCCTTGTGTGGCTCAAAACATCCAGTTCTCGTCAATAGAATGATTGGCCCTTAAGTTAAGGTTATAGGAATAGGGTTATAAGGTTTTTAAGAAACAAATATATAAAATAATGTTGTTTACATGCTTTGGTGATTTTCATTATTTGTTCATAAAGAAGAGTTAAATAAGAAAAACATGTTTTATTATGCAAAGCTTCAAGCAGGGTTATAAAAGCTGCCGCCATTAGATACAAGTGGTTATATACAGTGGCAGCGCTGCGCTATCGTGTTCCCCATTTGACCCACGTGTTGCCATATTCACATTAATTGACTTTTTTAATCATTTCGCAAATTAACCTAGAATAATTCATGGACATCTTGTTTTGACAGAGTAATTTAAAGCAAAGCCCATAAATGTTAGCTTTCTGGTGGACAATATATTTATCGCCTTTTTGTATAATGTACGCTTTATCATTTTGATATGAGCAAGATAATTATGAATATTAACATAAGAAAATAAACTTGAATTGTTAATTTGAAAACCAGGAGAGCAAACAGTGTCTGTGTTGTGTTGTATATATACGTGAAATCAGCCAATATCGGCTACAACTGTCACATGTTATACCATTGTTATACATGTAGTTAGTTTCACAAAGGGTGCTGTTTAGCATTCAATATCACATACAAAGAAAACTCGGTGTTGTCGATATATTTATGTTAATACACATTAATATAATGTTTCTGTTTTCATTTATATCTATGTTATGCTTTATAAGAATGGCAGTCAATTAGACGACAACACTAGTTATATTTTTCGAAAATTGGTAAATCCTATTTTTAATCAAATCTTTTTTAATATATTTCGTTGCGTGACGTTTTGAAAAAGGAAACAACATTGAACAAATATGATGGAGGACAACTGTTATATGCTTAGACTGCGAAGTTGCGATAAGATTCTCTCTATGAAGATAAAATTGTCATCAAGACTTCTACAATACTGTGGCCTTGTTCGGGCCAACAATAATTCTTTACCACAAAAATATTGAAGACGTGGCATATATTGAAATGTATTTATAGAACGGCACATACATGTATAAGTTGAATTTTATCCAAAATCGCCAGAATTGATAAGAATTAGATGAGCATTCGTGATTAGAGTCGGGGTATAATACGATGCAATGTCAGAATGTATCTATAAGTTTCGGAAATAGATGGTTTTGTGGAGAAATACAAATGAACGTTTTGCAAACACCTTCTTCTACAAAAAAAAACCAATCGTTTCCTTCATTGAAAATAAGCTAAAACAAGATACCGATAATCAATGAACGGAAAGCATATGTAGAATTAAATCCAAACCCTGTTGTTTTGATGAATATTGAGATGGTTATACACAAAGTTTGTTTTAATGCAACAAAAATAGGACCGAGAACCCATCCCTGGCGCATCCCTTATTGTGATAAAACATTATGACAGTGTTCCAGTTTCTCACAAGATGATATGGCTTCAACATCTCATGTGACACCTAGTTATGAAGGTATATGGAGATTTTAAGGCGCATCACCTTTACGGTAGTCTGAGGGAGAATACGGGAGGGTTTATCTTAACTTTAGTGATGCGCAATGTTACCTTAATTTTTGTCATAAAACATAAAGGTCAAAGGTCGGGTCGTAATATAATTTTTCTATAGCATTAAAAAAACAATATGTTCTAAGTATTTAAATTTCTCAAACAAAAGGTCTCCACTTCTAATTTAAGATTGGCGTGTCAACTTATTGACTATGAAGAAATGTTATGATTTTGAAAAACTTGAAATATGCGAACACCTCGAGTTATTCCCAAACACTTGATAAATTAAGAATTGCAATATTTCCCTATGTTTTCTGTGCCGAAACCAGAAACCTTATGAAGGGTGCAAGGCTTCAATTGTCCAAAGATGGCGCAGGTTTTGTGGATAGCTGCTTCGGGATTGGCCCCTTTTCATGTTATCATCATTCAGAATATGCATCCTATATCACATTGTGTTAATAGTAACAATGTAAACGTCACACGCCCACACTCAAAACATGACATCATTCAAAAATAATTTATTTACTCAAAGTGATGATGCCAGCTAGTTACATTGTTGGGAGAACACTTTACATGCCAAAAAAAATGTTCCTCACGTCATGACTAACGCACGTGTAATGTTAGCACGTGTCTTTTGTTACCTCCCTCACCTGTACAACATAATCCCATCGTTATATCTGATCCAAGACGAAACATACACTTGAAGCAGGCACTTGGAGTAGGTCACTAAGAAGCCGGGCAATGAGGAAACGAAAAACGGACATCTCCGATTCTAGCTTTCAATGCATCACTATTCACAACACAGTCAGGGTCAATATTTAAGTCAGTCTAAATATACAAACATTGTGCTTTTGGACGAGTATCAATCGTATACATGCACTTCGTTAAGTCGCTTTAACCCCGACCATATCGTTGGTGTGTGCAAATACAAGAATATATACAGAATCACCGTCAGCTACGAAAGCAAAGCATCCGAAGAAACAATTAACCTGTCATTATCGAAGACATTGACAGTGTCAAAACTTTAAGACAATTTATGGCATTGTGTTCAAGGTCATCATATACGATTGATTGTGTGGCGATTCTATTCACATATTCTTTGTTGACGATAACGGCGGGCCTAACTGCAAACTAACAGCCTTCTAAAGTAAGGGCATTTCCGAAACCAGTTCCGCTCGAAGCGCTCGTAAAATCTCGAAATCTATAACAAATGTAGTATCCCTGCAGTATGTTGAACCATTTTCCTCGTGTCTTTAGACACCTTCACCAAACAAGGGAACAATTTGATGAAGCAAACTGTTTCAACATCTATCTTCTTTGTGAAGGAAATAGAATAACTTGGAAACGACCATGTAACCAAAGGTAATTATTGATTTCTCAGACAAATCATCTCGACCTAATCCTTTCTAATCATTCCCCTTCCACTTTAAAGGCCGTATAAGATGACAATTCAAAAACATTCTCTGTAATTGAGTGGTAAAACCTTATATCCATCGGATGAATGTCACTGCTAGCATTTTCAACTTCCATTCTTCCATACTTCCATCACTCAATACCATACACACATTACCATAACGAATGTTCAAACGAAAGTATCACCATCCTTCGTGAAGGTCTTGCCATAGAGTAATGTTCCAAGATAGTCGACCAAACCACTCAGTTGGTAGTACTCCGCTTCTGTAAGTAGTTCCCTCCAAATATTCTCATTTTGCGGAAGAACACCCTCCTTGATGCAACCGTCTCGTAAATAGTTCAGAATATACCGGAAGTGAGTTCCATCCCTGTCGATGAAGAAACTCCCGTCCAACTCTCGTTTGAGTTCGTGACGTCCACTAAACATGGCGGCCAACATGGAGGCTGGGTCCTTGGTGAGGGTGAGAAGGGATGTCGTGAACAGCTGACCCCCGATATCTAGTTTGATCCGGCTGTCCTGGATCTTGTACATCTCGGACATCCTCTGTGGAAGAAATTACTTGGTCAAGTCTAGACATACATAGTTATAGTTATACTACAATGGTTAAAATGCAGAGGACTATATGGATGACAACTTCTTTGTTCATTGTATGCTACGTTTCTCTGCTTGAGAAAGACACAAGAATCTGTGTCGAAACGTCGCATACAATGAACAAAGAAGTTGTCATCCATAAAGTCCTCTGCAATATTGTCATTCAAACTTCTAAAATGCCTCTCAAAGAAACTAAAGTGGTTAATGACATTAGCATTTAAGAACAAGTGATTTGACATATGATGGCACTACATAACATTAGGACATAAGGACAAGTGACAATATGATGCGGCTGTCTCGGATTTTGAAAACTTCAGCCATCCTCCTGATGATAGATACATGTTTCACAGAATGAGACAACACATTAAGAACAAGTTAATAGGTGCAGACAACGTCGCCCATTATACAATCTCTTAAATAAAACCTTTGATTCGTTCCCTAAACTTAGTTTCGTAGTCAGGTTGTCTTGACATGATATGTAGATGAGTGACAACCTAACTACGGAAATTGGCCTAGAAAACGAATCGTTTATGTGATCTTAATTAGATTGATTGACAAAAGGACAAGGCTTAGTGACAGGGTTGATTCTAGGCACTCTCTTTCACTAGAACGATGTTTCACCATCGTAACAAGAAGGCAACATTATCTTGTTTGCTTTATATTGATACAAAGATCCTGTCAATTTAAAGGGGCAGTAGCACGTTTAGGGTGAATATACGGTCATGTCAGGAAAATGAAAATTAATGGTTCCAATTGAAAGACAATGTATTTAAACTAAATGGAGCAGTAATAATTCAAATATATAACGTAAAGTTTAGCCATGCGATTCCTTTTTCTTACACAAAATGAATTAAAGGTGTTCACACCAATGGCCGCCAATGGATTTTATGTGAATCTTTATACTTTGACCTCTGACTATGGATGATTGGCTTGTGTAATGAGATTTTTGACACTGTCAACATAATACATTTAGCATTAACTTACAATTATTAATGAAAATTCAAAATATAAAATTATCAAAAAACGTGCTACTGCCCCTTTAATAACCACCAACGAACTTAATGATGTATTTTCTTTGGAGCTGATAGAAGTTACATATGTGTGGCTTTGGAACATAACCAATTTCCGTATCGACGGTTAGTTGTAGTCGCATTAACCCTAAAGAATGGGAGAAACATTTTGGTAAATATTGCTATGGAGACTTCAAACTATATTCAATCAACCTCAAGAATTCCTATTCCAAAAAATGTTGTCATAAATATAAACATTACTGTAGTACATTTTTCATTTAATAGTTTCATTCATAGAATAGATCTAAATTCTAAGCTCCATTACAGACCCATGACTACACTTTGAGATATCTATCCAATGTATTCAAAACATCACGAGAAAGCACTACTACATTTCCAGTACTCGAGAGTATCAGATGCATAGTTTATAGTGTTGCTTTTGGCACCTTCACATCCATGATTGATTTAGCATGGAACGATCGTGTTACCATGGTATGAGTCTGCCATATGATGCGTTCGGTGTGACCTTTGTAGAGTGGAGGCAAATGGTTTAACGATAAAGGTTTTAGATGGTTTCCTGAACAGTTACATGTCTGTCATCACTTTTTTTGTATTTGATGTATCTATGAAACCTTACGAAAGATGTAAATGTTAATGACTTTCAACCACAAAGTGAAAACAAATTATCGATCAGCTTTAGTTCCTATTCTATGTATACGGTTCTTTTAAACTTTGTTTCAAACATTTGATATTTATTTGCATATATTCACAAGGATTACAAAATAGTTTTAAACAACATGATAAAAAATATTTTAAAAATTAAAATTCGCAAAAAAATAATTTTCAAAATTCATTTTCATTAGCAATTCGTGTTCAATAACTCACCATGATTTCAGATTCGAACCTGGACCTATCGGCCGCCAGCTGCTCTCGGTCCCGACCCAATTCGTCACGTGTCTGCCTCAAACCCACTTCCGCTTGCTCCATGCGCTCCCGGAAGTCGCGTTCCAGCTCAAGTCGTCGCCTCTCGTACTCCTTGATCTTCTCCTCGCAGTTGATAAGCTCCGTATTGAGCCGGCGCTCACGGTCGTCCAGGCGATGTGCCAGGGTGTCCACTTTCATTTCTCTCGAGCTCATGTCACGCTCACGATGTCGGAGTCGACACTCACGATCGTCCACATATTCTCTCGCTCTTGACACAAACATACTGAAGTTAGAGTGCAGTTTCTCTAAGAACGACTGTCCGATGTGGTCAATTTGGTCGTGAATGTCCACCTCCCAGTGGCTGGTGACGTCTTCAAACACGTCGTGGTCTACGAGCGGTCCCAGGGGATTCTCCTGTGGAGTTTCCGTGTCCTCAGGACTCATACTCCAGATGCCGTCACTGTCGGACACTTCCAGGGCCACGATGGGTCGGGTGAAGTCCGAGTCGATGTCCAGACTGTGACCAATCGTCTTGTCCCGGCAGAAGACCGTCCTCCACTCACTGTCCACGTCAGCCTTGGCCCAGAGTCGCGTCGTCTTCTCCTTGGGGATGTGGTACAAGTCCCTGATCTTCCACTCAACGTGACCTACCTTCTCCATCTTGGAGAAACGAACGTTGTGGAAGTCTTCCGGCGGAGAATTAGACAGCATCACTTTGAAAGAGTTCACATTATGTTCAATCTCTACTGCTCTAGAGTAATGATAGACGGCCAGCTTCATGGGCTTGTGTCCGTCCGCCAGTCCATACCACTGGACCAGCATCCTCCACACGTCCTCGTGAACTACGTCGGCAGTGTGTGCGTAGTCCCGGCGCGTCACCACAGGTCCCGGGGGCGAGCTCACGTGCTTGGGGTAGTATTTCCTCGTGCTGGAGAGGCCCACATATCGCTTCAGGTGCTCCAGCCACTCGGCTACCACTACATACCAGAAGTCCCCCTCTACTGGTTTGCGCTCCATCAGCTGTTCTAGCACGGCTCTCTGTGCAGCAGGGTCGGGCGGCGAGGGTCCCGGGGTGGGAGGACGAGGCGGAGGGGGTGGGGACGCGCTTGACATGCCTGGTCGTCGGTCCCCTCCCCGCTGTCTCGGATGGTGTGATGACGTCACATGGGCGCCACTGGCAGGCATTGCCTGATCTGGAAGAGAGAAGTCCTCACATGAGTCGCCCATACCTTGTCTCGCCTACCTACCTGCAGTCTTCTGCTTACCTCCGCTCTACTCTACTGTACTGCGTGCTGGCATTCCTTCTGTCTGACGTGCAGAGAGGGGGGTTAGAGGGGAGAGCGGTGCCACTGCGTTGCTAGGGAGGAGTTGCTAAGCATTGGTCTTTTCATAGAGAACTAAAAATAAGTTTTGGAAGAACGCCACGTGCTCGTGTTTACATCCTCGCCAAGAAGGCTGGCTAGCTCTAAATAACACGTAATTGCAGTGTTTATGAAAACATAAGACCACAGGAATTCCAATCATAATACTTTTCTCCTTCAACCATCACATGTTAATTTATTTGTAAAAATGTGCAAACTAGCCCCCATTGACAACAAAGAAAGAATCTAGTTAACATGTTAAGGCGACACGAGTATTATAGTGATATGCTAGTATTGTTGACATTAAATCTTAATTGAGAATCGACGTTTTACCGAATCGTTTTAAAAGGTGTTATTTAACGTCATTGGTATCATCGATACATAGAAACGAATAGAATCTAGATTCACGAATCATAAAATCATTCAACAACATTTGACAAAACATTCAGTCAGAAATGTTTAGAAAATAGGTCTGAAATTGTATTTTCATCATACACTTTGAAAACCGTTTCCCAAATTTCCATGACAGTAGTTTTGAAACATTATATATTAATACAAACTATTTTTTTCTAGGTTTGAATAAAAAGCACACTTACCTATGGGAAGGACGATTGGCATCGGTCCTGTTCTCAGGGCGGTTTTGTTACTTTCTTAAAGACTTCGCAATTAGATTTATTTTATACGCGAAATTTCACGTGATAAAACCAAGTCGAGGCTTCGTTGTTGTTTGGCAACAAACTGTTCTTTACGTCATGCTCTCAGAATACACCTCAGTGTTTGGATGCCTTCGTGCGCAAAGGTAAGGATTTACCTTTCTTTGTCAACAAATTGAAACCGGAAGGTACCGAACATTGCCGGAGATGGACGAAGTGTACGCGAATTAGTCTTATTCATGTTCCTTTTAAGTTTCAACTCTTAGAATTATGATAAGTTCCTTATAACAGTAAAAACCCAATAAATTCTGACTCATATTATGGGAGATCGTTTGAGAATATCTTTGAGATTGCAAATAACAAGTATACACTATCTAGGCTGAACAATAACTGCATAATGGATAGTGAGACGCATATTTAGTCTCTTATATATACATGTAATTCTAACAAAGATTATTTTATCAAATATTGAAATAGACACCCATAAGAGAAATGGTACTTCCAGTTTATTTCAGATTAAATATAGCTGTTTTGGGGTTATGTTACGGCACATGGTACAGTATTGGCGTTAGACTACGTAGCATAAATATGAAAGAAAGATGATCCAAAACATTCTGCGTGAATCGCGATTTAGACTATGCGTGGAGTAAAGCGCATTTCTGTATGTATTTTGGTCGTCGACGATCTCTTATAAAAAGGCATGCAAGTTAAATTACATAAAAAAGAAAATTCATGACTAACCAAGCTGAGGGTTTAAATCGATAAGATAAATAGAAATATAATTGTAGACAAATAAATGCATATTCGAACTAATTTAGAGGACGTTAATCGTCAACACCGTAAAACGATCTATAACCATTACATTGTCGGAGTAATTACGGAGCTATGCATCCAGGATATCTGGAGAGTGTTAGGAAGTCGGCTCCAGGTTGAAATTTCTACACGTTAGAAGAGGTAGGTATTGGAATGTGCCAGCTGAAGTACGTTGATTAGCGAAAGGTAGTTAAGATATACTGTTAAGTATGTTTCAGAAGTTTTGTTTATTCAGTGATTGGTTATGAAATTTTGTGTGCAAGGGGTAAACGTGGTGTGAAGAATGATGAGAATGTTTACCTCGACAATTGTGTATTGTTTATGACTATTGAACAGCAGGGTAGGCTTTGCTGTGTGACCGTTGTACGGACTGGAAGTATGTTAATTTTTTAGGGTTTAAAGGGACATTAGCACGTTTTAGGGGGAATATAATATATATAAATGTAAATAAATGGTTACAATTGAAAGACAATGTATTTTTACTAAATGAAGCAGTAATTAATCAAATAAATAATCTTAAGTTCAGGCATTCTTTTCCTTTTCTTACACAATATGAATTAAATATGTTCACACAAAAATGGTCGCAATTGGACCTTTTGTGAATTTTTGTTTCTGACTATGGATGATTGGTTTGTGTAATGAGAGTTTTGATACTATCAAAATGATATATTTAGCATTAACGTACACTTATCAGTGAAAAATTGAAAATATAAAATTTTCAAAAAACGTACTACTGACTCTTTAATTATTGTAATTAAGGGGATAAGGGTTGAGCACTCCTCCCAAGAAAGTTTCAAAAATAATAAATGTAACGAGTTGTATTTTTCAACAAACCTTTTCAACAAAAGTGAAGGATAGGAAACCTACATTCAGCAAACATTAAATGATGTGCAACATATGCATATGTAAGCCGAATCCTGTATCTTGGTGTTACATTTAAGTGATGAATCAATTTTCTTCTTTTTCGTGTTCTACGGATCAAACTATATACAACAATGTTGCAAAATAAGTATTCCTCTAATAAGCGCCCGGGCGCTTATTTTTTCAGCACCCCTTTACCCCCCGGCGCTTATTAGAGGCCCGGCGCTTATTGGAGACCGGGCGCTTATTTCTTTCAAAGAGAATTGAACTTTGTTTTAAGTCGTCTTTTATCATGAATACCTGTAAAATTTACTGAGGGAGCATTTATCTTATGATTAGGACCCGGCGGTTATTAGAGACCCGGCGCTTATAAGAGGCCCGGCGCTTATTTTCTCAACTACCTATGACCCCCCCCCCGGCGCTTATTAGAGGCCCGGCGCTTATTAGAGGAAATACGGTACCAGAATCTAAGAGGAGTCCTCTTCTGGCTTTGTACACTATCTATCGTATGTTTTCAAATCTGAAGATGTACCGTATTTAAGAAGAAAAAGTAAGTAATGGAATCTTCCTATTATATTTTAATTCATGTTTATGAGAAAAATAATGTATTATACAACCTGGAAATTCGTTGTATTTTGTTTGGCTTTCATTCGTGTCCCAACAAAAGTAATGATGATATTCACTTAAAACATCTTAATCGTTCAAACAAAAATGACATATAAATGACAATTTTACTTTGTTAATTAAAATACAACAACACCCTTGTTTGTGAGTGGCAAATCACACTTACAGTTTTCCTGTACACTTTATAATAAACTATTTTTCTACCTTGTTTAGATCAATTAACAAAATAAGGTTTGAAAATATACTTATTTTAATATTTTGTCACAATCCAGACTTTTTCACTTTGTTCTGTCACTCTGTTGTAGTGTTGAACCGATCATTTAGAATTTAAGGTTTTCAGCAACAATTTGTACTCATCGAAAAAAGGTTTTGCGTTCAGTAATCCAAAACAAATTGCCTAAATGATTTTCATTTCACCCCAAATGAACTCCGTACAGCGCATTCCTGCTCCCAAAGGGATGAGGGAATGCCGAGATGGGGGAACACCTCATGGGTTCCTCTGCAGCTATAAATAGATCACCTGACACTTCCGGTTAACGAGAGGAAGAGGCCTCAACAAGTTCGAAGAAAGTTGGTGAAGATATTTTCTTGTGCGTTACTTTAGATAAGTGATCAAATTTCTGACTCAAGTAAGTCGCCGGAGAGTACATTAATAAGGTTGATGTATATCATACATTGCATATTGTAACGTTCCATTATTATTTTAGACTCTTTTGTTGCTTGGTAACTTTGTTGAACAATGTGTTTTTCTTCGTACGTTACATTTTCCATAAGTGAATAATTTTGATAAAAAGAGCACAAATTGTCCTACATTATACAACATTAGGGCACATTGTATCACTTTTAATTAAACTGGGAATTTTTGTATTACTTTATATCTACATTGTACAACAAAGACATACAGGGATGTTTTCTTCAAACTGGCTTCTTTAGCATGCTAAAGAAAAAACATTATAAACAAATTACATTTATGATTGATTTGTTGAATTATGTAATTATAATATTAACCTTTAAATGTTTTGCAGTGATCGTTTTGAAAATATATTTCTTCATTTTGATCAGTATTTATTAAGATCATAAATAGGCGTAAGTTAGATATACTCTTAGCTTTATTTGAAACAAAACATCAAATTACATTCATAGATATAAATAAAAGAATAGTGATAATGAATGGTAGGGAAGACAATAACAATAGGTCTTTGGGCAAGATATTATATCCCTACCTTACAACTGAAAATCTAGGACCTGAACTAAGGAACCTAACATCAGACAGTTTTAACCAAGTTGCATGACAACAAACAGTTTTTTCTTACTTGATATTTGATCATATTTCATTAAGCAGTGAAGTATATGGTAGGTTTCGTTCATATAACATTTCTACTGACTAAGGGCTAGCTGGTTATCCCTTTGGCCAATTGGTAGAGTCTCTGACGCTCAATCCAGTGGTCTCAGGTTAGATCCAGCTGTTGTGCACAATATTATTTTCACTCCTACTTCAAATATCAACAAGAATCTTGAATTTTCTATCACCAAAAAATATAATGAATGCATAATTATAATTTAAAATTCATCATATTTTCTTCAGAATGGCGTCCCCGGATGTTCTAACGCTGCGTGCAATGGACGAGTTCAACCCGCCTCACGAATGTGGAGACGAGAGGTGCTGCAGCCTCTTTCTGGACTTCTTGTTGACAGTGGCGCTACCTAGTGGCATCGGTCTCCTGCTGGCGCTTAGTATGGCTATGTGCATGTGCTGCTCAGGATCCAGTCGGTGAGTGGCATGTAAGGGTGTTGTTCTTTTGGGAACTAGAAAACAATATATCTTGAATAATGACGTTTCTAATGGGTTAGAATAATAATTATTGATATTATCATTAGTTTGATGAGTAGAATGTGGTATTTCTCTTGTGTTGGCATCAACAAACTTCTTATTTGTAGAATTTTTTCTCTCATGATAAGGCTCTGGTTAGACTAACATTTAGTCTCAGAAGTATTTTTCAATATTGACAATATTTTTTAACAAATCATGTATTATAACAAAATGGAGCCAAGAAGATGCTTAAACTAAAGTTGTGTGATCTAGACTTGCTAAACTTTTCTAGACTTGGTCGTCCATTAAATATTTTTGCTTAAGATGACAGACTAGGCTCTGAAGATCAGCAAATTAGTTTTTGTATGTAGTCAGTACAGCAAGAACAACTTTCTATTGTACTTTTAAGTTTATATTCTTACTCCTTCATTGTGATCATTTGTTGTTCTGAAGAATACTTCTAAATATTCTTCAAAGACTTGTTATTTGTGTATGGCTCTCTGTAAAGTGAACCTGATGTGTTATAGATCTTAATAACCTTGGGAAATGGGCTCTTATTCTTTGATAACATAACAGAAATAAACAATATCAAATTAAGGATGATAATTTTTTTTTCAAGATACATTTTGCTTTCTGAAATCATTAGGGCCCATATTTCGTTGGGTTAAGGTTGTCGATAAGGTTTTGATATCTGACATGTGAATGAAACTATCAATCTATAGTTTTCTGTTATTTACAGGAAGAGGAAGTTAGAGGCCGATGAGTAAGTCTATGTTCTTGTTTGATCACCCAAGTGACAAGCAAAACTGTCAAAATTTAGGACATTTGTCTTTTTTTCACTTATTAACAATTGTTCATTAGTCTTAACTTCATCCATCTTCCCAGGCAAAGTTATATGTCAATAGTCAGAGTCTATCTTGTTACTATTTGTCTCCGTGAGGCCCTGTAATTATTGAACATGAAGAAAAAAGGAATAATTTTAACCTTTGAATCACTGTGTCATTTGAAGAAACTTGCGAACAGAAATGCGTAACATTTTAAGAGCCTGCGTTAGAATGTTTTTCTTAGCCACGGGACTTAATTTCACTTGTCAACATCTTGAAAAAAAAGGGGGTATAAAACTGACATGGGCGAAAACCAGAAACAAGTTACTTTTTTTCTGGGCCTCATACGGTGTTCCTATTGTTGTTAATAGCAACCAGAACCTAATAACTTGATAAATAATATCTTGTAAAAGAAAATCATTATTTTTTGTTTTGAAAAGCTTTTTATATGTAAATTGTCAGATTTTTAAAAAAATGACATCTAAGAATATATAAAATTGATAAGTGATTAAAATGTGAGCTTTTCTGAAGAAAAATTACATGGATGGAAAAAGTAAGGCAAACAATAACCGGTATGATGATTAAATTTAGGTTTGAGCTTTGCATGGGAAGATGATATTCATCTAACTTGATGTATGGAACAAGCCTTTTATTGTTATATCAACAGGTTATGATGTGTTATATTTTTATCCCACCGGTATGTAATACCGTGAGATATAGTCATCACCCTGTCCGTCTGTATGTCCGTCCGTCTGTCCGTAATCATTTCGTTTCCGGAGCAGAACTCAAAAACCGGTCCACATATCTTTCTGAAACTTTACATGTGTATTGCCCACCTACTAAAGTGGTGCCTTTTCATATTTTCACTTTTTCGAAATTTTATTTTTTTAATTATTTCCATGGAAACGGCTCTTATTTGGACTCTGTTCATGAAAGGTTTCGTTTCATATATATTAGCTTATACTATTATGAACCTTGCTTGAAAAATTTACAATTATCTTTCAAAGGTTTACAACTTACGATCATGTGGAACCGGTGGGATATGTCATCTTCTGATGACTCTTGTTTCACTAGCTGCTACCTCCAAAGTTTCTCTTATTGAAAATTATTGCATGTGATATTTAAATAAATATAACTATCATAATTCTACTATCATTGTTTTTTTATTACAATTTTTTTCACCAACATTCACAGAACCTTTGAAGATTATATATATTTGATCTGTTTATTTAAATGGATACAAGTGAAATTGTTTAATGTAAATTTTATATTGTCTATGAAATAAAAACTGTAAAATTGTTAAAAAGAAGTTTGTTTCACAACTCACATGTTAATGATTTCAAATTTAAAAAAGGTAATTTTCATTGAACATTGATTAACAATTGCTTTACATTTCATCAGTGCACCCATCATATCAGTTGGTATTGATTCATCGATGTTGTTCAAAGTGTAGTAAAACTAACACCATTGACTTTAGATTATACGTTAAAACTAACATTTGCCATGTTTCATTGATGGGTAGATAACATTTAGAATAATCCTACTAGAACCATGTGTTTTGTATCAATTTGGTATGCAAAAGTTCTACTAAAAAAATCAATGCATGGAATAACTGCCAGAAAATTAGGTTGATTTGAGATGTTGGAGTAAAAAATGAAAACAAATGAACAAATGTTGTTATTTGAATACAGGTGAAATGCATAAATTTCATTTTTAGCTTGACATGTCATAAGTTTAAATGAAACCAAAACTGCAAATATCATTTAACAGAATATATGTAAGTGTGATTTCTATCAATATTTTTTGGGTAACTATTTGATTATACAAGATTTAGTCATAATTACATTAGAGTCAAGTCCTGATAGTTGAGTGGGTATGCTTGGTATTGTCAGTGCTGGCATTGCTTAACACTGTTGGTGTCAGTCTGAATTCATGATCCTACTTGACCCTAAAAAATCCAAATATATCATCCATGAAGTTTTACATGTATATTTATACATATTTATGATTGTAGCGTGCAATACAGCCGGTATGACTCTGTACGACGTGCATCCCTCAGCCTACGTCAGATGTCCCAGAAGAGAGACACGCCTCTCATGGACAGTTCCCGCTGCATGACACTCGACAGAGACCACAGACACCGCCGCGGCTTCCGACCCAGGGACTCGTGTCACTCCGCTCCTGGTACACTCCAGAGGTGATCTCATACACATTGGTCATTTCAGATGCTTTGACCATTGGTAACTATTTATCAGAATGGTGGTATTAGTCCCAGAGTCTTATGTGAATTATTGATTTCTTTAGTTTGCAAACAATGGCAAAATATTTCATTAACCCATCAAGTTAAAGATCCTAAACTCCAATATACAAAATTATTTCTTAAATTCAATCCAAATGTGGTATTAAATAATGTTGTCATAAATACACAAATTGATCCCAGTTTTGTGAGAGGCATAAATGGTATATAACTTCAAATGGATAAATGGAATCTGGCTTTGACCATCTATGTAATAACCTGAACAACTGTCATAATTTTTGTAACAGAATTAATATTGGAGAAGTTGTTCAACCCCCTTTAACTGGCGCATTTTGCCAAAAGGAACAAAACACATTTCCAATGAAGAATGTATTGCAAACATTTTTATCATCATTGTTTGATCCATCTCTTAGATAAGATCCCCATGTTTACAGACAACACAGACTGCGGGCCCACTCCGACTCCCAACCCCCGCCTCCTGCTTACGGTCCCCCTCCCCAGTACCCCGCTGATGAGGACCCCTTTGTGAAGTAAGTGTTTTTTATTCTCCTATCTTTCTCTCAAGGGAATTTGCATTGTCATTGGATGACATGTACAATTGAGAAATTTATAGGTAAAACAAATCAGGTTGCAATGTTTAAAAATAATTTTCTGCTCTACTTGATTGAAGCATTCATAAAATATCTAAATGTCCGTGTCAATGAGCTACTCTTATTAAGCCTTATGAATGTTCTTTGTATATTGTCATCTTGGTTATCATAGAGTCTTTATGACCCAGATCCTGTTAAAACTAACTAGAGCTCAATTATTTGATACTGCCTTTCTATGTTATAAATGTTTTGATTGAATTGAAGTTATTGAAATAATATATAAAATATATATTTCCGTTATGTGGATCAACTACATAAAGTCATAAACCAATGCTATGTTGACATTTCAAACTCACAATACTGCACCAAAGTCAAACGAAGGAAAGAGTGTCTTTTTCTTCATTGTCTTTCAACAAATTTTAAAGTGTGAAAATTTTTTCATTTTGATTAGTTGCTTGCAACAGAGATATTTAACAAAATTTTCTTGAATACAACCCTTTTGGTTCTATCTGTATCTGCAACCCTTACTCTCTGAAGTCACGAGAAATTCAATGTCTCCTTGCAGTTCTGACATCCCAATGCAAGATCTGCAGGGTCGAGGAACTATGGGAGGTCACGTCAACCGCGCCGCGTCCACGTATGATGGCTACATGACAAGGTGAAGGATAGACAGACCTCTGTGTCCAGTGACAGGATGTTAAATCTGTGTGCATCGAAGGGAAAGCCAGAGACAATCATGACATCTGGAGTGGTCACATGTATTCATATGGACCTCTTGACCAGAAATCTAAATTTATTTTGTAAATGTTGTAGCGCACTTGCTAAGACTTCACTAGAACTACCGTAAATTGTTGCCTTCACAACTTAAACGACAAGAAGGATAACAAATCCAAAGATGGATGTTTATTCAAATTATATATTTATCTGTCAATAAAGAATTTGTGTAAATAAACTCCAGTTTCCAGGAAGTGCCATAACATTTTTGCAGGTTAAACATATTTTTTTAAAGCAATGAATGCAATTTCATCTCTTAGATTTCTGATTGTAGTGCTATGACAATTTATAACATAGCAATCTAATATGTTGAATGTTTTGTGTAAGTGTATGTTCGTAAAAACATAATAGTGTATATATAACCTTTTTTTCAATACTAAAGAATTTACAATAATAAAAGTTGTGTCAATTACTATTTGGATTTCATCATGGCATTTTTCCTCTGAGGAACCATTCTTGGTGACCCAGGGCATCTTCACGTCACAGGTGAAACGAAAGTTTCTCAACCTTTCCATTCCTCCCTTGACATCATTGGCCGTAATGTCTGTGCTAGCATTTCAACCCACTGCACGAAAGTAGAATAGTCCAATCAGAAGACAGCTTGTTAAATGAACCGATTTGAAAAAAATACTTTTGTATGGGTTTTACAAGGGAGAGAAACACTTTGAGTGATATATTAATTTTTATTTTCTCTGCATTGGTGCTCATCAAAAACATGAAAACAACCATGTTTAAAATTAAATTTCACTCGGATAGTTTTCAAAAAGATCGTCTGTTAGTATTTTGAATTTGTTCCGAATGTCATTGGCTTTTGTTGAAAGAGCTGATAAGGGGCGTAACTCGTGATCACGATAGGTGTCGCTTCTACGGATCACCGGTTTTCTATCTTGTGGTGGCAAGGTCTAAACAAGGAGTTGCTCGATACGTTTTCACCTTGCCGTGGGAAGATGGACCCAATACTCTACTCTATATCACCTCTGGTGGTTTTCCTAAGGTACATCAAGGTAACCCGTCCTTGAGTAGGGGCTGGGCAAGCTTTGAATTTGCTATCTCGATTGGATCTGTTTTACATGTTACATTACGATTTGGCCTTCTGTTGATGAAAGGAAACAAATCAAACACTAAGCCAACATTTCGTCACTTCATCCAACTGAGTAATTTTGCTTCGCTTGCACTAATTTGTCAGATTAAACTGCAAGATTTATGAACGTCTAAAAGAGTTACCCTGTTATAGATTGTGTGACAGAATCTTGGTTCGTATTATGATGAATTACGGTATGTTAATTTTTAATTCATTTAAAAAATAGGCTTTGACAACCTTTTATCCATCACATATCTTGTATGGCAATCGTTTTAAATGATAACTCATAATGGGGGGTATTAAAATATGAATTTATTAAAATTAACAACTTCATATAAATTAGAAACAATGGATTTACAAATCTTCAATCAGTCTTCATGATAAAATAATTGAGAATATTCAACAAGCATAACATTATGGTGGATACAACAATGAGTAAATGTATCATACAACAAATAACATTCCTGAAACAGGATAACGTGCTCATAAAAGAGTGAATAAATAAATAAATAAAAAAACAAGTTTTAAATATTAATGTGGTGTTTACGGTGAATGCGGAATAACAAACTTAACAAGGTGCATCAATTCAACATACTAAAATTTAAGAACATTAGCTTATCATTTTATGCAAAAAAACAGTGCGATTAAGAATTATTTATATAAGAATCAACAACTTTTAACAATGTAACAGTATTTAAAATATCTTATGATGCATAAAAAGGTGCTATTAAAAATTGGCACAAAGTAATCATGATAGTGATTTTTTTTATATTTTTATTCATGATTAAAGATAGAATCAGTATCTACCTTTTAATTTCATTCTATTAAAATTGTCTTGTATTTCATAAGGTAAAAATTACAAAATATGTGAAAACATAGTCCATAGCGATCATGAAATTTGATTTGACATAATACTGTTATTAAGGTAAAAATTCAGTCAATTTTCCACAAAAAGTTTTCAGTAAGTCAATTTTACATGTCTTAGGTACAACCATGTCAAAAATCTATTTCAATGGATACCTGATACTTCTGAAATCAAATCAACTGCCACATCTTTGTTTTGCTCATTATCATGTTGTCCTTTCAAAGTCGTGATTAATTTGACGTGAGTTGTCTCCCTTTACCACTGGGGTCCTCGTTTGATGTAGATATCAGCAAACGCTTCCTTCTGTCTCGTGATGACAATTTGAGCAGCACACAAATCTGGAGAAACAAAACAATATTAAGATGACAAACAAATAAGTTTAATCCTTTCATAATGATAAAATAATAATAGTCCACTTATAATGCACATCTATCCATCTGTTACGCAGTTGCTCAAACATATTACGCTGACGGAATTGAACTATCAGTGCTGCTGAAGGCATGTTATTTCAGGTACCCATTTATACAGCTGGGTGGACTGGGTGCAATGTGGATAAGGTGCCTTGCCCAAGGACACAACACAGAATGAAATGTTTGGTGTATCCACCGGGATTTGAAACCGGGTCTCTAGCTTGAGAGGCCAGCACACTAACCACTACACCACTGTTCACCCTAAGAAAACAGTAATGAATGTTTTTAGCATGATTTCTGGCTTATTGGGATAAAGGATAGTGACGTCTTGATTGAGTACCTAAAATGATACAATTGACTTACATGGTCAGTATTCTTTAAGATGTCAATGGCACCCATGTCAAATTTGAGTCTTTTGTGTTCATAACAGAATACTCAATATTTCCAATCATCATTTGACTTATCCATTGCCAAACCATTCCTGAGTGTCTGATTTATTGGAATCAAACCATGTCAACAAAGGGTTGCCTAAAACTTTGAACGATACAACTACCAAGCTTTCTGAGCACACACATGTACTAAATTTGTAAATAAAACTAAACTAAAATATCAATAAAACTAAACTAAAATATCAACGAGAAAATGAATCGATTGGCTATATCCCAAGCCGGGCCGCGCGAGCAAATGTAGCTTCTGAGCCCAGGGTACAGATGAGTGGAGTTAACGTAACGTTCGTACCCTGAGACAGGATGTCTCAAAACACACACATGAACTAAATTTGTTGGAGAGGGTTAATGAAAATATGTTACCAAGGAGAGCTGTGAACATCTTGCTAGCGTAAGTCTTGTACGTGTTGTGAGTGCTGCAGATGGTATGGAACCTGGTCCACGTCTTGGTGGCCGTCTTCACGTCAACGTGTCTGTGGAAAAAGGAGTATTTGTTAGATCATAACAGGAATGTGCCTATTTGTTCTTACAACAGTTGACCATGAAGAGTTTGTAGATACATTAGACATTTCCTTTGGAAACATTACCATATATCTAACTGTTGTTGGAATAACAGATACATTGTAAGTAGCTGATGTAGAATAATCAATTTGGTGAGAAAGGGGATAAAGGGTGTAATCATGGACTAGTCATGTGACTCACTGTGCGGGGAATACATTGGTTGGTGACTATGGTATTTTGTGTTTAATAAATTTTTATAACAACACACCATGTCATGTTATTCATCACTGGCCACTATGATGTGAGTTTACATTAATTGTCCATTCTTTGTGGATTGGAAAGGCTTTTCCTGAATATTTGGAATGATGGTTTTGGTATATAGACTACAAGAGAGAAGAAGTTGACTATAAGCATCAGCTTAGTGTGTCATCCTAATGGTGTTGTCTTAGCAAATGCCCTGATACCGTTCCAGACATTGAAAGTCCATTAAACAGACTGTGAGGAATGAGAAGTTGAATTTTTAGCTCATCTGGCCTGTAGGGCCCATTGGGCTTATGGCATGGCATGGCATGGCATGGCATGGTGTCCGGCATCTGTAAACTTTGTGGAATTTCGACTTCTTCTACAGAACCATAAGGCTTAGAAAGCTGAAACTTTGTGTACAGACTCCTTGACTAGTGCGGATTATAAATCATATATTTTGTGACCCTGTGGCCCTTACTTAAGGAAGAACTACATTTGCCACACTAAAGCAAAATCAAATGTAAAGCCTGATGAGCTACAGAGCCAATGGCTCTATTTTTAGCTCATCTGGCCTTATGGCATGGCATGGTGTCCGGCGTCCGTCCGTCCGTAAACTTTGTGTAATTTCAACTTCTTCTCCAGAACCATAAGGCCTAGAAAGCTGTAACTTTGTGTACAGACTCCTTGGCTAGTGAGGATTATGAATTGTAGCTTTGGTGGCCCTGTGGCCCCTAATAAGGGTCACAGGGACCACGCCCTTAAAATCTATTTTCATCTTCTTCTCCAGGACCATTAGGCCTAGAAAGCTGAAACTTTGTGTACAGACTCCTTGACTAGTGAGGATTATAAATCATATATTTTGTGACCCTGTGGCCCTTACTGAAGGGAGAACTACATTTGCCACACTAAAGCAAAATCAAATGTAAAGCCTGATGAGATACAGAGCAAATGGCTCTATTTTTTTATTTTACATTAGATTTTATAGGGATGTGTCTACACAGCACATCAGCTCACGCTGGTCGGGGGATGAGGGAATCGACCTGAGGGGCGGGGTTAATATAACCATGAAGTGGGAGTAGATATGATGGAGGACGGTGAGGGGATAAGTTATGCTAAGTATATCTGGTACACACCTCATCATCTCCCCCTGGTAGTTGGTGATGGAGGGGGGTGAGGGGATCAGGTCGGCCCGGGGGGCGGGGAGAATATAAACATATATATACGGTACACACCTCATCATCTCCCCCTGATAGTTGGTGATGGAGGGGGGTGAGGGGATCAGGTCAGCCCGGAGGGCAGGGACCTCCTGCTCCTCCAGCACCGTCTCGAGAGACTGCACCCCCGACACCCCAAGATGCTCCGGCACCAGCTCCAGCTGGATCACTTCCTCCTCAGAACTTATCTGCTCCGAGCCGCGTCGGGATCTGGGGAGAGACATTGATCAATGTAATCAAATGTTCAAAATCAATGTATAATGTATAAATGAAATCATTCTTCATGTTACAGAACAGAGATAACTTTCAATCTAGATAACTGATTTAGGGGGATATCCTCTTGCCATGCCATGATCTAAAGGGAGAATGTTTATTGCATTGAAGCTTATGTGCTTATAAAGTTCAACAGTTCCATTTAAATTACAGAAGAAGAACTTGATAGGGCTATCAGAAATTGCATTGTCGTAGTTACTTATCCCAACTAACAAGATTTTGTGCATTGCAGCAAGTCTTGAAGTAGCCATTCACAAGTTATGCCTTGACAAAAAAACTGCTGCTGCTCTCTGCAACCCTAACATCCTCATGTTGCCTATCCAAATCTCACTGCTCCTAGACAGGTGACTGACGCCGCCTGAAACATAAGTGATCTTTTCCTTACCTTGGTGCGCT
This sequence comes from Steromphala cineraria, assembly GCA_916613615.1. Classification (NCBI taxonomy): domain Eukaryota; kingdom Metazoa; phylum Mollusca; class Gastropoda; order Trochida; family Trochidae; genus Steromphala; species Steromphala cineraria. The sequence continues at coordinate 55,740,648 of OU744731.1, read as the reverse complement.
GCTGATACTCTCGTCCATGAGGCGTTCCCGGCTCTGCTCCAGACTCTGTCGACTGTGTTCCATCTCCAGGGACGTCTCCTTGAGTCGACTTCGTTCCATCTCTATCGACACATCCTTCAGTCGGCTCTGCTCCAGGGAGAGAACTGAATCTCCACGTGCCACCTCCGGTGCTTCTACTTCTAGGGACTGTCAGGACAGTGTGAAAGTGTTCAGTATGTGAATATGAAACAAATACTAAAGTGTGAAATGGTTATTTGTATAATTTTAATGAGGGTACCTCCGGCGCTTCTACTTGACTGTCACCAAAAGGTAGCGGTAAGTACCAGGTTGCGCACAATATTCACCAAATTTTGTATCATGATTTAGTTAATTGTATTGTTATCACATTGTGAACTAAACCATGACGATGCATCGAGACAACCCTAGCATAAGGTTAAAGTGTAATTTAAGCTGGTATAATCTATTCCTCTTATCATTATTACATCCTCCACAAACCATTTCTCTGTCCTTGCTGGTATCCAGTTGTTTCTTTGACAGCCTCTGAGAGCGGCGAGATCCGGAACTCTTATCTGAGTCGGACTGGACTGTAGGCAGCGGTGGACTTGGTGGTAACACAACAACCTCCTTCTCTGCGTGTAACTGTATATTCGAAGTGGGAAGAAAATGGTGAAAGCTGATTTTTGAGACCCTAATAATATCATCCTAATGTCAATGGCACAACATTTTTTGAATTTTTTTCTAGGTTGTCAATAACTTTTTACCATGGCCTATTGAATATTTTGCGTTACCGGTAGTTGTTTGAAATTATTCTATTTCATATCAGAATTTCAATGTTGTGAAATTTTGATGATTGTCTAGTTCTTATGTAACTGCAGCAGAATTTTTTTTATTAGATCAAGGCGTTAACGTTGACAGATTTGAAATGTTAAAATCTGTATTTTATAATAGTTCATGAAAGGCCAAATTTAAGGCAAGGGACACAGGAAATAAAAGCTCAAAATATGAACTAGTTGACAATTTTAAATGGGGGAATCACACAAGGTTTATGAATGAATGAACCATCATTTTGTCATGTGCATGATTGATGATTTCTGTCATTGGAAAAACTAAAGTTGAAGGTAAACAAAACAACAATCTTCAAGTCATATGTTCTCAAAGTTTGTGTGATGGTTATAATCAAGACAAAACTTATGGATAAACAACTATGTTATTCTGGGATTCTGTCATCTTCACAACGTCACGGGCGAAACGAAAAACTTTCCCATTCCTCCCTTGACATCATTGGCCGTGATTTCTGTGCTAGCATTTCCACCCGCTGCACGGAAGTAGAATAGTCCAATCAGAAGACAGCATGTTAACTGAACCGATTTGAAAAAATACTTTTGTATGTGTTTTACAAGGGCGAGAAACAATTAATTTGAGTGATACATAAATGTTTGTCTTCTCTGCATTCTCGGTGCTCATCAAAAACGTGAAAACAACCATGCGGACTGAAATTTGAAATTAAATTTCACTCGGATAGTTTTCAAAAAGATCGTTTGTAAGAGCTGATAAGAGGCGTAACTTGTGATCACGATAGGTGTCGCTGCTCCGGATCACCAGTTTTCTACCTTGTGAAGGCAAGGTCTAAAGCGAGGAGAGTTGCTCGATACGTTTTCACCTTGCCGTGGGAAGATGGGATTCTGTGTAAGCAAAGGTTCTTTTTCACATAGGTTCTGATGTCATTGTCAATGCCTAACACTTTGCCTGACAACGACATTAGAATGATAGAATCTATGTCGAAACATCACTTTCACATAATAAAGAAGTTGTTTATCCATAAGAATTGTCCATTATTATTCTTGAAGTCTTAGCTTTGAAAATCTGACGAAATAAAACAAAGTCAGGACATTTTACCTTTCTTGATTGATAGAATTTAAATTCCTTAAAGTCACATCAGCAGAAAAGAGAATCTAATTTTTTATAAGTGGAGTTTCAAAGCCAACGATCTTCAAAACTATTCCTCAGAGACTGAACAAACTAAAAACAATTTAGCCTTTTTTTGGCCTAAATTCTTTAAAAAGTTTGTATCATGGCATTTTAACTCCTAAAAGACACATATGCACCAAAAAGGACTCATATGCACCAAAAAGGTCACATTAATAGCAAATTTCAAGTTTGTGATTTAAACAGTTTTCAAGTTACGCTCTGGCAGCAATTTTGGATGAATGGGTACAAATATTAGTATTCTTCTACTCACCATGGCAACATCCCTCTCTATTTCTTGTCTCTCTGAAAATTGATAATAAAAGTTTACAGTAACTTGATTAATTATGTTAACTGTGTAAAGTTACCATTGGTTGTCAAATAAAAATAAAATTCATTTCCTGTGGTTGTCAAATAAAAATGAAATTCATTGTAACCTGTGGTTGTCAATTAAAAATGAAATTCATTACCTGTGGTTGTCCAGCAAGGGTCCATCTGCTCCTCCTCCGTCCATCCGTTTGTCCGTGTCACCGCGTTCCTCCTCCACACTCTAACCAAGTTAGGATGTCTCAAACCTTCACAGACAAGGCTACATTTACACACAGTTAGTTACTTCAAAAATGAGGACGAGCCACTCCAATAATCCAAAAGAATTTTATAACTTGCCCTCCTGACGACAATCATGTACAAATTGCTTCTTGAACAAGCCCAGAAATTTTAAATGAACAACTTTATCATATTATGGCATGATATATATGTTTTTTTCATTCACTTGTTTATGTTCTCTAATCAAGCTTAATCAGATGCTACCTTTCAGTCCAGGTCTATCAAACAGCTCCTCAGCAGTGGACGGGCGAGTTGCTGGGAGCACCTGCAAGTAATCAATTACTCAATTACTATGTAAAAATTACTTGTTATGAAAGCAGTAACAGATTAACAGATCTTTATCAAATAAAATGAATTCTCTGTTATGTCTTTTCTGTATTAACTAGAAAGAACCTGCAACCTCTGACTTCAAGAAAACATTACTTGTGATAAAAAATAAAATGTTGCGGTGAGAGGATTAAATTATTTATTCTAACAGATCTGTGAAAATCAATCATGAGTTGTATTGTAGACTTACGTAAGGTATACACGTATCTTTCCCTGTCACCATGTGCTTCTTGAGCTGTTTCTTGGAGATCTGGGTCTCCACATCAATGAACTGTAGTCTGCGTTTCCTTCTGCGTCTCTGGGGACTCGGAGTGACCGGGACCAGCTCCATCTGCAGACTGGGACGCTGGGAGAGGGAGGGAGGATCAAGAATTTAACATATTTATCTTTCCTTAACTTTGTGCTTATAAGGTACAAAAGACTCAAAACTGGGGAGGCGCTTGTCTACGGTTGGCTTGAGGAGGAAACGAGCTGGTTACTACATGGATCCACTAAAGGTCTAAATACAAGTAGCCACGCTAATATGGACATTATGGTTAAACATTAGTAAAGAAAAAAATAAGGTATAAAAGACGTCAGCAGCTGGATTGTTTTCCTTTGCTTGTGAATAGGGGTAACTGGTAAGATTGGTTTCATACCTAAAAAATAAAATTTGTTGAAGTCCAGGGTTCATACATAATAAATCAGTCTATGACACTTACTTGTTTTTGGAAAAAAAAAGACGCTGGAGATGGAAGTAAATGATAAGAACTTATAATACATGTCCACAACTTTTTCATTACTTTTCAAGGTTCCATAACTTGTACGAACCTCACATTACAGTTATAAACATACAATACAGGTAATGGAAAACATCCCTTTGTGCATCACTGTTGTGTCATATTTATCAAATGAGTATGACTGACCACTCTACGACGTTTAGGCCTTGGTTCCTCCGGTTGTATGGGTGTAACACCAGGGGTCTTAGGTACTTTTGATGGAGTAGCGAATCTCTCTTCATCACTTGGCGGCTTCTTTGGAGGGGTTTCTTGTATTGGAGGCAGCGTCACTCTGGAAGGAAAAGAGTTTCATGGCGCTGCCTGTTACATACTAAAGGAGTTATTTTAAGGTACTGCGGTAATATTCAAAGAATCATGTGCTTATCATACCGAAAATATATGACCTTTATCTTCTAAATGCTGCTAATGGCTTAAATAATGCTGAAGCAGGGTAAAACAAAAACTCACTTAATCCTTATACCAGGGAAAGTAATTCATTCTCAAAAGAAAACAAGACAACATAGTCATCAACAACTCCAACCGATTTGGTTTTCCTAAATCTGAGTCTAACATCACAGAACATAAGGACCACTGCATGCTTCTGATTTTAGAACTCAATCAAGGTATTGATACCCTTAAGACATCCTATATACTTTCTGAGATAAGCTGTCCCCGTTAGCCTATAATCTCTTCCCACTTGTAGTGGAGGATAATAATGCTGGGAGAAATCTATGCCAGGCAAGGAGAATACAGTAACTGTGCAGAATGCAGAAAATTGCTGGAATACCCAGGTTCCTCTGTCATGGGTACGACGTCTGACACGCTGGATGTTGATCTGGAGCGAGACTTGCGAGGAGAGACCAGGTCGGCAAGCGTGATGGGAATCTCCTTCATCTCGTGGTCTGCGACCAGATCGATCTCCCGCCCGTCAAACCCTGGCAGCTCCTTCTCACCGGGGATCTAAACAGGGAGATGTTTTAAGACTTTTCTTAAATTCAAATATTCAAAAGTGGCTTTCGATAAACAATTTTCTTTTATGAATCAATAACCGTTATAAGGGAAATAAGCAAAACAAGTTAACAAAATACTCCAATAATCTTAAATTGTACTACCTGAACCTGCTCGTTGACGGAGGACAGCTCCTCTCTCAGTTTGATGTCCTCCGGACTAGACACAGTGTGTGGAGCTTGTAGGGCTGAAAAATAATCAGAGTTCACGTCATGTTAATTTCTGTCTTTACTTTTATTACCATTGTAACCAGAGAGTGAGGTAGAAACTTTATGTTATCTTAAGTTGTAATAAAACATTACTTGTGTGACATTACGTAAAGGCCCAAATCAGTAATGTTTAGATTTTCTACATGCATTGTTGTCCCTAGGTGAACATCAGAAGGGGTCATTTTGAAAAATTATTAGCAAATGGGACCTTTTGCAATGGTAGAAGTATCCCAGTTCTCAAAATTTTAAGGGACACCATGTTAAAAGGGTGGGCATATTTCCCAAGGACCCCATGAAACAACACTGACATGGAATGTATATAACTAATGAATTTAGGTGTAACCATTATAATCACCAAAGTTGTTTGTGGTACCAAGAATAGTAAATTCCTTCATAATAGTTCCCTTGGAAGTAAACATCAACATCACTAGTTTGAGATAATATATATAAAGCCCAAAACACATTCCTCTTCAGCACCTTGCAGTGGCAGGGGCGGGAGAAAAATATGTTGCTTTCTGAGTTCAGCATTTGGGGTATGAGACTTTAACATTACTTCAGGCTTTCAGTGGTCATTTAAGTGTTTGGGGTATGAAACTTTAACATTATTTTAGCAGTCAATTCAGGATTGAGGCAAATAAAATCTGAGCCCCCCCCCTTCATCTTCCTACGCAGAGCCTAAAAGGCCAGTTTCCAAACTGTCATTTTATGCCTCGCTGCAGAGACTTTACTTTTCTGTGCTGCTATAGTGCCCCTACAGAGTAGAGAGCAAGCACAGAAAACTCAAGGCTATGCAGCAAGGCATAAAATGACAGTTTGGAAACTGGCCGTTTATGCTCTGCGTAGGAAGATGCCCCCCTTTGGATCTGCAACTGTATAAGACCTTTATATTACTATCTGAGTGGGGGTACAAGATCCCTTCCTTACCTTCAGCGGTCATCTCGGCGTGAGACTGGACAATAGAGGGAGACAAGTCCAGTCTGAGGGACGGACTCAGTTTCACCTCACGCAGCATCTCCTGTCGACCAAGTGAAAGCTCATCAAGTCCACATGGAATACTGTTAAAATGGGTACCTGAAAACAGGTTGTACTGACCTATGTGGTCGTCACTAGCGCTAAGTAGCAGCTGTGACAAGTACAATCTTCAGCTTCTCAGGTTAATGAGGTGAGCTTGTCTTTAGACGTGGAAAAGTGCCATATAAATATCCACATTATTATATTTCATAATCAAATCTGCTAGTCCATAGCAAAGCTTACTATCTATATGTCTTTGTTCAAAGGAAGGCCTCTATTTATTATTATGATAGGGTTAAAAGCATCTTAAGCTAATCTTTTAAGAAATGAACTTGAAAAGACTATTTATTGTCCCTGTCTCTTCATCCAAAAACAATTTCCATTGACAGATTATTGAGCATATTTTAGAGTTTTGAATACTCAAATCAGTTACCTGTTCAAAGATGGTGACGCTCTGTTCCGACAGGAGACCCCAGGTTCCAAAATCTTGGTCGTAGTCAGCGCTGATAGGATCTGCTCGACCAACTAGCTCTGGCAGGTTCTGCTTTGTTGAGTCAAACCTTGACAACAGAAAATGTATAAGTAACAGTTAAAAGTATAACCAATGCAATCAATCTACACTATGACCTGCTGAGTCGACTGGGACTCACTACCCTACATTCTTGTTATGGTTCCTTTCTAGATTTTATGAGTATTTAATGCAGGAGTCAGCTTATTTATAACTGTCAATGGATTGGAGGTAAATCTTTCACTGCCAATAGTATGATCAGGATTCAGTAAGCACTCTCATGGATCAGTGTTTTTACAAAAATGTAAGAAAGGTCCAACGGTATCAGTTCTTATTTTAAACACTGACGCCATCCGTTTTAAACTAAATTTGCAGGTGTTGAATAACAATGAACTCAACTATTTATCTTCAAATTCAAGGTCTAAAATAAAACAATAATTTCTTAAATACTTTAAATGTTTTTCTGAATGCTATTCAGTGATAAATTTACCCGCCACTAGACCTCCATCAAACACTCAAACAAAATTGGAAATGAAAAGTTATTTTGTCGTGCTCATTTGTCTACTTATTGAGAGGCTCACTTGTATTTTCTAAGAATCACTTGACCTTGTAGTAGCAGGTTATTATTTATAGATTTATTACTGGTAATCTAAATCTATAAATATTTTACAACTTGAATAATTAACAAACAAACAAAAGAAAGAGCATACTTTAGATCAATCTCCTGACTGGGGGTGATGAGTGTTGATACCTTCAAGTTGCACATTAGCCTCGCTGTATCGTCTGGAAGCAACATCAGTATAACATAATCATATTAAAAACCATCTTCCTACGCACAGCCTAAAAGGCCAGTTTCCAAACTGTCATTTTATGCCTTGCTGCAGAGACTTTACTTTTCTGTGCTGCTATAGTGCCCCTACAGACTAGAGAGCAAGCACAGAAAACTCAAGGCTATGCAGCAAGGCATAAAACTGACAGTTTGGAAACTGGCCGCTTTTAGGCTCTGCATAGGAAGATGATTGAAAACAAGCAATGAGCAGGGTTTTACATAGTGACATAGTCAATGAAAACTGAGAATCCTTTGCCTATTTCAGGATTCCTTGAAAAAATTATAGAAATTTCATACTTGATAAAAGGGTTGATAAAGAATTGCCTATAATGGGATGGTTATTGGTTGATGTTTCAATACCATCTTGACATGGAAATCATACTGAAATGGGTTTCCCAATTGAAAGATTAGATATTTCTATCAGAATAATACTGAGTCACAGAGGACCAACATGACTATTTTTTTGGGGTCCTCCTGACATTTTCTGTGTCAATTTATACTCAGGAAAGTTGAGTCCCGTAAAACCCTGAATGGGTGTTTGGGATCAAACTTAATTTCTTTAACCACAAATTGATTTGACTCATCATATATAAAGTTTAAACATATATCAACTTTACTATCAATGAGTCATTTCTATGAATATTTGATTCAACGGAACAAAAACTGTTTGCATGATAAATTGTAAGATATATTTCACATAATCTAAATGAATAGTTATAATCTTTTGAAGTTGTCTGATGTAATTTTCAAAGGCTCAAATACCCCTGGCCTGTGAGGAGAAATTTGAATCATTGTAGAATATTTATGCTTTTCAAATTTCTTTTATTCATAATTGAAAACAGTTTAATTGGTTATCTAACTTAACTTGCTTTATGATTACCATAAAGATATTTGCTTTGTTTGCTGAAGACCTTGATGGTTCCGTACATGAGTTGAGCGGAAAGGTAGAGAGAGAAGCGAGGCCGCGCCCCCTCCTTGGTACGGCCGGGGACACGCAGGAACACATAGTCTATGATGTCCTCACTGTCAACATGGAAATTTACTTAATAACAAAATGTTCTCTTGTGTGTAGCCTGGAAGGAAGAAACTTTCTCTACAGGTTTACAATTGTACTTTTTTATGATTGATATTCATATCCTTTTGAAACATACAGATATTTTACAATTAGACTGGTGATGAGGTCAATACCTGTTTTTATATACCCAAAGAAAACAATATTGACCAAGGACAAACTCTGAGGTCAGATATTAAGCAAATTCATCAGTTCATACTTGTTTTATTATGTTTTGGCTATAAAGCAAAAAGAGAACAAAAACTCGAACTAAACTGGTGAATGACATCATGATTACAATGGCAGCATGTCATGAAAATATGCCTTGATATCATCTGGTCGATTTTAGTAACTCAAATGAATATCACTTTTGGTTGACTGTCACGTGACCGGTTCGCGAGATTGCTTGAAAATAGCCTCACATAATAAACTTTATTGTTTGATTTTATGCTCTGGAATGCTGATCATGCTTAAACTGAGAAAACTCCATTATGGTTACTTCAGTTTTCATAAGCACTTTGCCAGTCAACAAGATGGTTATCCAGTGTTATTCCTAGAGGGGGTCCTTGGGACATTTGTCCACCCTTTTGGCTTGGTGTCCCTTAAAATTATTAGATGTAGGATACTTTTACCATTGCAAAGGGGTCCATCTGCTAAAATATTGCCAAAATGGCCCCCTTAGCTGATCACCTAAGAACAAACTGGTTATCACTTTCGAAATCAATTTCAAAACAAGGGTTACCATGTCTTCCTGACTCTGACGCTCATGTACTCTCGACGACTCAACTCAGACTGTCGTGTTGCAGCAACCCTGTATTAAATAATATATATTGAATTGATTTCAAATGTTGTTGATACACTGTACAGAGAGTTAATGAACAGAGACACTGAGCAATTAGAGCATACACACTCAGTTACACAGTTTCAGACCGAAAAAAAAGAGAGCATTGCTAGAAAGTTTATTCATACTTTGACTGTCAGATATTGGATTTCAAAGTAGGCTTGTTAGTAAGAAATAAGGTTGAATCACAACCACTTGAGACATTGGTATTGTTCCTATACAGGGAAAAAAGTTCACCTATTCCATCCGAAAGCCAGCTGGGCCCCTAAAAAAAATTTTTCAGGAGCCCAGAATAAAAACCAGGAGCCCAATCAATTCTCGGCTTTAAGTAAATATAAATATAAATCGAATAATTTTTCAATTGTTTAATTTAAACTATTTAAAAAAGGCCAACCAAAGTGACATAACATGAAAAAAGCTAAGATTATTCTCAATAAATATTGACCAAATTGACAAGATTATTGAAAAGGGAACAGAGGTCACTCTTTCTTACTTTCGTTTTCAAGTGGCAGTAGTGTTTACGATGCCATTATTTTGATTTTTGAAATGACGACGTAGATTGTTGAATCTCTTAGAATATTGTACTCTCATAAAATAAATCTTATAATATCATTCGCCACCTGGGCTACTGGAATTTGGATGTTAGGGGCCCAACTGGATTTTTAATGGCCATGGGCGACTGGGCCCCTGTCAACTTTCTTCCCTGCTATACCATATATGAGCATTATGATTTCTCAGGCTCTTGAAATGAAACATAAATTCTACTGTATCAAGTAACAAGAGGACTGCAGCAAAATTATGCAATCATGCATAATTTCTCAACAGATGAGTGGGGGCAACGAATGGGGAAGTGGTTCGCCATCTAGAATATCCAGGATTCATACCCTAGGCTAACCCTAAACATTATCCTAACACTTAAGTATGTATTGCAAACCAATTATGAAAATAGATGGTGAAGCAATTATATAGTAATACCAAAAGGGTTAAGCAAAGAATTTGAAACCTTGAGGCCAAGGATTCTCACCACACGATTCCAAATTTTCCTCCTCTCTTTTGTAGAATATCATGGCTGTAAAACATGTTTTCTCTAGATCATGAACTTTGGGGAAAACTGAAACAAAGTTTTGCATCCAATAAATAGAAATGATTTGATAATGTATCAAATTAACAGTTTTTTTGTCATGATGAAAAGAATGGAACAAAACGTCAAACATTATCTTAATATCCTACAATACACTGACAACATCATATGAAATAGATTTCAAATTTTTAAATTCAACTTTGAAACAGATTGAAAGTGTTAAATTCAAATAAATAAAAAACAAACCTTAAACGTGTATTCAGTTGTTGTAGAATGGAGCAAGTGGACTTGATAATAAACGTGCGCTAATTTGATGAATATCGTGTACACAGTCGCTTCGGTGCCTGTCAGATTCGAAATTCCAAATTTCCCGCCAAATCGACTTTGAATCAAAATTGGGTAACGCTAAAAGTTTAAGTTTAAAGCGAAATGAGTCCTCGATAAATTTATTTGAAAATAGTTTCATAAGAAAATATTTAACTTTAAAATTTAATATAACGATTTAAAGTCTTAACCTTTTTTAAAAAAATAAAATCAATATGTCATGAAATGAATAACATTGATATTCAAAGTCCCCGAATTCGTTTATGCCGTAAGCAATCTTTTAAAAAAACTACGCGCGGATAACTCAACTTCCTGTTTATTATTTCCGGTTACAAACCGAAAGCAAAATTTATAGAATTTTACCTGTTTACACGTGTGGTGTTTGAATAACAAGAATTGTTACTTAATATTTCGTCATTTTGTGAAATATGCCCCCTCCAGACAGGTATATCATCATTTTGTATCTTATGATAAAGTTAATCTTCAAAATACTTATTTACTTACGTTTTGTCACGACACAGATGACAGTTGTCAGTGTTGAACCACAACATTTCCAATGGCTTGATTTTGGTTTCAATAAATGGTCATCCTACTATTAGCAATTCATTATAACCAAGTATCATCAGACAGTTAATAACGATGCTAACCTGTCAATTCTTTTGTAATTTCAAAACCATGTTACAATTAATAATCCATAAAATAATAGAAATAATGTTTGAATATTTTTTGTTTCAAGTCTGAATTCAAAAGACTTTAATGTCCATTGATTTTCATTATCTTTTCACTTTTATATGGTTGAAAGTTATTAACAAATCAATCATCTGAATTTAAAAGACTCCAATGTCCATTGGTTTACATTAGGGCTGGGACGGTTACCCGGGACGGGTGGGTAATGAGTTGGACCCGGGTACCCGTAACATTACCCGGACCCTTTTTGATCATGTGACAAACATTGAAATAAGTGAAGAATTAAGTAAAAGTGTGTCAGTGTTTGTTATAGTTTTTAATTACAACAAATTGTAGTAGTTCTTGCAACTTAAGAAGCATTTATATTGTGTAAACTTTTGTTCTGATCCCACCTGTTGAAAATCTATCATAAGTAGTTGACTTGTTAGTGAAAACAAATTACTAGTATTGATGTGTTCCCAGCCCTAGTTTACATGATGACTTCACTTTAAATGTTTGAAAGTTACTAACTTTAAACCAATCATCCTACAGATGGGATGACTACAGCCCTGTGGGGCTTGTGATTGACGGGACGCGGATACTGTGTTGTAAGGTGCCATTGAAATATGTAAGTACATATATCAGCTACAATTATAGCATATATATATATATAATATTTTGCCATGGTCTGCATTTGAGTCTTCAATATTATAACAGTCAATTAAAAGATTACAGATTTATAACAAAAATGGCTGTATAATGAAGGTTGACTTTTGTTATTTGATGATTGTCCAGATATATATTTATATATATATTTTACATGTACAGAATCATGTTTTAGAAATTAATTATATACATCAAACTTTATATTCTTTTCTTTTATACACAAACTGCATATTGATGTGTCCTTTAGCTATATAATGTATTTGAAACAATAAAAATAGTATAATCTTTTGTTTCAGGGTTTGGTTTGTAAGCTGCCAGAGGAGGAGCAGTAAGTATTAGTTGGCAAATATAACCATATATAGCAGCCTTAACCGGAATCACTTGAGTGTTTAAGTGACATTCTTGAAGTTGATGTTATAAGGAAGACAAAAACTTCCATGAATGAACAATTTCTTAATTTGACAATAGCAATGTTTCAGTATAGATCCTTTTACCATTTTCGATCATGAAAATAGATGTTCATCCATAGAATTTCCTTTGTCTTTCTTCAAAATATTATGTTTATAAAGAAAATGTTTATCAAGTGTCTTTCATCTTATCAATGTAACACTGGTAAATTCATTTTGCAGATTCACCCCTGAGGAGTTAATAAAGAGAGTTTCATCTCAAGGATTTGCTTTAGGACTTGTGGTCGACTTGACGTTCACAAGAAAATATTACAACAGCGATGTAAGTTTTTCTTAATGGCACATCCACATGCATGCAAAATTTCCTAAATCAGTAATCAGTAATCCATTCAAATATTGATAATGGGGTTAATACTTTCCTTTGGAAAAAACTTCAATAATATTATGAAAAGTGACTAGTGTAACACTGCTGCATTATTACTCTACAGTACTTCACAATGTTTGTATCATCGTAACAATGGCAACTTACTTGTGAAGTTCTATGATTCAGCACAGTGTCAAACTCTTCAAAGTTATAAGTTTTGAAAGGGTTGTAAATTATTTGGTATGAAACTCACTTGTATTTTGTTTTTAGTTAAGAAAGGTATTTCATCCAGGGAAAAAGATTCTTTTATCTTTTGTGCCTTATATTATAAATGATAGTTAGAATATGATAAGAAGTTAATTACCCTTTGTCTGGTGTGTCGTCAGAGTTTTACTTACTTGTGTTGACAGGAGTTCACGAGAAGAGATGTCCAGTATGCCAAAATCTTCACCAAAGGACACGAAGTACCAAGTGATGAAGTGTTTTCTAGGTATATTAATTTGTTTGTGTTTGGAATTTGAATAAGGATGCAAAATACTTGTTAAGGCAGTGTTTATGATTTAAATACAGGATATCAGATTTTCTGAATTTATGATTTTTTTGTTGATCTAAGAATAGAGAGAGATTCTTAGACTTTAGTAGGCTTGATATTATATTATTTATTTGTTATGTTTCAGATTTGCTGATACCCTCAATAGCTTTCTGGCAGAAAACAATGACAGTAAGAATAGCTACCGTAATATATTGAAGTGTAAAGTAGTAATTTGAAATCATCGAATGTAATGACTTTGTGAATAGTTGCAAAATACTGAATGTTTTTAATGTTTCAATTTGGGCAATAATTTGGTGCAGACTTGAAATCCTTTTTCTTTCTACCTCCTGATTTTCTTGGCACAACCTATTTTCACCAGTTCTTTAGATTCAATACAATCGTGTAGATAACCTCACTAAATTGTGCATCTTCACTTGCAAGGTAGCCTTTTGTCTTTGTTTTGGATATGTTTTGATGTTTGATGTTGATGATGGTTGCCAGATACGACTGTTGCTGTCCATTGTACCCACGGCGTCAACAGGACAGGATACCTTGTGTGCAGGTCTGTATACTGTTGGAGTCAAACTCTCATATTTATATTTCTTGAAGCCTTAATGCTGACCAAAAATCATTATAAGTATTCAAGTGCTTGTGCGAAATATGAAAATTATATGGCAAATATCAAGCCGGTTTTGGGAACTTTGCTTGCTAAGGTGTTATTACCATCATGTACCAGATTTCTGGTTATAAGATATTGTCCGTTTATACTCTTTTATTCATGACCCGCCAATGAATTGCCAGTATGTGACAGGGTTCGCACATGGCCTTAAAAACCTATTTTAGCCTTTAAAAGCCTGGAAATTGACCAAAAAGCCTGGAAAAAGCCTTAAATTCACTTACAACTATCCAAAAAGATTTCAATATTTTATTTGCTTATGTCTTTTGCAATATTAATAAAGAGTTGCTCCTTTACTATTAAAACACACAGAAATCTTGTGTGAGTTTACTGTTTCTGGTTGTCGATTAAGTTCAGATTTCAAGTTATTGTGTAGTTCTGTTGCTTTGTGTTTCCAAAGATTTATATGTGAATCACTGTTGATCTCACTAGCTGGAACTTTTGGCCTTATTTTTTCTCAGAAAAGCCTTGAAAATGGCCTTAAAAAGCCTTAAATTTCGGTCTAAAAAATTGTACGAACCATGTGTGAAAAATGATTGTCTTCAAAGGGGACAAGTTTTCTCAGAGATTATTTAAGATAACCAAATTTGCTGTGTGTCTTAATGTCTTTAGAGTATCAATACCTTGATAGAGTTTGAAATTGAGAATTTTGCAATATATTTTACAGTTATGGCCCTTGAAGAAAATGTTCAGAGCTATAATGCAAACCAATTTGGCGAGAGATGTTGATGTTGATGACTATATCTTCTTCATCATCTACCGTATATTTCAATGTATATTGCGACCTCGTACATAAGTTCTCAGCCCCCCAAATAGCTGCCAAAATCATATATCTCATTTATAAGGCGACCCCCCCCCCCCCCCCCCCCATTCCCCTTCTAGCAGGTCGTTGAAACAGTCGACAGATTGCGTAAGAGTAAATTTAGGTCGGTAGTTTTTAAGTGAAATGTCATGTGTAAATAAAAAATAAATAAGTTACTTTCAGTGTTTGTTATTTTATTCAATGATTTGGTCCGGTACATGGATTATTTTGATTGATAAGTTATTTTGAATTTTCATTCATATTTCTCCCTATATTTTCATTTAAAAAGAACAATTAGACAAATGTATTATATTTTACAAGATTAAATTTGAGATGACATCGATGATGTGTAATGGACATCCAGTGTAAACATTGACTCGCTTGACTTGTTGGGTTGGCAGATACCCCTCACTTGGCCTCTAGTTTTTACCTTGTGTATAATGGGCGACCCCCTTCTTTGACCCCCCAATTTCTGGCATAAAAAACTCACCTTATACATTAAAATATACGGTACCATAGTAGCCTGTTACCAAACAAATATGAATCATAAAACGACTCAGGAATTGGATTCTAACTATTACAGCAAACTGTAAAATGCTTTGAATTTAAGTAAAGGAGTTTTTTTGTATGATTACAGATACCTGATTGAAACCTGTGATATGTCTCCCGATGATGCCATAAATGGTGAGTTGGATAAAGAATCTTCCTTCAATATTAGCGTAATAGTTTCCTCGTAGCTCCAACCATACCCTGATACCCCTAAAGTCAAATTCCTTGTATCGCAAGCAGGAAGTGATTCATAACAACAGGTGGCATGTGTTTTTTCCAGCCAATTTCTTTCGCATCAGTCAAATTGGGGCAGTTCCCAGTGAACAAATGCAGGTAATTTGCTTAGGTAAATATTTCATTGACTGATAAAAAGCACATGCCACTTTATTGATAAAGTTGTGACATATACCTTCATGAAAAAATTTATGGGGAAATTTAATTTTATTTATTTGAAGTAAATGATTTATGATGGTGTCTTTGATCATAATGGATTATCATAGATTGAACAAAGATTGGTTATGTTATTCATTCCAGCCTTCAACACAGCCCGTGGACATGATGTTGAAAGGGTGAATTATCTTGAAGATTTAAGAACACGAATACCGTAAGTGTTTTTTAACAAATACACATATAACAAAGTTGTGCCTATTTGATTTTCTTCCTTCTAAATAAAGAGCTTTTATGAACAAATAATCATTATTATCTTTATAGAATGAAATTACTTAATCTATGTCCTTAGTAAACAAAGAAAGACAAATGTGAGTAAAAATGATCAAGTTGACAAAAATAATTTTTACTGGTAAAACTTCTGTCTGGTTCAACTCTTTGCATTCCTAAGTGGATCACATGCTGGTGTCTCCACCACATCTCTTCAAACTGCAGGAAGAATTGTTTTCACCGAGTCGTGTAGCCGTTTCTATTCTGCAGCTGACATACAATGACTTGTTTCAGTGGTGAAGTGACGGTATACGAGCCCGGAGCATCGGATGAAGATAAACAGTTTGCTTCGCCCGGTCCGTCCCGGTTCCCACGACCCGGGGCCAAGGTTGAAAACTCGTACAGCAAACTGAAGGAACAGCATGCCAGCTTCCCGGGCCATCGGCAAAGAGATCGTGATTATGAGATGCGCAACAGACGAGGACATAGTCCGAGAAGAAATCAGGAGAGAAACTTTGACAACTGGCAGAGGATTGAGGGCGAAGGTCACAGGGGTCGCTGGAATGGTCACAGTCGAGATAATTATTCAAATGAGGAAAAGGACTTAAGAGACAATAGGAATCGTTACAGCGATCAAAGAGGACACCATAGTAGACATAATTACCATGACGACCAACGTGGTCACCATGACAACCGAAATGGTCACTTTGACAACCATAGGGACGAATACAGGAGCCATGGGCAAGATTATCATGGACATCATGCCAATGGAGGTGGACATTACGGTCATGGTAACTTTTCAGAGGACAGAAATGGACACAGGTACAGGGGTTCGAGAGGAGGGGGGAGAGGGGGGCAAAGCTATGGAGGAAATAGAGGACATGACAATAGGTGGGATCGGGCCGGTCCGAGTAATTACAGCAGTCCAATGAGATACACAGACTGGTCGGACAATAGCAGTCGCTATGCCAAAAGTGGGTGGAGCAGTGGGGGGCAGGACAGAAGAGCCAACCACAGAGGGGGGAGGGGAAGGAGATAGAACAGCTAGCTATGTGTTGCCTCAGTCTATTGTCTTTCATTGTCATGGTTTTATATCATTTTAAAGGAAATGACACCGTCAGCTGTATTGGTGTCTTGTCCTCTTTCTTTTTATCATCACTCATGTTTTTAATCATGTCATCATTCTGTCAAGAGGAATGGCATACCGGTATCTGCATCTCTTGGCTTCCATCATCACTCATCATGGTTTTATGCCCAGCTGTAAACGGGAAAATGGTAGTCAATTGTATTTGTGTTACTCATCATTGTTGCTCATGTTTTGTTGTGTAAATTCATTATGACAGTTTAACACATTGCCTTAATTCAGTTGTATTCTAGGTTTGCATACCAAGCTTATACTTTTACCTTTGTTGAACATTTGTAAATCATTAAATTTTGCTGCTCTGGACTATTAGCAAACTGAAATACATGGTTCGACAAGTGATTAGAGAGTATTAGGTCTATAAACCCTATTGCTGCTGAACCCATAGTTCTGGTCCTTCCGACCAAATGAATCAAGGAACACAGAACAATCTTTGTCAGCAGCCGGCAGTTACAGCAGATACAGATCTAACCTTTCACTTGTCGAGAGTTACACTATAGATGTGCCTTTGATAAGCTTCAGTGAGAACATTATCAAAATTGCATTCATGAATTGATAGTTGAACTTACGGTTTGTTTTTATGATGCTATTTATCAATTGTTTTAGCTATTGTTTGTGATTCATGAAACAATTACTGATGATAAAAAAAATTAATTTATTAAAATGATAACATAATTGCTGTCCAAATCATAAGTAATATTTTGTACATTCAGTCAACATTATGATAAAGTTGTTAAAATCAATTTATCTATTACTAAATGAATCATTATTTTTGTATGAATTCTTATTTTGTCCAGTGTGCTACCAGAAAACGGAAACTGCATGAAATGATGAGACAATTGGTGTATAGGTGTAGGGTTTCGCCAGTTTTATATCCACTTTGATATTTATAATATTGAAATGAGAAGTATTGAAGTTGACTGCAACTTTTATGATTAAATTTTGAAGGTAAAATTGTGTATGTTTTAATCCCTTATTGTCCCCCGCCGCCTCGAAGTGCGGAGCGGGGGACATAGTATTCAGCTCTGTACGTCCATCCGTCCCGCTTCTTGTTAGCGCGATATCTAATGAACCGCTCAACCTAGAATCTTCAAACTTGGTACCAGTTTTCATCTTGGGAATACGCAGACCTTAAAAGTTTTTGGTGACCTTGACCTCATTTTCAAGGTCACGGCAGACTTTGACCAGTTTTGAAAATGTTGTTAGCGCGATATCTAATGAACTGCTCACCTAGAATCTTCAAACTTCGTACCAGTCTTCATCTGGGGAATATGCAGACCTGAAAAGTTTTCGGTGACCTTGACCTCATTTCCAAGGTCACGGCGAGACTTTGATCAGTTTTGAAAATGTTGTTAGCGCCATATCTCATGAACCCTTCAACCTTGAGTCTTCAAACTTGGTACCAGTTTTCATATGGATAATACGCAAACACCAATTGATTTGGGTGACCATGACGTCATTTTGACTGATGTTGTTGGCGCGATAGCTTGTGAACCATTGTATTAAGTATCTTCAAATTGGTACCAATCATTTGGAGAATATGCATGTACCAATCTGTACTAATCTTTATTTCGGAATATGCAAACGCCAATCAATTTGGGTGACCTTTCATGTCAAAGATGCTGAAAACCAATGACATTCTCATAAGAATAATAACAATTGAATGAAATATTCTTGATTGCGGCGGGGGACATGGTCACGTTTGTGACAATTACTTGTTTCATGTTCATTAATGTATTCCATTTTGTCATGCCAAAAGAACCATTCATCTTCATTTTGTGTTCTTTGTTGTCTTTCAAGCTTATTGATATGGATTTCATTGAACCTTTGATCAATTGGTAGTTTTGAGATTTGATGTTATAAAAAAACAGACAATGTCTCTGAGATCCTTAAACAACTGGGGCCGGAAACTAGCTGATATCCAGTCATTTCATTGGCTGATATATATAGCAATACGAGGGATGGTTATCATGGTATGTGTAGGAGATACGATGATATATGTCTCTGATGTAGCCAGTCTAAGTGAACCTAGCCTAATACTTGTTTCACTCCGATATTAGGTCAGCCGATCTATCGAATTGACCAATCAGGGATCGTCTTACCAAGCTGCAATAGCCTGCATTTGCAAAGATAACATTGGAGGGTTTAGGTCGGAGAAAGGTTGGCTGACGCAACCCGCTAATAAAGAAATAAAGTAGCCCTAACCATCATGTGTTTTGCAATAAAGTATAGTTTTGCCCTGAATTATAATAGTTAAAGCATGAGGCCGGCTACTCTATTACTTTTCTGGTATGTTGATTTTTACGCGTTTGAGTTATTTCTACTCCAAATATAAACATATTTTGTAAATCATGTTGGCCTCAATTTGAAAATCCTCGATCAGGGACATATCTAGTGATGTCATAGCTGATTGTTATTGACGTCATGGGTCATTGTTTTGTGACGTCACTCAAAAACTATACTTTATTGCGAAATAAAGGGTGGGCGGCGCCTTTGATCTTTATGATAGCAATACCTACTAGAAAATAAAATATAAATTATGTACTTCAAGCTGAGATGATTTAAATTCCACCTGCCAAGTTTGATTTTAATACAACAAGAATCTTTTTCATGACAATTATTTTTGCTACACCAATTTAACATGCAAGTCTATGGAAAAAATGTCACTGTCCGAATATAACTGGCACGGGTCTAAATTAAGTTTAGGCAGGTATGGACTGAATTTCTGTTACAGTGTTCAACGAATCAGATACACGGGTAGCAAATGACATTTATTTATCATCGCAACACCTAAATAACGTGTATGAAGGTGGTCCCTATTATCGTGGGTCTTAATGTTTTACATGTATATTTCCCTTTAAATAAGTACTATCTAAATATTGTTTCTTGTTTTTAAACTCTGCACATATATCCTTCCAAAATATACGGGAACAGTACAAGAAATCTCGTTAAGACTCATTATTGGCGTGACACGAGTATTATTGAGGCGAGGTTTACTTAGACTGTGATGTAGCAGATGGGATACATATCAAAACGAACTGTTGATGTTCTGATCAAACTGTTTTCCTACTGTTTCTAAATTTCCTACTGTTGTATCCATATAAAATTTAAATAACAGTTTACCGGTACTTTAAAATATGTTTTGGTGAACTTTTGCTTGCCTCATTTTTATCAAATTATGTCAAATTAAAATCAAAGATACAGGGTTTTTTTCATACAAGTTAAATTATGTAATGCAACTATCGTACTTTATGATGTCTTTAGCAATCATGTCAATGATGTTCAGATAGTTACATTCATACATTTGAACAAAGTATATTGCAATGGTAACCTTTAAAAAATACCATCATGCATCAATTGGCTATTTAAGAACATTGTGTTCTCACGTTAAATTAAAGATTAAAACAAATCAATTAAATAGAAGGATTTTGAAGTGTCATGGTAGAATTTACATTATCATGATGGATCTGCCTAAATGCTGCACGTATACACCCATTATTTCAGGTATCCATTCATACAGCTGGATGGACTGAGTGTGATGTGCCTCTCTGAAAGGCACAACATGGTGTAAAGTTTATGTCAGCACCTGAATTTGAACCCAGGCAGTTGGCACTTAAGGATAAACTACCTTAACAGAGAGATCTTGATTACATATATCTAGCTCATCAGGACCCAGTTTCACAAAAAATCGTAAATCGATAGGCTTATGGCATGGCATGCCGTCCTTCCGTAAACTTTGTGGAATTACAAATTCTTCTCCAGAACCATAAGACCTAGAAAGCTTAAACTTGGTGTACAGACTTCTTGGCTAGTGAGGATTATATATTGTATCTTTGGTGGCCCTGTGACCCCTAATAAGGGCCACAGGGGCCACACTCTAAAAACCTATTTTCATCTTCTTCTCCAGAACCATAAGGCCTAGAAAGCTGAAACTTTGTGTACAGACTCCTTGACTAGTGAGGATTATGATTTGTAGCTTTGGTGACCCTGTTGCCCCTAATAAAGGCAACAGGAACGTCCCTCAAATCTATTTTCATCTTCTTCTCCTGAAGCATAAGGCCTAGAAAACTGAAACTTGTCGCCTATATACTTAATTTTATGATTGGGGCCCCTGTGGCCTCTAAAAAGGGGGAATCACATTGGCCACACTCTACAGCATAATTGATGATGAAGCCTGATGAGCTACAGAGCCGATGGCTCTATTTTTATTCTTTGCTAGATGCTCTGATGAAGAAAAGTTTTTAGTCAAAATACAAATGTATGTAAGCAAACAAACAAATGTACGCTGCCAAGGTCTCTCTTGTTCTCTTATCTCTTTCTTCCCAAAAGCTTTTGAATAATAAACAAAGATGAACACTTACAAGTTTAATAATATTTATCTTGGTAAAACATCTCATTCCAGGTGAGCAGGCAAGTACAACCGAGTCTATACAAATAATACAGCACTTCATTGAGAACTATGTCTGGTAGCTGAATACTTAATTAACAAATCATGAAATTAATACATCTTGTATCCATGAAAACACACTGGCCTTAATTACCTTTCCTCCGTGACAATGGTATCTACATTCCATAACAAAATGACCACTTATTTCATTTGGTTTCTAAAAACAAGATCCAATTCAAAACAGAATAAAATTATGGCAAAACAAATATCTCAACTCTTAAATATTATAAGAGTTAATTAAATAATGAGCAATTTAAACTTATCATAGTTGAGGCATGTTTCTTTATCTTAATTCTGTCATGTGCCCATTTGATACTCAATGTTCCTTGAACAGGGATTGGTTGGCTTTTCAGGCAAAACATAAGTATCTTGCATAACCTACTTACTTCAAATCTTGTAAATACATTACATTCAGGTGAATATTTCATTTTGAAATCAAGTCACATCAACCGACAATCAAATCTAGACCATACAGTTTGGTATAGGCACACAAGTTAGCACTTTTCTCTCAAGCCAAATTTGGACTCAATTTACCAAGCTGAGACAAGCTGTAAAGGCAATGAAACATTCTTCTCAAACCCTAAACACAATCAGCCATGCATACACACAAGCATGCACACACGTACAGTTCCATGGGTTTATACAGCTAAGACTTGTCACATGATGAAGATGAGATCACATGAGCAGTCACATGATGAAGATGAGGTAGATGGCGCTGCTGACCAGTCAAGGTGAAGGTCATCCTTCCTTATCCATTGCACACCTCCCAATTGAACCATCCCACATATCCTGCTTCAGTTTTCGATCCTTCTTACGTTTCTCTGGCAAACAATTAAGAACCATGTCAATAATAATAAAATCACTATCTTTCACATTGTAATAAAAGCACTAATCATAATAATAATTTAGGCTGAAGAAATAGTAAGTGAACCATGTGGCTCACTGAGCTGCTTCCCCGCTCCATTGAGAATTTATCTAATGAAGCTCTCATAAAATCTGAGTACATTATACAAAATACTTTTTCTTATACCCCCCATATCTGTAGTCTCATCATGTATTCCTCTGTTAAACTTTTCCTTTACAAAACGTTTGAAATATCTACCAACTAACCTGCTAACACTACAATATGCTGTTCTTTTACAAGTTACTAATGGCTGAAATATTGTCAAAGCTGTGCAATACAAACCACTTTATCAGACATTTTCTTCCTTAATATTAATATAAGTCAACCTCAAAAATATATTCTTGAATACCTTTTGCCTCTTTGAGCTGTTTCCTCTCCATCTCTCTCTTCTCCCGAGGAATCTGAGCCTGAAGACCGAGCGCCCCCGACACGAGTCTTCGAGCAGCTGACGCAGAGGTCTGGGGTCGAGCCTTGAAGGGTTGCAGGAATTCTGGGTAATAAAACAGATACATGATGTGATTGTGCATATCATTTATCATATTTGGAGACCTGTTTTTGTGAGGGCAAGGAATGGGATAATTAAAATAAAAGTACCGAGGGTACAGAAGCTCACCTTAAAATTAATGATGTGGTAATATGGTTTAATTGTGTAACCATGTTTTATATGATAATTGATTATGGCTGCCATCGTGATTTTTTTATCTTTTAAAATGCTATTCTTCTGTTGGAAACCACTAGAGCTTGAACAAACATTAATACAAGAATGATATAATCATGATTTGTTAACAAGCAGTAGGTTTTTGTATAACTTTTTTGTATATCTATGGCTGAATTGGTGACCATCTTGGACTTTTTAATCTTCAAAATGCTACTTTTATGTGGGCATCTGTATTAATTTCATTATGATATCTTGATTGGTTTAGGAGTATTCATTTAGTCACACTCTCAACTTCCAAAGAACTAAAAAGATGATGCACATAAACATTTGGAATATATTCCTCTGACACAAATCACAAATTCAGCTAGTGATAAGTCCAATTACCAAAGTAAACTGTCCAGGTCAATGTCTCATGTAATTCTAACTGAAGATTTCTGAATATCTTAAATCTTGACATATGTTAGTGCAATCTGATTGGTCAGAATAGGCTAGCAACATGGGGGTTTATGCTAATTACTAGAAATGATGACCTATGATGACCTCTTGCACCTGCATGTAGCTTATGTAACTTATCCTCTTATGTAAGTTACTGTTATTCCATATATTGAGTGTCCTCCCCTCATTTCAATATGCAATACAGATACCCTTTAGAGGAGAGTTGCAGGAGAGGGGCTGGGAGGATAGGAGGGGAAATGGGGTGGTTGTGGGGGTAGAAGGGGTGGGGGTAAAAGAGAGGTTTGCAATGGAAATAATCTGGAGGTCAACTCAGTAATATGTTTATTGAAGTATCTTAACTAACAGAGAGAATTGGTGAGAAAGACTTTGTAAAAAAAGAATTGTTCAGACAGCTGTTCAATGAATGCTGTTTTGAAGATGAATATTATATCTTTTATTAGCATGACAAACAAAATAAAAGATAATTAGTTATTCATTAACCAAAATTTTCAATTTGGAATAAATTAATTGCATGGGAACAAAGGACCTTACAGTTAGTGTTGGGAGTGAACAAATTTAATCATTTTAAATGCTTTTGAAAAGGATTTGTTTGAATTGAATGATCATTATAATTATCTAGATAATCATTGTTCAGACCGTAATCAGATATAGATGGTTAAAAAATGTATATTTATCCCTCACTGGCTATGTTATTTGCCATATATGAAGTGTCAGGAATTATGTAACCCACTGATGGAGTGAACAACTTTTATCATTTTATGTTTTATTAAAAAAGATTTATTAAAACAGTCATGCTTCAGGCTGTTCGCAGATAAAGATGATTCATAAATTTTTTTGTAACTGTATTTATAGTGTTGATAAATATTACAACAAGCGTATCAATACAAATATAATGACATTGATTTGATTGATCAGGAAATGTACTCTTTTCAATGAATTTCATGAAATCTAATTGAAAATTCAATATAATTGACATATTGACCATCTTGGATTCTTGATAATAAAATAAATGCGTCTTTGTCAGGAATCAATATATAAAAAAATACTCACTTTTCAGAATGATATCTTAATTGATTTAGTAGGAGTAGTACTTGGCCTGAAATCTAATTGAAAAATAATGGCTTCTATGATGACATGTTGTTCCCAGAACCCCTTCAGCATGATACAATTATCATTTAGTTTTACAGGTATTTATAAAACACATGGTATTGGAACTGGAACCTGATACAAAATACCTCTATTATTAACTTATCATGTAGATTACTGTACATAAAAGCACATTCTTGACTTGTTAATATTAACTCATCGTGCAGATTGTTGTACACAAAAGCTGATTCTTGACTTGTTTAAATTGTTATTTGTAAAAAGTATTACTATTATTAGAATACAAGTATACTTTTCATAAAGACAATTTATATACTTTCCATAAAGTCCATTATGTTCTATTTATCAATTAGATCAGGATTACTATGCAATATACAAGCAGGCAGGGCTGCTAGCCCCAGATCCTTAAGGAGAGTGTAGCAATTTGTGTATTTGGCTTTGTGTAAGTATATTTGGAGAAGCACCCTAGTGTGCTGAGCATGTAAACCTGAAGCCCTTATGTGTGGTATTAAAAGACTTGACGGGAGAGAACATGAATTGTTGTGAAAAATATATATAATTTCACAAAATATAGTTAGCTTATGTCCTAAATTGATTTTGTGTCAAGAAGAACTTCTGTTAGATATAAATGGTACAAATATGAGTAAAACACAGGAACTGGAACCTGATGCAAAATAACTCTTTCCACATCAACTTATGTAGATTGCTAAACACAAAGCTTATTGTTGACAAATTTTGTGTAAGTTGTTTTTCTTAGAAAGAACATTTCACTGTCATGAGAATACAAGTCTAATTTCCATAACTCTTATTGTTTACACATGGCCATATAGCATAATGCTCTACCATATCAATTGGGTCAGGTTGATTATGCAACAGACTAGCAGCTGAGACTGTGATGCAGCCTGTATTGGGATGTGTATTAGAAATGCATAGTGGACTCAGCAGGAATATCTGAACTCTGGTTGACCCCTTTTGTGTGGTATTTAAAGGAATATAAGGGAGATACCATTGTTTAAAATTCAACATGATGTTTAATGTCATTGGGTTTTTGCAGCTAGTTGCCATAAATATTTTAAACAAATTAATTAATTATGTTTGTCTTTCATCTTAATGTTTTAAAAACACTTAAAAATATAGTACAACTTGCATGACAATCTTAAATATTCCATATTCAAGATAATATTATGATTAGTAAGTTCAAATTAGAGAATTTCTATGGTGCGAGTGATCACTTGATGAAAGCTTAAAATTTACTAATAATGATGTGTCATCTGCAGCTGAAAAGTCAATATGGCTGCTATCGCGGCCATCTTGGATTCTCAGAACTGAAACGTCTACCTTTGTGGGAGGAATCACTATAGGTATTACATACTACAATATGAAAATGATATCTAGATTGGTTTAGGAGAAGGAGTCATTTTAATTAAATCTAATTGAAAATTCAATATGGCTGCCATGGCGGCCATCTTGGATTCTCAAAACTGAAACGTCTACCTTTCTGTGAGGAATCACCATGGGTATAACATACTACAATTTCAGAATGATATCTGCATTCGTTTGGGAGGAGTAGTCTTTTTCCTGAAATCTAATTGAAAATTCAATATGGCTGCCATGGCGGCCATCTTGGATTCTCAAAACTGAAACGTCTACCTTTCTGTGAGGAATCACCATGGGTATAACATACTACAATTTCAGAATGATATCTGGATTCGTTTAGGAGGAGTAGTCTTTTTCCTGAAATCTAATTGAAAATTCAATATGGCTGCCATGGCGGCCATCTTGGATTCTCAAACTGAAACGTTTACCTTTCTGTGAGGAATCACCATGGGTATAACATACTACAATTTCAGAATGATATCTGGATTCGTTTAGGAGGAGTAGTCTTTTTCCTGAAATCTAATTGAAAATTCAATATGGCTGCCATAGCGGCCATCTTGGATTCTCAAAACTGAAACGTCTACCTTTCTGTGAGGAATCACCATGGGTATAACATACTACAATTTCAGAATGATATCTGGATTCGTTTAGGAGGAGTAGTCTTTTTCCTGAAATCTAATTGAAAATTCAATATGGCTGCCATGGCGGCCATCTTGGATTCTCAAAACTGAAACGTCTACCTTTCTGTGAGGAATCACCATGGGTATAACATACTACAATTTCAGAATGATATCTGCATTCGTTTGGGAGGAGTAGTCTTTTTCCTGAAATCTAATTGAAAATTCAATATGGCTGCCATGGCGGCCATCTTGGATTCTCAAAACTGAAACGTCTACCTTTCTGTGAGGAATCACCATGGGTATAACATACTACAATTTCAGAATGATATCTGGATTCGTTTAGGAGGAGTAGTCTTTTTCCTGAAAGTTTACGGACGGACGGACAGACAGACAGACGGACGGACGGACGGACAGACAGACGGACGACGGACGAAGCGCCATGACATAAGCTCACATTTACTTTGTAAAGGTGAGCTAAAAACTCTGTAAATGGTAAAAGCCAAGGGATAAAGGGTGTTGATAATATGGTCAGGTCAAGCCCAGAGGGAGATAGACAGATATTTTATTTAAATCTCATCTTGATGCGCTTAAAACCCAGTATATAGTGGAAAATTGAAAGACCATTAACTTGTGAAGCAGTGAAACTAAATAACAAGGTTACCTCCTTAATCAATATTCTAGTAAAAGTAGTTTTACATATCTGACTGACATATGCTTGTTTGAATTATGTGCATACCTCACAGATAAAAGTACTCTAATCTTCTTGATGGCTTCATGAACAAAACAAATGCTCAGTGAAAATGTACGTAACTTTCCATGATTGGGACTGAATAGGATTTTCACCAAAATGATCTTTGTGACTTTGTCAAAGTAACAAGGTTTAAAATATAGCCTGTCCGCCAGTCCTTAAACTGGCTACTTTTTGCCAAGACTGGTTATTTTTGGTCAGGACTGTTAACTTTTCAAAATATTTCTTTATCTTCCCCTAAGGAATTGACCAATTAATTTCCAGGACAGGTTAGGTTTCCAAATTAATCTATACACTGCAGCTTAATGTGGGAAGAAAAAACTTCAGCAAGCCCTATGGGAAAAGAACGGAAGATGGTGAAAATAACAACAATAAAACAACATACCCTGATTCTTTTTGGCTTTTGTTTTCGACTGATGTGATGCCTCCGACAGACTCCTCACTTTAAGCAATGGATTATTCAGTCTCAGCGCATCTTGGGCTGGAAAAGGAGATAGAAGGCCCTTCAATTAATCATCCATTCTGCTATCATTTTCATTTACCACAGTTCCTTTCAAGTGCACAGAAAATAGTGATGAAACTGTAAGCTTGAAGTTTTGTTTAATATATCTATTACTAAACTGAACATATTTGAGTAGCAACCTTTAACGCACTATACAATATTGTAATCAGACTAATAAGAATATAATAAGAAAATAGTGAAATATGTTTGTGGTTATGTGAACTTTAATATATCGCGGTTTGGGACATTTGTTTTAGATACAAATCAGAACCATGAATGCAGGACACTCAAATCACAACAGATCACATTTTCCTTGAAAATCTAATCTAAAGAATTTTGAAAATAATTGATGTTCTCATAGACAGACATGTAGAATTTCAAATCTGACAAGCTGAAAAGTTTCTATATAAACACTTACCTGCAATGGAGCTGGCAAAAACACCTAAAGCGTGGGTATCATCTACCCACTTGATGTCAAACCCTCGAGACCTGGAAATGGTTGAAGATAATGATTGACAGACAATGATTTACTGATCAAAGATATATAAACTTCATTCACCCCAACAAGCAAGAAATCAGGCTCAAACACATATATGTTTTACTGGTTTTACTGAGAAGAAAGGTAATGAATCCATAAATAAACCTGAAAGTAACTTCCCTCAAGATGATGGGTTTTCTTACTTAATTTCAATCCAGCATTATCTCCTTTACGATACAGTCAGATATAGCGAACACTCGGATATAGCGAACAAATTTTCAAGTTCCGTCCCTATATAATATCATTAAAATTATATGCGTATAGCGAACACCGGATATAGCAAACTAAATTCTTTGGTCCCTTGGAGTTCATTATATCCGAGTTCTACTGTATTTATACGAATGAGAAATACTTACATGAAATCTCGGAATGCAGTGATTAGATCCCTTGTAAGGAACTCAGATGGAAAATCATATATCTCTATAATGTGGTTGTACACTGAAATATAAAGGAAAATAATTGTAAAAAAATCCTGTTGGGTAGTTAACAATGTTTTGTAGTAGTGTGGAACAAGGCAAAACAGTGACAGTTCTAGATGGGAGATTTAGGGAATTAAACATCATCCTATCACCCCTTCCAAAGGATTTTCTCTAACTTGCTCAAATTAAGGATAAACTTCTTTACCACACCCCAGTCTTAGAAAACCTAGCCTCAATATTACCTTATACTGAGTCTAGACAGGCCTAGTAGAGGGTCGAGTCAGCCCACGTATCGAATTGACCAATCAGAACTCATCTTACCAAGTCACAATAGTCTACCTTCGCACGTATAACGGAGGGTCATAGGTCACAGAAAGGTCGGCTGACGCGACCCTCTACTAGACCTTTTTAGATTCAATATAGGAGTGAAAAGGATAATATTGAGGCTAGGTTTACTTAGACTGTCCCCCACCCCCTCTTGCCAATAGGTGAACTCTATCCCTTTCAACTGATGGAATCATAATGCTCAAATCAGCTAAACATAATTATAAAGTACCGGTCAATGTAAAGTGCTTACTTTCCATGTCCATGTCTCGCTCTTTTGGCTGGAAGTTCAGGTAGTCTATCTTTGGCTTGTCAATCTGAACCTTCCCTACATGCGCAGTCAACTGAAATAACATAGCATTGTTTCTCGGTGTTCATGCAATTAGCAATCAATCATCCATGTTGTTCATCTCAAAACAATTACAACAACTCTTAAAACTTAGTAGTTTTATCACTGATAACAAATCAGCAGGAGAAGTTGCTTGAATGACTTCAAGTGAGTGAGAAAATGCTTAATGCTGCTTGGGCAATATTTCAGCCATTAACCGCGGAGTAAGACTTTAAGTGGTGCCTCCTCTGAGATTTTGAGATCATTTAGAAATTCCAACCATTTCAACATTACAAGCCAGAAATCATACTCTGAAAGATATTTGTTACTGGTTTGTAAATGTACTCAATCACTCACCTCTTCAACAAGAGAGGGATCTAGACAGTCCCCGTTGTCATCAAACATCTTGTCCCAGCTATCCTCCTCCTCCTCCTCCTGTGATGCAGATGCAGATGCAGAAGTTGCTGGTGGAGCAAAGTCAAGAGCTGCTATAGCTTGAGCCTTCAACATCTTCTCCAGCTGCAGAGATTCCTCTTCTTCTTCCTCCTCCTCAGTCAACATCTTCTGGTTCACGTCTGCTTCTCTTGTCTCCAAGGTGACTCCTTCTGTTGTATCTCTCCTGTCGTCCTCATCAGCTTCTGTTGTCTGTCTCTTTACTTCATCAGCTTCTGTTGTCTCCTTCTTGATTTCCTGATCAACAGGTGTCTTCATCTCATCATGCTCATCTTTCTGTTCATGTATTTGCTCACTATCAGTACCCTTGAAACTGTTTTGTTCTAATGCTTCATTTGCTTGATAGTCATCCTCTTCCATGTTGTCAGAACATTGGTCATTTTTATCCTCTTCAGTATCTTTGTCTGAAGAATTGACATTATTATCTTCTTCCATATTCTTGTCAGAGCACCGGTCATTTTTGTCATGACTATCTGGAATTCTTGTTTCAAGACCACATCCCTTCATGACTTGGTCTGTCTCAGCACTGTTGTTAAGAAAAGAAGCATTTGTTGAACAAATTTCCAAGTCTGGGGATTGACTTGACTGAACACTTGGTTGGGAATCACAAGAATCAACATGTACAGCTGTTTCATCTTCAGGCACACTTTGGCTTATATTGTCCTCCTCTATCACATGTGACGGTTCTTGAGAAGGTGCTATTGGTTCTTCAGCTCCAGATTCAACACTCATAGGCTGATCCTCAACTTGGTCTTCTTGTGGATTAGCCACTGAGGCTAATTGTGCTGGCAATTGGGATTCACTTGGTGACAGATCAGAACAGCATTCCTTAACTGGAGCAGCGGAATTACTGCAAGAATGACTATTGTTAGTTGAATTTGATAACTGAATTTGGATAGAATTTACTTTGTTGACTTCAGATTGATCAGAGTCTAATCTTTGTGACTTTCCCTCCATGGAAACTGACGAGACAGGTAGGTTGAGATCTGAGTGAAGAGAATCTGACTTTTTGAAACTGTCTGTTGGCTTTGCTAATAATGACTCAGGGTAATGGTTGTCACTCAAATCACCATGATGTGGCTGTGAAGTACATAATGGAGAGTCATGTTGGACATTTGCACGAAATGCTTCACTGAATGCTGATATGGAATTCCTGTCATTAGAAGCAACATCAGAACTGAAAGAATCCACAGACTCTCTGTTCACAATACCAGAGCCGTCATCAAATCTTTCTTTCATGACATTTGTCCTTTGTTCAGTACCACATGTTCTCTCCTCAGAAAGCCTTGAGACAATGTCCTCATATTCACATTCTGACTTAAATTTCTTCACAGAGGAAGCTTTGGGCGAGTCTGTACAAACACCAGCAGGTTTATGAGGAGCGTCCTCCATCATATCATCCCACGAATCTGGGACTGGGGACCTTTCACTGGATCTGTCTGGGACGGGTGACATATCACTGGCTCTGTCAACAACATTGGACCTGTCACTAGTTCTATCCTGCATGTGCTGTCGTCGACCCCTGGGCACATATCTCTGCATCTCCGGTCGTGCCCTGCGTCCAGATTTAGTTTTTCTTTGTTCACCTGGTGATGGAGCATTTTCACCTGCACTTCCTGTGTGTTGATCTTCCACATTGGTCTTGTGATCCCCTTGATCCTGTGCGTTCTGTTGACGACGTGCCCGTGGAACATAGATTTGAACCTCTGGCTTTTTCCGATCTCTGAAAAGTATCATTGGCAAAAATCATTAAAGACAGTCTTATAAAATAGCATATCACTTTTGCATTTATCTAGAGAAGGAAACAAATACCTTAAGAGAAATCACAATTGATGAAAAACAAAGTGAACAGCAAAAGTGAAAATATCACAAACAATTCCCTGTACTGCTTAATTAAATTGGAACAAATCACTATCATAAAAAGGTAACACTTAAAATATTTACCAAACTGTCTTAAAAAATCCCTGAATCATGAATATTTATTATAACTAACCTTCCATGTGAGGTCCTCCTCTCCTTGCTAGGGATCGATGTGTCCGATGTTGTCAAGCCTAACCCTTCTTCAGATGGTACAGTGTTTCCAGGAGGTATCCCACTGGGGGAGGGGCTTCCCCTTGAAGTGCCACGCCCCCTTCCCCGGCCCCTCCCCCTCCTGACATGCTGGTCAGGAGGCTTGGACATCAACTCTTGCCCTAGCTCCCCTCTGTAAAAAAGTTCACAAACTTTGATTTTAGTGTTCATGATCATCATATTGAGGAATTAAAGGTATTTCCAATTTCAGTATATCAGTCATTACAAATGATTAAGATTAAAATATTTCTAAATTAATATGATCAGTTTCATTAAAAAAAGTTCTCTAGAATGCCAAGCTAATAATAAGACTTTATAAGAGAGTGTCAGTTTTGAATATCTAAATAAGATGAAAAATATCTCAAAAGTCAAATACAAATATGCAAATGCTTTTGGCAAAATATCGCCTGGAACTCGAAACCTATGTACTATTTCATGCTAACCCCCAAAGATATACAATTCTCTGAACAACCTATAGATTAACAGCTGACTTGTGAAAGAAAGTAAATCTACAAACATGACCTTCCAACTCCAAGGACTTGCTACCACAAGGTCTGGTAAGTCCAGGCAAAATAAATTGAGTCCCTCAATAAGTAAGCAAATAGTACCATGGTAAAAACTTGCATCCCACAACTTGACTCCTTTCCAATTTTATAATATTTGATGCATGACTAGGGAGATGAATAACATTAAGGGAAATTTATGACTCCCTTTGTGAGTATCAGAATTAAAGAGCTGACCTGAAGAGTGAGAGAGCAAGACAGATGACGGTTCGACGATCTCTCCCCTCCCCCACGGAGAAACTGGCGAGTCCTGAGAACTCCTCGACTGTCTTGTGTATGAGAAGGCGATGGTAGCTGGTTACTGGGGGGAACAGCAGCACTCTGAGGGAAAAGTTTTATAACATGATAACATTATGTGAAATAGATCTCCACATAGGGGACGTAGCTCAGTGGTAGAGTGTCTGCTCATCTCCCGGAAGACCGGGGTTCGATTCCCTGTCGCGTAATACCAAAAAAACAATAAATGGTGGAAGTTGTTGCTAGACACTCAGCATTGTAAAGGCAGAACAAGGCATTAATTGGCGCTGCACTGTGGCTGCCGGGTCATTTGGTACAAAACAAATTTCCAATTTGTACATGTACATGGCACAAGTGCTATTATTATTATTGTCAAATATTGATGTAAAAGTTTGACCTGAAATCTTTGACAGACAACGCTACATAATTACAAGGGATAGTTACACCATAAGTCAATTTCTATGTGCAACCATACTCACAAGCATACATATCTAAAGTGCAAACACAAAAGATGAAATCGCAGATTTTTTTAAATTACAACACAAATCCTAGTATTCAGCCAAAATTTGTGGTTAAGTTGCAATGAAGAAGAGAACTTGTAAGTTTTGTTTGGCACAAATAATATTCATGACATGAAGATGAATGATAATAGCAATTACATAATACCTTGTTTACTGCAATTAATATAGTTTACAAATGAAGTGTTTGTTCCCAATGATAATTAACACACACAGTATGTCATTTGAGACTCAACAATAATACCGGGAGTACTTAAAATAATAACAGATATTATCAACTGTTTGTTGCTCTAGACAACTAAAGCTGACCTGTCAAGCGTAGCTGTCTGCAAGAAGCTGGCTATGTCTGCAGTGATGAAAGTAACAAACTCTGCATCACTCGCACCAAGGTATCGGTTGTCGAGGTACACAGCCAGCGCGAAATGTGACGTCTTACTTAGCTTCAGCCATCTGTATCCTATAAGCCTATTCAAACAAGAAAGTTTTCATTATTTTATCATGTTCTTTGCTAAAGTGGAGTTTGGGTGATTAAAATTAACCTTGGTAATGTTAGACCTGCATTATACTTTAGATTTACTTGAAGTAGAACCAATATATTCATACTTGTGCATATTCTAATAGGTAGGTGAAGTAACAATTCCAAGGTTAAGAAGAACAAGTTCTTATGGATAATCAGCTTCTTTATTGCATGAAATGCGACGTTTCGGTGAAGGTACTAACACCGTTATCAAGCAAGTGATACAAGTGATTTGATGTAGGAGAATTTATACATAAAATGATATGATGTTTTTACAATTAAAAGTTAGTACCTACACCAAAACCTCGCATTTCATGCAACAAAGAAGCTGATTATCCATAAGAACTTGTTTTTCTTCATCAAACCTGCTTCTAAAATGCCTCTCAAAGAAATTCCAAGGTTGAAGACAATCTTTCATGCTAATATGTCAAACATCATTTTAAAACTTATCTTAATAAACAATTGATTTTGGCTGATGATGTACTTAATAGAGGATATTATACGAGTATCCATGACATACTATGTTTACGACACGAGTGGCTAAATATTAGTATTTCCCGAAGGAGAGCAAGGGATATACTGATATTTAGGCACGAGTGTCGTAAACATAGTATGTAATGGACACAAATATAATATTCTGTTTATTACCGTAGTCCCAAAATTAAAGAAAATACACAAAACATACTTCTCAGCAGAGGCGGACTAGCCGCCGCCGGCACGTATACATTAGTTGAAGTGTGACGTTGAAGCATTGTTTATAACGTGACGTCACAATGGAAAAGTGATATTTTGCCCTAGGGCAACATATGAAAAATATTAACCTCGTTATGACTGCCCTCGTAGGTAATAATTTGTTTTAATGTAAATCATATAACAAATATGTGCATGTAAATGCATAGCGTAATAACAATTCTGCACACATAAAAGACCATTGATTGAGTATAAATAAATAAAAATACATTTGACATTCTAAAAAAAGTACACAAATGTGTATATTAGCCGTGTATATTCATGCAGCTGGAAGGAGATGATTTAATTATCAATACTTCCAGTGTCGGTGTGTGTCAAGAGTAAATTAAGAATGAGAAGAAAATGTTATCTCTTCAATTAAAAAAAATGCCTTTTATCACCCTGACACATATTATTCTTGAACCATAAGAAAATTCACATCTGTATTCACAGAAAGTTATTTTACAAGATATTTTTTAAGAAATCGTGTTTTACTTCTTCCAGAAACTGAGAAAGATGGAATTACGTACTTCGTTGAGGATGAACCCCATATAATTTATGTTCTTCTCTGTGACTTTCATTTGCATTGTTATTTATCCAAAAAAGTAAAGCTAGGGAAAATATTACCAAATGCTTGTCGACTTTCTCTTGAAATCGAAATCGTTTCAGGAACTGTAGATTGTAAACTGCGCTCTACGTCATCAAAAGTGAGAACTAAAACCTGAATAATCTCAACATTTTCAGGAACGGATTGCTAATGTATAAGGGAGGTAACTGCCGTATAACAAAAATATTTTTATTGTGATCATGTGACCTGATCAAAATGGCAGGCGAAGGTGGGAAAGTTGAAAGTTATGCGTGCAGTGCTTATTTTACCAACATGTCAGTGTGTCATGTTGAGATACTCATGCTTTCAGATGATTTAGATGAATATTATATGTGTGATTGTTATGAATTTGTGAATTCTAAATAAATTTCGAAAATATGGAAACCATAAGTGATAAAGTTGGAAAACAGGAAACTGGATTGACTTACGAATTTATCTTGAGAAATGTGATCTAAAATATGACAGTGCAAATGATGAGTCTTAACATTTGACAATTAAATTTCCGACAAAACTTTCCATGAAATTCATATAAAAGAAACTACACAAACATATTCAAATATGTTTTAAAAATTTGTATCTACTTTTTATATTTAGGAAATGTGTGTTTGTCACATAAAAAGAAAAATGTCTTTGTATACAGTGCTGACGGGTAAAGATACGCACATGAGAGATAAATGATCAGTCATGCCAGTTAAGATACAAGAACGCTGCTAATGGCTGAAATATTGCCGTAGCGGGGTAAAACAATAACTCACTCCCTCACTAAAATACAAGATATGTGAAGACCCTATGTCAGTGTGAAAGTTTAGGGTTTATTTGATTGTAGATGTAGAATAAATTTTGTAAATTTCGTTTGTGGAAGGCAGTCAACGTTTTCAAATGATTACACCTTATTTTGCGAAGGTCAGGAAGTGTAGGCTAAAGATATGCAGGCAGGTTTTGAATACACGTAACATTTTCAATTTTATAATATTTATAGATTTAAAAACTGTTATCTGAAGTTCAGGGAAGGATCAAGGTTTGGGTTTCCATTGACATTTTTAATGTGAGAACAGAAAATATTTGATGACGATAAATTGGCTTGAAAATTAAATCAGTTTGTTCTAGCTTGTCACTGTTATGTGCCGTTTTTCAACATCTTACTCCTATAAAGCATTTAAAAACTTTTAAACTTTTTAATATCTTCAAAATTTCAAAAAGATTTAAAGACATCAAAATATTACAAACTAACAGTAAATTTGCAAATTTAGGTTTCTTTTTGTGTGAGTGCACATCTTTTCCGAATGATGCATATTTTACTCGACACGGCTGTATATGTATTTCAATATTGTAAAGAATTAAACTCAGAATTATCATCCATTCATGATCATAATGTCATGTATGGCTTAGCCAATGGATTCCTAAATATACAATTATCATATGACATGCATTTTAGCAAGAAATTAAAGGTCATTATTTTTCAAAATAATGTGACATTTATTAATGATGAAATCTGCTGAGAGTTATTTATCAATTGTATAGGAGTTATATGTTCACCTTCTTACTTTCCCCTTAGTCTCTGATGACGCTGAAGACAAATTGCTTGTTGGTCTGACGCTCGTGTCTAGTTCAACTCAAAATGGCACAGCACTTGGATGCTTTCTAGTAAGGCAATCTTCAAAGTTTGAATCTCTCCAGGATGTCAGAAGATATATATCCCTGCAGATAAGATGTGTGCCAACAAATTATCTTTTCCTCACTTCACAAAAGTGAGTACATGTTTATTCTTTACTGATCTTCACATCTTTTCTCAGTCTCTATCAAGTGCTCTACAGTCTTCTATCATCTTTTATTACCGGGTAAGTCTTTATCAACTGTTCCTTAGTCTTTATCAACTTTTCTTTAGTCTTTATCAACCGTTCTTTAGTCTTTATCAACTGTTCTTTAGTCTTTATCAACTGTTCTTTAGTCTTTATCAACTGTCCTTTAGTATTTATCAACTGTTCTTTAGTCTTTATCAACTGTTCTTTAGTCTTTATCAACTGTCCTTTAGTCTCTATCACCTGTTCTATAGACTTTATCAACTATTCTTTAGTCTTTATCAACTGTTCTTTAGTCTTTATCAACTGTCCTTTAGTTTTTATCAACTGTTCTGCAATCTTTATCAACTATTCTGCAGTCTTTATCAACTGTCCTTTAGTCTTTATCAACTGTTCTTTAGTCTTTATCAACTGTCCTTTAGTTTTTATCAACTGTTCTTTAGTCTCTATCACCTGTTCTATAGACTTTATCAACTATTCTTTAGTCTTTATCAACTGTTCTTTAGTCTTTATCAACTGTCCTTTAGTTTTTATCAACTGTTCTGCAATCTTTATCAACTATTCTGCAGTCTTTATCAACTATTCTGCAGTCTTTATCAACTCTTCTGCAGTCTTTTCCCATCTGATCTACAGTCTTATCTAATATATTCTACACACACACGTAACGTACGCCTTAAAATCGACCAAGTACCACCGAAAATAAAATGTCATGCGTATCATGTACGCACATAAATACCAGTGTACGTCTGCTGCTTTATTTCGGTGCGTATCATGTTCATGGACTTTCATTAGAGTGATATATATAATTTGATTCATTAAAGATCACAAATGGAAACACATCATGCGACAAACTCTTTTAATTTATTAAAATGCAACAACTTGTTAAAGCTATGTCAGTACACTTCCAAACTCTTGAGTACACCTCCAAAAAAAATTCCAGGTGTATGTACAACTTCACTCAAAAAGTTATCTGCAGCCCTGTATATTTTAAGGTATTTGTTTGCCAAAGAGAATTTCCTACAAGAAAGTCCAATCCTGTTTTGTTTACAGATGGCCTGTGAGGGTAGAACAAGAGAGATTGCTCCAGCTACGCCATGTTCTGACTCCAGATGGGGCGGTCCTTATAAAAAGAGTTTACGGCAAGTTTATGCTTAATCTTAATTGTTAAGGATTTCTGTTTTGTTTACAGATCTTAGGTAAGGCTTCCATGGGTCCAAAATATTGGACTAGAGTACTCGAGGGGTCAGACTCGACTCAGACACTAGTACCGAAATTCTTACATTTACCCAAGAGATCATTTAATTTTTGACCCAGCTATATATTATCCACACATTTCAGAATGAATATCTTAACACCAATATCCTGTAATGGTCATGTTGATATCTAACTTCCCACGTCAAAGACAAACAGTTTAAAATAACTTCATAGGATAAGTTACATTGACCTCCCCTTTCGAGACCTCAAGTCTGAAAAAACAACTCAAGTCCAGCTGGACCAGACTCGGGGTCGTGTACTCAAGTACCCGTGGAAGACCTAATCTGAGGTCTGTTGTAATGGCAAACAACAAAGTTTAGATTGATGAATAGGATTGCTGTAGAATTTTAAAAACTTGATTTTTTATGAATAACTAATAATAACCTGATAAGAAACACTCAAAAGTTTTGAGATTTTGAAATCCCAATAATTTTTTGTAGAAAAACCAAAGATTGGAATTAAGGCGAGGACTGGGATGCCTCTAGGTTTTGTGTTTGCTGACTACAACACAAGTTTAACAGATTTCCGGCAAATTATCAATCATGAGGTAAGATGACCCTTTCTGTCTCAAAGTCAACATTTTGAAATTAGAGAAAAAAACAACTCTTGTCTCATATTCTAAATTGTAAAATGTATTATAAACCATCCATGGAACTTTCTTAATTTATGAATCTTAAGCCAGGGTTTTACAGGAGTCAACTTTCTTGAGTATTAAGAAAATGTCATCAGGACCCCCAAAAAATAATCATGTGGGTCCCCTGTGCCTCCTTATTATTCTTATACAAATATCCAATCTCTTAATGTAAACCACATTTCATTAGTATTTTCATGTCAAGATGGTCTTTAAACATCAAACAATAACCATCCCATATTAAAGGCTAATCTTTATCAACTATCAAAAATGCAACATACATAATTTGTTGGAGATCTTGAAATAGGAAAAGGATTCCCCAAAATACAGTCTAAGTAAACCTAGCCTCAATATCATCCGTTTCATTCCTATACTGAGTCTAGAAAGGCTTAGTAGAGAGTCGCGTCAGCC
Organism: Steromphala cineraria; assembly: GCA_916613615.1. Taxonomy (NCBI): domain Eukaryota; kingdom Metazoa; phylum Mollusca; class Gastropoda; order Trochida; family Trochidae; genus Steromphala; species Steromphala cineraria. Next base: position 55,701,456 of record OU744731.1, on the reverse strand, counting down.
AACGTTTCGAATTGACCAATCAGAACTCATCTTACCAAGCCGCAATAGTGTGCCTTCGCACGTATAACGTTGGAGGGTCATAGGTCGCAGAAAGGTCGGCTGACGCGACCCTCTATTAGGCCTTTCTAGACTTAGTATAGAAGTGAAACGGATAATATTGAGGCTAGGTTTACTTAGACTGCCCCAAAATACATGCTCTCAGCACTCTCAGTTTTTATTGACTATGTAAAACCCTGCTTAAACACTTGAATCTTTTGTCACCTATGTCACAGTAGCACCTTTCCATTTCAACCAATCAAATTCATTACAGTTATCCTTCTTCTTCGGTATATCCAACACCTATGTGTTCATGGACGCCAATGATTGGCCAGTGGGGAGACAGCTGGAATCTGATTGGTCAGTGCTGGACATCCTCTCAGAAGAGTGTGTTGTGGTATGTGCCGATGTTCTATATCAGGACTCACAGAACGGCACCAGAATCTCTCTTGACATGGAACCGCCTCGCAAGAAAGTTAAGAGGTGACTTCTTTCAAATGCCTATTTTGCATTTTCCCATTCTCTACCCACAAAAGAAGTTTAAGTCATGAAATCTTAATCCAAAATACTTTTGAGTTACCTCCATCAATTTTGTGTTTCATATGTCCTTCTTTCAATTTGATCATTAGGGCTGACTAATATTGAAAGGTATTTGTTGCAATACAAGCTATTCTTGGGCTATAAAAGGATGATTGGATGCTAGTGGATCTGCAGTTAGCATAGGAGTTAGAGGTAGGTTTGCATTGGCATGATTTTTCCCAAAAGTACTTAAAATCAACCTACAATTTTTCATTTGTCCATATCGATTGGTCATGCTGAAAAGTGAAAGTAACATGGATATGAAATAAATAATTCCTTACAATGTCCATTTAAAACTTCCAGTTTACGAGCATTGTCATTCCGAACAACAAAGGACAGCGAGAGGTCGAGTATTGACGTGAGCGAGGCAGCTGACACGACAACTCCGTCCAAACAACTTCTCATCAGCTACGTTAGGGCTGAGGCCGCTGATCACGCTCTCAAACTCAAGGAAGAGTTGTCTTTCCTTGGATTTAGTGTCTATCTAGTGAGATTGAGAAATGTTCAACTGATAATGGTTTAATATGTGTTCTACCAACAAAGATAATAAGACCGACTTAATAACTAAAACTTTAAGACCATTGGTGTCTTCAATTTTTAGCTTCAGAGATCCAAAATGGCTAAAAACTTTATGACAAATTAAATGATTGGCTTGCAATATTAAGTTGAAAACTGTAAAAATATAATAGCGATTTTAAGTTTGAAAGATATCCAGATCTTGATATGTTATCAAACTAATTTGTCCAATTCCACCAGGACGTCCACGAGATCAAGAGTGGAGTAGACTGGCAGGACTCTCTAAACGACGCCGTCAGTAACTGCGAGATCTTCGTCCCTCTCGTCACGCCGCGCTATGGAGAGACTCAGTGGACAAACAGGGAGGTCAGTTTATCTCTTGTTTCACGTTTCATTTTCTTTAGAATTCACTAGTTCAGCATGTAGAAAAAAAAAATGGTTTGCAGGTGAAGTTAGCCGATGTTCTAGGGAAGTATATTCTCCCAATCAATTTCCTGGACACATGGCCGCCCCGCTGTCTTGCTATTCAGTTTGCTACCACCCAGTACATCTCATGGAAGACCCCGGCACAGATACAGACAGGTACAGTAGCGCTTTAGTCAACCATTAGAAGATAAATTGTTGCTTTGTAACTTTTCTTGTTTCTTGTTTCAACAGATTCAACACATACAAATGTGTTTTTGTAGCAACAGCCTTTGCCATGTACCAAACCAGACTTGTGTGCTTGTGTTTGGACCTAGATAAACAATTGTATACTTCTTAGAGCTGGCAAGGGATAGGGATTTTATAGCCATAGACATCAATTAATTATGATATGATTGTCCTTCTTATATAATAACTTTTGACTTCAGCTTTGAATATGACATATGTTTGACAAGGATGGTTTAGGCTATAATATCAGCAGACATCCTTATTAAGTGTATCTTAATGAACTCCTCACAGAATACATCCAATCAAGATTACTCTTGTTACAGAATCAGGTTTTTCCCAAGTCCCAAGCTATCACATGGTGTCATTTTAAAAGATCCTTCTCATATAGAATTCTTTACCTTTGGAAATCAGACACAGTGAATCTCTTCCTCATTCAAGTCAAGAGTCAAAATCCTCCTGTTTCTCTGCACATAGACTGTCAATTTATATGCCTATTCATTTGAGCCCATTGAGCTCATATAAGTGTGGACATTAGCTCTCTTGATGTTACTTTTATTGTTGTTGTGTGACAGAGCTAGCGCAGGGGAAGGGTTCGGCCGCTACAGACATCCAGATCTGGGACGTGGGATACATCAAGAAGGCTGCGGAGGAGATCGGGGGACGTCTCAAACAGCTTAAACAGGACGTCATGAACAGGGTTCCGTCACTCTCACGCAGGGTGCGTAAACTAGAATATTAGATTGGATAGAAATAAACTTCTTTCTGTTTCTTACTGTTCAAAAAGGGTTACAGAGTTACAGATAACTGTCATTAATTATATTGAAGTTGAATTTAATCGATCTCCCCAACAGAAATCTGCATGAACAATGATTTAATGAAAAATGTATCGAATAATAAATCCTACTTTTGCTTATTTGAGAATAATCATGTAATTAGGATATCCTTACATATCATGTAAGCTATGTAGTGTTCATTTTGTTATTTTTGCTTATAGAAAACACTGATGAAGACGTTTGCGGGCAAGTTGCCGGAGGGGATGATAAGTGTTGATGAATCGGTCAACAATGAGCGCCCCCTGGTGGTGCTCTGTGTACATCCCTGTCAGGCAGCCTTCGTGAGTATACTCTTTTTGAATCGCGTTATGATGAATCACATGATCAACAAATGTAGACCTTTGGTTCCTTGAGCTAGTTTGTTTCGACTACCGGCTGAAGTATTTTTTATCAGACAACCTACAAAAGCACACACTTAGAGAAGCCACATATTAATTATAGAACTTTTATATCTGTGGCTTGATTGGTCATGGCTTGAGTGCGTCCTGTCAGGCAGCCTTGTGAAAACACACTTCCTTGTCTCGGATGGACCCTTTGGAACTCAAGTGAGAAGGTCCAATCTTTTTAGGTCCAGAAGATGGGTTAAGAAGCATGCATGAAGTAGTAGAATGAGGAAATGGGAACAAATGAACCACAAACAGCGAGATGTTATGCCGCCAAGATTTATTCATAAGCTTAGTGTAAGAAATAAGACCTGTTACCTCCCCGGTAATTTCCTTGGTAATATGGTGAGGCTTTTCTTCAATCCTGAAATGTAAAAAAATATTACTTTTTGGTTGGTTACTTTTCAGGCTTGTTTCACACACTTTTTAGACTTACATGTTTGGACCATTAGAGGTCTTGCATCAGAGTTGACTTAACTAAATAATATATTCCGCAGGGGGAGGACTTGTGCGAGCTACTGGAGGGGGAGGGGTTCTCTGTCTGGTGCTCCTGTAAGTCAAGAACGTGGAATTAATAATAGAACATGTTATAGTTAACCTGAGACCTGTCGCAGAGTCATTAAACTTCACAGTGTTGACCATTAGAGGACCTTCATCAGAATTTAATTGTATTGAATTATTGGATTATATAGAATTGAGTGATGTATTCCCCAGGGGGAGGATCTGTGCGAGCTACTGGAGGGGGAGGGGTTCTCTGTCTGGTGCTCCTCCAGCATGGAGAGAGATGTGGAGGAGAGCGACACCATGCCGCTCAGTCAAGGTTAGTCAGGAGCTTTCTGTCTTTAAATAAATCCTAGATAGCACAGTGGTGTGGTTTTCATCATATTCGCCGCACATACCAAAAGCCTCAGTTACAAAATTATTGAAAGATGGTTATTAAATATTCACATGCCGAAAGCCTGAGTTTTCAAATCCTGCTAGAGCAACCAAAAAGATTTTATCTGTGGTTTTGTCGCTGTCACTGTTTCAGATGTTCCAAGGGAAACCAGAATACTTGACTATATTGGCCCCACTTATCAAAATACAGAATTCAAATCTATCCGTAGCTACCAAAAAAAATGTTTGACCATGTGTTGTGTCCTGGGCTGATTCATTGAATGTACCGGGTACATTGTATTCAATCTTTCCAGGTGTTTATAGGGGAACCAGAATATTTGAAAATTAGAACTATATGGTTGCTGCTTTGAAAGTCGATAAGACAGTGTCTTAGCATCCTTTAAATATTGACCACTTTGTTACATTTAGATCTATACAATGTTTTCAATTATTGTTTATTCATGTGTTTCAAATCCTTATTTTGTATCAATTTTATATCGATGTATTTCTTCATGTCTAGATCTTGCTGACCCGTACAATGGACTGCCCAGTAACTTGTCTCCTAGCAACCAGACATTCCAGGACTACGCAGACAGAGCCACTGTTGTCATTGTGGTTGTGTCTCGTTCATTTGCAATGTCAAGGACATGTCGTCAACAGGTGTGTAGCTGAAATATAATGGAATAGATGAGCTGTAGGTACAGTCAATACGAATACAGAAACAACATGATAAGCTTCAATAGATAATTTTTAAAAATTCATTATCTTTGAAGGAATTAAAATTAGCATCTCCATCGAAATCTGCAACAATTAGAGATGGTCAACAATAACAATTGAATACAATGGAATAAATAAGCTGTTTGTATTAATGGTTCAAGTTTCGAGTTTTTAGGGGGGTCATTTCACTCTTCATCAGACTTATATGCAGCTTTCTCGAGGTAATAATCTCTATATCTAATGACTTTATATGATTGTAGCTTTTATGTGAATGATGTAATTCCGTTATTTCTCCGTCTACGATGACAGGTGTTTTACTGTGAGCATAGGAAGCGGATGATTCCCCTCAAGTACGAAGACTTCCGGATGCCGGGCTGGATGAGCATGCTCATCGGAACTAACACCTTCGAGGTGAGCAGGATAGCTCTTAGTCCTTAACGGTCTCTAAAGAGAAGGATTGTAACTATTTGTTTTGCAATTGAAATTCATTTGGGCCATCGGAACTAACACATTCGTGGTGAGCAAATAGAAAATAGAGAATAGCTCTGTCTTTTCTACTTTTATTGTATGAAACTAATCAATGAATAGCTCCAAGCCAATGGAGAAAAATAAGATATCAACATGACAATCTACCATTCATGGGAGTGTTACTATATTTATCAAATTTATCACATTTTAACCTTTAAATTTTTTCTATATTATTTGTGTTGTCTAAATTTATTCTATAAATGTTTTATGACCCAGAACGTGGACCAGAAGAACTACAAACAGATCCTGTTGTGTCGGGTCAAGCGCTGTGCGGCAATGACAGGTCACGAGAGTCTACCCGAACAGTTCAGTGAGGTCAAACTAAACCATGCGGTGAGATTCTCTCATGTGTAGCTATTTGTAGCTTTGTAAAATATTAGTGGAAAATTATACAATTTTCTCAAAATATATAGATATTTATTTCTTACAGGCAAGTGCAAATAACAAAAGATCCATGAATTGTATGCTTTTCTTGGTTCAGGTAGTTTTGTGTAAGGAGTTTAAACAATTGTATGGTTCATTGAGAGGCAAGCAGGTTAAAAAGGTTTAAAAAGATAAAAATGTTGTCGTAATTCCAGGTGAATCACATCAAGGGCAAGGTAGGCAAACAGACTTGTGTGTACATCTCAGGAGGGACCAAGTTCTACCACGAGAAGTCGGAGGCCATATGCAGGTAAAACTCCAGGGTGCTCATGGGTTGTCAGTGTGTAACAAACTAACAATGAAGCTACTTTGTGTAACTTAATTCTACAATAGTTGAATCTACAGTTACACTGTTTTGTAGATGTTATTAAATGTGATACAATATTTTTTTAGATTGAACATTGCTACATAATTTATGGCTTTTCATCAATCTGAAGGTAATAGCTGATGTGTGGCTTTTTAAAAGTTTATCTTTTGTTACATTGTTTTGTAGGTGTTATAAAGTGTGATACAATATTTTAGAAGTTGAACATTGTTACATAATTTAATGCTTATCATACATTTCCAGGTAATAGCTAATGTGTGTCTTTTTAAAAGTTTCATCTTCTTCAAAATAGAAATAGATCTGATTATGATTATTACATTGGTAAATATATGATGGTATGCATGGTGATAATATAAATGATAAAACAAGAAATATACAAAAGTGCATACTAAGAATCAGCATTTGCATTAAAAGGGTTCTTTCAATACATACACATTATTGCTCTATAACAGAGCTATCGGGGCCGAGCTGACCCAGCTCTCCTCAGGTTCCGTGGCAACCGGAGGGTTCTACGGCACCGGGGAGACAGTGAGTCGCGCCTTCTACGAGGAGTCCCAGAGACTGTGGCAGAAGAAGGATGTGTGGCACATTCTCCCGGAGAGGGACAACCAGGTAGCCCCCGTATTTTTTAGAGTACTTATATACAGATATGACAATTTATTTTGTAACAATTCCAACTTTTAGATCAATGGCAGATAGAAAACAGTACCGGTAATATTACAAAGCCCAATAGAGATACATAGAGTCCCGTATGACACATTGGTTAGTTTTATCAATCAGAAAGCTTGCTACATGATCTACAATGCACTATCACAATTCTTTTCATGTTACTTCATATCTTCCTACGTAAGGCTTATGTTTTATGCCTTGCTGTCTCTGGGCTTGCTCTATTGCCTGTTGGGGCACTACAGCAGCACAGAAAAGTTCGGAAACTGGTGTTTGAGGCTTTGAGTAGGAAGATGGTTACTTCAATGCTTCAATTTTGCTGAACTCTTGTCTCCTTTATTCAGGATCGTAAGGCTCAGGCAGACCAGAATCCAGACAACACATTCAACATGGTTCCGTTCGGGAAAACAATTTTCTTCGGTGACAGTGTGAGGGAGCGAGAGATCATTGTAGCTCGGTGTTTTGAGATCTGCATTCTCATCGAAGGTACGCGTCTTTTTATGCAACATGGTGCAAATCCATCATTGTTTTATTTGGAATCACACTATCTACAACAAAATATGAACAATTTCGGTTTAGTCCCTTGCGGGATTTGAACCCACACTCTCAGTTAGGCAACATCGCAATTGTTTGACCATACTAATCAACATGCCCGTTTTGCTAACACAAAATCGGAGGTCCAACAAGCGGCATTTTAGCTGTATACATTCATTACTACTTGATAGATGTTGTTTGGCACAGCTTCTTATGCTGAATATATTAGAAGTAAATGCCATTTTGATATTGATGATTATTCAATGCTTTTTTGGATATGGCTATTTGGTACAAAAAAAGCAAACTTTATCACTGAGCTAAATTGTGGGCAAGCTGCTAATGGCTGAAATATTGCCTAAGCGGCGTAAAACAATAACTCACTCACTCAATTGCGTATTTGAGTAGCTGGTTATGTGACAACAAGGTTTTATAAGACCAAACATATTGCCTTGAACCACTAAAGGGAGAAACTAGTTTAAAGTTTATTAGATATTTTCTATATATTAGAAGTAAATGCCATTTTGATAATGATGATTATTGGTTGCTTTTGTTGATGTGGCTATTTGGTACAAAATAAGCAAACTTTATCACTGAGCCAAATTGTAAGACTTTGAAGCACTAAAGGGAGGAACTAGTTTAAAGTATATTAGATATTTTTACTACATGCTTCTCTCTCACAACCTTGGACATCATTATTGCAGGAGGCCCAGGGGCTGCCCACGAGGCCGATCAGTTTGTGTGGAACGATCATATCGTCATCCCCATCAGGTCCACAGGGGGCGCTGCGGCCGGCAAGTTCAATGTTCCCGAGAAAATATTTCAGGTATCTAGTTATGTTGGTTGTGAATTTTTGTGATACTTTGATTTGGTTGTGTGCCCTGAAAAAATGTTCTGAATGTGTAGGTAATTCAATTGTTGCATTTGACTTTACGTGAACATTTCATAATTCTTTCTCTCTTCTTATTCAAAGGTACCACAAGGTGTATCTGAATCTGATTGGAAAATTCTTAGCCAGTCAGATGCCTCTGCCAAAGATATCGGCCAATCAGTGTGCAGGATTGTCAAGTCACTGCTGAGCAAGATGTCCAATGAGGAACAAGCATGTCAGGACACACCCCCCAGGCCCAGTCCACGAACTTTGACCCCGTCTCCAAATAAGGCAATCAGCCCAGGGCTGTCCAGCGGGAAATCTTCCCTCTCGTCCATGAAAACTGTACTTCTTGGCTGAAAACATATATTTTAGAAAACTGTTAATCTTAGATGATAGCTTACATTATTCCTTGAATCAATACCAGCCTTGAATAATTGTCTGTTTATTAACACCAAGTCTAAATCCTCATTGAAGAAATAAGTGCCTGCTTTTAACTAAAATAAAGTAAGCAAACTTTAACACTGCCAGTCAATAATATTTTATCAAATCAAGCATTTTATTTAGCTCTTGAATATCATAGTAACTTTTAAGAATTGAAATCCAACCTCTTACCTCTTGAGGAGATGTAGCACCTAGCTTTTGATCTGTTCATGTGTCTTTTCATTGGTCCAGCCCATTTCTGTCTTAGGGTGTTAACTATAAAATATTTTATTACCTATTTTCATCCCACAAACCCATATTTCCGCCACATTGTCTCTGGATTCCTCATTAAAAAAAATTAAAAAATCTTTTTTTACAAAGATATATGGTATTCATTATCTCATTGAGCGGCGGATCAAAAAATCTTGACAGTTTTTTCTAAAATAATTTCAAAAGATCAGGTAGGTTAAAACCTCAATCCCTTCTTCTTTGAAATACACATTATGAAATTCGCATTCATAGATAGTATTGATTGATGTAGTTTTTAGATTCCAATAATTTTTTGGTTAAAGCTTTACCGTATGTTAAGAGACAAATCTGTGATATTATCATTCCAATAAACCCTGATTTGAAGTTTATGATTGTTATTGAATGATTAGTGAATGTTATGGTTTTCATTATTTTAGTACTTTAATTGTTTGTTAATGTGAAGATCAGTTTACGCTTCATAATGATTTTAGAAAAGTAGATATATTTAGAAATCTTGAAGATTCAAAGCCTTTGATGTTGGTTTGATTTTATGTTCAGTAGAAATCTGGCTTGAAAAAAATCTTATGTCTTACAATTGTTTATGCAACTTCCTCTTCAAGGCATAATTCATCTCAATCACTGGAAATTTTAGCATGACAGCATTTTGTGAAAATAACTGTTCTGTGCTAACTCTTCGTCCTACTGCAGCTGAGCTTTATAGTCAAATAAGAAGTCTCTTGTATGATGCTACATATTGCTGCACTTAAACCATGAATTGTGGTGCAATGCAGCAAGGCTAGGACGAGATGGTGATGTTGACTGAATGTTGTACAATGTAGCTGCTAGCACGTTTCTGGTCAAATTTAGATGAGGCTTGTTAGAGAAGCGATCAGCAAATCTGCCTGGCTTGTGTGATTTAAAAAAAACTGTCTTCGCATTGCAGGGCTTGTCAAATTTTGGGTTAGGGGTGGTTTATTTTTCAAACCACAAGCCTTGTTCGAGTGTACAGACTTAAAAGGGGCAGTAGCACATTTTTTTATAATTTTATATTTTAAAATTTTCACTGATAATTGTATGTTAATGATAAATGTATTATTTTGATAGTGTCAAAAATCTCATAACACAAACCAATTATCCATAGTCAGAGGACAAAGTATGAAGATTCACATAAAATCCATTGGCGGCCTTTTTGTGTGATCACCTTTTATTCATTTTGTGTAAGAAAAGGGAATTGCATGGCTAAACTTTACATCATTTATTTGAATTATTACTGCTCCAATAAGTTTAAATGCATTGTCTGTCAATTGGAATCGTTAATTTTCATTTTCTTGACATCACCTTATATCCCCCCTAAAAACGTACTTCTGCCCCTTTAATACATTTCGAACACTGTTACATTTGGTCACATCACCATGACAACATATCACTAGGACATTATTTATCATATTTATGTACATTATATGTTATCTTGAAATATAAGCTTTAGAGCAAAACAATAATTTGTTACTCGTGCATTTGAAAGAATTTTGTTTCTTTTTTGCTTTTATCAAATAGTTCTTTTCTTTTCAAATATTCATCATTCAGATATTCAATTTCTGAAGCATTATTAGAAAGAACATACAACAATCTGTTTATTGGTTTTCTTATTTACTAATGTTTTATTGAAAGTATATATTCATACAATGTTGACAAACATATGCTTGACTTTTCCTTGGCACCCTTATTCAGAGGGTAAAGTAGTGAGTTCTATCTGTGAAGATTTGCAAGCTGCCTATTGGGGTGATTTCAGTACATGTATTAGTAAAAATCTCATATGTCTATTTCAGGGTAAAATGAATTGCATATATTTACCACCATTTATTCACCAGCATATATAGTGTTGAAAATTTACTGTTTGTTTTTGAGATATTTATCTTTGCTTTGACATATTGGAACATAAGTTTGATCTATGTTTTTGATACAAATAATATTTTCTTAAACCAAAATTTTAATAAAATAATTAAAAAAACCATTGAGTTGAAGTCATTTATCTCTATTAATTATAAAGAATTTTTATGTTTTTAAGTTTTCTCCTTCTGGCATGTACAGTAAGTCACAATGATGAAAAGGAGTTAAAGGTCACCCAAGTTGACTGGTGTATTCCCCATATGAACACTGGTACAAACTTTGAAGAACCAAGAGGTGTGGGGTGGCGTATTCCACGGTCTGGTTGCGGCAGGGCATGACTGAGATGACTACTCCGGATCCACTAAAGGATGCGGGATGGCAGGACTAATGAAACATTAGTTAAATAGGAAAGAGGGGGGTTGCCATCCAAACGAAGAGGACACTCAGGAAAATGCTTCATAATTTTATTCAGTTACGTTTCGGGAGGCTTTGAAGTCTGATGAAGGAAGGCGAAAGCCTCCCGAAACGTAACTGAATACAATTATGAAGCATTTTCCTGAGTGTCCTCTTCGTTTGGATAGCAACCCCCCTCTTTGAAGAACCAAATTGCAGCGTTCTTGAGGTGTTGCTGACAGAACAGATGGATGTGTGCAACTGAACAGTTATTAACACGGATCAAAGATTTTAGTTCGCTATATCTGGTGTTCGCTTCTCGCGTTTAGCTGTCATAAATAGGGCTTAGAGGACTCCAAAATTTGTTCACTATATCTGATTGTTCGCTATAGACGTGTTCTACTGTATGTCAATTTTCTTTCTTTGGTTGTTGAAAATGAGATAAAACAAAACAACTTTGTGACACAGATCTTTTATTCAAAATGTTGTAATACATAAAAAATATATCAACAATATATAAACATCAAAAGGGAACAATATTATTGTAACGTTGAATAACTGATTGGTAAACACGTTAAGACACAGTATGCACACTGTTAGGCAGGTGTTAATGAATAGAAGTAGTTAAATATAACAGCAACAATGTATTTGGACACTATCAAAATAGACACATAGTAACAATTTGTGTGGAAAATTATCAAGCAATTGAGACATAACATAGAACAGAACAGAGTGTGATTAGACCATGTAAAATACAGCAAAATATCAACCACTTAAAGGGATATCTTATGTGGAAACAAAATTCAAGAGTATTTATGCTTATATGCTTATTACAGTTTTTAGTGAGGGTAACATTTTTAGTTGTTCTGGATTTAACAATTTGATGAAGAATAGAATGCATCACTGCATCCTCTTGAATTTTGTTTCCACAACTAATACCCTGAAAGGACTGTCTCTTTAAACCAAATTTGGAGGTTCACATAACAAATGTGTGTCAACCATCCATATAAAATATGTAAACTTCCTTTTGATCATACTTATTACCGGGAATCCTTGTATTTAAGCCCTGGCTAGAAATTTTTCTTCTGGGCTGGTAACTTTGAAAGCATACTAGTCCGGTTTGCTAGTGATCTTGAAAAATTATTTCAAACACTGGTTAAAACAAATTTAAAAATAATGTTATGAACCACGATTGTCACATAATCACATAGACAAGAAATATATTGTGTATATATATTGTATATATTGGTAGATAAGGCACAAGACAGTTGTAACTTGAGCAGATATAGTTCAAAGACTTTGGAAAAAGGAAGAAGACACATTGAACAATGACAAACATATCATAATGATTTGCTTACTATTATGTTGAGCAATGGTAATCAAATTTTGACTTCATTAATTGTAACTTATCACACATTTCTTCAACTGTCCCCACTTTTACCAAGCCTCACACAGTACGACATAATTATTATCACAATGATTGTTTCTCAGATATTAACAACTTATCAAAAACAAACATGTCAACATGGAAGCTAAAACTGACATATGAAGAGATCAATGTTAACATTATGAAGCATTCTATAAAACATTTCCTCAAACATCAGACGGATATTCCTGTACAATGAATCAATAGTACTGTACAAGTAGGTACTGATTATTAGAATCGACCAATCAGAATAGAGAATCAAGCTCCCAAATTGGAGAATCACCAGAACTGACCATTAAAGTTTTTTATATGGAGCAGCTGAGGAACTGAAGTGGACAAGTGCTTTGAAATGTATTATTATTAACAACATTAATAAAAACATCACGAAAGGTTTCTATGATGTTTTGATCACTTCTCATTGGTACAAGCTTTAAGTTTGTAAGTAAGGTTATTAGGTCAATATTACAATGCTAGAAGTAAGTTAGAAGGGTATTTTAATTCAATTTTCAAAACATTAGAAGTATGAATCAGAATGAAATTCAAGAGAATTCTTACCCAGCCAACACTGTTCCTTTAAAACAATAACCCCCTTTCATTCACCCACCTCAGTTTTAAGATTAAAGGGACCCAAAAATCTTCATACTTTCCAAGGGCAATTGCTATGTCAGTCAAACCCTTTCACACCTTTCACACAAACAAAAATCATTTCCAAGCCTGATTTCAGACTGTAATGGTGAAAAGGTTGAGTTATCCTATTTCAAAATATATTCACACAACCTGTATGTGTTGATTACACAATTATATATGGCCAAGTAACCCTTTCATCTCTAACAAAAAATACATTTTAGAGCCTGATATTTGGCTTGTCTGGATGAGAGGGTATAACCACATCTCTTAGTGTTAAACAATCATAGTATATGGGTAAGTTACCCTTTCACACCAAAGAATACAAATACATCGTTGAGTCTGATTTCTGGTTTGTCATGGTGAAACGGTTTACTCACATGTTATTGTGTTAAACAATCATAATACATAGGCAAGTAAGTATATCAATCCACACACTCCATGGGCCCTCAAGAACCGAAGGCCTTGGCCCTGTTAGCGACGTCCCGAGCTCGCTGTAGAATCCCCCCACATTTCTCCCTCCTCACCAACTTGTTACCCTCGAAGTACCCCTCGTTCCTCGGCAACCCGTGGGTCCGGTCAGCAAATGTGATCAAGCCTGTGGGAAGATATTTGATGATTATATTTTTGTTTCGTTAGTTTTCAACCCAACAAGACCTGGTGTGTAATTGGAAAATTAATGTGGCCAATGAATAACTAAAATAATTTTACGTTTTTTGTCTGTTTTTTTGCTTTATCGACTCACCCATTCCCCAGATCTTGCCTCCCTTGAACTCCCCTTCGAACCTCATCTCGTCACACCGCGTGAAGATCCCGCAACCGTCAAACTTGCCTTGCTTGAACTCACCCTCGTATCTGCAATGGAGTCAAACAGAGAGTCAATGAATTGAACACAGTAACAAACAAGAGTAAACAATAGCTTTCAGCAAGTTAACTACTCAACAAATAAGATTAAACAACGCTTTTCAGCAAGTTAACATTTCAGCAAGAAAGAGCTTGTCATCAAGGTGGTCTCACCTGGATCCATCATTGAAGCGCATCACTCCGGGCCCCGCACACAAACCATTATCAAAATTGCCCCAGAACTCTGACCCATCCGTAAACTTCATGTGTCCGTATCCATGACGCTGACCTCCCTCGTTCCAGTTGCCGATGTAGGAGCTGCCGTCGGGGTACTTGTAGGCGTTGGACATTGTTCTGTGTCTGTACAGAAATGAAAAGGTTGCTTAAAGAGCCTGGTCTTATGCTATACGGTCAGCCATCTTGGATTTGGGAGAATGACATGAAAAGGTGATGCTGTAATGTTACCTATCTTAGAATCTTTTAGTTAAAGAAAAACAATATGTTTCATTTTGAAAAACAGTTACAGATTTTTAATTTAACTCACAATTCAGAAGAATATTACACCTCATCGATGTCTTAGTGTCCTCAACCTCCAAGCTTAACAAGCCTTTCGGTCAGGGTTGCTGATTAATATTATCATTTTCCTCTTGTAACTTGTTTGATATTTTCTCAATACATATTTTTCATGTTTAGCATGTTATCAATTTATCAAACCTACAGGAGTTGTTTTACACACAATGACAAAAATTAAGGTTGTGGCCCATAATATGTGGCAACATAACTGATGATATAATTCATTATGCAATGATTTGAATGTAGATATCGCTTGCTATCTTGCTGCCTAGAGAAATATGGCCTGACATTACTCTTCTTAAGTAGCACATGTTTTGATTAAATACTATTTTTTCTAATTTTCCCAAATAGATATTGACTTCTTTGAGGAGCATTTTGAAGTTAGGATGACAATAAGGAAGAGGAATATATAGATGAGGACTTCTTTATTCATGTTATGCGACTTTTCGATACAGCTCCTTATGTTGTTGTCAAGCAATTTAATCCTCTTCCTAAAGGGACCATTTTATTTGGGTATTTTTGTGGAAACAAAATTCAGGAGGACTTTCCTGTTCACAATTATATATGATTTTTACTTATTATTTCACACTTAATTTCAAATATGTTTGTGAGGTTAGCATTTCAGTGGTTCAAGATTTAACAACTTGACAAAGAATAATGTGTATCGCTCAAAAGATGAAATCATCATGAAATGAAGCCAATCATCGAAGCAACGATCATGGAATGCATTACTATGACAAAATGCTGTCATAACTGATAACTTTTTGTAAATATGCTCCTCTTCTATCAATCCAGTAGTTATTTCTTAATTTTTTTCATGAATTAGCATAATACAGCACATTTGTTTTCTCATAATGCGAACATTTCAAGATGGCGGATGAACGCCGATCGATTGAAGCCTTTAAATTAAATCCGAATCTTTTATCATCAAACTAGAAAACATCTAACCACTAAACCTGATTATTCAGAGTTATAGAAGAAATTAACAAGAATCAAGTGAAACTTGATGGTGGCCATTTTAGTTTGAACACCTCTTATTCATTTAGATATTTTCCGTCAATTAGATATGAAGGATGAAAATGTGTGATTGACAAAACACTTATATTAGAAAAACACTTCTTTATACTTGTAAAATGATTTTTACAAATATAAAAACAGGAACACAAATTTTACACATATATAAAAAAGTATGTAGTCTATCACTATGAAATATAACAAAATACATTTGGTTTTTACAGAGTTTAAAGTAATGTTTACAAATTCAAAAACGGTACAAAGAAGAATATTCGCAGAAATACTGTATCAAAGTAAAAAAAAATAAAAATCTTACTTACAGTATTTTATCAACAGTCTTCACTTACTAAGCTCGACGATAAGAATACTTTCTTGATTGCGAGTCAAGTACAACAACGTGATTTCCCCGTACAACAAAGTCACGATTTTCAATCGCATTAATCACTCGATGACTTTCTTACTAAACACACCTGAGTCACCTGTGCATTCACCTGTTTATATCCGATCTGTCGTCAATTTGATAGCAATCCGATAAAAATACAACCACTGTCTTCCTGTGACAACAATTAACTATCTTTAGTTCTATCCACCTTCAAAAGGGCGTGTCCCTTACCAAAAGCCGCTACCTTGGAACTTCCTGGATTTTTACCTGTACGTAGAACGTCACGAATTCGGAGGTCACCCAAATTTGCACCTGTACACAAAACGTCACGGATTTGGGGGTCAAGGAATCATGACGTAAGCGGCAGTGCACGGTCAACATGGTTGATTGCGGGAGCCCGCAGTGTGCTCAAGATAGGCGAAATTTTAGGAAAGAATTACTCTCATGGAGCAAGAAAGTCCCCGTCACTATTGGTGAGTACCCCAGACTACCGATTCCAGTCGATTTGAGTCCTCTCCGGCGTCTCTCAGTGCCAGTTTGAGTCGAAAAGCCGCCGCTCATCATTGTCAAATTTTCGCCAATATTTGGTCATCCTTCGGTTTCGATCGATATCGCAGCACCTTCCCCGGCCAAAAAGAATACTCGCGAATTTTTTGGCGAGAGCAAGGATCTGGCTGTAAAATTGTTGCTTTGTTGTTTAGACTGTTGATTGCAACGAACACAAGTCAAACTTTCCCGCATTTCCGCGTTAGCTTACCTTGATCGCTGATCACGATTTCAGAGCCTTTTTACCCAAATTTGCTAAACCATATTGTGCATCATTTTCATAACCGCCATATTTGTGCCCATATAGAGATTCGTCACAATAGCCAAATCCAATTTGGGATCGGATGCACATACGTTTTCCAGGTAGTCAGACAGTTTGGTTTGGGATTTGCTGCCCTTATCTTACCTTTAGCTATCGATCGTTTATTGTTACATAGGTATGAAAGGAAGACAGGATGGCTTTTGATATAGGTTAGTGAGCACACTAGCCGTGACCTCGGCAGCCAGCACTATGCTAATGAGACTGGGAGCTAGCTGCCGTGTTTCGGCTCCTGGGTTGTACTGGCACTTTGGCTTGCAGGAACTCTGGGTCGCCATGGTACCCGGTTGATACCTGCTTTATCACCTAGGGAGGGCCTGCTTGTAACTCACAGGATGATGTCTCTATATTAAGTGATCAATCTAATTATACAGTTTTGAAGATGTTTGGACATGTTTTAAAAATAATTTATTTTAGATTTAATTTTTTTTGCCTGTGTTTTAAATTGTTACTATTGTGATTTGCATTGCTGAATCATAATAGATATTGTTGGTGGTGTAAGGAATTTTGCATTGGCAGCAAGTGATTCACTTTAGATAAATGTAAAATTATTAGTTCCAAATTTAGAAAAGTATATTTTTATTTCAAAGTAAAAATACCCACACATATTTCAACTTGATTGAAAACGCCATGGAATTATTAATTTCCCTCACACTGTTGAACATGGCAACAATGTTGAACAATTAGCAACTTATCACCCCTATTGTTGTAACTTGTATCTATGGTGATGTTAACTCCTATAAGATGTAGGTTATTGTAACTTCCTTGTTTAACAAAGTTTCAGTTAAAATAGAAGAAAGTAATTTGAATTATGAATGTGATGTGAAACTTTGTATCACATTCAATAATGAAAAGTAAAGGAGGATATATAACGATATAGGATGATATCATGTTAAAGATAATGAAATGCGCAATTTAAAAATCTTTATTATCCACCCTTGTTTCTCATGGATCACAATAAGAAAATTTTAATGGTCCAATTGGCAGAATTTCTGTGAAGGATTTCAGAGTGATTGTAGAGTCGTGTTGGAATCAAGTTTGTAAACTTTTTTTTGTATTTATTGTTTTCTTAAGGCCTATTAAAGGGGCAGTAGCACATTTTTAGAGTGCATATAAGGTGATGTCAGGGAAATGAAAATAAATGATTCCAATTGAAAGAAGATGTATTTTAACTTATGAAGCAGTATTAAGCCAAAGATATGATGTAAAGTTCAGCCATGCAATTTTTTTTTCGACACAAAATTACTTGTGATCGAAAACCTGACATTGCTGTGACTTAAAAGTAATTTTACTTATTTACAGAAGGAAAGTAGACAAGTATTGATGGATAGTGATTAGTAAGTTATGTTAAAACTACACAAATAAATTGGTTGGAGAAGTTTGACTTCGGTATTTTATGTGGCTGGCTTTAAATTTTCTTTAAAAAGTTCATAATATTTTGGCATTTATGGGATGTACATACACATGTAGCTAGATGACATGAATATACAATAAAATGAATAATTCGAATGAAATATGCCTGGTATCGTAAACTGGACTGACAAATAAAAATATATATGTATTTCAACCTATAGGTAAAAAGGGTAGGTAATTTCCAGGGACATCAAGCCAAAAGGGTGGGTAAATGTCCCCAGGACCCCCTCTAGGAACAACACTGGGTAATGAGAATGGGTATTCTTCCTCATATCTGTATTGCAATATATTGTGATACGGAAAAGCGTATTGCAATACGTATTGTAATATATTGTGATATGGAAAAGTGTACTGCAATACGTATTGTAATATATTGGTTCTTTTCAAATTGAAGATTGTGCATGCTATCTTGTCTAAGAATGAGAGTTAGGAAATGTAGTCATTGCTAAGCTTTCAGCCGACATTTTTGAGAGTATTTGATTAGTGTTGTATTTCTAATGTCAAAGCAAGGTTTACAAGTCGTGCTTACTGGATCTAACTCAAAGTAAAGAAAGTAGAAAGTCTGCATGACTTTGAGAAAGAAAGAAAGAAAACAACATCGCCATGATTGGGTCTTTACCACACTACTTGGATAATCTATTTATGAATTTGATAATTAGGACAAATATGCATGCATAAAGATTCTAATATATATTGAAATCACAACATTTAGATGGAAATAAGCTTGATTTCTATTAGTTGTATCATGGTGACCTTGCATTTTCATCAAACTGATAGGTTGAGGAAATAATGACACAGCTGGCGAAATTTGTCAAACACAAACTCTTGCAAAATTTCTAATTATCATGCTTCACTTCATATGAATATATTTTGTCAATTTGTATAACACTTAATCCAAATTTATAGCGTGCACAGAAGGCTCAAAATCTAGTTTATATGAAAAAAACAAAGTCTATGTGAAAATTCATGCTGTCATATTTTATGGGTTTTGCTAATATTTACCTGAAACAAATATAAAAAATGATAATTAGAACTTTGAAAGGGAAATTGACCCTCTGATTTTCAATTTGAATATCAACATCATTCAATAATTATCAAAAATAATAATAAAGAATTATTTACAAATTCATGGCTCTCATTGTTTTGTAATTGTTGAATGTAAAACTAGGTAAAAGGGTATAATATTTAAGATTTATGAATAAGAAAATTTCTCTGAATATTTGAAACCTTTATGTTACAGACAATTTTTTATTTCTGTTCACAATTTGAGCAATTTCAAAATTCCAATGTTGGCCATCTACAGAAGAATTACAACTATGCATAAGCTGTTGTTTCATGAAAAAAAAGAATTTTCGTACATTGGGGTATAACATTGTACTAGACCAATTAAAGATTTATTAATAAGAAACTTCCCCTGAATATTTGAAACCTCACAATTTGAGCAATTTAAAAATTTCCAATGTTGGCCATCTATGGAATTTTGATGTCTTTGCATATACTGTTGTTTCATAAAAAAAAATGAATTTAAGTACATTGGGATTGTAACACATCTTGCCTTCCTACCACCAAGTAATTGAACTGACACCTGTGCAAACACATGTTTTTAGTTGTTTCACATGTAGCAGGCAGGTCTACACATTTTCTCCTTGCATTGACCATCTCTGATATCAGGGCAGATGTTTACAACTTGCGGTCACATATATAGTATAGTGTGAAACAATGTACCACATTTTCCCTCTTATTATCCATATTGACTTTTTTGAGAGGCATTGACTTTTTTAGATGAAATAAAGAACAAGTTCCATGGTTTTACAACTTCGAGGTTGCGACATTTCTAACATTGTTATCAAGCAAGTGATTTCCCATAGGTTGAACTATGTAGTGACATACGGTACATGCATTTTCAATTTGAACACATTTGCCAAGCAGTATTTGTTTTAGAGTAAGTTCCTCTATTTTGTCCTCTGTGATGCCATAAAACAAGGAAACAATTGTTGTTTGTGACATTCATGTAGAAAGCTATCTCAAGGGAATCAGGTGGTTTTCTGGAAGTTTAAACTGATTCAAGTGAATTTGAGAAATTAAAAGTATTATTTTTATTTCACTCAGAATTTTGTCAACCGACATTTACAAACTTGTAAGAATGTGTGCAATATCCCTGATTTCACTTTAATAATAAAATCATTAACATTTGGTTTGTTTCAAGTCACATGACTAATTGCCTGAATGCAGTCAGGTTTGAATGCAAGGCTACATTGTATTTAAGTGCAGTACCATCCATAGTTCGCTAGTTCCAGCTGTTGATTGCAGGTTTCACCCCAATCCATCGCCACAATAGTGTTGCAGACATTCTCCATGCAATAATACAAGCACCCTTGATATAAGTGAAATACTCTCATACGCGGTATTAAACCCCAAATCATCTCACCTCAACTGCAAATTACATTAATTTGGGGTTTTTTTTTACTTTAAAAATCTACAAAGAGAAAAGGATGTTTGTGACATGGTTTAACCAACTGTGTATTATTTTGAATTTTATAACAAATCTGATCTTTTGATCCTCATATCAAATATGACAATATTACACTTATTGTTGATGTTCCCTATTTTAATATCAAGTCTCGATAGGTATAATCATTCTGTATTACAACATTATTTCACACTTGTAATGTTCAAAATGTAGTCTTCTATGATACAAGATGGTTGTACTATTGCAGATAAGTTGAATCGAAAATAATAATGTTACGCTTGTAAATGGTATTCCCTATGGTTAAGATTCATTGATATTATACTTTCTATCATTAATGTTATAGCCCCCTAGTGCTAGCCTAGTGCTTAAAGGGGCAGTAGCACGTTTTTAGGGGGAATATAAGGTGATGTCAGGAAAATGAAAATTAATGGTTCCAATTGAAAGACAATGCATTTAAACTAAATGGAGAAATAATAATTCAAATATATAACGTAAAGGTTAGCCATGCGATTGATTTTTCTTACCCAAAATGAATTCAGGGTGTTTAAAAAAAATGGCCGCCAATGGATTTTATGTGAATCTTCATACTTTGTCAACTGACTATGGATGATTGGCTTGTGTAATGAGATTTTTGACAATATCAAAATAATACATTTAGTATTAACTTACAATTATCAGTGAAAATTTTAAAATATAAAGTTATCCAAAAAAGTGCTATTGTCCCTTTAAGGGGTTTGTAATTCACATTTCTATAATTATTGGACTTGATATAACCCCTCCGATATCTTCTCTCAAGTATAAGATGTCTCACATACAGTTAATGTTCCGGGTGTTGAAATGAATCATTTGTATTTGATATTACCCATGCTGATAAGTTCTTAAAATTCACATTTCTATTGTTCTTGGCATTGAAATAGCCTGATATCTCCTACCCAAATATGCCAATGTTGAAATGAAGTCTTTTTAACTCACATTTCTATGATTATTGGATTATTTATATAGCCCCTTCAATATCTCCTACCAAAATATGACAATGTTGCACATATATGTTGACAAGAATCATTTGTAATTGATGTTCTTATAATTCACATCTATTGGACCTTATACTGCCCCTCCCTTATCTCCTACCTGGACAGTAAAACTCGTTAACACCTTGCTCGGATGCGGATTCGTCAGGTTTGTCTGTTTAAGACGTCCCTGCTAATTGAGACTAATGTTCAGCGAGGGACTGTTTGTCGAACATCAATATTTTAATGAGGTTGTTGTGAGTGACTCGAAACAAGCAAAGGATGCTAGATTTCTGGCGGTGGTTATATATAGCATTATTGATTAATTCTCTCTCTCATTCTCTCCCTGCTTGGCAAGGTAGGCTGCCTGCCAGTGTTTAAATCAATTGTTTTGTCCAATTTTGACAGGTCAACCAAAGCTCTGTCAAATTCGCCCACTGGAGCTTGTATTGCTGACATTGTTTGTATGCCCAAAAATGGAAATGTGAAAGATTTGGTCGGAATCATCAGCTTGTTGCTTTTGAAAGCTTGAGAATAGCAGTTCTTTTGAGGCTGTTGTTACTACGAGTTGTAATTGTACTTGTTGAGTTTGTGTTTCTTTTCTCAGGAATTTTGAGTCTGCTTAAAGTCTTGATTATATGTAAGAAACAGGTTTTCCTGTTTATTTTAGGATATACGTTGTTTATTTATGCTATATCTAAGCGATATCTCGGATAAGAAAAAATATTGAATCTTTTGTCACAAGTTGATGGCTGAAATTATGGTCATTATGTTGTTTGAGTTTTCATTGTGTTTATATATTATGTTCATTATTATATATTAATGATCTAATTAGATATCTTTATTTCATATCCATTTATAGCTCGAGGTTTGGGCATTGAGATTCTATTAATATTTACAAGATGCACTGTAAAAATCTTTTTCTAAGTTTTTAGGAGGTGGTTGTCAATTTTATTCCAATTGTGAATCATACCTATGGTTTGTTTGCAGTAATGATATGTATCGTTGAATATTGCCTTTATATTCTTGCCACATCTATGGTTTTTATTTTTCTATAACTAACTATTTGACTAAACTAACTAAAATTGAGGTTCTCTAAGTTATTTTTTGGTCACAACTTGGAATCTCAGATTCAATATGGTACACTAGGTTTGATTTATCAAAATTCAATGTACATTCTGGCTTGTGTAGAGAATCTTTGTTTTAACAATCAATGATAAGTAAATTTTCCTTATTCCTTCTTCCCAAAAAGCTGAATCTAATTATGTGAAAATATTCCTCCTCATATTATGAATACATAATGTGAAAAGCTATATCTAATTCATTCAAGCCATATGAAAATAAAGCTCTTCGTTATATTTGATAAATCCAAAATGTATTAATGTCATTTTGTAACATGTCATTTCTTATTTTACTCTGCGCTAAAAGCTTAACCCACTTTTATATAAATGTCTCTCCACATATTGTTTGAATATGTTTTGATAAAATCCATGATGTGTTTCAGTGACACTGTTTGTCTAGAGATCAGATCAAATCTAACCTGCAATGTCATTTTGTATCATGTTCTTTCTTATTTTACTCTGCGCTAAAAGCTTAACCCTTATATAGATGTCTCTCCACATCTTGTTTGAATATATTTTGATAAAATCCATGCTGTGTTGATGACACTGTTTGTCTAGAGATCAGATCAAATCTAAACTCTGCCTGCATTGTCATCTGGCAACATATGTAGGCTTGCCCCTAATAATTGTAGCTTCCATTTATGAGAGCATCTACACAACGTGTTTTCACAAATGTGTCGGAGTTCGCGGGGTCACAGTCCCAGCTGTGGCTATGAGCTGTGCAGGCTCTTGTTCTTTGTCATTAGTTTGGTGGTATCAAAGTATGCTTTCTGCTTAGGCCGCTGTCATAGCGGCTTGTTTACCTTAAATATAGATGTGTCATGCTGTTTTGAAAATTGGATTTCTGATTTTGTGTCTAAATTGACACTTTTCTTTTTTTCATTTCAATTTATTCAGTTCAAGCCTTGACTTAGTGTTCAAATAATAATTTTCTAACAGTATATCTTGCCAGAGTAACGCATACTCATAAAGGGGTTTTTCGTTATAGATTCAATTACCTAATATATTTCCTGTTAGTGTTCTGCTTAAATGGGTTGCACTAACCTCTTAGATTTTTATCTTCAGTTTTTGTATCAAATGATGAGAAAGTTTGTGTATTTAGTCCTTTCTCTGACCACCCTTACTCCCCCCTATATATGCTGTTAAGCAAGGATGGGTATTGTTCCTCAATTCTGTATTGCAATACACTCAGCCTTCTCAAAGGCATATTGCAATATATGGGTAGTTCTTTATTTAAGAATTTGCATGCTATCTTGTCTATATATGAGCGAGAAGAACTATCATCATTGCTCATTTAACGGCCGTTTTGGAAAGGAATATTTCTTTCAATCACTGTTTATTATCTACATACATATTTGAGCTATTTTCACAATACAACTTCAAACTTTGTAAAGTACATTCCATCAATCAAGTTTTTTGTTTTTTTCAATTTAGATGGAAATTGCTCATTTTCAAATGCTCGATATTTTTAGAAGTGTGTACCTATTCGTTGTTTTTGTATTGCCATATACCGATATCGATAAGACAGTGCATCCTTACTGTTAATAGTTTCTGACATTATGTCTGTTGGTTTTTCATGGCACAAAGTTTATTTTCCAAGTAATTACGCAAGCATTCAAGTTTCTTCTGTGTTGTCAACAATTTACAAGATACCACATTGAGAAAAATGAAAATTATGTTTCATTTGTATGGGATAATATTTTTCATCATCATTGACACTTGTTTAATTCTATTATGGCAAGAAATAAAATACATTTCCCAGTCTATCTACTACATGTGTGAAAGAGTGATTTAAATGTTTGTAACATTGAACCCATAAACTGAATAAAAAATATCCCTAAAAAAAATAAATTAATTTACCATTTTCATTTCCAGCCTTAGAAAAAATCGCAGAAGAGTTTGCTGGTGCGGAAGCGATACAGAGTATTCTTGAGCCTTTTAACTGTAAGTATATAAGTATATCTCTGGTGCTGATCAACTCCTATAAGTATTGATCGGTTTAGGCTGTGTCTAGGATTTCAATTAGTGGCAAAGTAAGACTCCGAAACTTCAAATTTGGTATTGATGTTGCCTACTGTGCCTTTTAGGGGTTAGGAGGTGGGGGGTCATCAATTGTGGTTGAATTCCAAAAATATATCCACAATTCAAAACGCCCTCCTCACTTAATAAGCCACTCATTTGAATTCATGATGAAGTTCATATTTTGCTTTGCTACCAACAGGTGTGTAATGATAGATCGAACTATCGACTTATCGCGATAGTTACTCTGCCGATTGTACTTTATCGATTGTCTTTTTTAGAACATTCAATAGTATCGATAGCACGTCTTAACTATCAATAGTATTGACAATTTGAAAAAATCAGTTGTTAACTTGAATGTTAAAAGTAAAATCCACACAGAATCACATATTTTTACATTTGGAAAATAGTGGAAACGGCTAACAGCAAACAGATCGCCACGATCTAAAAATAGCAACAGGAAAACACAAGTTATCTTTCCGCGACTTCCACGAGTGCAGCTGATTTTGAAATCGTTACAAACAAAGCGGTGACAAAGTCAATAAAACACAGTTTTTCTTGAAAATTGCTTTTATTTCCTTTATTTATAAACTATTGCAATAGCTATCGCAATAGTACCCTGCAATAGACTATCACTATCGCAATAGTCCCTTGGGGGTCAATAGTCACCCCTACTACTAACAGGTGTCCCTGCATAAATAACCTTGCTACCGGTATATGGTGTTTAAATAATGACGTCTTGAAAATTTTTTAAAATTCACAAATCTCTTTATCTCAGTTATAACATTTTTAATTTTTGGCTGAATGTGTCAAGTATCAGTTTCATCTTGAAAAAAAAGGATCTACAAAAACAAACATTTTCTTCCGTCAAGATCTGATTAAATTGTCTGCTTCTGTAAAACATAAAAAGCTTATCAGAAGATAAATCAAATTGCTGTTTTGTTATCATTCACCCAAAGTTCTCCTTTAAATATTCATAAATGGCTTTATATTCAAAATGCAGAAACTTTTTCACATTATAAGCTCAAAATGGTCTGTTTCCATGGTTACGAAGCAAATGAGACTTCAAGGAATTGTCTGTTTTTGTAAATACTGCTGCTGTTTCTTAAATGTCTTTCCGAGGCTAGGTTTCTCTGAAGAGTAATTAGATCTAGTAATCGTAGAACTGAGAGCTGACGTTTGTCTAAGTCTTTGATTAAAGCTGACAGCCGTAGTCACATATAATGGCCATTTCTCAAGCTCAATCTACAAATTATTGCCTAAGCCTATCTCAAAAATAAACAGTGGTTTCGGAATTGAGTTTGTTACAAATATAAAGCCTGATGCTACGGGTATAATTTGATATCTTCTTCAATT
Source organism: Steromphala cineraria (assembly GCA_916613615.1). Lineage (NCBI taxonomy): Eukaryota > Metazoa > Mollusca > Gastropoda > Trochida > Trochidae > Steromphala > Steromphala cineraria. The sequence goes on along the minus strand of OU744731.1, from coordinate 55,675,456 downwards.
GTACTGTGTTCTAAGGCATATGTCCTTTGAATTTTGTTTTGTAAGCAATTGTTAAAATGATTTTCTTGAATGTTGCTTTGAATTTTTGATATTGTGAAACTTTTAATAGCACTGTATCGAAAATGTTATTTCAAAGAAAAGTTAGTGAAATTCTGGAATGTATTTTATGTACATTGTTCATTACTAAATGAGGAATTCAACTAAGAAAATGATTAAATATTTTATTGAACATGTTTTTGCTACTTAACCTTTGTTTTTCGATTCATTAATATTCTAGTACAAATAATTGGTAAAATAATAATTAAAAAATGTAACCTACATGTTCAACAGCAATAATTATCCAATTTGATTGTGAATTTTTTAAATCATCGAGAAAAATGATTTTAAGATTGTACCTTTATTGGCTTTCATTATATCCACTATGTTACAAATGATTAATCATAAAGGTACAATCATTATATCCACTATGTTACAAATGATTAATCATTAACTTTATCAACTGTTTCTTTTTCATCCAGTTTGAAGGATTTTCACAATTAGTGCTTTTGAATGGTTTCATTGCTCATTTTATAATATCTCCATAAAATGTCACTTTTATATGATCTCTACACTTCTATTTGTTTTTTACAAAAATTAAAAAAAGGATTTCGTCTCCACAAAAATACATTTGGTTTTGGTCATAATAGTCACTACAAAACCTACCACTGTATGTTGATGATCTCTATAATAGAAATACAACCTCAATATTGTCTCAATAATGATATGCATGAATTTGATCTTTAAAAAAACCTCTTAAACCGTCATTTTATTTGAAATGAAAATTGTTTTGAAAATATGAAATGATATTGTTGAGACATCTGTTGTCTGTTTGACCTCTACCTCTGACCTATGAATACATTATGTTGACAAGCTGTAATATCCGATTGGCTGACCTCCTCATTTTGACTTCTATCTCTGACCTATGAATACATTATGTTAATGACAAGCTTTAACATCTGATTGGCTGACCTGATTTTGACAACAGGTGCTTGAAGAATAAGGCAAAAGCCGAAACAAATGTTTTATCAATATTCATTAAAAAAATAAAATTCATCAGTCTTGTTTTAATGGCCAATTTGGCTTTTGAAAAGAAGAAGAAATGTATTTTTATTAACGTGTCACATTTTTAGCTCATCAGGACTGAAAGTCCAGATGGGCTTATGGCATGGCCCGTCGTCCGGCGTCCGTCCGTCGTCCGTCGTCCGTCGTCTGTCGTCCGTCGTCCGTCCGTCCGTCCGTAAACTTTTGACACTTTCGACTTCTCCTCATGAACCATACACATTAGAGAGCTGAAATTTTGTGTACAAGTACCTTAGCATATGGAGATTCTAATTTGTATCTTTGGTGACCCTGTGACCCCAAATAGGGTCACAGGGGTCACAACTTTAAAAACTTATTTTCATCTTCTTCTCCAGTTCCAGAAGGACTAGAGAGTTAAAAATTATATGTGCAGACTCCTTGGACAATAGAGATTCTAATTTGTAACTTTGGTGACCCTGTGACCCCAAATAGGGTCACAGGGGTCACAACCTTAAAAACCTATTTTCATCTTCTTCTCCAGTTCCAAAAGGTCTAGAGAGCTGAAATTATATGTGCAGACTCCTTGGCCAATGGGGATTCTAAATTGTAGATTTCGTGACCCCATGACCCAAAATAGGGTCACAGGGGTCACAACCTTAAAAACCTATTTTCATCTTCTTCTCCAGTTCTAAAAGGACTAGAGAGTTGAAAGTGATATGTGCAGACTCCTTGGACAATGGGGATTCTAATTTGTAACTTTGGTGAATCTGTGACCCCAAATAGGGTCACAGGGGTCACAACCTTAAAAACCTATTTTCATCTTCTTGTCCAGTTCTAAAAGGACAAGAGAGTTGAAAGTGATATGTGCAGACTCCTTGGACAATAAGAATTCTAATTTGTAACTTTGGTGAACCTGTGACCCCAAATAGGGTCACAGGGGTCACAACCTTAAAAACCAATTCTCATCTTCTTCTCCAGTTCCAAAAGGTCTAGAGAGTTAATATTGATATGTGCAGACTCCTTGGACAATGGGGATTCTAATTTGTAACTTTGTTGACCCTGTGACCCCAAATAGGGTCACAGGGGTCACAACCTCAAAAACCTATTTTCATCTTCTTCTCAAGTTCCAAAAGGTCTAGAGAGCTGAAATTATATGTGCAGACTCCTTGGCCAATGGGGATTCTAAATTGTAGATTTCGTGACCCCATGACCCCAAATAGGGTCACAGGGGTCACAACCTTAACAACTTATTTTCATCATCATCTTTAGCTCCTAAAGGTCTATTGAGCTGAAAGACTGCATGTAGACTCCTTGGCCAATTGGGATTCTAAACTGTAGGGTCACAGGGGTCACAATCTTAAAAACCTATTTTTCTCCATTAGATGACAGTCTATGGCAAATTTATTTCTCCTTGGATATTTTAGTGTGGACTTCTTTCACTGTCTGATATTGGCAATCTAGAAAGTGTTGAATAATAATACATTTGTTTTGTAATTTTTTTATAGGTTTTCTTGCAATAGGTAACATCAGTTTCATTTTTAGCTCATCTTGCCTGTATAAAGCAAACTTGATATGATGCCTGATGAGCTACAGAGCCAATGGCTCTATTTTTTTATAAAAGCCTTTGAAAGACATTTTAAAAAATCAGTTATTTAAACATTTAAAAAAAAAAAAAGCCAGCGATTCAAATTCAATTGTTGGAAGGAGTTTAAAATAACATGCTTATAATCATGCTGGCAGCTATTTTCCTGCATAATGCCCTCATGCCCTCATCATTGATTAAACTATTGCACTTGAATGGAATGGATATGATCTAAAGCCTTGGGCTCCGTTTTATCACTGATATGAAGTTCCCTACCAAAGATTATTTTGTAACTATTTCTGAAGAATTTATTTATTAGCTCAACAAAAATTCAAGTCTTACAAAGCATCATGCATTCCTCTGAACTCACACACTCAAACTACAACTTAAATATTCTGGTTGAGAGAAAAGAATATGTGGAATATGAGGTTTACTATTAGATGTTTATTTTCATATTTCATTTGTAAAAAAAATAACAATTTCGATCTAATTTGGCCTATAAAGCAGTTTGGCAAACTAAGTCATGGCCTGTTGTCATCTGTAAACCTAGTGCTGTTTGTCTGACTCTGTTGGTTTTGGTTCCAATCCGGCTTTATTTCATTGCCTTTCTGACTCGCTCATGACAAACATTCTTGAAATTTCAGGTTTGGAGCCAGAAGAGACGACAGACTGGGAAGCAGAAGAGGATTGTTTCTACTGTGATGCAAAACTGCCTCTCATAAATGTAGGTCAAACTTTCCTTTCATTACCCTTCAAAAAGACCATTAAAGGGGCAGTACACTTTGTGTCAAATAATATTTCTATCAATAGAAAATAGTTTATGACAAACGTTTCTTCAGAGGGTCAATCAGCTCATTTCTTAACCTTATTTTCCATTGTCTTGTAAGAGATTTATCAGTTTTGAGCAAACTGCAGCCTAACATTTCAGAATGAACACCTTTTCATTATAGGGTATATAAGTTTTAGAATACTACTTTTGATATAAGATGTTCTCCGGCAATTTGTAACGTTAATTTTCATTCATTTCACGAGATTAATTATTACCTTAAACATTTTCTCTGCTCCTTTGAACATCATTGCTTTTCTTTTACCCATGTCACAAAGGATCAAGTTGATCATAAGTCACAAAGGATCAAGTTGATCATAAGTCACAAAGGATCAAGTTGATCATAAGTCACAAAGGATCAAGTTGATCATAAGTCACAAAGGATCAAGTTGATCATAAGTCACAAAGGATCAAGTTGATCATAAGTCACAAAGGATCAAGTTGATCATAAGTCACAAAGGATCAAGTTGATCATAAGTCACAAAGGATCAAGTTGATCATAAGTCACAAAGGATCAAGTTGATCATAAGTCACAAAGGATCAAGTTGATCATGAGTCACAAGGGTATAATAGTAGTATGGTAAACTTGACAAAAAAAACCAGCTTTGCGAAAAGAACCCTAGTTCTTGAATTTAACGGTCAAACACTAGATGATACTTTGATCATGAAATATTGCTGTCTTTTATAGGTTTCACTGAGATATTGGTTTTCAGTAAGTCAACCTTTGAATAATTTTTTCTCTTCATTCTTCAGGATGTTGTGAGCAAATTAGCTGAGGACGTGAAAAATGGAAGATCTGAAACAGACAATCCAAGTGAGTAGGAGTTATTATATTATTAAATATTATAACTTCCCCTGACACATTTGTCATTATGTTTTGCTTATTTTAACCAAATTTAGGCTGAAAACTTTTGTGTAAAACTGTTGCTTCCTTGAACATCTAAAAAAAATACAATTCGATTTGCGCAAGAATGTTCTTGATATACATATTGTCAATGTGCAAGGACATTTTTTATTGTGATTTAAGAAGTTTTAATTTATGAAATAAATTGTCAAAACCTGACCTCAAAGTCTTCCTGCAAATTTCTCCTATACTAGTTCATTATGCTGAAAGTTAGTTATGTTCTCCTCTTTACCAGTTGTAAGGTGTCAACAAATTTTACAAGTGAGTGCTGGTAATAATGGCTAGATAAGTTCTAACCACAGGCTAGATTGACTTAACTGCACACCGGCTAGATTCACCTAACTGCACACAGGCTAGATTCACCTAACTGCACACAGGCTAGATTCACTTAACTGCACACAGGCTAGATTCACCTAACTGCACACCGGCTAGATTCACTTAACTGCACACAGGCTAGATTCACCTAACTGCGCACAGGCTAGATTCACTTAACTGCACACAGGCTGGATTCACCTAACTGCACACAGGCTGGATTCACTTAACTGCACACAGGCTAGATTCACCTAACTGCACACAGGCTAGATTCACCTAACTGCACACAGGCTAGATTCACCTAACTGCACCCAGGCTGGATTCACCTAACTGCACCCAGGCTGGATTCACCTAACTGCACACAGGCTGGATTCACATAACTGCACACAGGCTAGATTCAATTAACTGCACACAGGCTAGATTCACTTAACTGCACACAGGCTAGATTCACCTAACTGCACACAGGCTAGATTCACCTAACTGCACACAGGCTAGATTCACCTAACTGCACACCGGCTAGATTCACCTAACTGCACACAGGCTAGATTCACCTAACTGCACACAGGCTAGATTCACCTAACTGCGCACAGGCTAGATTCACTTAACTGCACACAGGCTGGATTCACTTAACTGCACACAGGCTAGATTCACTTAACTGCACACAGGCTAGATTCACCTAACTGCACACAGGCTAGATTCACCTAACTGCACACAGGCTAGATTCACCTAACTGCACCCAGGCTAGTTTCACCTAACTGCACACAGGCTAGATTCACTTAACTGCACACAGGCTAGATTCACCTAACTGCGCACAGGCTAGATTCATTTAACTGCCAACAGATTTCTCCTCTTTAAGATATGATATGGCAAAGTTTGTTGACAACACACACCCCACACAATAGACTCACTCAATCAAGTATCCACATATAACCCTGACTTCCTGTTGCAGGTATCCGGCTCCTGCAGGAGTTGTTGCCTTACTGCCCCCAGTTCTACACACATGGCTTCGGTCGTGAGCGGATCGAGTCTAGCGCCAAGCAGACGCCACCTGGTGAGGAAAGGGACGTCGTCGTCCCCTCGGCTAAGTCTCACATTGAGTTGAAGATTCCACACATCCCATTGCAGGCCAGGTATGTACCATATGTTTTCTCAACTAATCATTCTTAATCGAGGTACGCAACACTGACGCACAATAATTAAGCATGCCCATACAAGGTACCTGTGACACATTCCTGTACAATGATAAATGTGAATGATCTTGAATAATGTGAAAACACACTTAGGTTCCAAATGTACTTATGCAATATACATACATATTTCTCTAAGGACCATCTTACATTCCCATGGGCTAGAGACCGGTCACTTTCATATAGAAAATACCAAATTTTCAACACACTTGTTCAATACAAGATCATACATTATCATAAATATATAAGCAAGATGCTTATGTCAAACAAAACTATCGAGTACCAGATGCCACATGTAACTAAATCAATGACTATTCATATGCACATTCCTATGAAATATATCATTCGTATGCAAGTCTGACACATTGTCTTGCAGGCTTCCTTCATGTTTTGTTTTCTTTAGTTAGTAACTTAAGTAATTGCTTCACGTGTGAGGCAGTTTTGGTAGTTATATACCATTGTATTTGTTACTTAAGAATATTTATTTCTATGTAGTGTTGCATGTTTAATCTTCCCTTACCTTTTCTCCTCTGTTTGCAGCAAGCACAAGAAGGACTGTACGGTCAACGGGAAGAAGTCCTATACAGACGATGAGCTCACAGCGGCCGTGCACGACATCCGGACAGGGAAGCTGGGGACTCGTCGGGCGGCCATGTTGTATGGGATCCCGCGGTCGACTCTACGGAACAAAATCTTCAAGCTGGAGAGTGAGGACCTTCTTCAGACGGAGCTAGACCAGGAGGACTCGAGTTCCACGGAGGACATGGCCGCAGTCGGTGGACTGGATGGACACAGTATGAAGCTTGCCGACCTGATGCAGGCCAGCCCCTTCACGTACACGCTGCCGCCCCTCCCGTTCACGCTGCACCCGTTCCACAGCAAGGATGTCGCTCAAGAGGAGCAGGAGGATGAGGAATACGAGCGGCGGGTCGAGCTGCTCAGACGTAAACACAACTTCAACGGATCTCAAGAAAATTTACCAACTCCTGCACATGCCAACGAATTGAGGCTGCCCCTCCTGGTGGACTTGATTCGTAAGCTGGTTGAACAACGACTTGCCATGGAGCGCCAAAGTGCCTCGATCACCATCAAAACAGAGCCTGAAATGACGCTTGAAGAGTCTTTAGTTAGCAGACTGCACCACAAGAATCCTTTTCTGCCCTCCGCCCTCCCTTCAACCGCCACGTGCCTCGGCATGACAGCAGCTAGTCTCGCTGATATTCGAATTCCGTCCTATAAGCCGGCCAATGGCACCAAGGACCATTACTTGCCAGACAAATCAATGGCTAAGGTGTACGATACAGGAACAATTGGTGAAACTCTTAAAAACATCATAGTTAGATCCATAAGTGAAAAAATCAAAATACGAGAGACGTGCGACGACAGTTCAGGGACTCTAACACCTGATGATTTTTATAAGAGTCCAGATGATGTCCTAAGTTCCCATTTCCTCAACACTCCCCTCACTCACTCACTCGCCCTGGGCAACCATCAGATCCACTCTACCCCCTCACCACCTAAACGTCAGAAGAAAGACGCTGACAAAGATAAACACTCCCAAAACTCATCCTCATCACCCGTGAAGAAGACGCGTCCAAAGCGAGGTCAGTACCGCAAGTACAACAGTCAGTTGTTGATGGAGGCGGTTCGGGCAGTCCAACGAGGAGAGATGAGCGTGCACCGCGCAGGCAGCTACTTCGGGGTTCCCCACTCGACCCTCGAGTACAAGGTGAAGGAGCGCCACCTACTCCGACAGAAGAAGCAGCGCGAGAATCAGAGCCAAAAGTCAGCAACATCATCCTCCTCCTCCTCAACAACAACAACAACATCGTCAGCAACCACTGCCGCTGCCACCTCCGACAGCAACTCATCGAGTGGTAGCACCACATCCGCCTCTGCATCCACTTCATCCACTCCAGCAGCAGCATCCACATCCACATCCAAGTCCGAGACTGCCCCGACCAGTGCCTTAGGGTTTGGAGCAACTCCGAAGCAAAGTGGCAGCAGTAGTAGCGGTAGCTCGTCCGGTTTGCCTTGGTTCCAACCCTATCTCAATGGCAGCCCTCACTTCGACCCTGCTATGAGCTTTTTCCACTCTGGCTTCGCACTCAACACTCCGGCATCAGAGCTCCTGCGAAAGCTTCAGCACAAGGTCCAGAGTAAGTCCGGGACTTTCCCACAAGACAGCTCCTTTGACTTTCCTCGTTCTAACGGCGTAGGGTCGCTACAGGAGCGCTTTCTCTTGTTTAACTGATTGATTGATTGATGTTGATGTATTGTGAAGTTGTTAGTTCCCAGCCAGTCCCATCTGTGTTAGACTTGTTGCTGTCCTAGCTGATGACTGATTCTTTCTCATGCTGATAAAGTGCTACTGTTTTATGTGCCCGACTGAGTCAGACTATTATGTCTTCAAAAGTATGGACGAAACTTGACATTTTGCAGATACCTTCAAATTTTGGTTGTGCAAGTTGTGCCTTTTTAAGTAAAATTTATGATATAAGACCTTATTTGCATAGTATTTTCAAACTTCACTAATTATTGCCAACAGATATGTCAGTCATGAAATTCCTTTTAGTGTTCTGTAAATATTCAAGTTTTGTCTCTGATGAAAATATCTTCAATTAAATAATTTTCATGCCTTCAAAGGTGAAGAATTGTTTAAAGGATATATCATTTATAACATTATTTCAGGGATTTAAATTGGTTATCTAAGTTATTTAATTCCATTCTTATTTGCACCCCAATGAGCATTTGAGCTTAAATATGGTCATTTTTAAGTTGTTTTGCATAAAGGAAGTCATAATGAACATACTCTATAAATAGTCAAAACTGCCTGTCTTCATTTTCAAATGTAGAGGCTAATTTGTATCATTTTATCAATCTTTATACACATTTTTGTGTGTGTTGCGAAACTGGTCTTTCATAATGATATCTTGCAGATGAAATGTTATTGAAGCATAATATATCATATTGAGACAGATAAAAGTTAAAGACAAGCGATGTTATAAACTTTAATCTATCTCGCCACCAAGGTCCATAGGAGAGTAATTAAAGTGTTCTCAGACTTTCTAAAATTTCTTTTGTCCAAAAAAAGTGCCATTCCATAATATATCTGATTAATAAGATACAGCTGACAACAAAATATAAAATGTCAACTTTGAAAATAAGGCTGACGTAGAGATATTAGGAATATTAACTTTCTTTTCCATTAATGATTAAATGACATTTTTTGGCTTTCATCCTCCATTTTGGATTGATTTATATTGAAACGCAACACCTCAACATGAAATTGTTTCTAATTTAATCTTGATTTCTTTTCATTTTGATAGCTCTTTATAAAAACTCCACATTCCTTTACCTTCTATCATAATATATGTTCCTCACAGGAAGTGACCTTTCATTTGCCCTCTGACCTTTAGCCCTTGTATTTGTAGTATGATGGATGGCTGTGTATGTGCTGAACGGGCTCGATACAAGGAGTAGTGGAGGTCAAATAGACGTGGATATCTATCGGTCAATCGGTCGGTCAGTGGGTCGATCGGTCAGTTCGGGATCTCACCAGGTATTGTCTAATCTCTCGGACCTGTGGGTCGACTCTCTGACGTCTTTCAATCTTTCGGTGCATTGATCAAAAACACATGTGCCTCTCTCATGCCATCTCTCAACTTCTCGCTAACATTCTCTAATCATCAATTTACTAACATTGCCTTCATCCTCAAAGCTGTCTATCGAAAGACCTTAATTAAAGAGACAGACTGATATTACTGTTTAAAGATATTTTAGCCAATCAAAATCCTTAAAACCAACCCTGCGTTCAGTAACATTTGGTTGGTTTCAAGATTTTTACACTCCATGCCAGCGCTATTTTTTTGGGCTTAATTGTAGGCTGCATTGTTAACTGACAATTCTACTACTGCAATGAATGTTCTCTAACTTTCTTTCTAAAAACAAGTTTGGTCATGAGACCTCAAACTTGTATCCGTCTGATAAATAATTGTTGGGGTGGTATATGATCTCCATGAATAAATCTTTATGTAATGAGATAAGAATGTTTGGCACTTCTTGTCACAGAATATCTGTAATGTGATGTCTACTTTCCTATCAAAGGTCTTTTGCACTTTGAGGATGATTTTCAAGTTTCAATGCATTTGATTTTGTATTTAGAATATGCATTTTCATTGAACAAATTGATTGAAAAGGATTAACTTAGATCTTGGTGAGATCCCCTGTTTGTTGATTTGTTAGGATTTGCATTGTTTGTGAAGAATTTTAGAAGTCCATAGCTTGTTTTATAACTTTTTAAGATACGATTCTAAATTCTTGATATTTTTGTTATGAAATTTGCTATATCATTAATTCATTGTAATATTGTTTGTGTGTTAATCATGACATGTTTTGTTGTTTATATTTATGACTTCATCAATTAATTCTTGTGTCAAGAACAATTCCTGATGGAAGACTTTGATAAATTTTCAAACAAGAAATATGAAAAATTGAATATAATGTGAAAAGACTTTGCTACCCGCACATTGTAACAGTTTAATATTGGTCTTTAGCAATTGTATCATTCTAGTCATGGTGTTTTTCTATTTATTTGAAATATTATTTATATTTATGTAATTTATACAAATGTAAGTATTTTGCTTAACATTTGGTGCTTGGAACATCGTATGTGACATAACAGCCAGTTCCATTGTGACGTCCAGTTACCGGTACATGCGATTGTTTACATCATTTACATTCTCGGTCCAATTCATCTATTTATTTATCAGTCCATCGGGAAAAGGTTTTGAATACTTTTCAAATTAACTCATTTTGTATGATAAGTGTTTTTTCACAGTGCAATCGCTCTGCGGGAGTGTTTTTGTACTGACCGTCCCACTGTTCCAGTGTTTGCACTGTACATAAGATATATATACTGATAATATATAGTTCATTGTTGGTTCATTAAGAGTTCTTCGTTTGTACGGTCCTTGCTGTTAGCATTTTCTCCTCTCAAACGTAGCTCTAGTCATAAAATTCTGATCTCACCTCTGTTGCTACAAGAGCCCTTATTGGGCATCGAGCATGTTCACCAATAATTTGCACCAAAAACTATCTCAAAACTTTCAAATGAAAATAATTCTGAAATTGGATGTTTGGTTTTCATCACTGAGGCCTATCAATTTGACTTGATTCAGTCACAAACATTATGTAACCCTATTCTTTCAAGCTTGTGCAATGTAATAATCTGTTTTCCAAGAGCATTTATAAGGAATTGACTTAAGCAACCTTATTGGGTATAGGGCATATTCACATACCTGCAAAAATTTGCACAAAAAACTGTCTTAAAACCAGTAGCCAATGAAAACATCTCTAAAATTTGATGCTTGTTTTTTGTCACTGAGGCAGATGTCTTGATTTCGTCGCAAAATTATGTAACCAAATTCTGTCAAATTTTAATGTACATTGTGGATGAACCATATGTGTTTTTGTAAAGCAATCAAAAATGACCTTGGCTTTTAAAATGATTTCTATTAAAGCCGCTTTGCTGATTGCACAACTAACTTTGATTGCATCCAATCAGGATTCTCCATGTGAAGCCCGCAATCTGCTCTTATCATGACAGAGGTTTGTGCAGGATTTTATGGCTTGAGCTAGCTCTGTGAGAAGAGAGAATGTGCTGTAAGCTAAGAGTGATCACGCTGTCCCTCATTGCCTTGTGGGTGTTTATGCTTAGAGTACTGTTTGTTGATATCTTTGTTCGTCTGCTTCTACAACCCATAGACCTCCGCTGCACTCACCTCGTTGATGATATTCTTAATTAGGATTAAGAATTTTTCTGTCATACATGTACGCAAAATAATTTTCTGCCATGTTCTCGGAAGAAGATGAACTTAAAATTATTTTCTGTACATGAGCCTGAAATGTCATACATGTTCTAGAAAAATGTTAGACCATTACATGAAATGTGTTGCCTTATAAGAATTTGTTTTTTTATTCATAACCTTACCTTTTTGAAATGACGTAATTTGTTTAGTTAAAATTGATGTAAGGCGATCATGCATTGTAAATTGAGGGAATTTGTTACCAATTGGAATTTTATACATAGTGCTTGTTCATTCAATTGTGTTTATGGAATTGATATTTGATGCTTTTGTAGACTTTGATTGTTGGTACGATGAGTTTGTTGGAAGCATAACATGCCTTACTTTGTACATTCTATCCTGAAAGTGTCTCCTGTGACGCTTTGCTTCAGAAGCAGACGTCAAGAAGGGGAAAAGGTCTTATTTTTTCAGATGTTTATATACTAAGAGTTCTCTATGGAGTGGTTGCTATGTTATATTGTGCATTATTACACAGTGGTGCATGTTGTTATCACCTTATATTCAATATGCTCAATTACGAGATGACAGTTGATTGGCTCACAGAGCAGCTCATAACTGTTGCAAACTATATCATGGTCGCCACTCAGGCAGACGGGCAGCGGCAAATTTGAAATCTTTTATCTACATCTGTAAAGAGAGTTTGCATGTTGAAGGCTTTTGTTCATGCCTCTTTTATGATCAACTTTCATCCAAATCTTTACAGAATGCAGACTGTTAGGACAAAAATTTAGAAACAAAAAAATTCAGGCAGAACCAGGAGTCTTATTATGGATCTGCTTACCGGTATATTCGTATGCATTGGTATCTTATTAATTATTAGCCGCCGCTAATGGTGAAATATTGCCCAAGCGACGTTTGGCACCAACTAACTCACTATAATATTAGTCTGAGAACCTTTCTATGTGGTCCTTTGAGATACACAGTTGACAGCAATCAAAATAGTTCAGTAACAATGGGTACAGAGTCCTTGAAGAGTTTGTAACTTATTTGAAAGCTTGATTATGCTGCTTATGGCTGAAGACAGTAACTCACTCACTCAAAGCTTGATTACCTGATAGTTTGAAGGTTGATTCCCTGCCTTAGAGTTTATGGACTTGTGGTGTCATTATTTAATGAGAAGTTTAATAATATTTGTATTGTGAAGATAATTTTTTATTTGGAAAGAGATGTATACCAGGGGATGTAGTTCAGTTGGTAGAGGGACTGCTTGTCACCAAGAAGACCGAGGTTTGATTCTGGTTATATACCAAAAGACCATAAAAAGATGGGAGTGTTGCTGCCTTTCTCGACAGTCGGCATTCTAAGGACAGAACACATTAACTGCCGCAGCACTTTACATCTACAATTTCTGAGGACAATAAAGTTTAAAACTTCTTTGAGAGGCATTTTAGAAGTTGGAATGACAATAATGCAAGGTAATTTATGGATGACAACTTCTTTGTTCATTGTATGAATGATTATATAAAAAAGTTTATCATTGCTATTCAACACCACCAAATTTAGTTTAAAACCGATGGAAATGTATTCATATTCAGATTGTGAAGATAACTTATTGGAAATAGATCTGCTGCCTGTCTGTCGGTCTGCCTGAGTGGGACTGTCCTGTGTTGTGTTGATGGATATGGGTTAGGTGCCATACATGTCTATAGTAAGTGCCTTGGGAGTGTACGCCTCGCTGGAGTGACAACCAGATCTGTCTGTACAGGGTGTACCGGTAGGTTCTAGATAGAAACATAGATTTAGAAGCTTATTTCAGAGTCTACACATTGTGACAGCACAGTTTCTCTAGGTCATGTTGTAGCGTTTGCTTGTTATATTCATATTTTGATAAATTATTGATTCCTGAATGACAATGGATTTTGTATGTAATGCTCTTCAGAAAAAGAAAAGTTGTCATTTCTTTTCTATGATGGAGATGTATTTTAGAAATATATTTGATTTTCTGTTAAAAAAGATCTAGGTTATTTATTATGCTAATTTATACGATGTGTAATGCTTGCGGAATGGTTTGATTTTGACGTTTGTGTTCAATGTTGAGTTTTATTGATAAAGGTTGATGAGCAGGCTATTCAAGATCATGAAATCGTCTCGTAAATTATTTTGCTTAAAAAATCTACACATTTGCTTGTTCATGTGGGGAAAATTAATCTTTTTAAGTTTTGCATGGTCATTTTAAATCATCATTTTACATTCATTCTCTCCCCGAATAGATTTCTAAGTCTTAATATCTTCACACATTTCTCATTTCTTTTTAACTGCAAGCATTTAAAAATTGTAACACAGATATATAACATTATTATTTATATACAATATATCAACATCATCCATTATTTCAGATTATTATTTTTTGTTCTTGACAATATATTATTTCATTTCTATAACTAACATTATTTATTTACGATTTAAATGAACTTGTTCAGTTTATACAATAAGCACAAGAGTTATTTATTTTTTGCTCCCTGTAATGGAAAGATGCATTTTAAATGGTCAGGTTCATTGTAGAAAGAGAGGTAAGAGTTCATAATTAACATTATCTGATTGGCAGCTTTTCATTCATTAATTATCCAAGATATTTTCTGTGATATGTTTGAAATCCATTTAGACTTATAACTTACATTCCATATAGGAGATAGTTTTGTGTGAGAAAATGCATTCCATTATAAGTCCATATTTTTTTTCAATTGTAAGTATAAAATGATTTTATCAAGATTATTTGAGTTTGTCGAGTGGGACATTGATGTTCAACATTGTTTTAGGTCTCTTTGAAGTTAGATAACACTTTTCAATCCTTAATTTGTTGACCTTATGATGGGTTTGGTTCATATTTGTCTAAACGTGCCTGATTCACTATATGTGAAGTATGGGTGCCCATATTTATTTTATGTTTGCATAATTTTACAAAATATTCATAATTATATGTATATTTGCAAATGTCTTTGAAGCAACGTTTGAAAATACAGTGTAATGTTTATTGAAATTGAAGAGTCAAATTTATGATTTTTCATGATCTGACGGTTTCCTAACCTATGGGTACAAAACATATTTATTTTGTTTTTTACAAATTTTCAGTCATAATCAATCAGATCTGATTTAATATTACATTCTAGTCAGCTGCATAACATTTATGTCTTTTTGCAACACAAGCCTTTGCTTTCATAACTTTCAGAAAATGCATAATAACCATATATATATATATCTCTCTCCATTGCATAACTGTTTTGAGAACAAGATCAAAGAATAATTCAAAGCGAATGAACAGTTGTACAAATAATGTCCATGGAAATTCATTTTGATCAAAGTATTTTTAAGGAAATGTTCCCGAGATCACATAATTTTAAGTTTGGTATATGCCAAATTCATACTCTTACTGTTACAAATTAATTATAACATTTATAATTACTTTAGGATATTATGTTTCTCATAACTAGGATTTTCATATATCACGAAAATATCTAATTCGCACTTAAAGTGCTATTGAAATGACCATGTCAGGTTGCTAAACATAGAGAAACCATTCACTGTCAATCTCTTCACTTGATGTACGTTTGTGCAATACTTTTATTTATTTATGTTGTCACTGAGTGTTGACTTTTGTTTGTTGGAACACCTTTTTGTTCATGTATGATATATTTATTCACGAAATGCCATGAATGTTTTGTAATCCTCATTTCAAGTTAAGGGCATAATTGTTGTTTTCTTAATGGTACAAAATCACATGCTGATGGTTTTCGCCATCAGTAGATGTACAAGTTCTTTTTTCCCAATAAAAACTGGCAAAAAATATCGCTTTTGTTGTTGTGAAGAAAAAGGTTTAAGATATCATCAGAAGTTGAAATGGTGATAAGATACCTCAATCGGGGAATCCTGAAATAGTGTCATACATGACTAAGTTGTTCGGCTCCGAAAGACATCAACAGGTATGAAATCTACGTTATACCACGAAAATTAAAAAACAGTAGGTTTATCTCCTAAATGTCCAAGATGTGAGATTAAGCCAGAGGCGCATAATGAAAGAACTTGTGAAAGAAATATCCAATTCATCACCTGAAGAAAACAGCATGCCACACTTTGTTGGTATTTCACAATGAATTACTGTATGAAACATTGTAGCTCATCAGGCAGAGTCAAAGGCTCCATTTAATATATATATATATTACCTACGAGAGCAAAATATCACTTTTTCATTGCGATGTCATGTCAAAAACTACTCTGACATCATGGTTCACCTATGACGTCACAATCTATACGGGTCGACGGCAGCTAGTCCGCCTATACTGAGAAGTAGGTTTTGATTATTTTCTTTAATTTTTGGACTTCAGTAATAAACAGAATATTATATTCGTGCCCATGACATACTACGTTTACGACACTCGTGCCTAAATATCAGTATATCCCTTGCTCTTGCTGGGGAAATACTATGTTTACAACACGAGTGCCTAAATATTAGTATGTCATGGACACTCATATAATATCCTCTATATATAAATTGGCCACAGGATCAATAAATCATTGGAATCAGCTTGTTAAGCTCCTTGAATAGAAATGGGGTCGGATACAAATCTTTTTTTGGCAATGGTACCTGTACCCAAGATTTTAACTTCCTAAAGTCAGCAGTTGTTGAAAAGAAGTTTAAAAAGCTAATAAAATCTATTGACTGAATGTTGAAGCCATGGCGTTGTCTTAAGCTCACTATGCTTTTCAGGTCAGATGAGCTAAAAGTGTTTGTTTCCAGAAATTGTGCTCCGTTATAAATACCATATTGTCAAGTTATTGATTACGTTCCAATTCCTATCACATTCTGCCCATCCCATATTTGCATCCATTATCCAGTTAAAAACAACACAAAAATAATGTTTAACTTTTATTTCTGTCTAAAAATTAAGTTAAAAATATTTCCTCTGAACAATTTCACAGAATAACTTCATGATTTTAAAGTATGTTTGTTTCAAGTGCACAATAAATAACTCGATGCCTGCAATAGCACTTGATTGACATTGTGGAGATGAAAAACATCATGTTGAAATGAGGATGTGATGAAACTAAAACAACATTTTCTAAAAATGATAATGTATAAAATATACAAATACACAAATATGTACAATAAAATGAAAAGGTACTAAAATGTTGCTGTAAAAGTCAGATGTGAAGTCTGATGGGAAGCTTTGAGCAAGTACAAAGATAGAAACTAGTGCTATGTATCCTCTCACACTACGAGCAATCTCTCTCCACAGACTTGCCTCCCCTAAAATATTAATACAACATGCTCTGAAAATAATCTCTTACAAGGTGATGTGATACAAGGTTTAACACAGCTTTCAAGATTATTTCACTCATATAGCGGCTGCTAGTATTATTGCAGGGAGAAAGCCTGCAACACCATTGTACCTATGCATTGCGGTGAAACCTGCAAGCGCCGGCTGTAACTAGCAAACCATCGGTGGTACTGTGCTGAAATTCAGTATAGCATTGTCTTTTACAAGGAATCCTTAAAAGTAACATTCTTTCATTTAAAGGGTATTCTTAAATGTCTGAATATGACAGAAATTTTGCTCTTAAAGATGCTGTATTATACTTGCAAGCGGTTAAGGATGAAACTTAGCTATTGAGAAATGAAATACATCACTTTGTAGAAAAATCTTTCGTCGAAATTTTGATATCATATTTAGATTGTTTAATCAACATACTTATTTCGACGCTTCAAGCACAGTACCTCTCGTAGAAAGGGCATGCCATTTAATGAACCCGCTTTCGGTGAAGTAATCATTATGCTTGTAGGATTTACACCTGTTTCAACAACCGTAATTGCGTTCGATGGGTATCAACTTTGACAGCAACGAATACCTAATTCGGAGAAAAAGAATAAAAAATCTAGTTGAGCGCGACAAAGATGGTTTTCAAGCGTACATTTAGAAACCGGAAGTTGTGAAATGGCCACACTTGATTCGCCCTTATGTCGACTGCCGTTTCGGTATTTTTTGGTAAATCATCTCCTATTTGATGAATTTTGGTCCGATTTTCTCAAGGTTGGTCGCTAAATTTTTCTAAAAATACAACGTATACATTAAAAATACTTTAAAAAATATTGCAAGTATGATAAAGCATCTTTAAGCACACATTTTCTTGCATGCTACTTCCTAAAGTATTCAGACAGCAAAGATGATCCAAGAAAGCATCACTGCTGATGGTATTAAAGATTTGATTCCAACCAATGAAATACATTTTGCATGAGAACATGTGTTTTAACATAGAATTCGAGTAAAAATCTTTATGCATCTCTGTGGGGAGAGTATGCACCACATTGTGATCAGTTTGAAAGGTAAACAGAACAGATAGAGATAGGGTGAATATTAACAGTTCATGAGATGTAATATCAGTGAAGATAATGAATGAGATTGCGTATCAATATGCAATACTGATGGTGTTTGATGAAATATTCTCACGTCAAATTTGTCGTACATGATCATGAGTGCATAACAAATTGCCCAGTGATTGGACACTGTTTCTTTCAAAGAAGCAACACACGTTATTTGTGTGGAGTTGATTCAAGTCAATAACAAAGGGAGATAACAACAGGTGCTGCCTTCTGTAGCCATTCAAGGGAAGTAACTAGCCGCTATAATCCTTGGGATATCTGAAGGTCTTGCATATCGCTGTCCACAATCTTCAACGTCTGCAATGAAGAAACAATTAAGTTGAAGACAATAAGGTTATACACGACGTCTTGTTAAAACAAAGAATCAAATAGATCAACAGAAAGAAAGGTGTGGAGTCGAAAAAGAAGGGCACTGAATGAGAATGAGAATGAGAGTATATGATAGAAAACTTTGTTTTTAGTTGGAAAAAGCAATTTTAAAGTCAACTTAGAGACAACTTATCACATTTCATACATCAGATGAAGTATGGTATTCTCGATACAATAGCATATTGGCATGACTTTAGTTAAATCTACTCCGAAAGACTCCAATTGTTCTAAGAACCGGCCTGACCCACCTTCTCATTAGCGAGATGTAGCAAGCAGACGAAGGCGATGGGTACGCTGAGATTCTTAGCAGCGTTGGAGGAAACTTTGTCGGGGAGTTTCTGCAGAAGGTCCTGGAAGGTCCACGTGTCAGACATGCTGGCTACTGACGTCGTCGTCTGGTCGGGTTCTGCAGACTCTGTCTCCTGGGAACACAACAATACACATACTTTGTTTATAGAGGGCTGAAGATTATTACTAACTAACCTTGCTCATTAGTGTTTAGAAATCTAGAAAAAATACTAACAAAAATATTTTGGTCCAGATCAAATATACTTTATAAAAAAATACTTAAGAATTTTGGCATCCAAAACAGATACATCCTAGCTGAATATACTAAAAAAAGCATTTGGTCAACAACAAATATATTTTATATGAAAATTAATATCAAATTATCTTGAGCCCCTTTTGGAGACAAAAATATGTCAGTGAAATACTCATAAAACAAATTTACTCCCTCTTGTCGAAATATAAACCCATGGCGCAATACATAGTGTACGCTTCAGTGTACCGTTACATCCTTAACAACAAGATGTCTACCGAGGAGGTACCGGTAGCTCAGTGGGTAGAGCGCCTGCTCTTCACAGGTTTGATTCCAGGCCGCCTCATACCAAAAGATGTTAAAAGATTGGAGATGTTGCTTCAAAGCTTGAAGCTAACCAAAAAAAGGAATGAATATCACTTGAACTGGTGCTGCAACGTGGCTGCCGGGTGCCTAGAGCTCAAAATGAATTTCTTAAATTACAATGTTACTAGGACAATAAATATTATTGCTATTACCTTATCTGCAGCAGGTGTTGTAGTGGTAGTTGTGAGGAGGTTCCACATAGCTCCCTTCAGCTTCCTCACATCAAGCTTCTTCGCTGTCCTCGCGTAGTTGATATCTATCTTCGCTACCTGCAGACAACACATACTTACATTTGTCAAAAATACATAAACAGCTATAAGTAACATTTCTAATATGTAGGTACATCATTCCCATGGCTAATCAACAACCTGTTGATTGATCGTGTCGTCTGCCAAAATGGAACATTTGCTTTTGTAACCTTCACGATCTTTTTCTGAATAAACAATTTCATCAAACAATTTTCCTACCTTGTAAGGTTGTGAGAGGAGTTTGTCCCCACATAACGACGTGGCATTGAGACTGTCGTTGTAAGCGAGACTAGGCTGTGACATGTTGTCCTGTGAGGACACGTGACTGTAGTCTCCCGCCGTCAGGTTGAAGTCAAACCCACCTCCATTGTCATCATCATCGTCACCCTGCAACACAGGTCATGTAAACTTGATCAATCAATTCAAATTATGAAAAACTAACATCTGCATTAAAAAGTGGGGTAATATATTCCATGTGTGCACATAACATCTTTTGCTGAGCAACCATAGTTTCAGTGTGAGTTCCCATAGGTAGCCTCTGATGTTATTTAACTCATTGTATCTGATACCCTTTAAAAGCTTTTCTAAAAGATGTAGGGGAAGCGGGAGGGTATTTTTTGCTACTTTAACATGATTTTACTGAAATGAAAAATAAGGAAATTTTACCATTAAAAGTTGGTAAAAAAAGAAACAAACCATACTCCTCCCTCCTGGTTTGGTAAATACAAAATGTCACACTGATTTACAAGGCGACATGACGTATGGTACAATCTGCAAAATATTTAATATTGGACAGCTAGGCCATACAGTAAGTCTTTCTTTTCCCCTTAGCCAGGACAAGTTTGATGATAAAAAATCACTTACACCGAGATCAGCACAGAAGTTTTCTCTGTCGTTTTCATTATTGTAGTCGTAGTTCTCGATCTCATCGTCCACTCCAACACCCGCACCTTGCTGTCTCTTGATCTGCAACATCATACAGAACATGATAATAATCATCATCACATAGGTCATTTGTAATCTCTCGACTCAAAAACACTTGGCCATACAGCTTCTTGAGGTGAGACTTGAAACTAGAAAGAGGGAGCAGACTCCTTGTCTATTGGGAGTGTTCCAAAGGGAAGGATCTATGATCGAGTGAGTAGGCTAGTGAGTCAAAGCTCAACGTCCTTTGCATTATCTTAGTTCTTTCAATTGGATTATCACTGTAACATGGTACACTTGCAGAACATTAGATTATAACAAAGCCTTGGTTTGAAGCTACAAATGATTGTCATTGATGAAGAGCAGTATTTTGTATAATTGGTCAAAAGAGATTTACATATAGAGCCAAATGTGAAAACAAAAATGGCACATATGATTTGATTAGCTAAGACCGTAACTAATTGCAGAGATTTTGAGATTTTATTCCTGAAGACTAGTTAGGTATATGAGGTAACAATATACGACTACAAATATTGGATTATATTAGTAACAGTGAATTTAAGTAAGTGAGTTCAATGCCGAAGGCAATATTTCAGCAACTTGCGATATATGATCAATTAGATAGTTGAATGTGAGGTACAGAACTATTCCCAAGTATTCCCTTCACGCATCTATTGAAAAGTTTAGAAATTTTCTCTTGAAAAATGTTCTCTGTTTCTATGAAATTTTCAAAAGTTTGGAATCTACAAAGACCCACCATAATTTTAGGCTTCAAGAAGAGCCTGAAGAGCTTCTCCGCATCGTAGTGGAGGTCCTCGGGCAGAGTGGTTTGATCCTTGCTGTACCGCGAGAGAGTCGTCTTGGTCAGCGTGGTTGCCTTGGACGACTTGAAGGCTGTCTCTGTGTTCACCTCCTCGCGGTAGTTGATGCGGAACAGCGGCTTCTTTGTCTTGCTCTTGGATGACTTGTCCATTGTCTTGAACCTTGCGTCTAGGGTGAGTCACAAAAATATTAAATACATTTTACATTCAACATTGGTACTAATGAAGCAACAAGGCAAAAGTGAGCGCGGCTCACATACCCCCGCTTGAGATTGACCGCCTTCACGTAACATTAATTTGAAAATTTATGATTATGACTTAGAACACAATGATCTTGCAACCCTAAAAACTATTTCACTTCAAAACATCCCCGGCCATGTAGTTTTTGAATAAAATTCTGGGAACCCTGGAATTACCCCTAAAGGGCACAACAGCACTATACAGTCGAACCTTGTTTTGGTTACAGGTGAAAATCGTCCGGATAGCAAATCGTCCGGTTAACTGGGTCATTTTTCTTAAGAAATATAGACACATTGTTTGAAAAATCTTTGTCCGTAAGGTGAGATTTATGGATATACGGAGTCTGGGTTGAAGTGTGCAAGTCATTTGGTATTTATATATATATGCTCCGGAAACAAGACAAAGTAAAAAAAATTGACCGTTTTTTTGTCAAAATTTCAAAAAATATATGGACCATTGACTTTAAACCCCTAAAAGGCACAACAGCACCATATAGGCTACTTCCATACCAAATTTGAAGTTTCTAAGTGGTATAGTTTTTCAGTTATGCTCCGGAAACGAGACAAAGTCCAAAAATCGGACCGTTTTTGGTCAAAATTTCAAAAATTATTTGGGCCATTGAGCTGAAACCCCTAAAAGGCACCACAGCACCATATAGGCTACTTCCATACCAAATTTGAAGTTTCTAAGTGGTATAGTTTTTCAGTTATGCTCCGGAAACGAGACAAAGTCCAAAAATCGGACCGTTTTTGGTCAAAATTTCAAAAATTATTTGGACCATTGAGCTGAAACCCCTAAAAGGCACCACAGCACCATATAGGCTACTTCCATACCAAATTTGAAGTTTCTAAGTGGTATAGTTTTTCAGTTATGCTCCGGAAACGAGACAAAGTCCAAAAATCGGACCGTTTTTGGTCAAAATTTCAAAAATTATTTGGACCATTGAGCTGAAACCCCTAAAAGGCACCACAGCACCATATAGGCTACTTCCATACAAAATTTGAAGTTTCTAAGTGGTATAGTTTTTCAGTTATGCTCCGGAAACGAGACAAAGTCCAAAAATCGGACCGTTTTTGGTCAAAATTTCAAAAATTATTTGAACTATTGAGCTGAAACCCCTCAAAGGCACCACAGCACCATATAGGCTACTTCCATACCAAATTTTAAGTTTCTAAGTGGTATAGTTTTTGAGTAATGCTCCGGAAACGATTTCGGACGGACGGACGGACGGACGGACACGCGGAGCGCTATATACCCCCGACTACGTCGTATCGGGGGTATAATTAATCTTCAAAGGGTTTGAGTATTAGTAAAAAAAGTTATAACATTTGAAGTATTAAACACCAAACAATACAAATATTCATCCAGATCCAAACAACCTATTAAATCTTTTTTTAAAAATCTATTTTTGGCGATGAAGTGACTTATCTTCACTTTGACCATATCACAAAGACTATGCAAGAAGAAAGCAGTCAATATGTTCTATCAATACATTGAAGAAACACTTATCAGTGTTGATAAACATGTCATGGGTTATTCACCTTTCGACATCTTGCCGCGGCGCCAGTGAGCGGGACCAGCCCAGGTCTGCATGAGAGCCTTGTTGAAGTACGAGTAGTCCGACGGTTCTGAAGCTAGGATCTGCATCAACGTACCCACGCTGCCGTGTCTGTAATATAGTTGAACGTCTCAAAGTGAACATGTCAACACAATTACTCTTTTCAGCTGATAAAGCCAACTGCAAATAATTCAAATATTTTCTATCATCTTTCACTGATTTCTACTTTCCAGTAAAACTAAGCAGGCCCCTTGTAGAAAAAGGCTCTTAATGTGTTAATTATTAGAATAATGGCTGACACTTGTATCAGCCAGACAGATCAAAACTTACTCAATGTGATTTTCATCGTACCAACAACTATACAAAGATCACAATTTTGCAAAATTTCTTTCATTGAGCATAATATAATAGTTTGTATTTCCTAACAAAGTAAAGACTTACGTGAGATCCTCGAAGGCACTCTGTACAAGTTGGGCGGCCCGACTGTCCCCGACAACGGCAGATTTCTCCGAGTGCATGCTGTCGTCTGCTCCTCCCCCTCCCTCACAGTCATCATCTGTCACACATTCAGAGGATTATTATTGGAATGATATATACTGGAAACCTTTTATGAAGCACCAAATTCATCTTGGACTCTATGCTCTATGCTCCATTAGCATGGTCTAACCATGGCAAACAAAGTCGTAACCTACATCTCAACTTTTACCAGGGGGCCGTTGCACAAAACAACTTAACACTAAGGTCAAACCCTTAACATTGCACAAAGGCTTAGTGTTTTTTGCAACTGGACCAAGGTACATACTAGCACATCTGGTGTATTTTGTTTTAATTCTGAAATTATTTATTTATGTCAAGGCATTAAATCAGTTATATCAAGAATGTGTAAAAAGACTACATAGTTATCTTTCAGGGTCTATCTCAACAATAGACAGAAGAGGTAAAATCAGAGGTGTAATTTTTACAAAGCATATAGTGTATAAGTTTATCATGAGAACATGTAAGAAACCTTACCCATGTCTACGAAGGTATCCGGCGGCAGGCTGTGATGGTCGTCATCGTCGTTCATGATCGGCTCTCTCTCTGCATCCATATCAAATACATGTTCCGGGGCTCCCTTCCCTAACATCGTGCTCTACAAATACACACAGTAAATACATCTCTATTTTGTCACACAATATCTCGCCACAGTTTGAAATAATATAAACATTTTCATTCCAAAATCAATTACCAAACTTTCTATTTTAGATACATGTTTCCTTCCAGAGGTAAAATACCATTAATAAAGTATACATTTGGTGTCAGTGACATAGCACTTTGCCATACTTTGAATAAGTAATACCATAAACTTTTATCTATAGCTCAAATAACATCTACCAAAGCCATAAAACATCTCCCGTGACCAGATATTGATACAAAAGCAACAGCTGTGAAAGGGTCGGATAGGTATCAAAAAGGTTACTCGCTTGCTAGGTTCTCAAAAATAAATGACAGAAAAACTATGCATTGGGAATCAATTCGGTAACAAGAGAAATGATCAAATTAGAGTTTTCAATCTAATTATCTCACCATATCTGAACCATCCCAATCTGTGAACTGAAAGTCTGCGTACGCCGAACACATCTGTTTTCCAACAAAATCTATCTTCTCCAGCATTCCTGAAAACAAATACGCATCGGTCAGATAAATATACAAATAGTTCCTGACAAGTCATAAGGCAAGGACAACTAGGACTAAGCTCGTTCAGGAGTACAAATCTTTTTTTATCTAAATCCCCAACTCCAAGCTCCATTCAAACATTGTTTGGGTTTCTGACAACAACTTTCTCGATCCCCTCTGTCAAATAATAGAAACCACAACAAGGGGAGTGAACAATTTAGACTGCAAATCAAATGACTAGACCCAGAGTCCAGGGCCTCCTTTCACAAAGCTCTACGGTGATCGTAATTCACTAAGGCAGCCTTAGTGTAATGTTAAAGAATGGGAGTTAACCTTAGTTTAGACTGCTTTGTGAAAGGAGGCCCGGTACCGTACAGTGACATCAGTAGAAAAGTATCGATAAAGTCTCACCCTTGAGCCACGGCATATCAAGTGGCTTCCTGTCAGCCTCCTTTTCATTTATTGAGCTGTCGACCAGCGAGACGAGAGTGGAGGAGTCGAGTTCAAGACGCTGACAGTCATGGAAGGAGCGCAGGTTGTTGAGAATCAGTCCGCTCGAGCCGCCCTCGTCGAAGGCTGCGGACATCACCTGGAACATTGGGTCCACCTGAAACAGGGTCAAAGATCAGTGAGTTTGGGCAATATTGAGTGTTCTATGTGTTTTTCAGATAATAATCCTGCTCAATCAAGGCATATTACTTTACAAGGCTACAAAATGGCCTGCTTTTCTGCACTCAATTTTCTGCACATCACTCTTCATTATCCTGGTTCTGTGTTCAGTTTATTTTCACATACTAATCCCGCTCAATCAAGGAATATTACAATACAAGGCTACTACTGCTTGTCTTCACTTGATGTTCTGCAGACCACTCTTCATTATCCTGGTAACTCAGACCTACACATAGCATAAAGATTCTCATCGGAGATTTATGGCACTATGGAGGAAATCAAAACGCAATGATCCTTGCAGATATACTGAATTTACTCACCTCAAACTCCAAATCAAACTTGTTAACAGTGATGTTGTTTAGATTTGTTTCAACTGTGCGGCTCTTCCGAACCTGAAATAAGAAAAGTACCCAGTTCATGAAAAATATTCTGTAAAGTTATTGTAAATGATA
The DNA here is from genome assembly GCA_916613615.1 of Steromphala cineraria. Taxonomy (NCBI): domain Eukaryota; kingdom Metazoa; phylum Mollusca; class Gastropoda; order Trochida; family Trochidae; genus Steromphala; species Steromphala cineraria. The sequence goes on along the minus strand of OU744731.1, from coordinate 55,649,505 downwards.
GCTGAACCAAAAAGGGACAACAGCAAGATTGGATAAATTAACAAATAGAATATCACGCTTTAATATGAATTAATGAAGTGTTATATAAAAAAGTGGTTGACCAGGAATACTCAAGAAATCACTCTTCACATAAGGTAAATACAGTTTCCATAGATGTTGATGCATGTTAAATCAGAAATTTCAAAACAATGTAATTCGTCAACACTCGTTCGGTTTCATGTAAACAAACCTTTTTCTTCTTTTTCTGCTGTTCTCCACCCTCAGGTCCTGCAGAGTTATCTTCCCCTGGCTCTCCATCATCCACATCTGAGACATGAAATTTTACGTTTTTGAAAAGTTGATAATGTAAAAGCTTTTTGAGGTGAGATAAGAACCATCATTGTCCCATAAAGGCAATTTAATTCATCAACTTTTATATTCTGGACAGACACCAATGTCAATTTCAAGCAAACACGATTCAGTGATATATAAGCTTTCGAAGCAATCTTATGCAAACTATTCTCTCCCTACAGAAGTAGCACAACTAACTTAGATTACATCCAATCAGACTTCTCCCTTTTCTACCTGATAAAGATACTTATCACAACAGATGTTAGATTAGAATTTTGTGATTTGACATACCTCTGTATGAAGAGTATGCTGAAATCATGACGAGAGAAACTATTACCGAAATTTCTCTATTTTTCGACATCACCAATAATTCAACCCCTTTTTTTTTCTGAGGTAACAACATCAAATCACTTCTAAAATTTCAACCAAGTGCCAAAAGTTGATGTTCTTACGATTCAACCATTGCTTGTAATACTTGTTTAATTTGAAAGATAAACCCACGAAAATAATGATTGCACAACAAAATGTTATTTCTGCAGATATTTATCAACATATATTCATTATGAAAACCGTGCCATTCATGTAGTAATCTATAAAAACTACCGTATATTTCAATGTATAAGGCGAGTTTTTTATGCCAGAAATAAGGGGGTAAAAGAAGGGGGTCGCCCAATACACAAGGTCAAAAACTAGAGGCCAAGTGAGGGGTATCTGCCAACCCAACAAGTCAAGCGAGTCAATGTTTACACCCGATGTCCATTACACAATCAACGATGTCATCTCAAATTTAATCTTGTAAAATAAAATAACTTTGTCTTATTATTTTTAAATGAAAATATAGAGAGAAATATGAATGAAAATTCAAAATAACTTATCAATCAAAATTATCCATGTACTGGACCAAAGGAAATATTCAACACGTGTTTGCTTGCCGATAACATGTTATAACCTAAATTTACCCTTACGCAACCTTGTCAACGAGTTGTCTGTCATGTCAACTGTTTCAGCGACCTGCTAGAAGGGGGGTCGCCTTATTAATGAGATATATGATTTTGGCAGCAATTTGGGGGGCTGAGAAAGGGGGTCGCCCTATGTACGAGGTCGCCGTATACATTGTAATATACGGTATGTTTTCATATCACACATGTACTTGATATTAATCTAATATTTTGACCATAGAGCCAAATGAGTTACCAAAGGTGAAGAATAGTTCAACCATAGACCTTTTGATTTTTTGGGGAAAATTTTAGGGTTGAATTAATAAGAGAAATAACGGTAATAATAAGCAACAACAAACCTTCTCCAATCAGACTTCTCCCTATCTAGCCCGATATGGGCACTCATTACAACAGAGGTTAGATTGGAATTGTGTGATATGACCTAGCTATGTGTGGAAGATGACGACGCAAAGATGACAATTTTAATGATAAACATTACGCAAACAACAAACCTTCTCCGTTTTCGTTCTTTGACTTGGAGCCGCGCCCCAGACCACTGAGAACCTTGTAGGCCTCTGCGTGGATATTGTCAACTCTGCCGGCGTAGATCTTCGCACTGGCGTCCAGGGTAGAGCTCGCGATCTGTCAACAGATAGATGTATGTTTAGCTTTCGTAGAGTTTGATAAGAATGTTGCTAAGCAAATTTCGCAAATCTGAATTTAGTATTCCCAATAACAGCCTGAGATAAGAAAGACTTGTTAACATTTAAAGGGACATATTTACATGACAATAGGATGAGTGAGTGATCAGATTTTCTGATAACCTTACCTTTTATTCCTACAATGTACTTGTTATCAGTAAGGAGTATGAACTCATTTTAAATTTAGCAAAATATGTTAAACACTGCCTGTCTCTACGCAAGACGTAGTATTTGTCACTTTTGCGGTAATGTTTGTGTTTCAAAAGCTTTGTACATTGAACAATAGGTTGAAATGTTTGGTAATATTTCTGGTATATCAATAGGTTGACAAGTCACATAAAAGTCAAAAATTTGACATGGAGTAGTTTCACTAGTTTGATCACATAATATCAACAGTTTGACATGAAGTAATTTGATCACATAATATCAACAGTTTGACATGAAGTAGTTTTGTCAAGTAATGACAATAGGTTGACACAAAAGTAGTTGATCGCATAATTGAAAATACAGTAGAACACGGATATAGCGAACACGGATATAGTGAACACTCGGATATAGCGAACAAATTTTCAAGTCCCGTCCCTATATAATATCATTAAAATTATATGCGTATAGCTAACACGAGATATAGCGAACTTAATTCTTGGGTCCCTTGGAGTTCGTTATATCCGAGTTCTACTGTAGATCAACATTTGGTTGCTTTGTTATGTACCAGGTAATGGTATCAGCCAAAACTCTTTTGAAAGCACAACACACTGAAATACACAGCACAAAGGGCAACTTTCATCTCAAACTTGTTATTTATGAGGAGGTTAGATCACAAAGCTTTTAACTATTGAGTGTCTGTACACTCACCTGGAAGTTCTCCATTTTCTCCTTCTTGAGCAGTTCCGACATGTAGTCAATCAGTTGTAGACTGAACGCATTCTTGGCATTGATTTTCTGAATTAAACAGGATAACATGGAATATAATAAAGAATTAAGTCATATACAGAAAGATAAGTAGTTATTATCAAAAAGGAAATTAGTATGACATAACCTACTACTGACCATGATAATCAATTCAATAGCTCAAATAAAAATCCTATGTTTAAAAAAATGAAGTTCGCTCTACCCCAATGTGTTTTGTAATAAAGTATAGTTTTTCCCTGAACTATTATAGTTAAAGCACGAGGAGTGCTTTAATGTTGTAATAGTTCAGGGCAAAACTATACTTTATTACAAAAAACATTGGGGTAGAGCGAAATTTATTTCTTTTCTAAGCTACCAAACTTATTTGCAGGGAAATATAAAAATTCTTATAATTTCAAGTTAAAATATTGTTAAAATAACGTAGATTATATATCCATGAACAGGGCTAACTGCTGGCTATTCCATGTTTAGAACTCACCCCCTAATTCAAAATATTGTTTTTTAGTGAAACAGTTGATTATGTTAATGTAGCAGTTTTATTTTCTCATTTACAAGGTTTAAAATTTTATTCTCTTGTTATTTTTTCATTGTTCAAACAAAACAAAAATATCAGACAACTCATGTTTAATAAAACGTTACTTTTGAACAGTTAAGTTGTGCGATCATGCAGTGCGGGCCACACTGCCCATATAAGGCTTATCACGTGATTGACATTCCACAAAGAATTATGGGTATTGTTTGTTAGGAAGCGTGGTAGATCTAGATCTATCATTCTCTTTTTGCTGTTGTCATAAAAGTTTAAGTTGATGGTAAGTACCACCGCTAATATTAGCTGACTGTGTACACCATGGAAAGGAGTGCAAACTGTATTGGTTGAGCAATATGGCACGTTGTTTGGCAGAGACGGTTGACGTGTGTCAACGTCACAAATGCTACGGGGCGCCGTGACCTGACGTGGAATGTCAGCGTGGTCACTCGACAAGCATGTTAGAGGCAGAGCATTGCTCGCAGCGTTGTTCCCCTGTAAGATGGAGTTGTTTTGTAGCTTTTCAACGACTGCTCATTTCTGTGACCAGTGACAGACATGATACCAAGGGCCCCAACCCCGGCTTGGGAAAGTTCGGTTGATAGGGATGCGCCATGTTGTTTGATAGAACCGAGACCAAAGGTTACCATGGACACGCGAGTTTACGAGGGGGCAGCTGGGAAGAGCGGATGGCGTCATTCAATTGTTACGTCATGTAAAAACTATACCTTTATTGTCTGATAAAGTTATTTTTTTTCGATTGTTCTAACCGCTAGGCATCTTAGAATTCAGGATATTGAGGAAAAACAAGAATAACCTCAACAAGGATTCAGAAAGTAATACTAAGGTTACAATTGTATTATTATCCAAGATACTAACAGATTGGTGCACCAGATCAGATTGTCCATAGCCCCTGCTTTCCCAATCCCTATCAGATAGTTAGCCATTTCCTAATAGGATTTGACCTACATTTTCGGTGGAGAGTTTGATACAAGAGGCGTAGTGGTCAGCCAGCTGGTTGCTGCTCAGACCAGTCAAGGACGAGGCCGATCTTCGTCTGTGGGCAGAAAACTTCTTATTAATATATTGAAAAGTATGTACAATGCAGGGGTTGAAATTATGCTATCACAGTACTAACCATTTGAAAACGTGCATTTCAGCTAGTCAAAATCATTAAAAAAAAACAAATAAAACTAAACTAGACCGTTGAACCACTAGCTAAAACATTGTGCTAGCCCAGCATATGTCTACTCATCATGGGCTTATTGTTTATAAAAAGGTTTTTAAACATCTATATTGCCACAATCTATCATCAAAAACAATTAACTTCATCCTGACCTGTCTGGCGAACTCGGACTGGCAAGATTTCTCCGCTGCAAGTCCAGCACCCTTGACCGCCTCCTCTCCTTCCTCTCGGCCGTGTCATCTCGCTCGTGGGTCAGCAGTGGGTTGGGACTGGCGATGTTGCTGTTCCTGCTGGGAGAAGGAGACACAAACTTGCTTGTTGATGGCGACGGTCGCACAGAAGGCGTGTTGGTGATGGCCGTCAATACTTCTCTTCGCGACATTCTGCTGTAAATGAGTACCAGAAATGAATTTAATATTTTATTCAATAGTTACTTTAACGTAGTAAAGCCTATTTTACTTAAAATTCTTATGAATGCCTTTACTTGGTAAAATTCTAAGTTTCAGGCAATGCCAGATGACCAGGTGGTTAGATCCTGATATCAGCGTGCAGATCCATTAATATATGAGGCTAACTAAACAAAATTTACTTTAAGATGGATTTTCTACAAGACAAAAGAATAGTTAAGATAATCTTAACTGAGGTTTTGTGTGATGACTGTTTATCTGTAGGAGCTTCGCAAAAGATTTGTTCTGGAATTATTTTGTCTTCTTTGAAACATCTAACTACAAATGACACTCAGCCCTACCAAATATACCCATATAATCATATTGTCTGTCAATTCAACTAGTCCTTCGGACTACCAATGATTGCACTTTCCTAGCCCAGCATCTTTTTCACTAGCCATGGGATACCGGCTAGTGCTAAGTTTGAACCCTGTAAACCCTTTTGGGTTATATCTCTGAACACCATCAAACCTTGGAAAATTTATGTTATTCAAAAACATTGAACATTTGATAACTTGGATAACTTCTTTCAACTCGTCAAACTAAGAGGAAGCAGTGGTACATTCAATGTTGATGAATAATATTATAGAAAAAAATTTTTTAGGTGGGACATTGGTCGGATATATTACCCAAATGGATTACATTTCCATTCATGTAAATTGCAGTTAGATGGGTTTTTTTTTTAATTTGGAAGAAAAATCTTACCAAACAAATTCATAAGGATGCTGCTTCAGAAAAAAAATAGGCTTCAGATCCTAGACGTCAACACTCAATGAAGAAAAATATCTGGCTATGATGCATTTTACCAGGTGCACATAAACCATATATGTTCAATTTGTACTATCTTCTTAACCCTTCTTATGACAATGCTCTTATATATATATTAATTTGTAGACTATATTTTTTAATCCTTGCATTACTGTCAACAATCTTTCAGCTGTGAAAGGTAGTGGTGTTCCGATTAATCGATTTGGTCGAGCATCGGTCGGTTGACCCATTTGACCACATAATCGATTACAACTTTCTGTAATCGATTTAATCGATTACTGATAAAAATCAAGATATTTTTACAGTAATTGTCAGTAATATTACTAAAAGAATGATTCTGATTGATTTCATTACTAAACCTTGTTATTTTTTTTTTCCAAATATAGGATCAAGTGAAAATGCAAGCAAGAAAATAGAAAACTTATTTTTTAAACTTTTCTACCCTTATGAAGGAATCAATCTTAGACACCAAAATGCAACTCTATATATAAACGATTATTAATCGATCATCGATTGGTTACCCCCAACTGATGATCGATTACAAAATTTCAACCGATTCCCAACACTAGTGAAAGGTTAGTTGACGGAAACCAGTGTTTTCGTAGACACAGTGGGTTTGTAGAAGGGATAGACACAGTGGGTTCGTAGAAAGGTAAAATGGTGGGTTCGTAGACAGATAAAAAACATATTTTTCAACGCAACATATGGTAATTTTGGTATATATTAACATTTCTTATTATCTTTATTTATTTACGTTCATCCAAATCCATCACAATTTGGTACCCTTTTATAACATAGCATACTTAGATAAATGACATTTGATCACTAGTCATTAAATTTGTATTTGTTACTTATTGTAAATAAGATATTTTATTTCCCATTTTTTGAGTACGAACCCATCAATCTGTCTACGAACCCATTGATATTTCTGTCTACGAACCCCCTTTGTCTACAAAAACACAGGTTCTACACCCTAGTTGTCTTGTGTAAGGGTTGGAGACATATTTATGAAATTGTAGAGAGAAAAAACCTACAGGTAAAGTGCATTTCTCCCAAGGATCTAATGATAATGAAAACATGATTGGATTAAGGCAGCTGTGAGTAACTTAGATTGTTTTCTTATTTTTTTAATTTTTTTTATTAAGTATCAAATTTTAGGAATCCCTCTTGGAATACACCATGAAAAGTGAATATAACTGGTGCAAAGTAAAACCCAGCCTTCACATATTTGGTTTTAGTCTGATTGGATTTATTTGCTTATTATATAGGTAAATTAAAATCAAGTCAAAAGAATAAAATTATCAACAATGACAGTGCAGCCTGAAGAAAACCCCTGTCAATGTCAGACTTATTTACTTGAATTAACTTAGACATCCTTTCATCATGCAATAAGACAAATTTTATACTTCAAAATTGTTTTTCTGATTTATCATGTGTCCGACTTTGAAATCGTCCGCTAGAATCGTACCTTTTTGTCTTAGTCACTGAAGCCAAATGTGTTTGTTTATATCCATGAATTTACGATTTCAAACTATCCGCCATCCGTTGATCGCGCACTTTACGGAAGTAACGCGAGATCTCGCGGAAGTAGCAGAGTTCGGCAAAATTGTTTGTTTACATCCTTCGGTTTATCTATTTTTAGAACTAATGGTACGAAATATGCATTGTGTTAAATAGTAGAATACATAGAAAAATATATACATTTTAATGTTCAGTTGCTGAATTGTGAATATCAAAATGAATTTAAAACCGCAAATGTTAATTCTTTCATCATGATTTGTTTGTTTTGTATGATTTGTAAGAAATTGGAATTATTTTACAGAATAGTAAACCCATCCAACTTTTGTAGCCAACCTCAAAACAACAAGCAGAAACAGCGGCATTTATGAAAACAAATGTTGTTCTCTTGAAACAATATTTGTCCATAACTATATTCATTGCAAAAGATGATTACTTAAGGTGACATCAGAGATAATGATGAATAGTAAGAATGTTACACCGGTCGGAACGGGAAAGACCACATATTCAAATGAAGGAAAACAGGTGAAAACACTGGAAAGACATCAGAATTATGTAATCCATGTAACAAATCAATTAAATTTCAATTTATAAAATCTTAAATCGATTCTTTGTTGATATTCCAACTCAGATTTGCAAGGCAAATATCTGTGCAAATAGTTGTTCATTTACAGCAATCTTTCCCTGTGGTTTTATCAGTTTGCAACAATTTTCAGAATGTTTAGTGCCATTTGGTCCGATATATTGAACTTTAAATCATAATACCCCTGTCTGTTGTCTTAAGACAAGCCTTACAACAATATTTTCTCTCTGGTATGAAGTTAAAGTGTACAGCAATGGGCAGACACTCTGAGACAGCATTCTTGTACTGTCAATGTACTGGTCGGAGTTATTCTAACCCTTTGGTCATATTCTAATATCCCCAAACATCTGGTCCATGGGGAAAAAACAACATAGAAAGATATGCTTAAAGCTCTCGTTTGACATCGCTAATTCATAGTTCATATCGTCAATAAATTTTTTTTAACAATATTAATTTTTTTTTTTAATCACCACTGTTACTGTTACAGCAGCTGAGTTCTGGTTTGAAGGAAAGATTGAAGAGATGTGGAAGATACCACTGCACGCCTCCATCAGCCAAGAGACCATGCTTGTCTTCACAGAGAGAACTCTCAACTCATATACTCAATGAGTCACCAACAGTGAACACTGATAAGTCAATCAACTCAAAGAGGGAGACTGTAGGGCTTGGAAATGACACAACTCCAAAACCTTTGAAATCGTGCACAAGAAAAGTTAACACATCCTTATCGTTCCTGTCCCCAATTCTGAAACCTGTGATAAATAACATCAAAGGTGTATCGTCCAATGCAGATTCTCCAAATTACCCATTACCTGAGGCACCTGTTTGTTCAGAATCTCTCACTGCCTCAACCTTGTTCCAATCTTCGAAACCTGTTGTAAACAATTGCAAAAAAGCAGCACCATCCAATTTTTCACCTAGTTCACCATTACCCGCGGCACGGGTCAGTTCAGAATCTCTCAGAGCCTCACCATTACCTGATGTTGGTGAGGCGGGCACACCTCTCTCTTCCAAGTTGAGTCAGGGTGGAAGGAGGATTTGTGTTCGGAACAAGAACAAGTTGTTTGATGGTGATTGTGATAGAAGTGGTGAAGATGAAGTTATTCATCGCAGGAGAGAGCTGAGAGACTTGAAATCAAGTTTGGCTATAAAAGAGGAAAAACTGAGAAAACTGAAAATGGTGAAAATGTACAGATCAAAGGTAATTTGTTTTAGTTTAAGTTGTTTTAGAAGTTTGAAATATCAAGAGGACAAGGAGTTTAAGGGTTTGTACATTCTACAATAAAGAAGTTGATAATCCATAAACTCCTTATCCTCTTCTTTTAGTTTGTCTAGAAATTTTCACTTGTTTTTGTGAGAACTATAGTGAACTATGATCTCAGAAGACTTCATTAATGTTTTGGAAAATATGATTGTGAAGGAATTCTTGGTTAGCTGAATTTGTTTTTGACAATCTTTCCAACAGTAGTGCTTTCAAGTAATGAGGTTTATCAAAACTCCTAGTGAAGATTGAATTTGTTAAAACTGTAACATGTAACAAGGGGTGGCTCTGTAGGGGCATACATCATCAGTATTTGAGGTTTAAAGAAAGGGCACTTTTGAAAGGAAAATTGTCATAGAAAGAGGTAATTTCTGGCTCCTCTGATCTTCTGACGCAAAGCCTAAACGCCAGTATCCGAACTGTCAGTTTTATGCTTTGCTGTTGACCCTTGAGTTTTCTGTGCTGATATCAGCGCCCCAACAGGTGACTGTTAGCAAACTCCAGTTACTTTCTGATCGGACTATTGTTTTCTCTCATAGTACGCTAGAGAGCAAGTACAGAAAATTCAAGGGTCTGCAGCAAGGCATAAAACTGGCGTTTTAGGGATGGGCTTCTCTTGATTGTAATATTACAAGGACCTAATGCAATCCTCTATGTCTGACTGATCCTGCCTTAAAAATACTAAACCTTGGATGTTGTAAAATACTTTCCATTGATGTTGCTGTGTTGCTATGGGCTTATAACTGTTGCCTTTGATGACTATTAATGTTGATAGAATCATAAAAGCAAAAAATTATAGATCAATTTCTCCATAGTTCTCCAATTTCTCCCACAAAGTTTGAGATGAGATAGCAGGTGTATTTTGAACTTGACACTGCTTCCCCAAGGTTCTTTAGAATAATATTCTGTAGTTGTGATAAGTTGTGATGCAGCTTTTATTCCAATGTACTGGACAAGTTAAAGAGACACAGAGTATGTTGATAGGATCATATATGTCAAATTTTGAAATCGATGTTATAACATCGGGTACCACTTACTGTTACTGAAAATAACAAGTTAAAGGTCAATCAGTACATTAGAGCGAAAATACGGCCATTCAAAGTCGGGATTTTGATCGAAAACCGGACAATGTGGCTCTAGTGGCGCGCGCAAATTCGCAAAACGTAATTTTGAAACCTTGTCATAAGCTGACAGGAAGATATATTTGATTCGATAGTGTTTATTGGGCATTGTTACTAATAGGTAGATTAATTGGATGCATAATTTCGAACATTAAACGTACTTGAGATCTTTTCTTGATTTTTCCATAAAGTCAAGCATTTTAGAGATGTTATGCATAAATGGATATATTTGCAAGTCCAGTGATGAGATATGAACTTCAACCAGCATATTAGATATTTTGTAGCTTATCAAAACAAAATAAAATTCTAAGAAAGATACTCTGTGTCACTTTAAGAAAGGGATATTAATAAATTTTAGAACAATGAATAACGGTATTGTGCCATTGATACACTGATTAGGTTTGTATGATGAAAATTCAAATATTTGACTTTTTCAGAACAATCTGGAGGAGCTGCAGAGGTTGATAGACAAATGGCGGAGTGTGAGCCAGGACTCTATCACAGATCTGCATCAGCTGCTTCCGGAGCCACGCCCCTCTCTCGGGGACTTCCTCAACCATCTGCAGGTGGACAAGGACCTTGTACAGATACAGCTTGAGGACGACTAGTCTTTGTTGTGGGGTAGATTCAGCAATTTTTAATGAGGAGGGGGTCGGGGGCAAGCGTCACTTATACTTATAGAATTGAAAACGGGGGTTGGGGTGATTCTTTTTTAGTGATAAGGGGGGGGGGGGGGGGGGATGTTGAACCTCTCCGCTGTAATGGAGGAAGGGAGCCAGGGCAGTGGTTGATTAAGAATTTTGAAGGGGGATGGAGGGCCCATCTCTCTGGGACTTCCTCAACGGTCTGCAGGTCAACAAGGACCGTGTACAGATACAGTTGGAGGACGACTTGTTTTGTTGTTTGCTTGGAGCAAAGCAGTGGTTGATCCAGATATTTTAACCCCTTTTAACTCTAATCTCTGGATCCACTTGATGTAAGGGGTTCCTTTGACTCAAGTGCAATTTATCTACTGGTATATAATATATATATATATATGTATATAAACAGTTCAAATGTGTCCAACTCTCAGGTCTTATCTAGAATAAAAACGATTTGTTGAAACTTCGATGACTTTATTCACCAGTACTTTCAACCTTTCTGTATCTTCAGGTGAATGGCATGTGTATATATATACATATATGTGTTTTACAAAAGGAAGTCTCAGAAACAGCTGTTTATAATATTAGGTGCTTGATCATAAAACTCAAACAAACTTAAACCACTTCCTATAGATCTGCATCTGTTGGCATATTTTGCTCATGTGTGATTCCATCGAGCAATATTCTAACCTAAGGGACCAGTAGGGAAATTGCCATTGACCACTGATTTTTAGGAATTTTATCAAGGATGGGCCTGTTGATTTACCAACACATGAATCGGGGGCCGAATTATTATTTTCCCTTACCACTGTGTATAACCGTACACTGGAACTAGCGAGGTGTAAAGCGGAGAAATGTTGCTAGCGAGGAGCGTGATCTCAAACGGGATCACTTAAAATGCAATCATCGCCGTTTCATAATTTTTAGCTCACCTTTACAAAGTAAATGTGAGCTTATGTCATGGCGCTTCTTCCGTCGTCCGTCTGTCTGTCCGTCCGTCTGTCCGTCCGTCCGTCCGTAAACTTTCACGAAAAAGACTACTCCTCCTAAACAAATTCAGATATCATTCTGAAATTGTAGTATGTTATACCCATGGTGATTCCCAACAGAAAGGTAGACGTTTCAGTTTTGAGAATCCAAGATGGCCGCCATGACAGCCATATTGAATTTTCAATTAGATTTCATGAAAAAGACTACTCCTTCTAAATGAATACAGATATCATTCTGAAATTGTAATATGTTATACCCATGGTGATTCCTCACAGAAAGGTAGATGTTTCAGTTTTGAGAATCCAAGATGGCCGCCATGACAGCCATATTGAATTTTCAATTAGATTTCATGAAAAAGACTACTCCTTCTAAATGAATACAGATATCATTCTGAAATTGTAATATGTTATACCCATGGTGATTCCTCACAGAAAGGTAGACGTTTCAGTTTTGAGAATCAAAGATGGCCGCCATGACAGCCATATTGAATTTTCAATTAGATTTCATGAAAAAGACTACTCCTTCTAAACGAATACAGATATCATTCTGAAATTGTATTATGTTATACCCATGGTGATTCCTCACAGAAAGGTAGACGTTTCAGTTTTGAGAATCCAAGATGGCCGCCATGACAGCCATATTGAATTTTCAATTAGATTTCATGAAAAAGACTACTCCTTCTAAACGAATACAGATATCATTCTGAAATTGTAGTATGTTATACCTATGGTGATTCCGCACAGAAAGGTAGACGTTAAAGTTTTGAGAATCCAATATGGCCGCCATGGCAGCCATATTGAATTTTCAATTAGATTTCATGACAAAGACTATTTCTCCTAAACCAATCTAGATATCATTTTTATATTGTAGTATGTTATACCTATAGTGATTCCGCACAGAAAGGTAGACGTTTCAGTTTTGAGAATCCAAGATGGCCGCAATAGCAGCCATATTGACTTTTCAGCTGCAGATGACACATCATTATTATTAAATTTTAAGCTTTCATCAAGTGATCACTGGCACCATATAAATTCTCTAATTTGAACTTACTAATCATAATATTATCTTAAATATGGAATGTTTAAGATTGTCGTGCAAGTTGTTCTATATTTTTAAGTGTTTCTAAAAAAAATTAAGATGAAAGACAACCATAATTGATTAATTTGTTTAAAATCTTTATGGCAACTAGCTGCAAAAACCAAATCACATTAAACATGTTAAATTTTAAACAATGGTATTTCCCTTTTATTCCTTTAAATACCACACATAAGGGGTCAACCAGAGTTCATATATTCCACTATGCTGTCTAATACACATCCCAAGGCAGGCTGCTAGCATCACAGTGTCAGCTGCTAGTCTGTTGCATAATCAACCTGACCCATTTGATATGGTAGAGCATTATGCTATATGGCCATGGCCCATGTGTATGCAATAAAAGTTATAGACTTGTATTCTCATGACAGTGATATGTTCTTTCTAAGAATAACAACTTACACAAAACTTGTCTACAATAAGCTTTGTGTTTAGCAATCTACATGATAAGTTGATGTGGAATAAATATGCAGATGAAAATCGAAAAGGGTTTAGTAAGAAAAGTAAGGAAATTTGATTTGTCATATCTCTCTGTTGATTTGACAATGCAAAAATGTTTACCATTATAGTACTGTATGAGTGTTAAATTAATTGATACTTTAATGAAAGACATCTCATGGTCACTTGACATGTAAATATGATGTGAACAAAATAAACGTGTCTTATGCATTGCTGTGTTTATGAGTTTCCTCTCAATCAGTCATTCATTTTCCTTGAAAAATCTGTACTTTTGGGATTCTCAATATCCCATGCAGCATAACCATCAGTGAAATAATCTTGAAATCATATTAATGATTCACTACAAAACAAATGTAAGTGCCCACCATCCTGTAAGTAATGTCAATGACATTTAAATGGATACACCTAAACCAATCAAGATATCATAATGAAATTAATACGGATGCCCACATAAAAGTAGCATTTTGAAGATTAAAAAGTACAAGATGGTCACCAATTCAGCCATAGATATACAAAAAAGTTATACAAAAACCTACTGCTTGTTAACTTATGATGATGATATCATTCGTGTATTAATGTTTGTTCAAGCTCTAGTCGTTTCCAAAAGAAGACTAGTATTTTAAAAGATAAAAACATCATGATGGCAGCCATAATCAATTATATAAAAGATGGTTACATTATAATTAAACCAATACCACATCATTCATTTTAAGGTGAGCTTCTGTACCCTCGGTACTTTTATTTTCTGTTATTATCATGTCAATAGCTTTCCGAGACATAACTATTTAATGTCATATCCTGTTCATAGTCAGAGATAGCAAATATGTCACTAACGACAGCATTACTCGCAACTGTCATTGTTACTGTCTCTTGGATACAGAATGACAAGCACATACATTTTACTAAGTATGTGTGCTAAAATTACCACATGATGTTGATTATTTGAAAGTTATGAAGTAATATATTACCTAACTTTCAATTTTGGCTCGTCGCTAGCCACATTTCTCCGCCGTACACCTCGCTTGTTCCGGTGTACGGTTATACACAGTGCTTACTATATCAATATCCTGAAAAACTGTCTTATGAACTGCTTGTGTTGTACATAGATTTGTTATGAATTTCATGTGGTGTGATAATGTGAAAGTAACAATCTGAAAAATTGTTGGTTAAGTAGATTGTTATTGTTCTTGATATGATGCAGAATTGAATAGGAGGTCGCATCAATTATCTCTTTTGAATAAAGAATTATTCACATTTAAAGCTGTGTTTGTCTATTGTTAGTTATTGTTAGGCGCTGTGTGAGTAATAATCAGCCTTTGAGTCTTGCTATGTGAATAAGGCAAAAGTGAGCGCAGCTCACATACCCCCGCCTGTAGTTTGACCGCCTTTCTTTGACGAAAATAGTGAAAAGTCATATGTTCTGATAAGTCCTAGGATTGTTACCGTATTTTTCCATCACATGATATAGAAAATAACATTAAAATTTAATTTGTCTGAATAGGTGTGAACTGGGATAACTATGATAATAAATGTTTTTCAACAAACTCTCACCTTCCATTCAGTTGCATGGAGGTCAATTTATATTCCAATATATGTATTCTTTGCAGTGGTATCAACATTCCAATATATGATTCTTAGCAGTGGTAACAACATCAGTCCTGTTCTATGTTCATACAGTGTCCATATGAGTATCACAATAGGTCACAATCCCTTTCTTTTGGTTACTTCCCAAAAGTTAACTTTAAGGCAAAACAGTCACATTTACAATGTTTATACGGTATGTGTTTGTCATTAGGAAATATATTTACAAGCTTGATCCTCAACCTACTGTTGGCAAAACAGTCACATTTACAATGTTTATACGGTATGTGTTTGTCATTTGGAAATATATTTACAAGCTTGATCCTCAACCTTGGTTCAAAATTTCAAAAATTATTTGAACTTTGGAATCAAAACCCTAAAAGGCACAACAGCATCATATAGGTTACTGCCATACCAAGTTTGAAAATTCCAAGTGGTATAGTTTTTAATTTATGATCCGGAAACGAGACAAAGTCCAGAAATTGGACGTTTTTTGGTCAAAATTTCAAAAATTATTTGAACCATTGAGATGAAACCCCTAAAAGGCACAACAGCATCATATAGGCTACTGCCATGACATATTTGAAGTTTGTAAGTGGTATAGTTTTAGAGTAATGCTCCAGAACGCGGAGCGCTATACACCCCCGACTACGTCGTAGCGGGGGTATAAAAATGTATTACTATTGTTGAGCAACTTGTTTACGTTGAACTATCCCTCTGTTGAGTATTGCTAATGTTATGATGAAAATCTCATGAAAGTTCAGTATGTTGTTAATAATATACTTATTTCTTCTCAAATACAGCAAAATATTTTTATATAACAAGACTCAATAGGTGATACCTTGAAGAAAATTCAATGGGTATGTGTGTAGAGATTCTGAACATTAAACTCAGGTTTTCATCAAAAACTAAATTTGTTCTGTATAGTTACCTTGAAAAAAACCCAGGGTATTTACACCTATGGTTCTGAAATAGGTTTTAAACAGGAAAGTCAGTACCTGACAGAATGACAAATTCAAAGTCAACTAACAGCTAAAACTACTTTATTTACATACACATACATATACAGAAAAACATGGAAACAGATACAAAGTTCAACAGACAATAGTTCATGTTAAAACATCATGGAATGAAAACCATCACTCCCTTGAATGGTAAAAAGCAATACTGAAAATATAAAATGTCTTCACAACAACATTGCAGCACCAATGATGGGGGACGTACGGGACGAGGAATCCAATCAATAATCACTGGTCCATGAATGCCTGTTGAGTGGTCCATGAATGCCCTATCCAGTCAATTTGGAAATCTGTCCACTGAAATACTCAACAGGTATTTCCATCTCCAAATCTTTTGCTAAAAACCCATGAGACATTTCCAATCAATGGAACCTGAAGATTTCACTCCCAAAGAGTTTTCTCAAGTCATATCTTTGGTTATGATACGCCACTATTTCTCTCACCTTTAAGAAGAAGAAGCAGTGAAAAATGCAAAATTAATGTTTTCGTTTCTCTCGAAATAAATCAAGATGCAACACATTAATATGAAACATCACTGGAATGAGTTAACATAGCTTTGATATTTTAAGCTCACAGAAAGCATTTATCAAACACTTCTTGATTCTGCAGAACATAATTTGATTGCAACCCACCATGAAACTGTTCCACCACAATAGCATAGCAGCATATCATACCAAGTCATGGTGTGTGATAAAGCTCAAATAATTCTTGAGAGAATAGCATAGCAGCATATCATAACAAGTCATGGTGTGTGAAGAAGCTCAATAATCTTTGTGAGAACTGAAAACACATAACAGGATCCAGACTAGAGGTCGTCCTTCAAGGACAGGGTACCCAGATGAGGCACAGTACTGAAGGAGTCCTCCAAGCCCAGAGGGGTAACGTCTAGCAGGTTGTTTGATAGAGGGAAATGTATGCTCTCCAAGGTGATGTCTGCGTATGGAATATCTTCAAAGGGCATCGGGTCAATAAGACTTTCTGCAGGGGCAATAGGCTCTTCAACTGAAATATTAAAACAAGATGGTGTCAACACAGTGGAGTTTTCACAATTCACAATTTCGCAATTGATAGCAATGATAGAATAGAAAATGCTAACATTATCCTACGCCTAGCTTTATTTGTTAACAAATTACAAATTGTATGATGCTCTTAATGATGTATTCACCATGACAGCGCTCTGATGAAACATGAAATACAGTCATTTGTACTATTGGCCTCATGGCCAATCTACGAAAAAATCTGTCTGTCTGAATACAAAGTCGGTTCAAATCTCTTTTCATTTAGATTCACATTGTGATGTTCACATAACGAAACATATCTTATCAAAACTTTAATTTCTTGTTCTGATATTCAACTATCAAGAAACAACAAGCTACACAGTTGAAGGAATAAAGTATAATTTTTCTATGTTAAAATGGACAGAAAGGACAGTGTCTAGTTCTGTTGAATGCCCTACCTGTAGGTTTAGAAGGGAAGGGGAGAGAATCGAGCTGTCCAATCATGTCCGCAATGCGTCTCTCCTCCTCCTCTGTCTCCTCGTCACTGACTGGGCCCACTCCGAACAGACAGGGGGGTCTCCAGCTGATCAGCTTGTCTATATACGTACTGATCCTCTCCTTCGCCGGCCAGATGTCCTCATCATCATCTACACAGCAACAGGGGCAGAGATTATATGATAAGTTTTCTTTTTTAAGTTTTAGCTTTTTGTTAGACAAATGTGCAGAGGCAATTCAGAAATAAGCCTTTTCTGTGTACATTATCAGGATGTCATCTTACTTTACACTTTTGTCACATTCCATTAGCAAGATACATGTACACACTATTTAAGTCATTCAAAGGATTTGAAGTAGGCTTGTCACCAAAATGATAATCTCTCCTATAATGACAAAGAGTCAAATTTGCTTCACAAGAACTCAGTTTACAATGCACAAGCATTTTCCTAAAAAGATAAACCTCAGACTACAATGAAGGACTAGTATGTATCGTACCTGGATCCCTCTCGTCGTGCATGTGTTCTATCTCCTCACACTCCACCACAGGACACATGCTGGGAGTTGCTAGTGACACGCCCACCTGCACCTTGGGCTCCTGCTTCTTCAGGCTCTTCTCCTGCACAAACATCAATACATTATATATACAGATATACCGAGGATCTTTGACACAGTGTACTTTCATGTTTTTGTCAGTGACAGCAGCTCTTCAATACTAAACACATTTTGTATCTGACAATTGTTCATCTTTATTCAATATGCACAGAAGTGAAGTGAAGAGAAATTGGAAGAAATTCACAACAATAGGAGATAAATCGATAACATAAATATCACCAAGGGATTGGGGAAGACATCCTGAATATTGGCAATTGCTCTTACATCACTAGTAGCGTAACTTCAAAAGTGTAATGGGCCATTTGTTAATAACTCTCATGATTTTTTTTCTCACATGATAGATGTATTGGCATTAATCATAAAAATCTATTGGTAATACGATTTGACAAAAACTTTGCAAATACCCCGAGTTAGTACAGAGAATAAAACTTTATACAAAGAAAGGTAATTATACCTGTTGTTTCTTAGTGTCTGGTTTCCTGAAGCTCTGACTGTTGAGTGAGAGAGGTTTGAGACCAGACTTTCCCTTCAGTACGGCTTCATTGGTGCCGTTCACATCCCCCAGGGCCTTCCTTGGTCTGTTGCTGGCAGGGGTGTTCACATCACCTAGGGCTTTCCTTGACTTAACAAACCCAGGGGTTCCCGACTCCTGGAATACCTTTCCACCTTAACAAGACAAAGACAAGTATAAGAGAAATATCAAAATGCCATTCCCATATAATAAATAGGGATTATTATATGACTGGTGGTGAAATACCGAGATCTATCATTGAAAATAAACTGTGTTATCAGTCACTAGTGACAATAACAATGGAACGTGTTATCAGTCACTAGTGACAGATAACAACAATAATCTGACGTCATCGAACAATGCTCTGACGCAATGACTCGCTCATGACGTCATCACCCCTACTACACTGAGTAAGGTAACTGCAGTTACCTTCTCAAAAAATGGCGGAACAGCAAAACATCGCTGATTGTGACTTTTCTTCAAATGCATTTCACAACAATACAAGGTTATTTTCAGTCATATAATCTATGCGCATGTCTTGGGCATGTATCAAAGATTCATTAGATGATGTGTCACCATTCGTAGAGTGTGTAAATAAATCACAATCTTTGTTTTAAAAACTCAAGCGAGAGTAAGGTAACTCGGTTATGTGGAGTAAGGTAATTGTTAGAAGAATTGAAACATTGAGAAAGGTAACTGTAAAATTATCTTTTCTCCAACGTGATAGCATGAATAATGACTAATGATACATAGGCCTATCATTTACACTGATGAAGTTATACACAAGAAATGATGTATAGGTATTTCAATATGATATCCTCGTAAAAATCACCTTATTGTTATAAAACATTCATCTTTTTTTGTATAGGGAGCACCTCAATAGATATATAAAATAAAATGATTTATATGTAACACAACATTTTCACACCTTAAAATAGCATTATTTTTTAGGGATGAGCGTGACATCGTCTTTTTACATTGTTTAAGCTACTCAAAAATATGTAATCTATTCATTACTGATAAAATTTACTTATAAAACAAATTAGATAAGCTTGGACAAACAAAAGACAACAAACAAACAATACAAATTGTTTAATAAATGCAGGTTAGTCTATTTGAACGATAAGCAATATTGTATTGTATATATAAATGAAAGGATCATACTTTGTACAAAATGTTTTTACAAAACATGATAAATGAACAAAACAAAAACAAAACCGTCATAATTAATGTGTACCTTGCATGATTGTCTCATCCTGTGTTTCAAAAACGTGTAATTGTGATGATATATTTACAAAGAAACAATTACAATCAATGTTTATAACCAAATCCAGGTAATAGCTTTCAGAGCTCATATCAGTGTGTTGCCGATTTATTGATTCCTTTCATTCATTCACTATTCTTATTCATTTATATTTGACACTGGCGATTAAAAACGGACCTAATTAAGGCACTTCCATTCACTCGCTCATTCTCATTGTAAGTGCACAATTGTATATGTATTTTTCAAAACAAAATCCAAAGTCAATATCAAAACGTGTTATAGATTTGATTAGGCATATATTAAAACAGTGCTATTAACTTAACAAGTTTAAGTGTTAAAGCGATCATGCATTTTGTTAAATTTAAATGTAAGTCTATTTTAATGTATTTATAAATTTCTCGCCTTTGCTAATGAAGGAATCTGTGAAAACATAAAAATAACTAGAAAATGTGTCAACAAGAAATTGAGGCTTATTAATCCAAACAAACCAAAGTCACTTTGAAACGATATATTCAGTTTCTATCTACATTTTGCAAGCTGAAGAGTTTTTTTACCCTTTCAAATGAAATAGATAACCTCTCTCGCAAGAACTAGACACATTATTTCAGTATTTAATTACGGTACTAATTGTCTAAAAACACATAGCTTGTTTCCGGCAGGCTGAAGATAACTATTGCGTAGTATGTCTTCAAGCCGCCCCAAGCCTGGAAAACAATTGCACACAAGAAACTACAGTGATATACGTTTTTTTATCTTTTTTTATTTTGTTTCAAATATAACTATTTTGTTTGAATTTGATCGGCCCGTGATCGAAGAGATCGACCGTCGCAATGGTCGCATGCTCATAACGTTAAATACAAGACCGTTTAAGCTTATAATCAATATTGTGGTATCTAGGTCATGGGATTTTGTATTTGTCATTTTACATATTTAAAATCGAATTGAGAAACAGACAGAACTTTACATATTATCCTATCCCGAATAGCAACCAGGTTTTGGACATTACTAGGCCTATTTATATATTTAGAGGGCCTAAAGTGTAGATTAAAATCATAAACATATGAGAATTTCATTTTATCAAGAAAAAGTGACTTTCACTTCAATAACACGTTCTGTCTTACATTTCTGGCCCTATACACTTCCCGATCTCTACAATACCCTCCGTGTTTGGTAATTGGGTATAGTCTAGATACCATATGCAACCATAACGTAAATTACACTACGTAAATTTAAAAGCAGGTTTTCTTCGAGTCAATTTTTTTATGGCTATGTTGGAGCAGTCTTGTTTCCTTACAAGCAAACAAGCAAATCTTAGGAAATGATTTTAAGGACATTAATATTTACAAAAAATCTATAACGTGGATAACAAACTTACGTCTACTCCTTAGAGGATATTTATGTCAGAAACACTAGCAACTATTTTAGACTATTGCTTGGATTTTCTTTTTAATCACTTTACAACACAAGGAAAAGAACTGATATATACTTATGTTCCCTGCGACTATACAGCAGTCTTGTCTTGTTAAAGCTGATGTAAAATCTATAACGTAAATTACATTAAAAAAACAGCGACATTAATAAAATTATATTTTTGGAAAAGCTTAGTAAGATAAGAATGTGTCATGTCCCAAGGCATTTAACGTTATTCTATAAATATGAGAAGTAAAATACTTGTATTGTTCAATATATTCTATAGCTTAAAATATTGATATAAAAGTACGACATATTACGTTGTATTTTTCGGTAATTCAAGCTATTTACCAGGACAACATCATTTTTTGCTAATTGTGCACTTTCATCCAGAATGAGTGCAGTGCTTCCTGCAAAGGTCAATAAGAATATTTGCATATTCATGGAAATAACACATTCCGAAACCCCTCTCAGTTACCTTTCTCCCATCTTTAAGTTACCTTACTCATGTCACAAAATGGTTACCGAGTTACCTTACTCTCGCTTGAGTTTTTAAAACAAAGATTGTGATTTATTTACACACTCTATGAATGGTGACATGTCATCTATTGAATCTTTGATACATGCCCAAGACATGCGCATAGATTATATGACTGAAAATAACCTAGTATTGTTGTGAAATGCATTTGAAGAAAAGTCACAATCAGCGATGTTTTGCTGTTACGCCATTTTTTGAGAAGGTAACTGCAGTTACCTTACTCAGTGTAGTAGGGGTGGTCATGTTGTTGCTTAGGTAACAGGCTCTCATCGTAGCCGACTCAACATAAAACTGCTTCAATTTCGACAGATAAAACAACGATTTCATCATAAAATAAATAGAAGATTTGTCTTTTCTTGACAAATACCATGTTTATATCATCTCATGAAGCAGAAAAGTTTTATATTATCACTTGTGGCTGTGCCACTCGTGAAAATATAAACTTTCTCCCTCACTCGATGAGATAAACATGGTATTTGTCAAGAAAAGACAAATATCCTCTAATTATTACATTAGACAAGTGACACTTTTCATAAATAAAGAAACACATACGGATGCCCCCGGCTGATGATCCATGCCGATGTTTTGGATTTGCTCCGATAGCTCCCGTATTTTCCTTGTCAACGTGGATCTGAAATCTTAGTGCTGCCATCCTCACAACTGATTACCTGTAAAAGTAATTATGGAATCACATTGTTAACAGGTGGGCGAAACAAACAGGATATACTCAAAGTCAAATTTCATCTTCTACATGATGGATTCAGGAATCTTGAAAATTCTCACTATCAAAAGGTTACTACTTGCATATGCCATAGTTGTCAAGTGAAGTTAGGAAACTGTGACAGGAGATAGTGTGTCAGGAATGAAATTGAAAATTGTATTCGAAATAGTTCAGTTTTGTTAAACATGGCCTGTCTAACAAGATTTTTTTAATGTGTTTTTCAGTGTAAAAGAAAGGTATTCTATTTAAAGACTGTGTAGGCAGACAAATAATTTTAATTTCATAGTATGATTTTTTATCCTAGGAATCCTGTGAGATAGTCTACAATTGTATTAGGGCTGAAAAAGACAATGTGTTATTATTTTATTATTTATCTATAGAACCCCATTGATCCCAAAACACAAAGCTAGTTTTGGTTGGCAATTGTATCTGGTTTAAATGGAGAAATCTCATATGACACTCAATGGATCCATTTCACAGGCCACACATAGATCATTTTGTTCCATTTGATTCCTGATATACTCTATTCTTTAGCCTGTTGACGAAGTTCATAAATCCTCGGAGCCATGTTGACGATCATTTAGGGTTATTTTTGTCTGTTGTTAGGCTTAGTTACTTATTGCAGTTGATAATAACTATCGCCTTGTAAACAGTAGTACCTTCTGATCATAAGTGAAAGACTATTCCAACGCCTACCTGTCAGCAATCCTGTTTATTACTAGCAGAAATTTAACAAAGCTGTATTTTTATAAATTTTACTTTTTTGGAAAATTTAGTGATGTTAATAGAATATAGCCACATTTACATTGATTAATGACAGCAATTATAACAGCAATGCCTTTCAAACTAATAGTGCTGATGAATGGCTTCATATTGTTATTTTGTACCCAGTGTGCACTCTTCTTTATCAAGTTATCAAAAATGAATAATTTAAAATGTTACTCTCAGTGACATGTTTAAATCTTTCAACTCATTTGTGAAATAAAAATTAATATATGCGTACTGCAGTAAACTGAAATGTCCCATTGATAGTTATAGTTTAGTAGTGATACACAAGAAATACCGAGATATGACTGCATCCCATGAACATTCTAGAATCTATTCCTAAATAATAAAATTGTTGGGATTCTTTCAGAAATAAATGTTCGTTTTTCAGCCCCGCTTTTCATATATAGGAAGCATCTGCTAAAAGAAGTACCTTCAACTTTAACTGTGAAACAAAGATGCAGAAGTTCAGAACTAGGAAAACAAAGATGCAAGTGGTTGTTTTTCTAAAATTTCATTGATATCCCAGAGCTCTGATTTCCTAATGTCGAGTAACGTTTCGAGATTTTAATCGTTGAAAATATATTATGTGAAAATGAAACACAAAGTACAAGTAAAAACATGTCAATATATACCCACACAAATTATATATCTATGGTCTTTAGTCTTCAAAACAACTTCAGTCGTGTTTGTTTTTTAGAAATTTGTTCCTTTCACGCTTTTGAAGAAAGCGCTTCCGTCAGATTAGCCAATCAAAATGCACTTCGCCAAACAACGCGTAGTTCGGCAGGTTGTGTTTGCGCGAAAGAGTCTAAATATTGAAGCAAAACTCAAGATGTTATATTCAACTGCTCATACTTATTCTTATCAAATAAAATTCGAGTGATACAAAAAAATTGTTGTATAAGTTGTGAAAGTTAAGAAATACATCATCATGTCTAGTTAATTAAGTCTTAACTTACGTTCGCGGCGTAGGAT
The DNA here is from genome assembly GCA_916613615.1 of Steromphala cineraria. Lineage (NCBI taxonomy): Eukaryota > Metazoa > Mollusca > Gastropoda > Trochida > Trochidae > Steromphala > Steromphala cineraria. The sequence goes on along the minus strand of OU744731.1, from coordinate 55,625,141 downwards.
TTATCGCTCAAACTCATCCTCTTACTTAGTTCGGCAATTTATTTACATTCGGATAGGGATTTAAGAATTTGTGTACCTCGAAGGACATTTCTGAATGTTTTGTCAAAATGGCAAACGAGGAAGCGTCTAGAGAGATCTTTCAGAGGAAATTTCAAGCTAAAATCGCAGGACAGTTTCTCAAAGAACTCGATCCAGGTAAAGTGAAGCTGAAATATAAGTTCATTAGCTATGTTGTCGAAACCGTCTCACGATACCGCAACCGGTACTTTTGTACGTTGTTTATTATTGTCCTATTTTCGATCAAAGCACAAACGGCTTGCAGTGAAGTCGTAGACAAAACCGGCTCGTAGACACGGGAATTTCGCAGACAAAACAATCTCGTAGACAGTGATCTCGTAGACATTAATTAATTTGTATTTCTAAGTCAATATTGAGTATTATTTTTAATTATCCTTGACGTTTATAATATTTCATATTATGTTGCATGAAAACTCATCACGAGAATATGACTAACTTTACCTTGAATGTTGTTAGCTTTATGTAAAAAAATACGAAACTAAAAAAACTATTCATTGTCATTATAAAATATTAAATATTAATATAAAATATATATTTCTATTATTTAATTTAGATTTTATTCTCTTTATTTGTTTCTCTAAGCTGGTGTTGATTGTGTTGTTGTTGATAAATATAATCATACTTACCTCAATTTATTTTATTTAAAGATCAAACAAGAACTCCAAGAATTAAAAATAACACATGGATATTGGATTCATTTAATAGTTCAAAACACAAAAAATTTAGATTTTATTCTATTTATTTGTTTAACCCAACCTATGAGTGTTCAATAGCGTGAATTTGATAAATATAAGTTTGTTACTATTAGTACAAATCCTATTTGAAAACCTGTCTACGAGATCACTTCTCAATTTGTCTACGAGTTCACCGGATTTCGTGTCTACGAGCCGGTTTTGTCTACGAGTTCACCGCATCCCCATGTACCTGTGTTTGTCAGGCCTAAGAGTAATTGAAGGGTCTGTGTGACGGGGTGTCAAAAAGGACTGTTAACTGCAACCTAGCTCTTGAAAAAGACTCAATTTGGAATATTCTGATAGCTGAGATAATTATCTATACCATGATATATGGAATGACACCATTGAATTTGGTTGCAGAAAGATTATTCACAATGAAATCACATAGTTTTCGAGTTTGGTTGCAGTCCCCTATAGGCACCTGCAACCAAATTATTTTTCCAAGAAAATACATGTTTTTATCAAACAGAAGAGCCTGGGCTTGAAGAAATTTGGTTGCAGATGGAATATATGATGATTTGACAACTGTTGATCACTTACCTGGCTTTTTATTTACATTTCAATGACACATAAGCCACTTACCGATCGCTATCGAGTCCGGTTTTCGATCATGTCACATCATGTTTTGAAAGCGTTTCTGACATTATGGATAGAAATATTTCACTGACCTTGATTATTTTAACAGTTTCTATCATAAAGCATGTCATGGTAGGTACTTTTGACATTATTTGACCAAATTGATCCCTAAATTTCATTTCTGTGTTTCAACGTGCTCCCATAGCGAATTCGAATTGTTGTCATATCTCAAAACGATTCTCATTGGCTGTCATGAATCCCTTTAATTGCAAAATGATTTTGATAGAAAATAAACATCATTGAGTAAGTTTAACAAATGGTTTCTATCCGAAAACAGAACAAAATCCATTATAAATCAAAAATTAGGAAATTTGAAAAATTGTTGGAAATGTTTGAGATTGAATCAACCAATTGTAGGACACGTTACATACCGCATGGCATTACGTCACTCACAGTGCGAGAGGGAATCTGTCAAAATGAAAATCCTGATTTGTTTTTGTTTTCACGTAAAATAAGGTAAATTATAAAACTCCTGCAACCAAACTTGCCTCTTTGCTAATTAACAAGCAACTAAAATCTCTGCAACCAAATTAGTGTTTGTCAAGACACGAAAAATGATGGATAATTGCTAGAAAATAATTTGGTTGCAGTTGCCTATAGGGACTGCAACCAAACTCGAAAACCACTCGATTTCATTGTGATTGTACGTTCTGCAACCAAACTCAAGGCTTCAAGGAAATGGTTGATTTATAGTAAATCATTTTAGCTGTGAGAATATCTTCATTTCAATCATTTTCAAGGAAAATGTGGCATTTTATTGATGTTTTAGATACCCCGTCATCCGGACCCTTCAATTACTCTTAGGCCGTATGTCATAGCACACTATGTCCCAGCCTTACGAGGGAAGGAATAGCTGTTGTGAACCTGGGGTTCACAAGAAAGTACTTACATCCCAAGAGCCTGGGCAGGGATAAGTTCCTGGGGTACAGCGGGATAAGTCCCGGTATATCACTTCTGGGGGCAGGGATAGATCCCTGGGGTACAGCGGGATAAGTCCCGATATGCCACTTGCTTTAGATTAATAGTTCTCTGGAGTCTTATCATATTGGCGTCAGAGCTAGGCCTCGTATCGGTGGTTTGGTCCGTCACTCGATAAAGACATGTGTTGACACTTCAAAAGATTCTGCAAAACTCACTGGGTGATCGAGCAGGGGTCCCGAGGTATTGACCTGTCCCCAGATGTTCTTTCCGGAAACCGCCGATCACCACAATAGCTATAGGGTCAAAACGCCAGACCAGAACGGCGACATGTTGGTGGAACACGTTTATTGTATCCTTGGACACTATATAGGTCGAGATGCAACCCCATTGGTTAGTATGGGGCTCGCTGTGCAAGGATACAGCATTCGACGACAGAAGTTTTGGTCAACTTGGACACAGGCCCAAATACAAATAAACATGATTACCATATTTCCTCGAATAGACGCCAGGCCTCGAATAGACGCTGGGGGTATGACTGTTTTAAGTAAATACATGCCGGGTCTCGAATAGAGGCCGGGTGATAAGTTGATAAATAAATGCTCCCATGGAGAATTTGCCATAATTGCTCCTTTTTGAGGTTGTGACCTGGACAAACTTTTCAACAAAAAATAAATAGACGCCGGCCTCGAATTACGCCTGGTCTCGAATACACGCCAGGGGTTAAAGAGGGTCTGAAAAGATGCCGGGGGAGTCTATTCGAGGAAATACGGTACAATAATTTATACGCACATGTGCGTTTCTGTGCATTACTAGTGCATTTCTGAGAATTCTAGGTCAAACACATTTCAACTAGCCAAATACATCTGCATTATCATATCTTTACAAATTCAACAAAATATCAATTAAATTTCAGCTAGCCTTTGGACTACCAGTCAATGCAAGTTACTATCCCAGCATCCTTTTCACTAACCATGGACTAGTGCTACTTTGGAACCCTGCATTAATATAACAGGTTGAACAAAATTCTTGTTTGTGTTGCAGATGCACTTACTGACCCCCACCGGTACGAGGGTCGGAATGCCCCAACCGGACGACTGAGTGACCACATGGACAAGGAGACTCAGAGAAAGTTTGAGAAGACGTACGGGAAGTATCGACGGAAGGAGTCGGTCTTCTGTGTCCAGAACATACTGTGGTTACTGGCAGGAATGGCCGTCTTCTACTTCTCGGATATTGTCATGGTTGTGCAGTATGATCCCAGAATCAACAGGTAGGAATCTTTGCTTACAGAGTTGTTGCTTACTGTACAGGATCTGGAAACATGACATGACATGATAAGACACATGCAGGGGATGGAATTAGTCTGCTTGCAGTACTACTCATGTTGACTAGTGCCTTCTAAAACTAAGGGCTCATATGCCTTCAAGCTAGCTAAAACCATTGAAATGAATATATTGACTGAAAATTTAACTAGTCATTTGGACTACCTGTTAATACTTCGACTGGCCCAGCTTTATTTTACTATGCTACTAATGCTAATTTCAACCCCTGCACAAGGTAGTTTTGCACCTACTCAGTCAAAATATTTTGAAAATCGTCAGAAAACTTTGTCCAAAAGTCAAGCCACTTTGGTAGTAACATGTGGTAAGGCAGTAACCTTGGTATTCCAGTTTATTTATCTGGTCTGGGGACTTTGTGATCTTTAGGTGTTCTAGAATTTGTATACTTTTTAGTTTTACCATTGTGAAGTTACCATGTATAAAGAATGAACAAATATGACCCTGACACCTATGAACATCATTGACTCACAACACAGTAGGTTGCTGAATCAGTGTTGCTTTGTCGAACTAGGCTCTTTGTTTATCTGATTTGATGGGGAGACGGAGAGAATTTATATAGCTATAGTTCGGCAGCTTTGTTGTCAAATGTTGAATACAAAAGTTAATGGTAAAAAGAGTTTGTTGCAGAGTTAGATAGAAATGTCACCAAAATATTTATCAACTAGATGACTTTTTTAAGTGTGTTTGACAAGCTCCACAAGTATATTGAGATACATTTCCGAGCACAAGTGTCATGTTTGATTTCAACTGAGATGACATGCTAACAAGAGTTACCTACCTTTGATCATGAACCCCTCCATAGACATAGATAGCCTTGCCACCGTCTAAGTGATTATGCAAAATGTGCAATTTATTTTTCTTAATACATCCAAAAGGTCAAATGTCCTCCTCCTTTTGTAAAATTAGTAACTTGAAACTCAATTGATGTGTGGAAAATCTTTGATCTGTTTTAACCCTGTTGAGATAGGAGAGGTTTTTTTTATTTACAATTTTTAAAGATATAGTTATCATATAAAAACTGTTACTAAAATAGGGATTCATAGATAGGACCCTGAGTTGCGTTTTGAATAATTGAGTATAATCACAATCTTATGTGATTTTGAATCATTATATTAGCATAGGGTCTATTTGAGGCATTATCTGCTGTTAGTCATTTGTCAAGAAAGCTCAAATCTTGCATTTGCAGATTCTTGGCCAACAGGCATTAACATTTTCATGATCAGTTACCATCTGGGCAACACCCTAGAACTTAATGCAGATTTCTTCTCCATTGAAAACAGCTTTTTAATGCAAAAATCCAAACATGGCTAAGGGTATATAATTTCCTGTGTTTTAAGAATAATAATATTAATAACTCTTTATTGTCCTAGTTACATTGTAATTTCGAAAATTCATTTTGGGCTCTCGGCACCCAGTGCAGCGCAAGTGTTTTGTGCCAACTTTCCTGTTATAGAGGTCAAATTAACTGTTTTAAATCAACTCTTAATCATTTTCAAGAAGTATTAGATAAGGTCTATGAAAAAAATAATTTGTCTCTGTTTTCTGTGTCAGTTTCAAAACTCACAAATCAATCTTTTTTCCCCAGATGTTGAAGGGAAGGAAACTTGATTCCCATATATCATTAAAAAAAACATTGAAACATGGGCTTTAAAAATCTACCTTGTTTCTGTATATGTTCGCCTTCAAGATGTTTTTTTAATATTGATAGAGTAGCATTGATTTAAAAAAAAATCTTCTTTTTTTCTATTCAAGTTGAATTTTTTTAGTTTCGTCTACAAAAAAACATACATTGATACATTTGAATTTTTTTTTATGTTAGTTCCTCAGCCAGTGGTTAAAAAATTTGAGATTCTACAGCAAACTTACACCCAGAAAAACCTACCAGTTTATGTGATTTTCTCCAACAGTTCAAAAAGTTCAAATCATACAGTTTTTTTTTGTTAAAGGAATCATTTAAAAGCAACCAGTTCTTCATGGTACAAAGCTTAAAAAAATTCTAATTCATTTCAATTTTAATGCCTGATGATATGAAGAGCTATTCTTTTGCCTCTATGAATTTGGGTTTCCCCTCCCCTTTGCAGTGGAATATCAACAACAAAAAGTAAAGGATATTTCAAGATTTGAAATAGTTGTGAATTGAAGGAGTGAAATATTGTGAAAGACAAATTATTGAAACATTTGATATTGACTTGAAACAAAATTCATATCATGCCACATCATTTCTCATCTGACCTGGAACAAAATTCATATCATGCCACATCATTTCTCATCTGACCTGGAACAAAATTCATATCGTGCCACATCATTTCTCATCTGACCCGGAACAAAATTCATATCATGCCACATCATTTCTCATCTGACCTGGATACTTTCTCATCCAATTGGCAAGTTTGTTAGCCTTTTACCCCATCTATTTACCAATTATTCTCCTTCTTTGATAAAAACTAGGTCAATACGAGTTAAACGTTGATTTTCTATGGAGATCATTTGTTTGCTCTATGAAGCAATCTTAAGTCATTGTCAGTTGAGGCTGTAATCATTTCAGAAATTACTGGGAATTGATGTAATTTTCTTGTGTATTCAAGCCGGTTGTCTCCAATGATGCACTGCTCTGTTCCGTGCCAGCGGGGAACATGTATAACAAACATGACTTTTGATTTATACATTTTTTTTTATGTCTATGAAGGCATTGGGTACATGAAATCAGACTTTTGATGCCCTATGTATTCAGTCTGAAATTTAGTTTTCATGCCTTAGCTACAATGTACACATTACAGAAAGTGGGATATCTTGCATTGAGTTAGAGGAAAACATTAATCTTACACCACATGAAGGAGAAGGTTAACCCTTTATCTGCCACCTCTGGAAAATACCGTTCTGAATCTTGAATATCACAGGGTTCCTTGTTAGTAAAGACAGGTTCATTACAGGTTCAGTGTTAAAACGCAAGTAGAAGGCGGTTTCATTATCTTGTTTTTGTGCATTACATGAAATATGCTATGAACTGAGTTATAGACTTTTATTTGAGGATGTTTTAGATGCTAAAACAAAAGATTCATTATTAGACCAAATGACGGTGACTAAGGAACCTTATCAGGGTTTGAATTAGTCATTTTTGCAATAAATATGATAATTTAGGCATTGTCAATCGTTCAAATCCAAACACTCAGTTACCGGTACCTCAATAATGGTCATGTCTGCTAATTGATGATGGCTAAACAAGCATGCTGCTGCATGACAGATCTACTTATTAAAATCTTATGCCTCCAAAATAACACGAGGAAATATTTATGAATCTGTGCAAAAAGAAGTATCTCTTTAAGTCTTGATGTTTCGTCTCCACAAAGCCCATATTGATGCTGGTCAAGACTCTTTGATGATTGCTGCACCAGATGATGGTCTGACTTGTTGAAATTAGACAAGAACATTATTAGCCGAGACATCTTTTATTATAATATGAATGTGTATAATTAGAAATATCTCTTTATTTTTATCTCCACAAAGCCCATATTGACGCTGGTCAAGTCAGCTGATTGGTGATGGCTGCACCAGCAAGATGATGAACTGACATGGTTAAATCTAAAGCCTTCAAATATCAAGTAGTGAAGATATCTCATATTTGATATGAATGTGTATAATAGAAAGTCTCCACAAAGCCAAAATGGATGCTGGTCACATTGGCTGCTTGACGATAGCTGCACAAGCTCTCTGCTGCATGATTGAGTGACTACTTAATCTGAACCATCAAAAAACATCATCATCAACATAAAAATATTTATATGTGTATGATTAGATATGTCTTTAAATTTTGATATTACACCTCCACAACGACATACTGATGTTGGTCAAGGCAGCTGATGGTGATGGCTGCACCAGGAAGATTATGGTCTTACTAAATCTAAAGCTTCAAAATAACAACATAAGATTTCTCATATTCCAGTATGTATAATTAGAAATATCTCTTTAAATTTTGACATTTAACCCCCTCAAAGCCTGTATTGATGTTGGTCAAGGCAGCTGATTGGTGATGGCTTCACCAGGAAGATTATGGTCTTGGTTAATGGTCTTGCACTGGCCTTGGTTATTATGAGGCCATCATAAATAGGCTCAAACATCACTCATTTCCTAATCAATAGTCAATTATCCCTTGGGTTCATGTAAGTACAGGCAATTGTTGGTTAATGGACCATCTTCCAATAAACAATATGATCCGTTATGAATCTAATTATCGTTATTGTGATCCTTGGTATGAAATGTTATCTTGATGATTAATTCTCAGAGCTTATGACTGTTAGAAATTTCATTTTCCTTCTTCTGTATCTACACTTTCTCCTCTGAAATTCTTCAAGGACATTTAGAAGTTGGTGTAGTAATACAAGACAGTGATGTGGACGTCGACTTCTTTGTTTATTTCACACAACATTTCTGGGCTGTTATTTTATGGATATGCAACAGTTTCCGTAAACCTAGCATCAATAATACCCTATATTGAGTCTAGCAAGGTGCAGTAACTTCATCAGCCTTCTTATCGAATTGACCAATCAAGTCTCATCTTACCAAGCTGCAGTAGTCTGCATTCGGGCATAATGTTTCTATTTCAAATTTCAAACAAATGGTACCAATAATAGCTGATTTATGACGCGACCTTTACTGAATCTTGCTAGACTCTATATCGAAGTGTTGCGTAGGATATTGAGGCTAGGTTTACTTAGAATGGCATATGCATTACCAAACACATAGAAAACCAGGCAGGTCACAACTTCAAGGTTTAAATTGTAACATTTGTCTGATGAAGCCGCCCTCATGGGTGGCAAAACATTACAATTAATACCTTGAAGTTGTCATCCGCCTAGTTTTCTTTGTGTTTGGTAGCCGCCCCCAGTTTTACCATAACATAAAGCCATAATTACATTGCTGGCTTTATTCCTGCAGTAATATTAGTTAGGTAAAGCCACTAGACTTAAGTGATGACCTTTGCAAATGATAATTTTAAGAGTATGGTTTAGAATATTGTACTTTTGACACGATTTGATCTGAAAAAAAGATGAAGCTATTTGAGAATTAAGATTATGAAATTAGAAATGATGGCAATGTGAAATTGCTGAACTAATATTTGTGAAAATGATGAATTAAATTTCATGTTGTTTTGTAAAAGTCAAAAATTATTAGCAATATGAGAGTATTATGGTGTTTACACGATTTAATCCTAAAATAGATGAAGCTATTTGAGAATTAGAATAAGAAAATTAGAAATGATGACAAAGTGATATAGCTGAACTAATAGTTGTGAAAATTATTAAGATTAATCTGATGTTGTTTTGCTGTGATTGAAAATTATGCGCAATGAGGTCATGGGGGAAAATTACTGCTCCATTTCATGAACATTCTTTGATTCATTTTATTGAAATATCTGTTGATCTGTAACTTGGTGCACATAATCATCAATTGTTAGTAAATATGAAAATATATCATATAACCAAAATGTTACATGTACTGAAGCCATTGTCTTATCCAATTAATATAAATCAGATTTCACAGGCGCAATACAGAAAAGCTGTTTAAAGTAAATCTGATAAATAAGGTCTCACAGTCTAATATATTTGATTTCAAACAGCAGAGCTTTCTAATTCAATAGCTGTTATTCAATCAAGAACATAATTTGAAGCGAAGGAAAGCTGTTGACTCCAAGTGCATCGTTTAAGAGTATTTTGAGGAGAACTAATCGATACAAACGATGCTGAGTTGTGGGACGCTGGTTTGGAGATAGGAACTGAGGAGTGCGTTTAATAGCTAGGAGTCGACCCACTGTCAGCATCAAACCACTTTATGCTTTGATAATTTATCCTATTTGTCAAATTGATGACAAATGGGTTTCCTGGTTGATGAAACATCAATAAAGTGTTAGGGAGGCGGCCATTAGCGTTGTTGAGATTGTTGATAATACTCGGATTCTGAGATTAAGATTTCTTTATTGCATGTTATTTTATGTTTCTTTCATTTAGGTAATGTTTTTAAATTGTTTGTGAGGATATTGTCAAAAACTGTTTTAATGGATTTGAACATTAATGAAAATGACATGAAAAAATTTGAAAAATTATCAAGGGCTTCTTCAAAATGCACTTAGAGATTTGCAATTTGTTTTAGATGATCAACAATGTTTACAACCAAAAGGAAATTACGGAGAATGTTGTTGCACACATTATTTGGATGAAATTTTCGGATTGCAAGTGTCATGCTTATACACTACCGTAATTTCTCCAATTATTTGACATTTTCAAAAGACTTTCAGAAAATGTCTATGATTCAACTATTTCTTACTGTTGATTTTGCACTATGGTCGAAAGGTTTGATAGGTATCAAAGACTGAATCTTGCAGTGTCGTAATTATGAAGATATTTAGATTGATTAATTCAGTTGAAAAAAGTATTCTTTGCTATAACTTGTTTAAAACAATGATTTAAAGCAATAATTGAATCATAAGATATCAACTTTAAACTTCCTTGGTTGAAATTTTATAAGTGATTTGAATTTGTGACCTCAGTAAGATATGTGGTTGAATCATTGAAGATGTAGAATTTATTGAGAAATTACCGTATCATAGTGTAATTCTTATTTTACTGAATATTTATAAATGATTGATTGGGGGTCAGTCCAATTATAACCGATAATCAATTATGAAATCATAAGCTTTTCCCAACACTACCGTGTATGTAAAAATCAATAACGTTTTGGATACACCTCAGTGAAGAATATATCATCCTTTTGTCTCTGTTCAAGGATTGAGATAAATAGATTAATGTTTTAAAGTTTATAACTTTACCGATTTAGCCGTTTGCAACAAACAATATCTCCAATTTGTGTACATCTAACCCTTATGAATTTTAATATTACTTTATAAATTTGGCGGGGATGGGATAGCGTAATGGTAAACCCGTTCAGCTTCTAATAGAGAGATCTGGGGTTCAATTCTGCCAGGAGCTTGTCAACTTTGTCTGCACTAGAAAACTGTACACTCAGTAAGGTTTGGGTGCATTTGTTGAATTTCAGTGCAGTCATTGTTCGCTAGGTCAAGCCGATGCTAGCAGGTTTCAATGCATAGCCACAATAGTTTTGAGGGCTTTCTGCCTGCAATAATACTAGCAGCCATAATTTAAGTGAAATACTCTTGAAAGCCTCATTTAACCCCAAATCACCTTTCCTCACCCCATGAATTTGGCAGTCTTATTTTTATTGATTGCAAGTCAAATTAACAGAAGGATTAATGTTTATTGTATCAATAGAAAGCTAAAGTGAGTGCATATGTCCTCTTAAACCCTAGACAAGAATAGAATAGAAAAAAAATTATGATAATTTCTACTGTAAGAACAAAAATATAGTTTCTTTAAGGAATTATAAACTATAGAAGAGGAAACCTTTTCTTTTTCACTTCACTGTTTGTTTTTATGATGTGGCACAGGAAATGTTTTGAAAAGTTAGAAATATTTTGACAGGTTTGTTCAACAAAAGTTTTGCTTTTTATCTCATATGACATGTAAAGTTTGATATTTTTATTCTGAGCCAAATTTTTTTAGTAGTTTGGAATAACTTGTCTCTTTTTGTCGTCTTGAAATAAATAGAATTCAGACTGCTTGTCACTTTACCATTTAAAAAAAAAATTGTTTTTCAAACTTTTTTTATTATTGTTGGTCGGTAACTTTCCAAACAATTATTTTTTCCATTCAAACTTTTGCTTTCAACTTCAAATTTATTATCAGAAAGCTTAAAAAGGCCAAATTTACTTACCGGTATGTCATTGCTTTGCATAATTAAATAGGCTTGACTTACATAACTTTTCATCTCTTTAAGGACCAGACTTCTTGTTGTTTATTTTATTCCTGATGAAGTCAAGATTATGTTGACAAAATGAATTATTGTCTTAGATGGGTTTTGATGGTGTCATATCAGCATGGCCTAAATAAGGCATGTGTCAGCATATCAATCCATCTGACTAAATAACTGATTGAAACCTTGTTTACAAGTTCCCTTTCAGAATGTGTTTTTTATTAGCTCACCTTTACAAAGTAAATGTGACTATCCCTTCTAAACCAATATAGATATCATGCTGAAATTGTATTATGTTATACCTATAGTGATTCCCCTTATCGCATCTGGCAACCAGTTAAGGTGTTGTTCTTGTCCTTATTACAGGGATAAATTTACCTGCGAGGCCTGCTTCAAATACTCAACATATTAAGAAGGGACTCATAGAAATTTAAGCTGCGAGTCCTGGGATGCATAGGTTTTTTTTGTGATACTATGTGCTTACTTATCAAATGACTCATTTAAAGCAGTTTGGACTCACAAGACTTTTTGGTTGCAAGTCCCTTGACTCAGAAGGTCATATCTGTAGATTGTTTACTGTATTATGATAGGTGTCAAGCAAGGCAACCCCGACATTTAGTGTCGTATAAATATCACGTGACCGAGAATCGGACCTCGGTCTTCCAGTTGATAGCTGACAGTCTATAAACTAAGCTACATCAATGGTTAAAAGCAGGAATAAAATCAAATATTAAATTGACAAATGTCTTTCTTATTGACCTTTTAATGAGATGCTTGAGTGACATAAAAATTTGTTTAAAAACTTTGCTAACGATGAATAAATAGTTGTTATCTCTAAATTTAACTTTATCACTGTGTATTAAATAGATTCCAAACCTAGCCTGTCCTGAAAATTAATTGGTCAATTACTTAGGGGAAAATAAAGAAATTGTTTGAAAAGTTACCAGTCCTGACCAAAAAATAACCAGTCCTGGCAAAACTAGCCAGTTTAGGGACTGGCAGACGGGCTATATTATAAATACTATTTAACATCATGTATTTTATTTGAATTCTGTGTTGCAGACTTTGGTTCAACATGGGAATTCAAATACTCCAGATATATGTTTCTTACCTATTTATGATTTCTTTTCCAGGTTATGGTTCAACATCAGAACTCAAATACTCTAAATATGTTTCCTATCCTTTTTGAAAGTCCTCATCCTTTTTTCCAGACTATGGTTCAACATTGGAGCAGTGCTGATGTCTGTGAACCTCTCCATAGCGGGATTCCTGATCGTGTACCTGTCGTGTATCAAGAAGCTCACTACTGATGACTGGGACAAACAGTACCCAGCTCTCATACCCATCGCTACAGCTGCCTTCCTCTCGGGTGGAATCTGGTCAGTTTATATTCTCCATTAATTTGACATCTCCAATAATTATAAACCTTTAGTGATGTTACTCTATTGGTCTTTGATATATTCATAAAATCTTAATTTTCTTCTGACTCACACTACAAGGGAATTATTTCAGTAATGTCCCTCGGATGCAGGTTATTATCAACATAATTTCCCTACAAGGTGGGCTATTTGCAAAGCAAGAATTTTATAAAAAAATATTCAATCGTTTCTTATTCTTAGCTATGGAGCTGAGATATTCTATACAATTTGGGAAGGGAAAAATAACAAGATTCTTCTTCAAAGTTTCACTTCTGAAAAAAAAGAGTATTTGGTCCAAAAAGGAAAGCAAAACTCCTACTGTCTTGTCAATTCTGAAAAACAGGCCTGTTCTGTTTTTTGACAGCATGGTTAACCAGATATAGTTATTCAATATATTCTGCTGTATAAAGCTAGGAAGTAGGTGGACAGGTTTCAGATCAGTAGATAAACAGGAGAAACAAGTTATCCATAATATGAAACAAAAAGAATAAATAAAGTAGCTTAAGGCTATAAGTAATTGCATTTTTTGCATGAAGTCAGTTGAAACCTAATGCAAACGGCAATAATGATATGTTGGGTTTTTTTTAAGGAAAAAGACATTTCAATAATGAGAATTATAAAATTATTATAAGAAGAAATATGATTTATTGCAGATTTTATATGAAATTATGTTTCCCTATTTGCCACAAGCTCTATTTACCTTGCTATTATTTAAAAAGTTGATTATTCATGTTTTTCTAAGCCATAGGCATAGATAGATAACATTTTAAAATGGAAGTTACAAATACAACTTCATGGCATGAAATATATATATTAATTTATTAAAGTAGATTTATGATGTGAAGGATAGCCTTTGTAAATAAGGATAAAAACTTCAATTAGTTAGTCTTCACTAGAATGTCAATCTGTCAGAAATCCATCCATAATGAGCATTTTTCAACAATGTTTGTATTTTTCAAATATAAAAATATTTATTTTGTTCTTCGTTTCAGCCTTACAGTTGGTTTGTGGCCGGTTTGGGGTTTCCTGACATTCCCGATTCTTTTTATACTGTTTATGAGTTTCATCGTCCTTGTGGCCATGTTTGGATGAACGTGTTCTAATGGGAAAAATATCAAGTGTTGTGAAATCCGAAGAATTCTTGATGATGAGAGCAGATCTCAAGAAATGAATTAATAAATTCTCCTCTATTTTAATATGGTTATTGCTCTCATCTCGTTTTGCTTATTTCCCCTTGATTTTGACAGACAAATTATTCATAAGTGTAACATGACTTGAATATCATTGTCGTTATGATCATGTTTGGATGAACGTGTCCAAATGGTAAAAATAATGAGTGGTGTGAAAGCTGAAGAATTCTTGATGATGAGAGCAGTTCTCAAGAAATGAGTTAATAAATTCTCCTCTATTTTAATACTGTATATTTGAATATCATTGTTGTTATGGCCATGTTTGGATGAAAGTGTTGGTACAGAAAATATTAGATGTGAGAATACTGATATTCTTGATAAAACAAAGTCCTCATGAAATGAATTCATAACTTTCCCTCTATTTTGATACTGTATATTTGAATATCATGGTCGTTATGTTCATGTTTGGAGGAGTGTTCGTACTTGAAACATTGAGTTGTGTAAAGACTGAGGTATATTTGATGAAATGAATTACAGCAAATGAAACAAGACATTTTCCTCTATTTCACAACTGTATATTGCTCATATTCATTACATTAATCTGATTACTTATATTTTGGTGTTTTTATTTTGACAGATGCAGAATAATTGTTACTGAGTCTAATTTTATTAGATGTGTAACGATACAGGAGGGTTGCGATACAATTCGATCCTGATATAGGGGGCGCGATACAATACGTATCCCGATACATATTATCTCTTGACATTATGTTCTTCTCACAAAATATATGAGTCAGTTTTTCTTGAGAAAGAATTTACTTGCAGCTTTTTTTTATGTAATTGTAATATTATCCAACTTCAAAATTTAAGGAGAGGTTCCTATCTTTTTAATGCATATCTCAGTTTTGAGCACCTACATTGAGAGTTTATTATTATTTTATGTATCCCGATACACATCCTGCGATACGATACAATATATATTGTGGCCCATGTATCACGATACGATAATGTATTGCCGTATCGTTACACCTCTAAATTTTATGAATGTTTGATTCATCCAAAGAAAATAAGAGTTCACCAACTTCAAATGTGAGATTTTCATATTTTCAAGAGGTGTATGTGTACATTTGGGATGTCTAAGACATTTGGTCATGAAAAAGGTTCGGAGCAATGCTCATGGATGTGTATGTGACATAAATGATAATATTGATATGTAAACTTATTACAATTGTATGGATCACTTGTACTTGCACTTGATCAATGTGTACTTACATAGCAGATATCTGATAACCGTGTTGCATTTACTCAGCATTTGTTCTTGGTGTCTTCTGATTCTTCTGTCTTCCGTCTCTATTCATTTATAGAAAATACTGTTTTAGTCTCATCCTTTGATTTATAACATTGTAAAATCACAATAATATGGATTTGAAGAAATGACTGTCAAAGTATTCTGAGATGCATTGCCTCTTTTATTTGTATGCATCTTCCCACGGCAAGGTGAAAACGTATCGAGCAACTCTCCTCGCTTTAGACCTTGCCTTCACAAGGTAGAAAACTGGTGATCCGGAGCAGCGACACCTATCGTGATCACGAGTTACGCCCCTTATCAGCTCTTACAAAATAGCCAATGAAATTTCGGAACAAATTCAAAATACTAACAGACGATCTTTTTGAAAACTATCCGAGTGAAATTTAATTTCAAATTTCAGTCCGCATGGTTGTTTTCACGTTTTTGATGAGCACCGAGAATGCAGAGAAGACAAACATTTATGTATCACTCAAATTAATTGTTTCTCGCCCTTGTAAAACACAAAACACAAAAGTTTTTTTCAAATCGGTTCAGTTAACATGCTGTCTTCTGATTGGACTATTCTACTTCCGTGCAGCGGGTTGAAATGCTAGCACAGAAATCACGGCCAATGATGTCAAGGGAGGAATGGGAAAGTTTATAAACTTTTTCGTTTCGCCCGTGACGTTGTGAAGATGATTTGTATGTTGAGTATCTCATTTTGTTTCAGTATTTATTTTTATATAAATGTTTTTTTTTATTTATCATTTTATATGTTTCCAAGGGATATGTGTCTGGATGTTTTGTGTATTTTAAATGTGTTATTTTGCCTTTAATAAAAAAATTATCTGATATCATTTTTAAATGAATTTTGTTTAAGTGTGCTTGAAAATCATTTATATGATTTGACAGGCATGGATAGTGACCAAAGCAATTGTTCAATAGGGAAAATATGAAAAATCCAAAATTTTATTCTCATTCTTCCTAACATAATAAATTCAAGTTTCAACTTGCCTTATTTAACACATTGATGAATTAAAAGCAAGTGAAAAGAAACCAGTGCATATCAGATTCTTCTGTTAGAACTCTTTAAGTGTCACTCTGGAGCCCTAGTGTGTAGTGCAACAAAAACTGTGCACTTTAAAGATCCCACGAATTCATGTCAGTGGCTGAATGTTGGATACATGAACACGAGCATAAGCCGAGCTGTCGGTTATCAGCGTTCAGCAGTGTTTGACAAACTGCTGTGACTATGCGTCTCAGTTCACCCAGCTGTGAATGGGTACCCTGTGTGGCATAGAATGGTCCCTAACCTGAGCGCCACATATGGATGCCGGTTGAATATGCCCCAGGGAGTTGAATTGGAAAAATGATCGGACAGTGAAAGAATGCCATTGACCAGGGGACAAAATGTAAGCGCCTTGAGCAACCCAAGTGGTTGGATATGTGCACTATATAAATATCCATATATATAATATAAAAGCTTCCCGGAAAGACCTGATTTAGTGTGCCAAATAAAGATTTTTAGCTTATCTGGCCTGTAAGGCCCGATGGGCTAATGGCATGGCATGGTGTCCGGCGTCTGTCCGTCCGTCCGTCCGTCCATCCGTCCGTCCGTCAGTAAACCTTGAGGAATTTCGACTTCTTCTCCAAAACCATAAGGCCTAGAAAGCTGAAACTTTGTGTACAGACTCCTTCGCTAGTGAGGATTATAAATTGTAGTTTTGGGCGCCCTGTGACCCCTAATAAGGGACACAGGGGCCGCGCCCTAAAAACCTATTTTCATCTTCTTCTCCAGAACCATGAGGCCTTGAAAGCTGAAACTTTGTGTACAGATTCCTTGACTGGTGAAGATTATAAATTGTAGCTTTGGTGGCCCTGTGACCTCTAATAAGGGCCACAGGGGCCACGCCCTAAAAACCTATTTTCATCGTCTTTTCAAGAAGCATAAGGCCTAGAAAGCTGAAACTTTGTGTACAGATTCCTTGACTGGTGAAGATTATAAATTGTAGCTTTGGTGGCCATGTGACCCCTAATAAGGGCCACAGGGGCCACGCCCTAAAAACCTATTTTTATCTTCTTCTCCAGAAGCATAAGGCCTAGAAAGCTGAAACTTTGTGTACAGACTCCTTGGCTAGTGAGGATTATAAATTGTAGCTTTGGTGGCCCTGTGACCCCTAATAAGGGCCACAGGGGCCACGCCCTAAAAACCTATTTTCATCGTCTTTTCAAGAAGCATAAGGCCTAGAAAGCTGAAACTTTGTGTACAGACTCCTTGACTAGTGCGGATTATGAATTGTAGCTTTGGTGACCCAGTTGCCCCTAATAAAGGCAACAGGAACGTCCTTCAAATCTATTTTCATCTTCTTCTTCTGAAGTATAAGGCCTAGAAAACTGAAACTTGTCGCCTTTATACTTAATGTTATGATTGGTGCCCCTGTGGCCTCTACAAAAGGGGAATCACATTGGCCACACTCTACAGCATAATTGATGATGAAGCCTGATCAGCTACAGAGCCAATGGCTCTAAAACTTTTTGGCAATATGAAAATGTGAATATCAGAATCTCCTGTAAAGACTTCTCTGAAAGACCTGATTCAGTATTGGAAATCATTATAATTTGAAGGTTTAGAAAGTGATAGATACAGTTGCTCTGGTGATATTCAATATTCAAGAACACGAGAAAGATACTCAAATTCATTAAATCATGAATTGAAAAATTCAACTTATCTGATTTGGATTGTTGTTGTAAATGTATAGTATTTAAAAAAGACACCAATGAATATCAGAATATTAACTTTCCAAAAAGACCTGATTCACTATTCAGGGAGCTGTCTGGTCAGACAGATTACTGCAGGTCCCTCCTGGGTTTCTTGTCTCTCTTATACAAGGATTTGCTCTCGTAATTGAGTCTACAAACAATCTGCTCGATCAAATTTGGGATGTGTTCGATCATTACACCCAATCACCAATATACATAATGTACAATATAGGCGGTTGTGAATGGTTTAGATGGAGAAACAAAGGTTTGAAAATTTATTTTTATCATCTTTATTTTGTAAACAATTAAAATGACTTTAATCATAAATGTCAGAATATCACATAGTAGTTGTTAAAAAGTTACAAATTGATCATCATTATCTAAAGTGAAAATATATGACAGACTTTACAAAATCGTAAGTATACAAATGCATGTATCTTATTAAACATAAAACAAGGTACATTGTTTGGTCCGCAAGGGTAAACTAGCTTCATTGCTCAAATATACTCTCAAAACTTCAAAGACTGACCCCAGTTTCCCCTTGCAAACCCTGTTATTGTATGTATGTATTATTTTAGACTTGTGTAGCTTGTAGGAAAAGTTAAGGCCAATGATTCCTAATGATCAAGTTGTGCATAGGAAATTAATTTAACATCAAAAGCTTTTTTATTGATGTTCAATGCAGCAAAAATTACAAATAATCAAATTGCAATCTAAACAATTTCATGTATCGAAGTCAAGTGCAATTTGATGGGTTTAGAAGAAGTTTTAGAATTTCCACCGTTTGCACTAAAAAACTGACGTTCATGAAAATGAATTCAAACTAGGGAAATATGACTGACCTAAGACATATGGAGTGTATTTTGAATGAAGGAATATTCATTTTTGTTCTTGTTTTTGGAATGAATTGTTAACTTTCAAAGAATGTTTGAGAAACTTCACAGAACATTCACATAAAATTAATTTGATTTCAGATTATTGTTGAATTAGGGAAACTTATTTCAAATTTCATGATCAAATTGAATTCCGTTGTATTGATTACTGAATATTTATTTGAGTTGTTTCCATGAATCAAATGTCAAACTTGTAATGGATGGAATAAATAAAATACAGATTATTTCATCCATTTAATGTCGATTTTATACATTTTCAAATTTGAAAGAAATATAGCTTAAGAAAACGTCTTCACAGCCGATTTTAGAATTCCAGTAATTGTGAATAATTGGACCTTCAAGCCTCAAGTCAATTGAACTGACAGAGATAGTTTGATTGACTTCTGAAATTTGTCTCTTGAAATTGAAACAGAAAAACTATAGAGAGCAAATTTTGGTGAAAACGCAAGTATTATATTTCAATAAATTTATTTGATTACCGGTAAATCATTTCACGAATTCTTGCAATAATCAACTGTTCATCTTTCATCAAGCATAATTCATCATGTTAAACCCCAATGATAAAGCAAGAACGTTTGCTAAACGAGCTCAAATTACCAATATGTGGATACTTTGGTAAAAGGCAGTTTTGTGATTTAAAATTGAAAGAACAAAATGGACAGCAAATTTAGGTGAAAAAGACAGGTATAAAAATTAAATAAATCAATATTATTATTTGCACGAACTCTTGCAAAATGCAACTTATCATCATTCATCCAGCATGATTGTTCTTGTTAAACCCAATTACTAATGCAAGAAATTACCTAATATTATGTATGATCTGAAAAAACATATTTTACCACAGGAAAGTGTATCTTTATACCAATAATACAAGAAAACATTTAAGAAATCATGGTATGAGGTAGGTGGCTATTAAAATACGATGTTAAACGATGGAAAGGTATAGTCTGATATTGATACTACAAGAAAAGAATCAAACAAACAAAATATGTCAATCTATAAGTATTAACTTTCTTCGAAATTAATAAAAAAAAAAAGAGACGATATTAGATGTAAAATATTACCAAATATATGTATACACCAAGAGCTGAACAGTTAATAAACAATAATTCTGGAAAAGAGATCTTCTAGTTGGAAACAAAAGAAAACTCTCTACACGCAATGAAGCCATCAGTTCTGGTTTAAACAGCTTCGAAAATTTTTTTTTTATGTTTTACATTGTGCTCGGGAGATTTGATAAAGAAGTTGGAAACCGATGTAGAAACTCAACACATGTAAACTCGCTGTGATATCCAAATCAATAATGTTTTGTGTTTTACAAGTCAAGATTTTTCAAGTTTCAGCGTTTTTGTTCGGTTTTGATTTTAGTGTTTCAATATTCCAAAAAGGGATAATATCGTCTTATCAGCGTTATCTTCTTGTATATATCTGTTCATGGTCTTCATAAATATTTTATTTGCAGTCTCGTATCTTACCTACCTAAGTCAAACAGAGGGAAGTGTTGTCTTTATTTCCTCATTTCTGACTTTTATAAAAGTCTTTGATGTATGCCAAAGTGGCACATTTACTAATATAAATTGGTAATATGTCATACTGTCATTTTTAAACGTCATTTATATTATAGGTAATGATTAGATATAATCAAACGTCATCCTTATTCATGACCGGAAGCCGAAATCACATGTCCATTACATAACCTTTTAAATAATCTACATGAATCTGTCAGCTTCGGTAAGATATCTATATTTAAGTTCGAGTATTTGATTTTTTTATCGCAATTTTTTACACTTTTGCCACTTATTAGTGTTTTGAACCAATTAGCCTTTAGGACATAAACACAATTCTTTCACAACCGTTGTTTGCCCTCTTGCATATCGATGTTTTTAGACCATTTGTGACTTGACACTTCTGCTCAATCCTAAATCTGGCGAGGTGTTACCTCATTGTTTCTAGGTAAGAATTAATCTGTTAAAAATCCTCCTAAACAAATAAGGGTAATATTGATATTGCAATACCAATTGGAGAATGAAATCCTTTTGGTAACAGAGGACAAAATTATCCTGTCTAAAATGTTCTTTTTACCATCAAATTCATCGCATATCCTTTCTGACCTAATTAAACTGTTAAATTTCCGATCACATCCTTGATCAATCATCCACCAGATGGTGTTCAGGGACAAGCGAGACCAGTTTGGACCAGATGGGATTAAGTAGATATATGTGTGTGTGACACGAATAACTTGAAAAATGACACAGAATCTTTTATTTACCATTGTTATGCAGAAGTTGCTGCAAAAGTTCAAAGTGACATTTAGAGGAACCAGTTGTTCTTGAAGGTTATAATTTTCAGTTTTGCGTAATAACAATATGAGGATATAAAGTTGCCTAATGACAATATGAGGCTATAAAGTTGTGTAAAGATGATATGAGGATATAAAGTTGTGCAATGACAATATGAGGAAATAAAGTTGTCTAATGACAATTTGAGGATATAAAGTTGCATAATCATAATATATAGGATATAAAGATGCATAATGACAATATGAGGATATAAAGTTGCATAATGACAATATAAGGATATAAAGTTGCATAATGGCAATATTAGGATATTAAGTTGCATAATGGCAATATTAGGATATTAAGTTGCATAATGACAATATGAGGATATAAAGTTGCATAATGGCAATATTAGGATATTAAGTTGCATAATGGCAATATGAGGATATAAAGTTGCATAATGACAATATGAGGATATAAAGTTGCATAATGACAATATGAGGCTATAATGTTGCATAATTTCAATATAAGGATATAAAGTTGCATAATGGCAATATTAGGATATTAAGTTGCATAATGGCAATATGAGGATATAAAGTTGCATAATGACAATATGAGGATATAAAGATGCATAATGACAATATGAGGATATTAAGTTGCATAATGACAATATTAGGATATAAAGTTGCATAATTTCAATATAAGGATATTAAGTTGTCTACTGATAATATGAGGATATAAAGTTGCATAATGACAATATGAGGATATAAAGTTGCATAATGACAATATGAGGATATAAAGTTGCATAATGACAATATGAGGATATAAGTTGCCTAATGACAGTATTAGGATATAAGTTGCATAATGACAATATGAGGATATAAAGTTGCATAATGGCAATATTAGGATATTAAGTTGCATAATGACAATATGAGGAAATAAAGTTGTCTAATGACAATTTGAGGATATAAAGTTGCATAATCATAATATATAGGATATAAAGATGCATAATGACAATATGAGGATATAAAGTTGCGTAATGACAGTATGAGGATATAAAGTTGCATAATGACAATATGAGGATATAAAGTTGCATAATGGCAATATTAGGATATTAAGTTGCATAATGACAATATGAGGATATAAGTTGCATAATGACAGTATGAGGATATAAAGTTGCATAATGACAGTATGAGGATATAAAGTTGCATAATGACAATATGAGGCTATAATGTTGCATAATTTCAATATGAGGATATTAAGTTGCATAATGACAATATTAGGATATAAAGTTGCATAATTTCAATATAAGGATATTAAGTTGTCTACTGATAATATGAGGATATAAAGTTGCATAATGACAATATGAGGATATAAAGTTGCATAATGACAATATGAGGATATAAAGTTGCATAATGACAATATGAGGATATAAGTTGCCTAATGACAGTATTAGGATATAAGTTGCATAATGACAGTATGAGGATATAAAGTTTCGTATTGACAATATGAGGATATAAGTTGCGTAATGACAATATGAGGATATAAGTTGCCTAATGACAGTATGAGGATATAAGTTGCCTAATGACAGTATTAGGATATAAGTTGCATAATGACAGTATGAGGATATAAAGTTTCGTATTGACAATATGAGGATATAAGTTGCGTAATGACAGTATGAGGATATAAGTTGCCTAATGACAGTATGAGGATATAAGTTGCGCAATGACAATATGAGGATATAAAGTTGCATAATGGCAATATGAGGATATAAGTTGCGTAATGACAGTATGAGGATATAAGTTGCGTAATGACAGTATGAGGATATAAGTTGCGTAATGACAGTATGAGGATATAAGTTGCGGAATGACAATATGAGGATATAAGTTGCGTAATGGCAATATGAGGTTATAAAGTTGCCTAATGACAATATGAGGATATAAGTTGCCTAATGACAGTATGAGGATATAAGTTGCGCAATGACAATATGAGGATATAAAGTTGCATAATGGCAATATGAGGATATAAGTTGCGTAATGACAGTATGAGGATATAAGTTGCGTAATGACAGTATGAGGATATAAGTTGCATAATGACAGTATGAGGATATAAGTTGCGTAATGACAATATGAGGATATAAAGTTTCGTAATGACATTATGAGGAAATAAAGTTTCGTAATGACAATATGAGGATATAAAGTTGCATAATGACAATATGAGGATATTAAGTTGCATAATGGCAGTATGAGGATATAAGTTGCATAATGACAGTATGAGGATATAAGTTGCATAATGACAATATAAGGATATAAAGTTGCGTAATGACAATATGAGGATATAAAGTTGCATAATGACAATATTAGGATATAAAGTTGCCTAATGACAGTATTAGGATATAAGTTGCGTAATGACAGTATGAGGATATAAGTTGCATAATGACAATATTAGGATATTAAGTTGCATAATGACAATATAAGGATATAAAGTTGCGTAATGACAATATGAGGATATAAAGATGCATAATGACAATATGAGGATATAAATTTGCATTATGACATTATGAGGATATAAAGTTGCATAATGACAATATAAGGATATAAAGTTGCATAATGACAATATGAGGATATAAAGTTGCATAATGACAATATGAGGATATAAAGTTGCATAATGACAATATTAGGATATAAAGTTGCATAATGACAGTATGAGGTTATAAGTTGCATAATGACAGTATGAGGATATAAGTTGCATAATGACATTATGGGAAATAAAGTTGCCTAATGACAGTATGAGGATATAAGTTGCGTAATGACAGTATGAGGTAATAAGTTGCATAATGACAGTATGAGGTTATAAAGTTGCATAATGACATTATGGGAAATAAAGTTGCCTAATGACAATATGAGGATATAAGTTGCGTAATGACAGTATGCGGATATAAATTTGCATTATGACATTATGAGGAAATAAAGTTTCGTAATGACAATATGAGGATATAAAGTTGCATAATGACATTATGAGGAAATAAAGTTTCGTAATGACAATATGAGGATATAAAGTTGCATAATGACATTATGGGAAATAAAGTTTCGTAACGACAGTATGAGGATATGAAGCTGGTCGAAACTGCTCCAAACCTAAAGCAGTCATGAGGGCAACATCAATATATACCCCACAGACTGTTGAGAAGAATCTATTTTAGGCTAGACCCTATACTGTAGAACCTGAATACTTCTACAACAAACTAAATTACTTTGGTACAAAAAATGCTATCTTCAGTTAATGTGTGACATTTGAAAGACTACATTGATATTGCCCTATAGGCTGTGTTCCAAGTACTCGTGATATACGACCTGAAGATAATGTATCAACTACTGTTGGGCAATCAAACTTATGTTACAGATAGAACATATCTACACTTCACCCACGCAATGAATAGCATAAGGTATGGTACAGTATCCACATATCGACTTGTCGGATCCTAACGTGGGAGTATTGGGACAGCGTTTTGGTTGATGGAATTATGTGGTAATGTAAGCTAATTTCTTTCTCGGAGGAAAACACCTCTCTGGAAATGCAATAAGGAACTTCTCTGTAAATCAAGACTTTTATATGCATTTAACCCAACACCGGAGATAACATTTTCACTTTCATTTGAATCAAGCTAAATGCCTCCTCTGTTCACTTGCAATGATTGGTGCGAGACAACAAATGTAATCATTTTATTTAATACCTAAGATATTACAATGCAAATCAAAACACACTTAATGCGGACAAAAATCCAGATTAATAAAACGATGAATAGCTTTGCATCAGAAGCTCATTTCATTTCAAGAGTATCTACATTTATTTGTGTATTGTTCCAAACCACATGGTTTCTTGGCCTACATACGTCAATGATATATGAAACCAAAAGAAGAATGAATAGATGTCAATGATGAAAAGCAAGATTAATTTTGTCGTATATTGTCACATAAAATCATTTGTAAACAGCATAAGTGAAATTGGTGTGATAAGTGGTTATTCAACTCAAATATCTATATTGACGAGTGACGAACTTTGTTTTTATATACATGCAAGTGAAGGATATTTCTTTTTAATGATGCGTCCAGGTGTCACGCTGTCAAAACGTTCTCGCAAAATGTTTATGCTATCATCAATATCCTACTGAAGCAAATATTTAAGCATATGGATATAAAGCATTTGATGAAAATTCGTAACAATAAGATGTTTTTTTGAAAAACTGTTGACTAAGCAAGAACCAAAAGGAGCAAATCCATCACACTGAGCAGTGTTTAATCAAGACGAGGTCAGTCTATAGTTATCTTCAGCTGGTCAAGTCAGATAAGATTCGATGATGACCACCTTGGTCCTCCCTGATCGATGTCTTTGGTCAACTTCACTAGGCTGGAGTCAGGACAGGCTATGTTGAATCCATTTGCTTGCTACTAAAACGCATTAAGTTAGATAAAATCCGTAGATGACCGTCTTGTTTATTCTTCTCATAGACGCTCGATGTCTCTAGTTACCTTCATCACGCTGGAGTCAGACAGGCTGTGTTTACATGGGCCCCGGTCTAACATACACTGTTATCTCTTTCATTATTTCAGATTGAATTTGAAGTTCAATGAATTCAAATTGTGACCATAATCGTCTGCATGCTTCTATTAACTATTAAAATGATATGTTTAAAAAATGGCTGAGGTTATTTCTTCTTTTAAACAGATAAAATTATAGGCATTACCCTGAGTATCTATCCTATCGTATAAGGGTTTTATGCATTTTCATGATAGAATGAATATAAACAAAAATATTTTGGAACAGATTATTCTTCATAATAACAAAGCTTTAGATTTGTCAAATCGCTTTAAAGATAACATATGGTCAGGCACTGTAGGAAATGACATTTTGCGCATGTTAGATAATTTTACATTAATGCAGAAAAGGCAAAATTGACGATGGAAGAAAAGGTAATAATGATACTATATGATATTAATTTTGGAAGTAAGACACATAATGATTCGACTAGAATTAGATTTATATTTTAGAAAAACATGATTACCTTTTCAAAGGACATGGACAATGTTGATTTCTAAATGGAAATGTGGTCAATATTCCATTTAATTGGCATCAAATAAGTTTGTCACAATAAGCTTTGGGTTCAAAAAGCAGACCGGAGCTTGACATGAAATTACCTTTCTATTACCATAATTTTCTAAGAAAAAAACGTGGATTTTATTGAACTGTTTAGTTAATTTAAGTTAATGTTAATGACATTTTCTGCTTCATTTTATATTGTATTTTATATTATTTTCTTCATCAATTGAGGAAAACTTTCCAAAACTGAACTGCACTACAATTTCAAAACTTGGGGTGACTGAAAAAATAGTTCCTATCATACATATGAATTGGATATGTCATTAAAGATTTTGATAAGTTTCAGTATGCAACTAATATGGCCCAGAATGGAAGATATATTACAGCACTTCCATAAAGAATATATATATTATTATTAATTTGAAGTTACACTATCAATACCAAATCCATAATTAGAATACATTGTGGAATTTCTAAAGTATAGTTAATTAAATTAAATTTATTATTAATTTTTCATCTTTCATCTTTCTACTAAAACACATCCTTTGGATGTCGATTTTATAATTTTCTACTTAAGAAAAAAAACATATTAGAAAACGTCATCGTTTCCTTTTGCAAAATTCCAGTAATTGTGAAAAATTGAACCCAGTTCGTTTAGTGTCGTTTGAACTGAGAAAAAAAGCTTGAACTGTTTGCAAATTTGTCATTTGAAATTGAAACGGAAATCTAGAGAACACAATAAGGTTCAATGTGGCAAATATAATTTTTCCACCGATATATGATTGAATCATGAAACACTTAAAAAAGGCAATATAGCACTTATGGGACATCAGGACAAAAAGTACAATAAAATATTGTGATTTACTTATGTACATACTTCCACTGACAACAAACTGAACCCCACTATCATGTATGTTTAATTGTAGATTTTCCTCTTATGAATTCAGTTCTATTATAAAAGAACATATACTGTTATTAATTATATGTAGCATGACTAAGAAGTAACATTTTAAGAAAAGCTTGCATTTGATGGATACAGAAGAAGTACAGCTGCATACCATAAGTTTGTTCACCTACTTGTGATCTAAGTGCAAATATCATGCAATTTGGGTTTCGTTTTGACGTTCATAAAATAACTCCAGAACCACTTACAGAAGATCATCAATTGTCCACGTGTACAATAATCATTCCGAGACAATATTTCGGGATCGACTTGTCATTGGTGCTACATTTCGATATTTGGCATCGTCAAATAGACAATGGGGTCATATATCTTAAATTTCGATTAAAATCATCCATGTAAACTTTGTATGACAATAATCAGCACAGTTACGTTGCATTAACGCAAAGGAACACATATAAATGAGATCTAAAGCTGTTGATCACTTTTGAAGGATTTTGTAGAGCAAAATAGAAATCAGTGTTTTCGAAATCAGTGTTTTTGCTCCCTTGTCACTTCAATGATCTGCCAAATTTGTTACAGCTATCTGCTTGGTATAACATACGAATATGTCAACGCAAATTGAATCTTAACTTATGCAGTGAAATTTCATCATTATCGCTTTCATTTATGCAATGATATGATGTCTCAAAGACGTTACAAATTACATGATATTTGCACTAGAATACGAAGGTAAGTGAACAAACTTAAGATACGCAGCTGTATATCAATATTTATATTCTTGTACTCAATGGTTGAATTAGAGATGGATCATCAGTAATAAAGAGAAATATTTTTTCCTTGGGATAAAAGGAAGATTAATGTGAATTACGACATTTTGGCAATATAAATCGCCCTGCTGTTAAACTTTGGAACTTGATGAAAATAGCACATGTGAAGCCATTCTTTGGACTATTTACAGAGATTATGCAAGTTTATGATATCGATAACACAATTTTGTACCTTTTGAAAATATACACATTATGTTGAAAGCAAAAAAATCTCACAACAAAATAAAGATGTAAAACACTACAAAATGTTGTCAATGTCGATATCCCAGCACGCTTACTTGTATTTTGTGTCTAAGCTGAAACTTCAGGTTACAAAAATTTATAAATCTCATGTGCACAGTGAAATCATAAATATGGTTGTTTAGGAAGCTTTACAAAAAAAAAATAATTGATGACTAAGTTGTATGTAGAGATTTATATGAGAAATATGTGTTGTGGAGTGTTGTATTACATTTCAAACTGATAAAAAGTGTTTTCAACTGAAGGATTCTTTACTTTAAAAATGAAATGTGTTGCTTACTTGCCTGATATTACTTCTTTGATATGATTCACGATTCCTTTCGAAACTAACCACAATAGTTACACTGATATTCCTCCTATTCCCTTTATTCAAGTTTTGCGATTTTTCGACACATCAATACTTATGTAATTCTCATGTTGAGAAATGCATTTATGTCGAAAATTTATTTATTCATAATATAAATGATATTGCCTTCATCATTCTTTATCATCCCAACTTCTAGAATGTCGATCAAAGAACTTCTATTACTGTTTTCCTTCAAAGAAATGGTTCTGATGTTCATTAATCCTTTTCTAATATTATTGTCAGATACTACGGAAGCATCCTAGTGCCACAGTTAAAAAAAATTATCCCTTAACTAGGAGATACCATCACCTAATTAGGACTTAATCATCGCCTAATTAGGACAAAACTATCACCTAATTAGGAGAAACCATCTCCTAATTAGGAGATATTAACCCCTAATAAGGAGTTACTTACTCCTAATTAGGAAATAGTTATCACCTAATTACGACTTATTTATCACCTAATTAGGAGATAGTTATCACTTAATTAGGAGATCGTTTTACCTAATAAGGTAAAACTATCTCCTAATTAGGATATCTTAACTCCTAATTATGATACACTAACTCCTAATTAGGAGATGAATATCACCTAATTAGGAGAAAGTTATCACCTAATTAGGAGATAGTTATCACCTAATTAGGATTTACTTATCACCTATTTAGGAGATACTTACTCCTAATTAGGAGATAACTATCTCCTAATTAGGTGGTACCTATCACCTAATTAGGTGATAACTAAGTCCTTATCTAATTGGCGTTATCATCTCCTAATTAGAAGTTAATATATCCTAATTAGGTGGTAGTATCTCCTAATTAGGTGAAAGTTTCTCTTAATTAGGTGAAAGTATCTCCTATTTAAGGGATAATTAAGTCCTAATTAGGAAATAGCTATGTCCTAATTAGGACTTAGTTATGTCCTAATTGGGTGATAACTTAGTCCTAATTATGGGTTAGTTATCTCCTAATAAGGTGTTACTATCTCCTAATTATGAGTTACTATCTCCTAATTAGGAGATAAATTTTTTGTTACTGTGACACTAGGATTCTTCCGTAAGAAGTAGTATTATACGACTAGAATGACGGTTTGCTAACCGCAGGGAACCGAAGGGACAGTAATTTATGCAGCGTAGCTCATTAACAAGCTAATAGATTCATGACGTCACAGGTCAGAAAGGTCGACCAATCAGTGGACAGTGAAATGCAAGGATGCTCATGAAGCGATTCATTATCATTACTGCAAAACAAAGCTTTCTTTAAGCCAACCCTAGACCACACATTGGTGTCAGTCCAATCAGAAACCGGTTTTGAATGAGCGCGCCAGAACTATCTTTAGCGACACGTGTCATGACTCAGCCGACAGGGTTGGCTACAGCGCTGTTTGCAAAGGTTTGACCTACTGAAGGACAAAGGGCCTTTATTCATATCGGTACATCATGTCCCGTAGAAACGTCTCTTTCATATCCATATATTATAGAGGTCACATATATATTTCTAGTTTTATTCCGAGTCCTATCTCTAGAAATTGTTGACAGATAAAATAGTCTTAAAGATAATGTTGATACAGTGATTTCATTTACACAAATCTTACAGCTAGTTTTCTAGAATGATAGTTTAAAGACGTTTTATCATAGCGATATAGCTTCGTTGAAACATGTTACCTATTTATTTAAACATGTTCAAACATGATCTATCACGTGACTATATCGCCCACCTCAGTCAAGGCTTGGTCTATAAATCTCGTTTTTCTCATCCAATACCTCAGTAGACGCCTAGACAGCTCACGAGTCACATCACTTTATCTCAGTCATATCACCAACAAGATCATTTTAGTAAACCATGGCAACGTATAGTGAAAACACGACTGACACTTGGTCAAATGAAGAGAGGGCGAGCACGGAGCATGGACAGCAAGAGAGTTTGTTTCATATAGGAGCTACCCGGTATGTCAAGTGTACCTATTGGAGCGGAGAGTGGAAAATAGACCTTCGACAATACGAATGGACTCCCGAAGGTATGCTTTACCCTACCAAAGCAGGGATACGTCTCTCTCTCGAACAGTGGATGGAGTTGAACAACTCTGAACAAATGGTATCAGACTGTCTCACTCAACTGTTGAACAAAGAACATTACTCTCTCTCGCAACAGTTGGGTTGTAACGTGTTCCTAACCATGGAGTCGCCCAAGAAGGTCGTGGATATACGGCAATGGTGGCAACCCGAAGGGGAACAGGGGTTGAAACCCACGCGTAAAGGTATTGCCTTAAAACCAGAGGAATGGCGGCAACTGCTAAGAGTGAAGCCACTTTTAGAGGAACATTTAGTGTACTAGAACCTGTTGTATACGCACTCGTAGCGAACTGTACAGAACATGCTGTGACTTGTTCATGACATCATTTGTTAAAAATAGAACCGGTATATAAAGAACATACGCTTACCATGGTGATTCATTCATAGCTGAGGGTATACTGACTCAGTGAAGACGTCCATCAAGCCTTACGGAAAATAACCATGGGTGGCGATAAAATGACATTCTACAGTTGGAAGTATGTGCAGTCCGAACCCAATCACATCAGTGATACTATCGTTATACAGTCTTCTCAATGGTTTCAACATCGGGAACAGTGTGTGAGAGACGCCGAGACCAAAGTTCCCAACGGCGACAAACTGTTGAAACGAGTGATTACTAAGAAGACCAAAACCATCAACGGAGACGAGACGTCTTCAGTCTCGGAATACATGCTATCATTACTAACTTTATGTTACACCCTTGAACTGTGTAGGATGATCAAACATCTGAGTGTGGAGTTGTGTTTCGGGTGTCTGTTCGAACAAGTCGAGACTCAATACCATACTTGTCAAGACCTGTTAGAGACGGAGAAGCTGCAGCAGTACACGAAGTCGGCGTTAGAGGATGTGAATGACAATCACGTAATCAGTCGCTGGGTACAGTTGATTCGCGACGACCCGGAGTTAAGTAACCTATCTTCCCTGACTGTATACCAGTACCGCTGTAAAGACTATCTGAACACTCACTTCAAAACAAGCGAATGGTTAACGGCCATTCAAGATCGTGTCTCGAAAATGATGTATTTAGAACAGGCATGTCGTTAAGATGCGAACATGGTGTTTGATGTAGCTGTTTTATAAATAGATGTAATAAAGAATATAAAATGCATGTTTCAAGTCTCTGTTATTTATATATAAGATTGTATGTTTCAAGTCTCTGTTATTTGTATATAAGAATGTATAATACATGTTGTATATAAGGCGATGTATTCCAAGAAAGTCCCCATAGTCCAATGTCTACTTCATTGATAACATGTCGTCTCAATCACATTTGCCGAAATCGTTAGAGAGCTTATACTTCGACCCCAAGTTACCCGGCAGTTACTTCTCACCCGCCAAATTCCGACAGAATTTAAAACGTCGAGGTCAAGATGTACCCACGATCTCTAAGGTGAAAGCCGAGTTGAGTAAGCACGACGCCTACACCTTACACAAACCGGTCAAACGTAGGTTTCAAAGGCTTAAAGTGATAGTCAATGCTATAGATCAGCAATGGGATATGGATTTAATGGATATGAGTCGTTATGCCAAAGCCAACGACGGGGTACGTTATATCCTCATTGCCATAGACATCCTATCTCGCTACCTATGGGTCGCCCCTTTAAGAAACAAGAAACCCGAGTCTGTCGTCGAGGGACTGAAGACTATACTATCACAGGATGGTCGAACCCCTCAAAAGATCAGAGTGGACAAAGGGACCGAATTTAAAGGGGCTTTTCGCGACTTTACCGAGCGCCGCTCTATAGACTTATTCGTTACCCAGAACGAAGATATCAAAGCAAATTATGCCGAGAGAGTCATTCGAACATTAAGGACTCTCATAGCTAGATACTCGACGCATAAGAACACAGAGCGCTACATCGATGTATTGAACGATTTAGTGTACAACTACAACCATACCCTACACCGAAGTTTAGGACAATGGGCTCCTGCCGATGTCGACAAACAAAACCAAGTCAAAGTGTGGACACATTTATATATGACACCATCCAAACGAATGCCAATCAAACTTCATCCGTTTCGCTATAAAGTAGGGGATATCGTGAGAATCAGTTATTTGAGAAAACCTTTTGCAAAGGAACACAACCTACGTTGGACAGAGGAGTTATTTAGGATAACCAAGCGTATGAGAGATCAACGTCTCCCCTTGTACACCTTGAAAGATTTTCACAACGAACTCTTAAAGGGGCGCTTTTACGAACAGGAATTACAGCGTGTCGACAAAGACCTTGACGCCGCATGGGATATTGAGAAAGTGATCAGGAAAAAGAAAGAAAAGGGAAAAGTCTATTATTTGGTAAGGTGGTCAGGTTGGCCATCGAGTTTCGACTCGTGGGTAGATGAGAGCCAAGTGAAAGATAAATAAAACATCATGGATAAGTATATCGTGTTTAACAACCTAGACTCCAAGAAGGACTACTACACGAGTAACACGCCCTACCGTTTCCGCGTGAAACTATCACAACGTTTAATATTGGAAGGGTTGTGGATGGTGGCTCTCTCGGAATTGAAATTTGGAAAAGTAGACACGAAAGATTTGAATAGCACGACCGTGGATATATTATGTGACTTGTGTGATGGTTCTCACGCGGGACAGCAGTACCTTCCCTTACTGAGACGCGTCGATCTGAGAGACGGACCCAACTATGACTTTCAACAGCTGTGGTATATTCCCGTCGTGGTGAAAGATACATCAGACATTGAAATCTATATAAAGTGCGCGGAAGGTACCCCGCATTCATTTCTGAAAGAGACGGTGAACGTATCACTCGTGTTGAGACGCTATCCCTTTCTGAGTTAATCATTATACGACCATGGACAGGAAAGTTTACATTCCCGATACCAAGAAGTTTATAGATTTTTTCGAGCGTAGAAGTAAGGGAGACAAACTGATCAAGGGACGTCCCGCTTCGCGTATCATTGCCATTACATCCCAATCGAAAGGACAGCACCATAGTCGGGATTCGAAGCAGCCGAACATCACCATGACGTCTCCCAATCAAAACGTGGTCGAGAGAGCAGAGCTTGCCCAGAAACGCACCAAGGCTATAAAACGCAAAGCAGGGGACAAGATTGTCACTTCGAAGAAAGTACGTCGTGAAGGACAGAGCTCCTCCAAGCGAAGCTTTATCGAGTTTAAGAATACTCCCGCTATCGACCCGAGAGATATCTGGCAAAAGTAACCATGTCTGTACTGACAGAGAAAGAGTTTACGGAAGCCCTGCCTAACAGTTTAGATTTATTCGAGTTACCTCCCTATCAAACCAGCATCTTGCAGCATTACTACGAGAACGTGAGACCTCTGTCCGTTATCACCGACTCCAGTCCCGTCGAATTTCACGTCCCGAACGGTGGGAAGGATTACATCGACCTGAGTAAGACACGACTCCACGTCAAACTCAAAGTCACCCACGCGGATAAAACAGCTTTAGCGGATAAAGAGAAAGTGGGACCGGTCAACCTCACCTTGCAAAGCTTGTGGAGTCAGGTGAGCGTGTACCTGCAAGGACAACAGGTGAGCTCCAGCAATGCCGGGTACCCATACAAAGCGCTGATGGAAACCGAGTTGGATTACGGGACGGACGCCAAGTCCAGTCAACTGACGAGTCAGCTCTATTACAAAGATTCGGGCGACACCGTGGCTGAGTTTAACTCGGGCGATCCCTTGGGAGGTGGTAACGACGGACTCATCAACCGAGGAAGCTTTATCGCCCTCAGCAAATCCCTGACCATGTCCGGACCTCTCATGGAGGACGTATTCCGCTTCAATCGTCATTTGGTGAACGGCGTAGACATCGGAGTCAAATTATTCCGCTCCAACACAAACTTCGTGTTGATGTCGGACGAGACCGGCAAAGAGTACGCTATCGAACTGCAAGACGTCTATCTGAAATTATGTAAGCTGAAGATTAATGACTCGCTTATCATAGCTGCGAATAAAGAATTTGAACGTCGTAATGCTTTGTACCCGTACGAGAGATCCATCGTCAAGATGGCGTCGGTCTCCTCTTCCAGCCTGAGTTTCAACTGGGACGCCATGTTTCAAGACGAAGTTCCCAGTCGTCTCGTCATCGGCATGGTCAGATCAGACGGGGTGAACGGTTCGTACACGGTCAATCCCTTCTGTTTCCAAGGCGACGTGATCAAAAGCATGGGGTTATACCTGAACGGGACCACAGTACCGGGGAGACCGCTAGAGACGGACGACGTGGAGGCTTACAACAGTCTGTTCGAGTGGAATAATGAATGGGGTAAAGACAAGGGGCTGAACCTGGACCGCACCGACTTTAAGATTGGACACGCTCTGTACGTCTTTAACCTACAAGCCATCGGCGGAAACAACAGAGAAGACTACCTGAACCTGGTCAAGTCGGGAAACCTGCGTCTCGAAATTCAGTTCAGCAAGGCTCTTACCCACACCTTTAACGTGATCGCTCTAGCCAAGTTCCCGGCCCTCATCGAAATCGACCAAGCCCGTAACGTGTTTCTGAAGTGATAAGATAATGAATACACAACAGATAGAGTGTGCCATCCGTAGCGACGCGTGTCTCCATACACACATCCTAGGCGTGTATGCGAGAGATACGTTAACCCACATAGCTGCTGCTGCACCTCGCAGTAGTGGAAACTCGTGGGGGTGTATCGCTAACACGGACCTAGCGCGAGGCAAAGGTCAACATTGGGTAGCGTTCTACTTTGATGGGAGCGGGGATGGCGAGTTTTTCGACAGTTACGGACACCCACCCCGTTATTACTATCCAGAATTTGAACGTTTTTTAAAGAAACACTCGCGCAGTTATCGTTATAACCACACCAGCTTACAACAACCCCATTCCAGCGCTTGTGGATTTTACTGTTTGTATTACTTGTTAATGAAATGTAAAAACAAAGCTAGTTTACGAGACATTGTACAGTTGTTTGGACGTGACAAACGATGTAATGATGCCTATGTCACTCAGTTTATCTGTAACTATTTCAAATACTGTTTCACGTGTACAACCTAAATGATTGAAATGTGTAGTCGTTCGGTTATAGTTGTATTAATGATATAATCAAGAAATGCTATAACCCACTATTATACTCTCATTGTACTCCAGTGCACTACCAATCGCGTAGGACATGCTTTCTGTATATCACTAGTTGTAATAAAATTGAAGAAAATGACACTATTGTCTTTAGTGTTTTATATGAAACATATATCTATAAAGACCGAAAACTTTAAGTGTAGACATCAGTCTAGAGTGTACCACCGGTCGGGCAAGACATGGCGAGATACGTCCTGAGGCATTACGATTTTTTGATACACGTGTTGTATCAACACGACTATGAGGAAACGTTGAACGATGTACGGCATATGACGAGCGGTCAAGTCAAAGCAGTCGTGGCCGTTGTCACGAGATTACTGAACGGTCGTATACCCGTCACGCGAACGCAGGAACGCGTGTATCTACAACGCAATCCTAACAATAATTATTTTAGGATATTGCAGCGAATCGTTCAACCCAACACGAGCGAGGCCTCTATCAAACGGAGTCTCCTACGTCATACACAGTTGATTCCTTTCATTTTCAATGCAGAGCATTTGCGATACGTGAGAGATGAAGCGCGTCAGAATATACTTCGTCGGGCGAGACGACAAAGGCAGATAAACCAGGTCGCACGCGCGGCTTAATAATTACACCTCCTTATAGAAACGTGTTCATTCATAGTTCGATCGTCAACGAGTTAAGATGAGCGAGGCGTGTTTATTGAAATGGCAGACTCCCACGAACCTATGCGTGACAGCAGCGAGCGGTTCGGGTAAAACGTATTGGACGAAGCGTTTGTTGGAGAATGCTAGCGATGTTTTTGATAAAGCTCCCAATCTGATCGTGTATTGTTATGCAGTATGGCAGGATCTCTATACCGACATGCAACGTTCGATTGAGAACATTCAGTTTCACGAAGGGTTACCCACCGAGAACGATCTGCGTACGTGGTCGGAACAGACTAATAAAAATATGATTCTCGTGTTAGATGATCTCATGACTGAAGTGTGCAACAGTAAACTCATGTTAAACGTGTACACCACGTTATCTCATCACCTCGGAGTGACCGTTGTATTTCTGTCTCAAACATTATTCGGAAAACAGGCATGCTCGAGATCAATCAGTATCAATACACATATATTCGTATTGATGAGTAATCCGAGATCCGCTAACGAGTACAAGATTCTAGCCTCTCAGATCTTTCCCGGACAAAGCAAATACTTTTCTGAATCTTATAAGGACGCCGTCGAAGGCAGAAAGTATGGATATCTCATCGTGGATGTCTCTCCCTATAGCGATCCTGACTACGGTCGATTGAGAACGGGTATTTTTCCGAATGAATTGTGTACCCTGTACTTTCCGAAATAAAAGCGTTGGTCGCATCGAGCTCGCCTCATTTCGTGGACGGACGAGCTATGAGCAACAAGGTCTATCGGTGGAAGATCACGTGTACCTCGCCCGGTCATATCCTCTCGATAAGAACCGTAGAGCCACGCGAAGAAATCACATTGAAAAAGAGTATACATTGGTTTTCAACGAAAGAAGCTTGTAAAAAATCCCTACAACTCGCATGGAGCGCGGGTGTCGACTTGCCTAATCGTTACGGAGGACCGACTTGTTACGTTTACTCAAAGGTTCTCTTCACAGCATGAGTCGCGTCATTCGCGAGAATTTGGACATACTACACGTGTTGAAAAATTGTAAACCTTCCAAGCGAAAGGCTCTCCTGTCAGCCACGTCTCGTACTCAACGTATTGCCATCATTACGCTGTTCCATAACATTTTAATCGGGAACATCCCTTTAACCGGAGAAGAGGTAAGGAAGTTGCGTCGACACAGAAAGGCCATTCGTCTAATAACCAGCAAGCGAGGAGGATCTCTATCCGGTTTAAAAGAAGCAGGATTTAAACACAAGAATCTGCTCGACTTGTTGTTTTCCATACACTTTATTATACCTACGTGTGTAAAAGCCCTAGACCGCTACCTAAAACATGACGAAAGCCATGATCCTGTTGAGTCGCGAGACGTATCAGCGCCTACTCCAAGCGTCTCAGAAGATGGAAGGGAGGGGGGATGTTCACCAGTCTCCCCCGACTCACCCTCTACAGATAGCGACCGTGAAGACATGTGAAGAGGCACCTCCGGTGAAGCGGGACATGACGACTAACGCTAACACGCTAAACGATAAACAGCAGACGGGAAACGCAAGCAGTCTCGACCCGGCGGTAGCGCAACCGTCCAGTGTTTTACATCAACTTTTAGCAGGAGTTCAATCCGATAAGCAAAAGGGGAAATTAGTGTCGCTATGGCAATTTCTCGATCAACAGAACACTCTCGGTAACATAGTTTGGAATGAGAACTTTGAATTGTTGGACAAACAGGGACATAGCATCAAACAGTCAAATGTAATCGAGTTAATTCGTCAGTTTGTGTTACGAGATAGTAAGAAACCTATGGTTGGGTATAACACGTTTATTCGTGTAGTAAAAGGACTGCCACATTCACACCCCTTTTTCCCTCAAGTGGGTAAAGGTAAAAGAAAACCATCTCAGGCTATGTATGTACAGGGAAAAGCGAAAGACGGCGTCCCCGGTGTAAAGAAATTCAAAACCTTGGAATCTTTATAATACATGCTCTTATGGTGTTATAAAATGAATGTCATTGTAATACTAATTCACCAGACTAGATTGTTCTTAATTTCTGTCAATGTACTTTTTTCGTGTAATAAAATGTAATGGAATGAAATCTCTTCTCTCGTGTGTTGTTTATAGGAATGTATTTCTCACAACGCTTATGGATATTCCCGTCACATAGCCTTACTTTCCGAGATTCTGTCATAATATAACAATATTGCTTGTATCTGGATAATAACGACAAACTTAGAAACGATTGTTAAACTGAGTTTTCTCATCACACCTACACCTCATTTCGCCTATGGCAAACACATCAGGTCACCTGTTATGACTTTGAGTTGTATTTTAAAGCAGTTATGCCACGTTAGTGATTATTCTCGTTTTGCCTACGATAAAACGTTTATATCTGAAATCATTTCCTTTGTTGGTTAATGTTACTTGACGTGATGTGTTTCCATTTTTATATCAGATAAAGATAACACCAAAAACCTTTTAAGATAATAACAGGGTTTTATTCATACACAGTTTATAATTTAAGATGATATCACAGTTGATTTATACATATCACAATTTAATACTTAAACGAAATAAATGAATACTGGTTGTGGGAATCACAGAATACTTTATGAATAAATTAAACTATGCTATGTACACTACTAGGAGAGTTGAGGAAACACGCTGGGAGATTTTATTTATATTTTAATTTAATTTTCGGCAAGATCGTTTAACACTTCGATAAGAAAGGCGTCGTCGATGTCATCCGTTTTCGCGTCACGTGAGGGATAGGGACAAAGCTCTATATCGAGAGGAGCCGTGTGAATGCCATCGGCGAGCACTCTCCGCTTGCAGTAGAGATAGCTCAACCCGCGACGCGATTGCTTATAGGTACACATGGTGTTCCCCTTGAGTCGGAACCCTCGGTTCAGCCCCTCCCCAGGTACTCCCGTACGCAAGACATGTCTAAACGCCTTGAGGGGTGTTTTCAACGTGCGTTTAGTGATGCCTTTACAGGAAAATTTGACCTGGTGGTTAAAACGACCAACGATAGGAGGGGTTGAACGGCGACCACGTGCTTTGTTCACGGTCCTACATTTCTTTGGGTATCGAGCTCGTCGTAGTAGGCGTTGTGCCGTCCGTACGCTCGAGCTCGGGGCAGGCTTTGCAAGGCGTTGGAGACGAGACTGTGAGACCAGATAGGTTTTACTACACAGTCCAATCATCTCGTCTCCCTCGTACTCGAGTTTAAATAAACCCGGAGTACGTTTGTCGTAGCGGGCGTGCTCTGTACAACAAGTGCGTGGAAACCAACGCATCCCGTTGTCTTCGTGCTGCTCCTGGGCGTTTACGCAAAACCCTGTTAACTGGTTTTGATAAGCCTCCCTTTTAGATGGTTTGATAACATCTGAAAGACACCGACCGCTCAAAGCCATGTAGGCGCTATCCGTGTCCATCTCGATGTATTCGAAATCGCTACGGTCTACGTAGACGTCCATCATGTCAAAATAATAGCGGAGCATGTGCAGTTTCGCCATCTGGAGGATAAAATAGCCTAACTGCACGGGCGTATCGAGAGACAAGATCTTTTTAGCCTTCTCCACCTCGAAATAACCCTCGCCCAATTCCGTCATTTTTCGGAATTGAGGAAGATTGGCTTCCTCGCTGGCCTTCGTTGACCCGGAAACGTAGGACACAGTCTGGTGTTTCTCCTTGTTAATCAAGAGAGAGCCATACGCCGAGTTGCCCGTCAGTTTAGCCGTATCGCCACGAATGGCAGCTGCGGGGTTGCGGTCGGCTTTCCGTCGAGCCGAACACACATCTTCAACAAACGGGTGAAAACAAGCGTTCGGCATGTATTCGACGACTTGGTAGACTCGATCCACTACCATCCCGTGTTGTAAATACCACTCCAGTAGAGGGGTGGCGATCAACATCTTTCGCGCCCTGAGCCCACCAACCAGCATACGCCGCGGTTTCGTACTCAACTCGTTCTCCTTGATATAGTTCTGCATGTGTTCCCCGAGAGACTCGAAGGGAACCTCGGCGTTACAAAAGAGGGGTGTCATCTCTTCAAAGTACTCGTAAGGGGTAAGACGAGTGCCGTGAGGATTCTGTCCGGGGAGCCATTGCTCGGGAATGCGTATGTCTACTTCCACCATGCCGAACAGTTTCCCGTTTAATACGGCCGTTAAAATCTCCTCTTCCGAGACTTTCCATCTCTTTTCTCGACTAAAAGGTGGGTAACGAGAACGGATGAACGATTGGAGTTGAGCATTACGTTTACACTCGGCGCGGAATTCACATTCCCAGATTTCCACGAGCTCGTACTTTTGACCGGTGATGTATTCAGCACGCGCTTTAGTCTGTGTTAATTTATTCGCCAGTTTTTTGCGACTTTCCTCAGACTTTGAACGCGCATGCTTTGTGAGGTCGCAGTCGTGCCCGTGAAAATAACACCCGTTAAACTCGAAGACTTTGTTCGAGTTGGGAATGAATCCGTCTACCAAGTAGGACCCGATACGTTTCTCCCTCCCCCAATTTAACTTATGCCGAATGTCCACCCCTTCTTGTTCCCTCATCCAATCCATCCAATCGTACATGGACGTGTACTGGTCCCGACGTTCAGGCTTGAAACCCGTCTCGGCTTTCCTACGCACAAAAGGGCCGGAGGGCATAGGTTGATCTATCGCCCACAAGTATAACGCATTCGCGTCATACCCAACCACCCTTTTGCACATTTTATCAGGATTGCCTCTGATGAACGTTTCGTCGGCCTTGTGGTACCTCGTAAAGATAATAGAAGGACCGCCGACCACGTTTGCTTTCACCGTGTGATAGAGGTCCTCGTTGCGCTTATCGAACAGTGCAAAGGATACCCCTTTCTTCTCACTCTCCCGAAACAGTTTCTGTCTGGCCACACCGGGTACGGACATGGTGGTTTTAAAGAGGTCGATATCGTCCGCGAAATAAAACCGTTGCATGGCTTTCACGGCTTCCACAAAGGGACCCACGTCTAGATTGTTATACCACTCGAGGAAGTCACGAAACGTGGACATGTGTTCGCGTTTCCAGACCGCTTCGAGCTCGGCATAATTCTCTTCAATGGATTTTAAGCCGTCGTCTAAAACAGACTTCTGTTTGAGACTGGAATACCAAGCCTCGCCCAGAGGTGGAAGTTGAGTCTCGTTCAACTTTTCTGGAGTGTCGAGATACTCATAGGGGAAAAAGCCCTTACTTTCTTCTACCCCAAAGGCTTTTAGAAACTGAGCATAACTCGTGCCAGGAGAGAGATATTGCGTGACGTCAAGAAATTTTAATGTATCGTTACTCTGACACAAGTAAGCATTATTTTTCTTGACGGTGAAAGCTTTTGATTCAGTGTTACATAGAGAGAGATGTTTAGGAAGCTTTTCTTTGATGATATTCAGGTCGTAGCGAGCTGAATTAAATCCGAGGACGGGGACTTGAGAACAGTACCCCATAAGCTTTCCATAGAGCTTTTTCACACGTTCCTGCCATTTGTCTACGCCTGATGAACCCGTATCGATTGTGTCACCATCTAAATCGTCATACACATTATCATTATCATTAAACATATCAAAGTCATTGTCATCTGTATCCCCAACGTTAGCATTGTCATTGTTCTTATTCTCATCGAGTTTGTGGTCATAAACAGTTAACTTGTTACCGTCAGAAACGCTTTCCCGCCACCCGTTCAAATCTTCAAAAACCCCTTCATATCTTTCCTCACTAATTTTCTTAACTTTATCAGCAATGTGATACATGTATCCCAACATGTCGGACACCAGTGCATCGGGATCCGAATCCACGAAGCATTGGGGTGAAGTATAGCCCGGCACGTTAGAACACACGCTCACCGAGATGGGGTGGTGTTCTTGCATCCATCTCAGTTTCTGGGTGCCACAATCAATAGGTTTCAAATAACATTCAAAATCATAGACAATGAACCATGGGAAAAATCGATCTCTCATCGGGACGTACAAGTCGTTCTCTTCCATTTCGTCAAACACAGTTTTAGCCTTGTGGTGGAAACCACCTGGAAACTGCAACTTGGTTTGACCCGTACAATTCCGCTGGTGTCTGTTATGATTAGACTTGTTCTTGAAGAGACGCTCGCACGTGCAACACTGATAGCGTTGACAATACACGTTGATGTTGGTGATGAGGGACAAGTGCTTGTCAT
This sequence comes from Steromphala cineraria, assembly GCA_916613615.1. Classification (NCBI taxonomy): domain Eukaryota; kingdom Metazoa; phylum Mollusca; class Gastropoda; order Trochida; family Trochidae; genus Steromphala; species Steromphala cineraria. The sequence goes on along the minus strand of OU744731.1, from coordinate 55,582,506 downwards.
GTTGATTTAAAAAAATTGTTTCTTTAAAAACCCCTCTAGATTTATACACGGGATGAGCTACCTTACTCTTATCGAGATTGAATACGTTGACATTCACACGGAAACACGACTCAAAGTGCGGAAAATGAGTAGACGAGAGACCGGTGTACTGTTGGTGTTGAACCTTCTTTAAATCTATAATACTGTTGTCCCGACAGTACACCACCCACTCATAGTATAGATCTTTAGTAAACTTTTCTAAGCCACCACGTTGAGAAGGACCTCGAAACAAGGCTAGACACCGGAAAGCGCAGAGGTGGTCATTATATAAGCTTTTGGTATTCTTATTATAATCTAAAGAGATGATGGATTGATGATCCTTAATATATTCGGGAAGGGGACTAGGGGGGTGGCCTAAAAGGTAATTTGTTGTATCTGTATAAAACTGTACATTGGTAATCAAAACGGGTTTCCATTTGGTATCGGGGCGTTGTTGCATAAGAAATGAGTTGACATCTAAGCTTTCCAGTTCACGGCGCAATTGATCGAGATCCTTCGTGTTGGTAATACGGAGTGGTGATAGAAAGAGAGGATTGAGAGCGTTAGGACGAAAGTAGCGATAGTGTCCCGTCTCCACGTGACGCAGGATGACACCGAACGCAAGATTAAGTCTAAAGCTATGGTTTAAAGATTGATAGATATCCCTTGCGTGTTCCATCAACTCACCTATCGAAAAGTCTTGATTGAGGGGGAGGTTGAAGGTTGAATGGACCTCCCCGGGTTGGTCCTGAGCGAGGATGAACGGAGCGTCCAGGTTATAGGCCGTCTGAAGACCGGGCTCCGTCACCTCGCCAGTGGTCTCGTCTACCCATGGAGCGGGACCGTCTCCCCATGGACGCCTCTGAAGCTCTTCGGCATTATTCCCGCCGGACTGTAGGTTGCGATGTCCCCGTTCCGCTTGATGACGGTAGAGGGACACCCGATCCTCAAAATGTGTGTGGCAAGTCCGGCAGGTATAGCCATTCGCTCGGGTAGCGGTGGAAGGAGCTGTGAATAAATTACAGTTTAATGCATGTGATAAGCGTATAGACTCTCATCCTTTACTTTTAACACTGTACACACATAAACACATGAAACCAAGCTATTAGATATATATATATATATATATGTATATTTACCTTTAGGTAGACGAGAGTGGCTGGTATGCCCTGATGATGTTGAAGGTTGCGCTGACGATGTCGAGGGTTGTGGCGTGCTTGTTGCTATAATATTAAGATAGACAAGTTTCATATGAAAATCTAACCATATGGAGAAAACAAAACACAAGGCTAAGCTTCAGGAAACGAGCGTAGAACGAAAGTTAAGTACATTTAACTGAAGCGTATTCATGACATGTGACCTTTCAAATGAAACCCTTAATGCAACCACCATTCCCTGATAATCACGATGTATTGAAACAAAGACATGTTTAAGACTGTATACTTACGAGGTTTATGACAGCGCCTCATATGCAACCCTAGCTCTGGAGGGGAAGGGAATACCTCGGGGCATTTCTGTGTATAGAAAAACCGCAATGGGTTTGAAAACACATAGCCGCGTCCTTAAAGGGACTGAACGAGCATAGTAACGATTTACTTTTAATATTACAAACTGTTTTACTCAAGTTTGTTGCATGCTGATAATGTTAGCGTTCAGATAGGTTTCATAAAATGAACTTTATTTCAAGAGCTTTTGAATTATCATATATATAAAATGTCTATAAGGTACTTACACTACATTGATATTCCGACAGAACTTGCTGCTGTGAGAAGGCACAATGGTGTTTCTTTAAATCTTCTTTTCTTTTATAAGATCTCATACACTTCTCACAGCTAAACCGTTTCCCCTCGTGTGCCGAACGAGTGTGTTGGAGAAGGTTGTCTTTTCGAGTGTAGACCTTTCCACACTCGTCACACTTGAATGTTCTAAAAATGAAATAATAAAACACTCATATTACACTGATTATCTAAATCATTACAAAGACTTATAAGGTAAGACGTAAAATGTGAAACGGGAGCAAATTACTTACGGTTTTGGTGAGTCCATGATGAGAAAGATATGTTCGATGTTAACAGCTTGAGGTTCTAGACTTGAATGCTCTAAAATTATCGCGCGGGTTTATATAGCCAACACCATTCTAACCTTTTCTAGAAGTACGTGTGAAAATAAGACCCAATGGTAGCGTCCTGGGAAGCAGAATGAATAGCATTAGTATAATCCCTTTGATGTTATAATCTGTGATTTCAAAGGATTAAAACACTGGGTAATGTGAAAAACTGAACTGCAAAATGAATTAAGGATTTTTTATAAACTAATATTGTGACTTGCGACTTGAACGGCAAAATGCATTAAGGGTATGAAATAAACTATTTTTGTGACATTTGGCTTGAAAATTGCAGAATCAACCCTTACTTTCGCTAAATAACATACATGAAACATACATACGTATGTAACTACCGTTATGAGGATGTTAGGCACTATCTTTTCGTTTGCCAATACTATTCAGATATTAGATCAAACAGCTATTATTATGTTCATGGATTTAATTTGAAAACCGTTCTATATGGTAATGATGACTTATCTGATGAGATTAATTTAAAAATTGTGGATTCTGTTTGCACATTTATTGACTTAAGTAAACGTTTCCAAATTTAGAAAGCACGTAAAGTTTAAACTAAATGTCATATTTGTTAGCATGCAATAGCATACATTTCTTATTTTAAAATTGTTGAATGTCCATGTATATAGGTTGTGGTAATTGTTGAATGTACATATTCAGTTCTTGGTGTAAGAAATTATTTATTGTTGTAATGTACGTTTCATGTTATAATGTATAAATCCTGTCAACGTCACGGGGAGAGATATTAATATAGCGGTAACCCTGTTTATCAATCCCCCTTTCCATGTACCATCTGGAAATAAATACCGTTTAAATCGTATCTAGTCTGTATTATTTAATTTGTTAAGTGCTATGTCAAATGTCCATGTGTAACTAGTCTGTTTTATTAAATTTACTTATATTAAGTGCTATGTCAGATGCCAATGTGTATCTAGTCTGTATTATTTAATTTGTTTATCATAAGTGCTATGTCAAATGTCCATGTCTAACTAGTATCAATGCAATGTATTTCTTCATCAATAAATTGTCTCTGTCGAATACATGTTCGTCTTTTTACCACTTCACATTTTCATATCACCCATGTGCCTGTAATCACATAGACCGCCTATTGTTAGCGACCACTAATCCTTACAGTTAATCCCCCTAAGGCAGACTCTGTGTTTGTACTGTTCTGCTTCCCAGGACCTAACCGACCCAATAAACCACGTATAGAAAGGAGATACATAGCTCTAAAAACACGTACCTTGAAGCATCGCTACCCTATTGAAGGGCTATACAAAGGATTCATGCTTCAATGAAGTTGATGTGTGCTAAGAAGTATAATGTAATATATTTTTAGTTGGGACTCTTTAAGATGTGTTTTTAAACATGATGAAAGTCCGAGTTCTTTACACTACAGACGAAAGTTTTATGAAGAGTAAACTAAGATTTCTCTAGTAAACATCAAGCTGTTCCCATAGTTTCTTTACTAGATCATTCACGGATGAAGTTGTACAGTACACGATTTATTTTCTTTAAGATATCCACTTCTTTCCAAGTTTGCTTTTATATGATTTAGCGATTCTGTTCATTTCACATATCTATACTTTAAATGTATAAGTTTTGTTTTAAAGTCGCGCTCAAACAGGGTGGGTACATTACCTACTCTCCCTCAAATATATTTTACGTGCTATGTAATTTCCAAATTAGCATTTTAATGAAGATTCTCAAACCTGAAACCTCGATAAAGAGTATTAAGTATTCATTCCCTATTCCAACTATAGACATCACCATGACATGTTCGATTATATCCGCTTAAAGTGAAGCATAGTTCATATTTAGAGGTTTTGTAAAGTATGTAAAGTAATGTAAAGATTATTATTATTCTTATTCTTATACTGACAGTTAAGCATAATATGACAGTGTCTCTTAATGTCTATGTTTCAAATATACTTTTGCTGTTTACATGTTTACTGTTTATGAAATTAACACAAATGAAACTTTAGTATTAACCTTGATAACATTATTTATAAAGATATTTCAATTATAAATCTGTTTTTCGGACGAACATTTATTAAACTGAAGTTTATTAATCAAATCATATAGCAACTGAAATATAGCGACATAAGTCAAATAATCAAATGAAATTGTTTTATGTTTCTTAGATATTAAATTCATTGAACGAGAATATCACATATTTTAGAAGAAATAACCTATATTTTATCGCCATGTTAAAAGTGGTAACAATGGTCAAAACCATAATTACAGAGTAGCACTTTATTGTTATAGAGTAGGTCAGGACATCGCTGGCTTTGTATATGAGCAAACATTCAACGAATAGAGACTCCAAAAATCTTTTCACCCGTGACGCCATACGTGTCAGAACATGATTTCAAGCAAAGCGGTATCATTAGGGCGAAATGGAAGTGTCTAGACTTGCTCATGAATGCTTTACACATAATTCATAGCATTTATGTTTATATTTAGGGATTACTGATCCCAGTCAAGTCTAGATTATTTAGGGATGGAGTATACGACTTATTTTCTTTAAGATATACACTTCTTTCCAAGTTCTTGTTACAAAATAAGCAATACGATTCTGAACACGTTTCAACGAAGCTATATAGCTATGATAAAACGTCTTTAAACGTATACTATCATTCTAAAAAACCAGCTGTAAGATTTGTCTAAATGAAATCACTGTATGAAACTTAGTATCAAGAATATTTTATGTGTCAACAATTTATAGAGATATGACTCGGGATAAAACTTAGAAATAAACCTCCTTTATAGGGGATAGGATGTACCGATATGAATAAAGGTCCTTTGTCCTTCAGTAGGTCAAAACCTTTCCTGAAGCTAAACAGCGCTGTGTCCACATCTCGGCTCTGAGTCATGACACGTGTCGCTAAAGATAGTTCTGGCGCGCTCATTCAAAACCGGTTTCTGATTGGACTGACACCAATGTGTGGTCTAGGGTTGGCTTAAAGAAAGCTTTGTTTTGCAGTAATGATAATGAATCGCTTCATGAGCATCCTTGCATTTCACTGTCCACTGATTGGTCGACCTTTCTGACCTGTGACGTCATGCATCTATTAGCTTGTTAATGAGCTACGCTGCATAAATTACTGTCCCTTCGGTTCCCTGCGGTTAGCAAACCGTCATTCTAGTCGTATAATACTACTGTAAGATACACCTCTTGTTGAACATTGAAATTGCCTACTGCATTATTCCATTGTATTGAATTTTTGTAATTTTTTGCTCTAGTTCTTAGTTTAACGATGTCAATTTATTGAATGAATAAGAAGCACAAAGCTTCATGAAATTGATCTCCCGGTAATCATATATATTGATTGGAATACGATACTCACACTTTCACCATAATTTAGTTTTTCTGTTTCAATTTCAAATTACCTGTTTCCGAAATCAATAAAACTATTTTCTGTCAGATCAAATGGCCAGAGGTGGGCAGGTCCAATTATTCAATTACTGGAATTCTGCATACAAAAAGGAAAAAAATTGCCCAATGCAATATTTTTCTATTGAAGTGATCGATAAAGTTAACAGCAAAATAAACAGAGTTACCTGTGCTTTATATATTTTCTTGATTGAAAGATTGAAATTTAATTTTAAAACACAACATCAATTTGATTTAGAATATTTTCAAAATCAAATCAATAAACATGAATGACAGTCAGTATTTTTATGGAAAGACAACTTCTTCTTTCTGTGTAGACAACGTTACGGAATAAATACTTATCACTGCTTGACAACGACATAAGTATCTGTGTCGAAAAGTCACCTTCACAAAATTAAGAAGTTGTCTATCCATAGAAATACTTCATTATGTCAAATACGTCAAATACGTCAAATACGTCAAATACGTCAAATACGTCAAATACGTCAAATACGTCAAATACGTCAAATACGTCAATTACGTCAAATACGTCAATTACGTCAAATACGTCATTCTCAACTGATACTTGATGTACCTAACAAGTATTTCAAGACAAATAACGTTGCTTCACTGGATGATTAACATGAAAGTTGTTTTCATTTCTTTAAGTTTTTAACGGTTTGCAATTTTTCATATGCCTGTAAATAAATCAGGGTATGTGTTGCTAACAAAAAAATGTTATCTTTATCAAAAATATGAATATATATAATTCAGAGATATCTAGTTTAATATTCCTAATTTCGATATGTCATTTTTTGCCACAAGTCACTAATGCACAATGCCAACGGTAAAGTAAAGAGACTTCCTATTCTACAATATTTAATTTTTTCTCATCATTAATTAATTTTTCATGAACATGGGTTTCTTGATGACAATGGTGCTGAAAAATCAAGCAATAATTGAAGCAAATGATACATTAATTTTTTTTGCAAACGCGGAACCTTATTTTTATAAAAAGGAGTTTACAGAAATCTTTATAAAAATCTCAGTTCAACATTTGATGCCAGGTGAGAAAGATACATGCCCCAGTAGTGACAAGAGACAGTAGTGACAAGTGACAGTAGTGACAAGCGACAAGAGACAGTAGTGACAAGAGACAGTAGTGACAAGTGACAGTAGTGACAAGCGACAAGAGACAGTAGTGACAAGAGACAGTAGTGACAAGAGACAGTAGTGACAAGCGACAAGAGACAGTAGTGACAAGTGACAGTAGTGACAAGCGACAAGAGACAGTAGTGACAAGAGACAGTAGTGACAAGTGACAGTAGTGACAAGCGACAAGAGACAGTAGTGACAAGAGACAGTAGTGACAAGAGACAGTAGTGACAAGATACAGTAGTGACAAGAGACAGTAGTGACAAGAGACAGTAGTGACAAGTGACAGTAGTGACAAGCGACAAGAGACAGTAGTGACAAGAGACAGTAGTGACAAGAGACAGTAGTGACAAGAGACAGTAGTGACAAGAGACAGTAGTGACAAGAGACAGTAGTGACAAGCGACAAGAGACAGTAGTGACAAGAGACAGTATAATCAACGAACTCTGCCCCATGCCCCAGTAGTGACAAGAGACAGTATAATCAACGAACTCTGCCCCATGCCCCAGTAGTGACAAGAGACAGTATAATCAACGAACTCTGCCCCATGCCCCAGTAGTGACAAGAGACAGTATAATCAACGAACTCTGCCCCATGCCCCAGTAGTGACAAGAGACAGTATAATCAACGAACTCGGCTTACTCAGTTTGTTCGAGTTTGTAACATTCAGGGCAAAATTAATCAAATTATATAAATCACATTTCTTGATTTTTAAAATCAATTGCCATATAAAACACTTCCGGTTAGGGTTGTGGAAGAAGTCAATTTGTCAACAATTTGTGATTGTTTGTAGAGGTAGAGAAGCTACTGGAAAATTAAGTTTGTGAGATTTCTTGAATTTTTAAATGCAATTGTGAGGTCAAAAACAATGTATTTCGCAATTGTGGAAAGTGTCAATTTTTAACAATTTGTTTCACCTCCGGGGTCCAATGCCCAGAAGAGTTGTATAAAATTGTTCAGTATTAACTTTAGTTATCTTACAAATACACTCATGGCAAAAATGGTTGTCACCCCCAGACTGAGAACGCTACGTCAAGTTTAACTGAGTGTTGACAAATAATCAAACATGCAATAACTGTCAGAATGATTTGTGTGATTGGGAAAAACATTCGTAAAACATACCAGCTTGTATTTTGGTCTTGTGCTGGCAAATTTAAGAAATTCTACTAGGATATGTATGGTCCCTGTGAAAAAGGGCAATTTTTTACAGTATCCATATAGTATCAATTGGATGGGTATCAATAAAACAAATTACATTTTCAAGTTCAATTGTCGGTTTTATTTCATTCTGCAGTCATGTAAGAGTATATTTACAAGCCTAATATCGGGTAGCACCGCCTCTGGAATTTTCAAGGGCGATAATTCGGGCAGGCATACTGTCTATCAGTGTGTTGATGTTTGCAACAGCCAAATTGTTCCATTCATTCACAAGAGCAGCCCGCAATTGCTGTAAATTTGCAGGAGCAGGGTCCAGTCTTCTAAGTGCACGGTCAAGCTGATCCCAAGCATGTTCTATCGGATTCATATCCGGACTTTTTGAAGGCCAGGGCAATCTTGTTACTCCTTGTGCCTGAATGAAAGCGTTCACTGTACGTGCACGATGGGCTGGTGCATTATCGTCCTGCAACAGGAAGTTGTTGCCATACACTCTTCTTGCATGTGGGAGGCAAACGGTTTCAAGAAGACGTCTGTACGACCTCTGGTTGACGTTTCCTTGAAGGACGACAAGATCCGTTTTACCGTTATGGTGTATTCCTGCCCATACGTGTACAGAACCGCCACCGTGGGCAACCTGATGCTGCAGACAGTCGTCATTGAGCCTTTTCCCACGTAAACGTCGCACTCTCATTCTCCTGTCCACCTTATGCAGTAGGAAACGAGACTCGTCAGTAAATATGACGTGACGCCAATGTCCAAGTTGGATTCTGCGGTGCTGCTGCGCCCAAGCAAGCCGTGCCCTGCGGTTGGCCAGTGTCCAGAATGGTTTGATGGCAGGTCTTCTTGCCTTATATCCATGCTGGAGCAACCTGTTCACTACAGTTCTCCGGCAAATGGGCGTATTAATATGAGCCCCCCATCTCTGTGCAAGAGTCAAATACGAAAGACGTCTATGACGTCGGGTCAAACGAAGAAGAATTCTATCCTGACGAACCGTAGTTTTCTTGGGACGGCCTGAAGACTTATTCGGAACAACATTTCCCTGTATGGCGTGCAGTCTTTTAATCCTTTGAACAGTTCTAACACTGACGTTACATGCTGCAGCAATGACACGATTCGAAGCGCCACCACGACTCATGCCAATGATTTCATGTCTGATTCCTGGTGGAGTGGGACCAGGCATGGTCTATGCTTTTCAGAAACTATAGTCGTGAAGCTGTATCTTATGAAAGAGGTCTATAGTAATCGATGGAAATGACAAACCTAAGGAGACAAATTTCCATCATTTCAATGAAATGCACGTGGTCTACATGAAACCGCTGACACTGTTCATTGTAAAGTGTGAGTTAATGTAACTTCATGCCTGTAATGACATTTCCATGGAAAACCAACATTGCCATGCATACAATGTGATATAAACTCCAATTTAATTAAATATTAGGGGGTGACAACAATTTTTGCCATGAGTGTATACGGAAGCGTATTAGTGTCACAGCGAGGAAAAAACATCTGTAGAACTATCGCTTAAATAACGCTTCCGTACAAATAGAATCATGTTTTAACTTTAAAATAGATGTTTCGGAAGGAAATGATAACCCGACAGCTATGTGTTGATAATTGATGTCATCATATTTATTCTAAAATAACAATAATTGCATATTACCCGGGGAGGTGAAAAATTCTTCTTTATTAAATGCAATTAACATGAACAGGAAAAGGGTTTAGCCTATAACTCCACAGATCTGATACGGCTTATTTTGGAGCCTGTGCAACTCTCTTTCACATATTCCTTCCCTCTTAAAGGGGCAGTAGCACGTTTTTGATAATGTTATATTTTAAAATTTTCACTAATAATTGTACGTTCATGATTAATGTTTTATTTCGACAGTGTCAAAAATCTTATTACACAAGCCAATCATCCATAGTCAAAGGACAAAGTATGAAGATTCACATTAAATCCAATTGGGGGCCATTTTGTGTGAACTGTACTTTATATATTTGAATTAGTACTGCTCCAATTAGTTTAAATACATTGTCTTTCAATTGGAACCATTTTTTTCATTTCCCAGACATCACCTTATATTCCCCCTAAAACGTGCTACTGCCCCTTTAACAACGACATTTGCATAAAAATGTTTAAATGATGGTTATGCAGAACAATGAGTTTCTATATAAAAAAACACCAAATCAATGATAAATCTTGTTTTGCCCTTTCTAGCTAAACAAGAGCAAGTACAGTTTACAGTTTAATCTGTTGCAATCTTTCATGTTCATTTTGAAAGGTTCACGTACAAATCAAATGTAAAATATATGTTATTTTATTTGATAGTGGCAGATTTACAATCATGTAAAATTTGAAACTTAGTAACGATGCTCACTTAAGTAATTTGAACGCTGACGTCAAAGAAAATGATGTAGACTTTAAAGATCCTGATATGTGATGTAGTACTGCTTGGAATACTTACAGCACAAATCATGATAAATTATTCTTTTGAATATAAAATGAACATATTTTCTACATAGTTATCGTGACAAATATATCAAAGTCTTTGGTGTCTTTGAAAAACATCTTTCGTTGTTATTCTATTCTGCAATGAACCCATTTTCAATATTTTACTTCGGCCTTGAATCTTTAGATTTTCAAAAAGATAAAATAGTTCTTTACAACATTTATTAAACTTGTTATGTAAATGCAAAAAACAACAACATTAATTATCAACAAAAACATTATTTGGTTATTTTTTCATTCTGATATTTCAAGTGATAGCAAGACAATATTCCCATCTTACATGAAATAATGTTTATCAATTTCTTCTGGAAATATGAACCTTGAGGTAAATTTTCACAAATTGACATTTTCCTGAATTTGATATGAAAAGTGTTATTTCAACGAAATTTCTTTCAATATTCAAGAATCGTTCAAAACTGACTTTTCTGACCGTTTTCCAGCAGCATAAATACCATTACTTCTTGTCTTCTTGAATGACATTCTCGACAATCTTATCAGGAAGTTTTAAATGGTGGAATTTCTTTCAATAACGAAATGTTCTTTATCTGACTGGATCAATTGCAGTTTCAATGACAAATTTCCAAAATTCATCAAATTATTGTCTGTTAATTCAGACGAATGTACATTGATTTTAACTTACTGGAAATCTGAAAACGGTTTGAAATATGTTATAATCTTTCTGATGAATGGTTTCATAAGATTAAAACCCAAGTGGTTGGGAGGTCCTGTGTTTTATGAGATATTCCCTCGATAAAAACTTAAAAGTAATATTTCATTCAATTGATGATTTTAATATTTTAGGTAGAGATAGATTCAAGGAAATAATCCCCTTACTTTTTCTGTCAAAATTTACTAAAACAGCTTTCTTGCATAAGATAAAATTTATGGACCGAAAGTGGTTGAATAAAACTTTTTACCAAAATGAATATTTGAGAAAAAATTCCCTTGACAATATTTACCTTACCAATTGACCATCATTTATATTACATAAAATTCAAATTCCCTATTTTCAAAATCAAAATTTGTTAAAATGCATAATACATCCTTATTTTTTATACTTTTTTATAGAATAGAGCAAAATATACATTTTTCATAATCTATTTTGACTTTCAATCTAAAGCACTTAAATCACCACAAGTTACGTTGTAAACATGACTCTAGTTCAGTGAAGATGACTAGAAACATCGATCAGGGGGGACCAGGATGATAATCATCGAGTCTCATCTGACTTGACCACTTGAAGTTAAATACAGACCGATTAACCGTCTTGATTGACCACCGCTCAGAGTGATTGATTTACTAACCTTGCCTAGTGAAATGCTGCCCTTAATCTTGTTCAGTCAAAATTAAAGATTAACGCCTTTGATCAGTTAGATTGAATTAGATTACCATCCTACTGATTGAAAAATCTGTGCCTTGTTGTATCATCACTTGAGTTGGACAGAGAAGATAGTCAATGGATGGCCACTGACATTGATATCATAAATGAAAGATGAGTTGGACGGAGATGATGGTCAACATATGGCCTGTGACATTGATATCATAAACGAAACATTGTTTTCCTCTTCACATATGTTCAAGTTCTCTGCTCTATATATATGAATAAAGTACATAGCCACTTGACATAGCAATCTCTCAAACCCTAATGACAATTGATGTCAGCTAACATGAAGCCAAAACATTTATCTTGCTTAATATCAGTGACAGCAAACGTTGTAATGTAAACGGATTTAAGTTTTATGGACGAATAAAGGTCTCAGATGTTTTATGTTTTTGAGTCATACAATACATAAATTTAAATATCCTTGAAAATCCAAAGCGAGCAAAAGAAATAACTTTTATTCAGATATTTCATATATGGTTAACATTCGGAAAAAATATATCAGTTTTATCATTGCAAACAAGAAGAGAGGACATCAAAGATATTAGTTTCATATATAGCATAACAATTTATGGTCACATGCATATAAAAGTCTTGAATTACAGAGGAGTAATTGAATTCCAATATGATTTCGAAATAGGTGCCCGACCTCTTTTAGTAAGATATCAGCTTACATTTCTACAAGACTCTGACATCTTTAAACGAGCTCTGTCCCAAACCACCCACGCCATGATCAGGTAAGTTAGAGTTTGAACACAATGCTGTACATGAACGTGTAATGAAGAGAGAGCGTGGGTAAAGTGTAGCTTGTATGTTTTGATGTTTTCAATAAAGAAAGAGATACAAAACAAGTTATCCAACTACTCTAACGTTCCGAGATGAAAAGAATTTTGTTCTCGCATTCCCCTTAGATGTAGTAGTTGACCAGGTTAAATTTGTGTATTGTAGTTTGATCAGGGTGTTTAGGGAAAATCAATGTAGTTTAAAAGATCATTCTCTCAACATGAACTACGTACTGCTATTGTCATGACAATATAGCTCTAAAATTAAGTAATCAAATGTTTCATTCATGGAAAAGGCGGTATTTCACAGCAAAGTTGGTCTGTCTGTGTAGGCATGGACAAGGCGGTATTTCACAGCAAAGTTGGTCTGTCTGTGTAGGCATGGACAAGGCGGTATTTCACAGCAAAGTTGGTCTGTCTGTGTAGGCATGGACAAGGCGGTATTTCACAGCAAAGTTGGTCTGTCTGTGTAGGCATGGGCAAGGCGGTATTTCACAGCAAAGTTGGTCTGTCTGTGTAGGCATGGACAAGGCGGTATTTCACAGCAAAGTTGGTCTGTCTGTGTAGGCATGGACAAGGCGGTATTTCACAGCAAAGTTGGTCTGTCTGTGTAGGCATGGGCAAGGCGGTATTTCACAGCAGATAGGTCTCTGATATTGCAAGAAGAGAAACATTCATTTTGAAAGCTCTATTACTTTATTAATAACTTTAATATCAACCATTATCTGTAAAACATATGTCAAAATGTACTTGCCAACACTGCCACCAATCAGTTATCGTTTGTCTGTGTTTTAAATGTTTTCAACGTATTCATTATTTACATCTTTAGGTTTTTTTAATTGATTATTGATTACCAAGCAATTCATTATTAGAATAAAAAAATGCTTGTCAATCTTTATCCGTAAACGGATTTACATCTAACCTCGATTCAAGTCGAAGTATTATTATCTTATCTTACAGTAAAATATTTGTTTTTGATTGGCTGATCATCAAATCGGTTTATCTTAATTACCCCGAGTTTCACCTCTCACGGTGTACAAATTTCATGTACCCCGCTGCCATAGTAACGGATCCTTTCCGAGAAGAGGTGTCGCATAACTTTAAGATGACGTTACCAAATAACGCACGCAATGTGCAGAGTTTACATAAGTTCGATCAGCTGTTTTCTTGATTATTGATTATGAATTTGTTTTCTCATCATTCTATATTTTATTTCGAAACAAATTCCGTATTTCATTACTTGTACATGCTTTAGAATTAAGAGCAAAAAGTGTTAAAGCATGTTTATGCGAGTAGTTTTACGTAACACGATTCATAACATTTCAGTCGGGTTGGCTGACGTCATTCTGTTTTCACTAAGGGTCAAGGCCGTTCATACGGTGATGGCTTATCCATTAACGGCAGTCAAACTAAAATTGATGTATGTTTTTCAGACATGACGTTAAGATAAATACGTTGTATGCTTCGCCCTCGGATAATCGGTCTGAAGTGATGATGCGGCTCAGGCAACATTTCTACAAATATGGTACATCAGACCATATGACCCTCGTGATAAGCATACAACTTATATATTATTCAAGCTTTACCATACCTACCAAAGAAAACTGCACAACGCAGAAAGAAAAGGTAAGCTTGAAATACCAACAGATTTCAATACAGCCGACACAGAAAGAGAAAAATCGGCAGCAAGACACGTTATACCATCCCCAGCCAATGATAGCGAATCACTACAAGAATGATCAACAGATAGTGAAAATGTAAAATGGAAGAACACATTGTTTATTACATTGAGCTGAGCAGTTGTTTTATACCAGGACATTTTCAAAATATAAACTACATCAGTTAAAAGTCAAATTTGTAATAATTGTGTAAAAGATCTGACACAATGTACTTGTCCAACATGGTTGACTTACGGTGTTCATCATCGAGTCTTATCCGAACTGACAAGCTGTCATAAGATTAACATGCAAGAAATGTCATTGCCTACAGTATTTGCTTATTCTGAAATACCTTTGTATATGTCACCCTTAAACGTTTTTAGGGGGAATATAAGGTGATGTCAGAAAAATGATAATCGATGGTTCCATTTGCAAGACAATGCATTTAAACTAAATGGAGCAGTAATTATTCAGATATATAAGTTTAGCCATGCGATTCCTTTTTCTTACACAAAATGAATTAAAGGTGTTCAAAAAAATGGCCGCCAATGGATTTTATATGAATCTTCATACTTTATCCTCTGATTATGACTGATTGGCTTGTGCAATGAGATTTTTGACACTGTCAAAATAATACATTTAGCATTAACGTACAAGTATCGGTGAAAATTGTAAAATATAAAATTATAAAAAAACGTGCTACTGCCGCTTTAAAGCGTTTTGTCAAATCTAAAGCTTTTTTATTTTGAAGAACGCAACAATCTGTTCTAAAATGCTGTTGTATATATTCATTATATCATGGAAATGCTTAAAATCCATACGAGATAGGGTAGGTACTAAGGATTACGTCCAGTATATAATTGTATCTGTTTAAAGAAGAAATAACTTCAGCAGTCTTTTAAACATATCCTTTCATAGTTAATAGAAGCACGCAGATGATTATGGTAACCAGTTAAATTCATTGTAATTTCAAATTTCGATCTCAGGTTATACATGGGATTACAGTATACATAGATTGGGACCCGTGTAAACATAGCCTGTCTGACTCCAGCCTAGTGATGTTGACCAGAGACATCGATCAGGGGGACCAGGATGGTCATCATCGAATCTTATCTGACTTGACCAGCTGAAGATAACTATAGACTGACCTCGTCTTGATTAAACACTGCTCAGTGTGATGGATTTGCTCCTCTTGGTTCTTGCTTAGTCAACAGTTTTTCAAAAAAACATCTTATTGTTACGGATTTTATTTAACTTAATGCGTTTTAGTAGCAAGAAAATGGATTCAACATAGCCTGTCTGACTCTAGCCTAGTGAAGTTGACCAGAGACATCGATCAGGGGGACCAGGGTGGTCATCATCGAATCTTATCTGACTTGACCAGCTGAAGGTAACAGTCTGACCTCGTCTTGATTAAACACTTCTCAGAGTGATAGATTTACCAGGCTGACCTAGGCAAAAGTGGCTCCCTGCTCTATGTCAAAAGACTTGGGTATGTCGTCTGTTGTTTTTCATAATCTTATATAATACATAAAAAAAACACCATTAGTTAATTGTGTTTGCTAAATGAGTAACCAATTTTTTTTTTAAAGCAACACTTATGTATATTTTTGAATTGGACATGGATATTATTAACTTAAACTATGCATAAAGTCCTTGATATTCATTGATAAACAAATTTGTATTTGCTTTACAAACCTTCTTCAACGTTGACAGCGCCTTTTAACTAAGATGAACTTTAGTTCATTTAACACATCAATAAGAAACTCACTCTAAACGTGGTCATTCGTTAAAAGCAATGAATACTTATTTTTAGCCTTTATCATTTTCATAATCAAATTCTCACGGCCTTGCATTCTATCTCCATAACGTGTTAATATTGTCCAAATGAAACCATATATCATGAATTAAACAAAGTCTTTATTATAGCTATAAAGTATCCCCATGATATCAAACCAGATATTTTTCTTTAAAACATAAGCGTAAATATATTTGAATCCTTAAAGTGACACAGAGTATCTTTCTTAAAATTGTATTTGGATTTGATAAGCTACAAAATATCTAATATGCTGATTGAAGTTCATATCTCATCACTGGACTTGCAAATATATCCATTTATGCATAATATCTCTAAAATGCTTCATTTTATGGAAAAATCAAGAAAACATCTAAAATACGTTTAATATTTGAAATTATGCATCCAATTAATCTACCTATTAGTTACAATACATAATAAACACTATCAAATCGAATATATCTTCCTGTCAGCTTATGACATGGCCACATTGTCCGGTTTTCGATCAAAATCCTGACATTGAATGGCCGTATTTTCGCTCTAATGTACTGATTGACCTTTAACTTGTTTTTAGTCAGTAACAGTTAGTGGTACCCGATGTTATAACATCGATTTCAAAATTTGACATATGTGATCCTATCAACATACTCAGTGTCTCTTTAATCTCACTGGTTTTCACTTTAGGCTGTACTATTGCCCAAACTGCACTAGACATAAACTCATTCCTTTACTAAGTTTGCTTTAGAACCATCACCAGTTTGTGTACAATGTTTAACTAGGCTGTGTGTCCATATAATCCAAGTCATCATGAATTGTCTCCTGAGGATTGTTTTGTTGACTCGATTACCAAACCAAATTCTTGTTTTTGAGCAGTCTAAGTAAACCCAGCCTCAATATTATCCGTTTCACTCCTATACTGAGTCTAGAAAGGCCTTGTCTTGTCTTTCAATCAAAATTGAAAGTGGTCGCAATAAAATATACACCGAAACGGTTGTAAACACAGCATGCCTTGGAGTGAAGTTGACCAAACAGCATTTTGACTATGATGAACTTTAGTTTCTCTTAGACATCGATAAGAAAATCATGCTTAATGTGGTCATGCGTTAAGGGAAAAAAAACCTTATGTTTAAACTTTATCTTTTTCATAATCAAATTCTGATTTCATGATTTCACGACGTCATAACATTTTCCAAATGAAATCATATTATTATGAACTAAACAACATCTCTATTTCAGGTATAAAGGTATTTAACTCCCTATGATATATTAAAAGATATTACTCTGAAGTTAAGGTAAAAACTGATGCCTTATCTCACTGGTTTGTTCACTTTACTTTGGACTGAAATATTGCCCAAACAGTTACTGACTCATTCAGGTTTATTACAGCCGACAGTGTGTGTACAATGTTCAGCTAGACTCTGTCCACAGGTCCATATAATCGAAGACATCCTGAATTGCATCCCGATTGTTTTGTTGACTCAATTACCGGACCAATTTCTTGTTTGGAGCTCAACTGTACCTTAAGGGAACTAATCTACCTCGCAGACAGCACTACGCTGTATGAATACTGGACACAGGATAAGGATTTACCAATACAGCAAGTACTGATATTTACTTATGTCTATTCACTTGCTAAGCCTTGATAACACAAACTCACCACACAAGTTTAGAAACAAAAAACGAAAGGTTATTCTTGGCGAAAAAGAAGCCCTTAATTCATTTATCATAGTTTTTCTCAAGACGACTTTGTTGACTCAATTACTAGACGAAATCCTTCTTTGTAAAAGAAGAGCCTCAACAGGGCCTTGAAACACTATTGGTTTCTGTGTTAGCCTTAGACATGTTCAGTAATTGTGTCCGGACTCTCGTTGTCCAGTATTAAATCTGTAGCCTAATACTTTATAAGCCTGTTAGATTACCGTATGTTGTATGCTGATATTGTGTTGCCATGTAATTGTTGCCATGTATGATGCTTAAAAATGATTGAAACCTCAGTTCAAGAGGAGATTGGGGAAAGACTCGTTGAAGACTCCAGGCCTGGACACACTGGGTGTAGCAGGACGAGGTCCTAGGTATGACTCTGTCGTGTACCCATAAGATGTGAATGTAACACCGGCCTGAAGAGTAATGTACCACCGAGAATAAAACCAATTGTAAAACCCAGACATGGCCTTCTTATTGGATTTCTGTGCTGTTGTGCTACAGTCTGACCAGACAGCGCAACATGCTGTGTGAATACTGGATGAGGTTTGGTTTAATCTGAGTACCTTACATACAGTCTATTCTGAATTTCACTCGTGTGTACATTTGACCATTAGATTTTGAAATTCAATTCGTTTAGATCAAGTTTAACACGGTGTATTTAGGAAAGCCAATGAAAAATTCTCAAATAACTTGATGAAGTTTGAAGTGAGGCTGTCATTAAATATCATTTTTGCAAATGTATATTGCCAAATGATGGCATCAGATAAATAAACCGCCTCGACTCTACCAGAAGAACTCCACCAGTGCATTATGCTGGATTAAATTTTGTTTTCTTCAGAAAAAAAATACAAAGAGGACATTCTGCTATTCACTCAAGTTTTTTATTTACAGTATGTCGACAAAAATTTGTTCTTCTTTTATCATTACCATTTTCCCTATTCTTCTTCATTAATATTTATAAATAGGTCATGGGAAAGGAAACGGTCATGGTGGAGGTCATGACAAAGGTGGCAGCCATGGCAAAGGTCATGGCGCAGGTCATGGGCACCTAGTTAAACACCAACAATCGTTTACTCTGTTAATGCTAAAATTGCAATGTTTTAAATTTTGAATAAAACTATGACAAAGAGTTCTCAGAATTATGAATATGTTATCTAATGCAAGATAGGATATATATCAAACTTCAATCTGGTCATTCTTTCTATGAATCTTACATATTTTTATAAACGTTTGTGAAACTGATTTGGAAATATATATTTTACTATAATGTTCAAGAAAAGAAACGTTACACGTGAATACTTAGGTAACAGTGACAAGAGAGAGGAGTATTCCATAAATGAATCAGATTTGATTTGCGTTTAAATGTAAAGTAATGAAGTTAAGTGCTAACGGTTTATGCAAGACACCGTTGAATTTTCTTGTGTTTTGTATTTTCAAGGAATACTTTTGAAGGTTATCAGCAGGCACTTGACTTGTTTCAATTTAATCAAATGAAAGTGTACTGTTGGTGCATTTTCTATTTATATTAACCAACAAGTCATTGAGAACACCAACTATTTCAAGTGAATAAATTTTCTGTTAACTAAATACTTGAAACAGTCCAGGGACACCAAACATCGATCAATGTACGAGTTCTCAGACAGGTGAATCAGTGACATTAATCAACCTCTCTAAGATTGCAGCTATTTACCTTTCTCCAGGCATAAGATCCAGTAATCATGTCGCCCTATAATTTACTGATCTTGTGAGAGTAAGTGGCGGTGTTTAGATGAACAATTCAGTGTTAGAATATTCATTGAGTGGGGTGTTCTTACACTTGTACCCTTTGTTAGATATCTACGTCTTTAATTTCTTGGTACGATTTTTTCTTATTTCGGGATTGTTCTGGCTAAAGAGAACGAATTTAAACGGACAACTAGATTCCAAATACAGAAGTTGTTGACTCTAAATGAAAACCATAGTTGACTAGTTGACACTTGTAACGATCCATGTGAAAAAATATCTACTGTTGTTTGCAAGAGACACGCCTGCCTTTAGGAGTTTAGTTTAAGTTGCCATGACCTTGAAAATTCAATTAATCAAAATATGAATCTAACATATTTGAACAGTAATGTTTCTTAGCTTTCAGAAATGTCTTTGTTTGAAGTCTGCCTGATGACAGTCATCTTCCTATGCAAAGTCTTAAACGTCAGTTTCCGAACTGTCAGTTTTATGCCTTGCTGCCGACCCTTGAGGTTTCTGTGTTGATATCAGCGTCCCTATAGGAGATTGTTAGCAATCTCCAGTTACTTTCTGATTGGACTACTGCTTTCTCTCATTGTATGCTAGAGAGCAAGCACAGAAAAACTCAAGGGTATGCAGCAAGGTATAAAACTGTCCGTACGGAAACTGGTGTTTTACACTTTGCGTAGGAAGATGGATGGCAGTAAGATCTGCCTGGTTCTAAGGTATCAACTCGATATCTATTATAATGAAACAAGAATTTTATTCAAAATGTAATATACTAAAAGATATCTTTACTATATAGAACAGTGCAACACACTTATTCAGGACTCAATAATAGTTAAATTGTTTCTAAGTGAATAGACATTGACTTGTACTTTACTTGGTGTTTTAATTATTAAAAATTTCGCATGAAACATGCTTTCCATTACGAAACAAGTAATTGTCAATTAGCATCGTGGTTTGATGAATCTTGGTAGTAAAATGTCAAACTTTGTCCAATATGCACATTGCGTATTTTGACATCTGCAAATTACTTACCAAGGGCAGTTAGGATGATAAACCTCATGATGAAGAAAGTTAAAGTGATTTCTTAATCTACAACATCTTCACTTATATACATGAGACAAGGAACTGATTACACAGTTGGAATTAAGTTCGACTTCTCTTCTCTCTGTGGTGTTTATCACTATGAATATGATGTGTTTGCCTAAAGTCTTAATCAAACCTTTGCAATAAAACCTACATGAACTCATTTGATAAAAAACAACATGTTAACATTATTGACGTATTAAAAAGAAAAGAAAAGAAAAACACCTTATTGTTATATCTGAAAAACTGACTTAAATTGTCTTTTCTGTGAAAATTGCAATCATTATGATTTTAAATCGTATCAAAATAATCAATGTTTGTAATAGATGTCCGAGATGTAACAAGGGATGTATTTGATCTTCTTTAAAAAAATGTATATATCTTGACATGAGGTTTCCACCTTACATTGTCATGGAAAGAAATGTTCATGAACCATTTACCTTAAATCTTTCAAGGCAAAATATTAATTTTTTTCAAAACTACTTCTTCGTTTGATTAAACATAAAGCAAATAATTGATTTAATATTTTTACTTGAAGATTAATTGTTTTGTTTATATTGTTAAGAGTAAAGTAATTGCGTTTATGATATAGTTAGTGATTGTTGTCAAATTGTATTTAGCTATATTCATTCAAAGGCATGTTCAAAGGGCATTTTGAAATAACCCTCACAGAACATGACTTAATATAAACGTTTCGAAAAAACCCATGCAATATCTAATAGGATCTTGCCTTTAAATGAAATATATCTTGGCACTTGAAAATAGGTCTCTATCATATCTTTATCTATATTAGCTATAATTATTGATAACTTAATACAGATTTGAGCAGCCACTCTAATATTTTTTATCTATTTTCATTAAATGAAAAATTGAAAAGAAACAAATGTAAAATCATTAATGTAACATTCAGACCTTAAGAGGGATAGAAGCAATATTGTGGAAAATTTATTTCTCAAATAGGTCTTTGATAAATGCTAGTTTATGTTAATGAATTACTTTCAGAGGATTAAACATCTTATTACAAACAACCCTTAATCAGAGTCGTAGACAAATGGTCAAGAATCACTGCCTGCATGCTTTTTGGTGTGAACACCTTTCAATAATTAAGTAGTCATTTTATTGATTAATATAAATTGCATTGCAGTAAGTTAAATTATTTTACTCTTTAAGCGTAACTGGTGAGATTTGAGATGTTCTTTTTTCGTTCTTCCTTTAGTATCCATGTGGAAACTATGCATGTCTTGGAACAAGGGCAAATATGTCTGTTGCAGTGCTTAAATCAAAGTACTTCAAGAACTGATTTTCAAATGATAGATTCATAAATAAACTTAAGGTATGACTCCGTTTTAATTTTGAAACAATAAATCAATCTACCGGTAGCAACATGGTTTAATGTTTGATTGTCATTTATGTGATATGATCTCAATTTCAAAGTTCACTTAAAGGATTTAATATATCTTTACTAATTACATTTTGAATAAGAAACGTGTGTGAGAATATAGATAAACCAATGCTACAACTCGATTATGAGCGAGGGTTCCAAGAGGCATACAAATTAACATTAAATGTGGTAACTATTGTTTAAAGAGCATGATAAGAAATTGTCTGAATTTAAATAAATGTTTTCGTTGATTCATTCAATTAATTTTGATAAGTTTCACAAAGGATCCTTCATGCTAACAGAGAAGTTTCTTGTATATTTGAAGAAAGTTTTGACTTACGTTTTGAAGAATTTCGTTTATTGATTATATTCTAATTTGCAAACCACGTATGTAATGAAAAGATACAAGTCTATGAGGCTGCATTGTCTGTCACTTCTGGTGCTATGTGAAAATAACATGTCAGTGTAGTGTCCTTGTAGACCTTTTTCTGCAACGGCATCATTTAAGATTAAAGAGGCACTGCTGAAGTGCCTGAATTCATAGTAAAGAAAATAAAAAAGTGTAGTAACTCCAGCAGTTATACAGGAAACTCACACACTGTCATATGTCCCTGCACAACGATTATAACTGTATCAAGCTGAGACATGAATGGTCGTCTTAAGGAGTCAATTCGTAGTAAAGGTAAATGAAAAACTTGAGTAACGCCTATAGTAATGCAGGAAGCTAACACACTGTTAGAGGTCCCTGTACAACTGTGCATCTGTGCATCATGCACTGAGTTATAATAACTACATCAAGCTGCGTATTTAATAATCAATGTATCGGACAATGCTACAAGAGAAAAAATGAGCAAAAGGTCAATTTGAGTTCTTGGACCAATTTTGAATGTTCAAGTTGATTCCTTCTGTTGAAATACAAGTAAATCGCTAATCCAAATTAGATAAGTTTTAATGTTAAAAATCCTTTCAACCATTCGAATGTAAACTTTATAGATTATCCTCGCTTACCTTTTGTATTGATGTAAACTTAATAACTGAATAGTGGACAATCAACATTAACAAACAAAAGGAAGTTACTAATTCAAAGTAAACATAATTTTTTTAAAGCTTTTTGTATATGTGAACGTAAACATATTTTCTTATTACAATTTTACATGATTTATTTCATTATTTTGTTAAAAAAAATTTTATATTGATATATAAATTGGGGCAATATAATATTTTCACGGAGGCGGTCGTGGAGGAGGTCATGGAGGTCACGGCGGAGGCCATGGACGTCATGGTTAAACATCAATCAATTACTCAAGTCTACATATGCCTGATTGCAATAAATTGTCTGATAAAGATACATGTCTGTTTCATTTTGAAAAACAGTCAATACATCACATCTTGTTCTCAAGTCCCTGAATTCATAGTAAATGTAAATGAAAAACTTGATTGCGCCTATAGTAATACACGAAGCTAACACACTGTTAGAGGTCCCTGTACAACTGTGAATCTGTGCATCATGCACTGAATGATTATAGCTGCATCAAGCTGCGTATTTAATAATCAATGTATCGGACAATGCTGCAAGAGAAAAAATTAACAAAAGGTCATTTTGAATTCTTGGATAAATTTGAATATTCAAGTTGATTCCTACTGTTGAAAAACAAATCGCTAATCCAAATAACATAATTTTTATGTTAAACAACATCCTTTCAACACATACAATGTAAACTTAATAGATTGTCCGCACTAACTTTTATTTTATTTTTAAAACTGAATAAAGGACAATCAACATTTAACAACAATTGGAAGTAATTAATTCAAAGTAAACATAATATTTAATGGGCGATTTTACATTTTTTCTTATTACATCTTTACATGATTTCATAAATTCTTTTTAAAAAGATTTCTAAAATGATATATACAATGGGGCAATATATGGTGTTGGCCTATCATTTTATTATCTAGAAGATAGTTCTTTGCCTGCTACTGAAAATGGGTTGCTCTTTTTTTTTTTTAAATCCTTTCGGGTTTTTTTTGTGCATTCTTTACCAAATCATTAATCTAAAAATTCGTTTAAATTAAAATGTTGCACCCTTCATTCATCAACTAAAAAAAAAGGCCAATACACTGTAAGAGTCCTTTATTTTCCGTTCAAGATTTAGCCTTTTTGTCAACAAAGGTACATCATATCTATAATGTGTTGAACGCTGTGAAGGGAGGTTTAACTACAACTCCTACTGTGTTGTCAGTTCCTTGTTCCCAACCTGAGCTGTATATAAGCAAAGGAGTGTTAGGTTCATACATCACTTCATCTTTCATCAACATGAGGTTTATCATCTTAACTGCCCTCGGTAAGTATAACCTGTATACATGCATAAGATGAACGTTTTCTACCTAAGTGACAGAACATATTCAAGTCGAGATGGTCGAGGTAGTTGTTTAATGGCATTTTGATTTTCTTTTCAGTTTTCACAGCCTTGCTGGCTTTTGCCCTTGCTGGTCATGGCGGAGGTCGTGGTGGAGGTCATGGCGGAGGTCGTGGTGGAGGTCATGGCGGAGGTCGTGGAGGAGGTCATGGAGGAGGTCGTGGAGGAGGTCATGGAGGAGGTCGTGGAGGAGGTCGTGGAGGAGGTCGCGGAGGAGGTCGTGGAGGAGGTCGTGGAGGAGGTCATGGAGGAGGTCGTGGAGGAGGTCGTGGGGGAGGTCATGGCAGAGGCGGAGGTCGTGGAGGAGGTCATGGTGGGGGAGGAGGTCGCGGCGGAGGTCACGGAGGAGGTCGTGGAGGAGGTCGTGGAGGAGGTCATGGAGGTCACGGCGGAGGCCATGGACGTCATGGTTAAACATCAATCAATTACTCAAGTCTACATATGCCTGATTGCAATAAATTGTCTGACAAAGATACATGTCTTTGTGTTTCATTTAGAAAAAAACATTTACAGATTTTCAATTTAACTCACAATTCAGAAGGAAATTACACCTCATCGATGCCTTTAGTGCTCTCACCCTCCAAGCTTTACAAGCCTTTCGGTCAGGGTTAATCTTTAATTATACATTAGAGTTAAGGAAAATGATAATGAGGATAGAATGAAAAACTGAAAAGAACAGATTTAAAATTGTAATGTAACATTTAGACCTGAAGGGGGATAGAAGCAATATTGTGGAAAATTTATTTCTCAAATGATTCTCTGATAAATGATAGTTCATGTAAATGAATTACTTTCAGAGGATTAAACATCCTATTACAAACAAATCTTAACCGTAGTCGTAGACGAATTGTCAAGAATCACTGCCTGCAGCCTTCTTGGTGTGAACACCTTTCAATCACTAGACTCAGGAAATAGATACGAAAAGCTTTAATGCAATTTGCACTCTTGTTTAAGTACTCATTGTATTTTCCTATTCATTTTACTGAACTCCTAATAATTATTTGCAAGATTATTAATTTGAAATGACACTATCAATACCAAATCCATAATTAGAGTATTAATTGTGAATTTCTTGAAAAGTTTATGAAACAGAATAAAAATTTTCGTCTTTCATCTTTCTACTAAAACACATCCCTTTGGATGTCGATTTTATAATTTTCTACCAAAGAAAACAACTCATCAGAAAATGTCGTCGTTTCCTTTAGTAGAATTGCAGTAATAGTAAAAAATTGGACCCAGCCCTTTTATTGTCATTTGAACTAGGAACATAGTTTGGATTATTTTGTAAATTTGTATTTGAACTTGAAAAGGTAAAACTAGAGAAGATATTAAGGTTCAACGTGGCAATAATTATATTTCAACAGATATATGATTAAATCAATTCCATGAAAAGCTTTTAAAACGACATCGTGACACTGATTGGACATCAGGGCAACAGTACAATAAATTATTTACTTACTTACTTACACTGCCAAAATGGTGAAGTTCATAGTCAAGGTAATGTACACATTGTAGATTTGCTTCTTATGATTCAGTTAAAAAAGAAAGAAAAAATATAGGGCTATCATGATATCAGACATAAACAAGAAGTGACATCGTAAGAAAGTTTGCAACCAATAGATACAGAGAAGTATATCTATATTTACTAAATTTGTAAAAGAGAAGAATCATCTATGTAAGAAATTTTGGTGAAATAAATTCACCAATCGCCCTGTTGTTAGACTTTTGAACTTTAAAATCTTTTGACTTTTCACCGACATAATGAAAGTATATGACATACATGTAGAAAGCAAATTATTATTGCTTTTGGAAATCATAACATAATTTTGAAAATGAAAAAACAAAAAATGTGTATAACACAATAAATTGGTATAAATGCGGATATCATAGTGTATTTTCATATCTTGAGTTGCTCAAAGGAATTTGTTTTGACAATTTCTTTTATAAAGCTAATAAGAACAATGTTTTCATAAATATGTTTGTTTGTTGAAACTGTTTTCAAAATCTGAATTAATGACTCTGTTGCATGTTAAGAGATATCTGCTGTTGTGAAATATGTGTTTGTTTAATGTCCAAGCTGGCTTAAAAGTGTTCTTTCAACTGAAGAAACCTTGTTGCTGACTTTCCTGATTTGACAAGTTGGATATGTTTCACGATTTCTGTCTAAACTAACAACCTTAGTTACACTGATATTTCTCTTGTAACTTTTATTCCGTTTGTTAAAGTTTTCTGACGTTTTTACATATAAAATTAATGTCATTTTCATGTTGTTACTTGAGTAAAGAAGCTTTTTATCCATGATATTGCCTTTATCATTCTTCATCATCTCCACTTCTTGAATGCACATCAACAAACTTCCATTTCCTTTTTATTCTGTGGAAACGAAATTCAGGAAAACTTTTCTGTTTACAACATATGTGATTTTCATAGGATAACTTCACACTTAATTTCAAATATGTTTGTAAGGTAAGCTTTACAGTTGTTCAAGATTTTACAATTTGACAAAGAATAAAGTGTATCGCTCAAAAATAACAAAACATTGTGAAATGAAGCCAATCATCGAAGCTACGATTGTGGCATGCATTACTATGACAAAATGCTGTCGTAACTGATAACTTATATTATCAATTTTATAAATGTGACAATATATGTAATTATTCTCCTTTTCTTTTAATCAAGTAGTTATTTCATAATTTAAGCATAATACAGCACATTTGTTTACTCAAAAAGCTAACATTTCAAGATAGCGGATGAAAGCCGATTGATTGGTGCCTTTAAAACCTTTCCTTATATCATTTTAAGATACAACTCTCTGTGGTATTTTCATTTCAATTATGCAAATTGTAAAACCTTCTGATAGTATTTGCATTTTGGTAATTTTATGCTTTAGCTCTTCAGTTTAAAGGTGTCAATTTTGGATGAAACGAAGAACAGTTGATCAATGTAAAGGCTTCGTGAAATTTTATATTTATTGATTGAATTATGATACATCCTCTTTTCACCATTTTTTTCTATCTTGTTTTTCTGTTTCAATTGCAAATGACAAACTTCCGAAATCGTCAAACTATTTTCTGTCAGTGAAAATGACCAGAGGCAGGTCCAAATATTCAAAATTACTGGAATTCTGCAAAGGAATACCACGTTTTCTATTGATTTAATGTAATGATCAATAGAATCGTAAGTAAAATTGATATAATTATAATTATCTGTGTTTTATATATTTCTTTGATTTAAAGATTAATTTCTTTTAAAAAAACAACTTGATCTATTAGAAACTTATCATAAGCAATAGACATGAATGAAAAGAACTGGAAGTCACAGACCTTCTGTGAAAACAGATTACAGTCTAAAGTTTCAGTTTTGAACAGTATGTATTTTTAATATCTCTGTAAATAATTCAGAGTTGTTGCTGCAAATATAATGGTTAACTAATTCAATCAAACTATCTGAAATTAAAACCCTAGATATCTTGAATTTTCTTAACCGTAAATGTAACCTTTTTGTTTTGTATCCTTTGCCACTGGTCACTAATGCACAATGCCTACGGTAAAGATAAAAAGAAATGAATGTTGTTTGACCTTGAAAAAAAAAATCATACTCTAAACACTATTCAACATGAAGTGAAATAAACGTAGAACATACTAGAAATGTGAGGTAGCATTAAAGTGAGGTTTTGTGCAGAGACAACAACACATGGAGTTAGTTCAAAGATTTAATAAAAACAATGGCATAATATATATGAGATATATATACATGGGGGCTTCTCGGCTGCTGATATGGAGAGCGTCCTGCGGACGTTAAGGAGTGATGTCCTGCGGACTTGAATGAATGACAGTGAATGAGCATCCTGCGGATGGAGAGTGAATTGTGGTGTCCTGCGGACAAGTAGATGTGGTTAGAATATTGGTACCCTGTGGGTAAGAATTGGATTACGCTGGAGGCTAAGCCTACCAGTTGGATATGGAATTGTTTGGGGGCCACAAACCATGTAATGCGTGCAAGCCATAAATGGTTTGAAAGCCTATAATAAATAATTGTGATAATGTTATGACCGAGAAGCCCCAAGGTGGAGAATGGGAAAGGCTTGTGGGGAAATGATTCCAGCTGGCAGCGCAAGAGTGAAAATGAAAGTGAAACCGAGGTTGCCCTCGTTGTTGTATAAATGGTGTGACGTCACAGATGAAGAAAATGAATTGTGGGTACAAGAAATATTTACTTTTAACGAATAGATAAAGGATTATGTACATGTTGTTAAACATAATTTGGATAGGAAAACTATATATGAGAAAAGACATAAACGAAAAACGAATAAACATTTTTGGAATGAGAATGGAAAAGGAGAGATTTTGTTACCGAAAGTAACTTACGAAGCAAGTATAGAGATTACATCTAGACAAACAAAAAGTTCTAATGAGGCATGATGGGTAGCAGTAAACGTAAATATATTGTTATTATGGTATTTACATATCAGTTTTAAAGATAAGTAAGTAAGAAGAATATTGAAGTGCGATAAGATTAGAACCATGATAGGAAGTTTCAAGTTACCGGAAGTGATTACGAAATAAAGAACGATAAGCATGAGTGAGCATAGATGGATAAATAATTATAAGCAGAATTGTGTAACTCAAAAACTGGTGATGATAAGCTAAGCAATTCAACAATGTACCTATAAACGTAATCTTATTGTTGTTATATTTCGAAGTACACACTCTTGATAATTACATCTTGATATATTGACAAATACATTGATACATTGAAATGATTGATGACTCTTGTATTTATTTTCTAGTTGCTCGAGAAAGTGACTTGTCTTTTTTCTAAAAAGACATGGTTCATATCTCACTCTGAACCACCATCCTCTTGGTATTAATCTGCTTCTTTAAAATATATATTATTGTTTAGATTGATTTAACAAATGTATTTCATACATCACGTTTCTACTTTTACACAAAAACAATTTTAAAAGTTTATTTTGATTTTACAAATGCGTTAAACTTGTACAGGGATAAAATATAGAGCCAGCCTAATCAATGAAGTAATTTAATTTGAGTTGGGATTTGGTTGAATGAAATTAAGTTAAATCAAATCAGATAAATCAGATTTCTTGATTACTGAGAGCAAAGCCCTTTGCAACACTTCCTTCTTGCGGAAACTGCCATTTGTAAATTATTATTTCACTTCCGGGTTTATATGCCCAGGAGACATGTATGAAAGTGTCCAGTATTAACCTAATAATCTTGTCCTCACTTCAAATGATTTCTTGATTTCCCAGCGTCGAAATAAGCAGTGCATTTTTAACTGTACCTATATATACAAAAAATTGAATAATAATTTCAAAACCTCTGAATAGTAATGTACCTGTGGAGTGATAATGATTAAATATTAATAAACAAAGGGTTGTATTAATTATGAGCAAATTTTCCCAAATAATTTATTTATTTATCATTGTTCATATTATGATAGAACATTGTCTTAAAGTTTGCATGCTTGCATGTAGATCATGACACTTCCTGACGTTTCATTGGAATGTGCAGATTCCTAGAATTAGTTGATGGGGAAAGGCATAAGGATAACAAACGGATCATACAGTAAAACAAATTTCATATTAATATATATTTTGTCTCCTCCATTCTCAAAATAATGGTGAAATTAGTACGATGATGTAAAATCAAGCGTCTATGTGAAGAAGAAACAAGGTGGTCATCTACAGACTTTATTGAACTTAATGCGTTTGAGTAGCAAGCAAATGGATTCAACATAGCCCAGTGAAGGTGACCAGAGACAGCGATCGAGGGGTACAAGGAAGTACATCATCGAATCTTATCTGACTTGACCAGCTGAAGGTAAGAACTACCTTGCAGACAGAATACGCTGTTTGAATACCGAACACAGGATTAAGTTTTACCTTTACAGCAACATTGGTATTTACTTATGTCTATTCACTTGCTAAGAATTGATTAACAAACTCACTAATCCAAAGAATAACGGGTGTTCTTGGCAAATTAAGAATCATTAAATTCATTTATCCTACATTTCCTCAAGACAATTTTGTTGACTCAATTATCTTGTAAAATCAAAGCTTTGACTATGCTAGAAGGACCTAATCGCTTTCACCAGACATTATGTTGTGTGAATACTGGGAGCAACTATAGAATTGGTTCGTCACCCAAATCCTTCCCCTTAAACTAACCCTAACCCTTACCCTACCACTAACCCTAAGTAAGTACCTTACCCTAACGTGAATACTGGATGAGTTTTGGTTTATTCAGAGTGACTTACATACAATCCATTCTGATACTCACTCGAATGTATGATTGACAGATGTATGTTCTTATTAGAATTTTGAAAAGAAAATCAATGTATTTAATATTTGTTCAGATCAATGATCGTGATGTTTGTTCTTTAAATAGCACCGTTTTCTTCATCATTTGTCTTCATTCATATTTTAACTTCTACTTCTTATCATAAATGTATAAAAGTTTAACCAATCGTATCACAATGGTCCAAATGTAAATTTGGGCGTTTTTATTAAGGTTGAAAACCGTTCTATTTTCTTGGAGATCTTTTGAAGGTTATCAGTGCAAAAAAAACTTGACTTTATGTCTATCAAACTTGGATTTTTGATAAATAATTTAATTAAACTATAAAAAGTATGTTTTTGCATTGCCTTCCGAACAGTTACAAGTCATTGAAAACACAACTTTTTCAAGTGAATACATTTCTTGCTACTGTACATACATATTTGATTGAAACAGTCCAGGGACATCCAACATCTACCAGTGTTAGAGTATTCAGACAGGTGAATTAATGACATTAATTAACCTCTCTAAGATTGCAACTATTTGCTTTCCTCTAGGCACCAGATCCAGTAATCATGTCGACCTATAATTGCACTGATCTTGTGAGAGTAAGTGGCTGTGTTTAGATGAACAATTCAGGGTTAGATTATTCATTGAGTGGGGTTTTCTTACTATTGAGCATTGGGTTAGATAGCTAATTGTTGATATTCTTGCTTTTTGGCTATTGTGGGTTTATACTGTGACAATAGTTTTTAAAGAAACACTAAACCAACACGCATAAGAAAGTACACACTTGAGTTGAACTAACCATTTGTGAGATTGTCAATTCTAATCTTTCGAGTTTTTGATGATGTATTCTCAAACTAATAAGTATCAGAGTCAAATAACCGTTGTAAGAATACTAACAAGTTTTTTTTATTTATTGTGTTAAAAGTTTTATTTTCGAAAATGAATTTTGATACAACCCAATTGTTCATCAACAAAGTAGACATAACCTATGTGAAAATTAATTAAACAGGCCTTTTTAAACATATTGGCAACATTTTAAACATGGCATGGGTCATGATTGTTGTGACAGGTTGTTGACTCTGAAGGAAAACAATAAATTACACGTTTGTAACAAAACCAAACAATTGTTTATTTTTACTTTAGTTTTCAAGAGACACGCCTATCTTCAGGGCTAAGGTAAGTTTAAGTTACTTTTACCTTTGATATTCAAATATCTAAAATATGAGTCTTGCATATTTAAACATTAATGTTTCTCAGTTTTCACAAGGGTCTATGTTTTGAGTCTGTGTTGTGTTCACGGAATGATGATTAAGAAAGTAAAAAGAGTACTTCTAATTCAGAGTCTTTTGTGTGACTTTATTATAAATATCCCTTCTGTTAACGAGAACAAAAGTGGAGGAACGCTGTAATTCCTGTAAGAATCGGCTGAAGGGATTTGGTAAGATAATGTAACATAATTTCCTCATTAAATTTTTGAGACAAGATCGCTTTTATTGCACATGTGGGTATCATACTAATAGTTTGATAACTATTTTGGTTTTTCAAATTTCAAATGGGTGTTTATAATTTTTGATATCCTCCACTTTTGAGAAATTGGTGTATTCATTTCAAATTCTAATGTCAACCACTTTTGACAAAACCGTACCTGTTACAACTGTCAGACAAGTTTAATTTGATCCATACAGGTAGATCTACCTAGTTCCAGGTTATAAGTCAGGTAAATCGGTGACTTGATATCGATTACAATGATATGACACTTCACATCTGTAATGTCATATTAATATCCATTATCATTATAGGATTGTTGGAAAAACGTGAAATCAACCAGTGCAAGACACTTCTTCAGGAATCAATCAATATCTTAATATCTTAGACTCATACTGTAATTGTTATTCTAATGATGTAAATTGTGTCTAAAACTTGATTTAAAAAAAAACCCATTCCCATTGAAGTCAGAATATAACTTACCCTGACCCCTCACTGGATTCTTGATCATGGAGAGTAATATTATGAGCAAGGTTTATATGTTGAGATTTCATGTAACTATTTCGAATAGTGTTATAGATACAATACACATCATTGTTTTGTTGCATCAGATACATTTTTCATGATTTTCATTATGCAGATTATTTTTTTCTTGTCTTTTTCGAAATACTGTGTGAAATACTCAAATACGCAGCTCATCTGGCACACGTAACTCCCTTATGTCTGAACCAATCCACATTTTATCATTTTATCAAGGAAATACTCGAAACAGGATTGCTGCTCAACAACACCCGACACCACAAGACTCTCAACATCATGTATCCAGACAAATTGTTTTAATAGAAAGAGGGTACGAGAATGGCAACAATAAGCAGCTCAAGCTTTACAAAAGATTTCCCATTATAATGAAGAACTTTGAAAGATAGTGCTGATGTCTTTGTGTATTCTGGAGTTGTAAGAAAAACGTGTAGTAACCCACTATAGCAGTTCAAGGTGGTAAAGGTTGATAAAACTGTGGATTAAAACGTTTGGTTCTTATGGATGTTCTTCATAGTGTTTGATACGACCGCCAAGAGAGTTTTATATAAACACTCCCCAACCTCAACTGTATACAAGCAAATGAGCTTTACGTTTTAACTCCACTTCATCTTTCTCCATCATTGGGTTTATTATCCTAATTGGGCCTAGTAAGGCCTTAAAAACTGAAGACAAAATCATAATATTTCTGTGCAACTACATAGAACTGAACGTATTAATAGAATTACTTTGTCACTTATTTGTAATTTTTGACATTTGCAATTACTTCCCAAAGGCAAAATGATAATTGCGGTTATGCGGTTCCTTGATTGTACTTTTGAAACATTCAATAAATCTAACAACATGGGTTAATGTTTGATTATCATTTATGTGATATGATCTCAATTTCAAAGTTCACTTAAAGGAACTACTATATCATTACTAATTACATTATGAATAAGAAACGTGTCTGAGAATATAGATAAACCAATGCTACAACTCGATTATGAGAGAGGGTTCCAAAAGGCAGACAAATTAACATTCAATGTTGTAACTACTGTTTACAGAACATGATAAGAAATTGTCTGAAATAAATGTTTTCGTTGACTATTTTGTCAGTCATTCAATTAAGTTTCACAAAGGATCCTTCATGCTAACAGAGAAGCTTCCTGTATATTTGAAGAAAGTTGTGACTTACGTTTTGATTATTTTTGTTTATTGATCATACTCTAATTTGCAAAGCACATGTATAATGAAAAGATACAAGTCAATGAGGCTGCAATGTCTGTCACTTCTGGTGCTATGTGAAAATAACATGTCAGTGTAGTGTCCTTGTAGACACCTTTTCTGCAACGGTATCATTTAAGATTAAAGAGGCACTGCTGAAGTGCCTGAATTTATAGTATAGTAAATGAAAAAGTGTAGTCTCCAGCAGTTATACAGGAAGCTCAGACACTGTCATATGTCCCTGCACAACGATTATAACTGTATCAAGCTGAGAATTGAATGATCATCTTAAGAAGTCAATACATCACATCTTGTTCTCAAGTGCCTGATTTCATAGTAAACGTAAATGAAAAACTTGAGTAACGCCTATAGTAATGCAGGAAGCTAACACACTGTTAGAGGTCCCTGTACAACTGTGCATCTGTGCATCATGCACTGAATGATTATAGCTGCATCAAGCTGCGTATTTAATAATCAATGTATCGGACACTCCTGCAAGAGGAAAAATGAGCAATAGGTCAATTTAAATTCTTGGACGAATTTTGAATATTCAAGTTGATTCCTACTGATGAGAAAAAAGTAAATCGCTAATCCAAATAACATAATTTTTATGTTAAACAACATCCTTTCAACACATACAATGTAAACTTTATAGATTGTCCGCACTAACCTTCTATTTTGATTTAAACGTATTAAAACTGAATAAAGGACAATCAACATTTAACAACAATTGGAAGTAATTAATTCAAAGTAAACATAATCTTTAAAAGGCGATTTTACATGTATAATTATACATTTTTTCTTATTACATGTTTACATGATTTCAAAAATTCTTTTAAAAAAAGATTTCTGAAATGATATATACAATTGGGCAATATATGGTGTTGGCCTATCATTTTATTATCTAGAAAAAAGTTCTTTTCCTGCTTCTGAAAATGGATTGGTCTTTTCTAAAAAACGGTCCTTTCGTTTGGTTTATTTGCATTCTATACCAAACAATTAATCTAATAATTCTTTTGAATTAAAATGTCGCACCCTTCATTCATCAACTAAAAACAAAGACAATACACTGTAAGGGTCCTTTATTTTCTGTTCAAGATTAGGCCTTTTTGTCAACAAAGGTACATCATATCTATAATGTGTTGAACGCTGTGAAGGGAGGTTTAACTACAACTCCTACTGTGTTGTCAGTTCCTGGTTCCCAACCTGAGCTGTATATAAGCAAAGGAGTGCTAGGTTCATACATCACTTCATCTTTCATCAACATGAGGTTTATCATCTTAACTGCCCTCGGTAAGTATAATCTGTATACATGCATAAGATGAACGTTTTCTACCTTGGTGACGGAACATATTCAAGTCGAGATGGTCGAGGTAGTTGTATGATGGCATTTTGATTTTCTTTTCAGTTTTCACAGCCTTGTTGGCTTTTGCCCTTGCTGGTCATGGCGGAGGGCGTGGTGGAGGTCATGGCGGAGGTCGTGGTGGAGGTCATGGCGGAGGTCGTGGAGGAGGTCATGGAGGAGGTCGTGGAGGAGGTCATGGAGGAGGTCGCGGAGGAGGTCGCGGAGGAGGTCGTGGAGGAGGTCATGGAGGAGGTCGTGGAGGAGGTCGTGGGGGTGGTCATGGCAGAGGCGGAGGTCGTGGAGGAGGTCATGGTGGGGGAGGAGGTCGCGGCGGAGGTCATGGGAGAGGTGGAGGTCACGGAGGAGGTCGTGGAGGAGGTCATGGAGGTCATGGCGGAGGCCATGGACGTCATGGTTAAACATCAATCAATTACTCAAGTCTACACATGCCTGATTGCAATAAATTATCTGACAAAGATACACGTCTTTGTGTTTCATTTAGAAAAAAACATTTATAGATTTTCAATTTAACTCACAATTCAGAAGGACATTGCACCTTAAGAAGGATAGAGGCAATATGGTGGAAAATTATGTTTTATACGTTTGTCTGATAAATGCTTGTTTATTAATATTGTTCACAGGCTTAAAATCTTATTACAAACAACTCTTTGCCGTAGTCTTAGACGAATTGTCAAGAATCACTGCCTTCAGCTTTCTTGGTTTGAATACCTTTCAATCACTAGCCTGAGGAAATAGATTCGAGTAGCTTTAATGCAATTTGCACTTTTGTTTAAGTACTCATTTTATTTTCCTATTCATTTTACTGAACTTGTAATGATCATTCGCACGATTATTAATTTGAAATGACACTATCAATACCAAATCCATAATTAGGTTAATTATTGTGATTTTTTATAGAAAAGTTTATGAAACAGAATTCAATTTTTCGTCTTTCATCTTTCTACTAAAACACATCCCTTTGGATGTCGATTTTATAATTTTCTACCAAAGATAAAAACTCATCATAAAATGTCTTCGTTTCCTCTTACAGTAATAGTAAATATTAGACCCAGCCCTTTTATTGTCATTTGAACTAGGAAAATAGTTTGGAATATTTTGTAAATTTGTTTTTGAATTTGAAAAAGTAAAACTAGAGAACATATTAAGGTTCAACGTGGCAACTATTATATTTCAACAGATATATGATTAAATCAATTCCATGAAAACTTTTAAAACGACATCATGACACTGATTGGACATCAGGGCAACAGTACAATAAATTATTTACTTACTTACTTACACTGCCAAAATGGGGAACTTCATAGTCTAGGTAATGTACACATTGTAGATTTGCTTCTTATGATTCAGTTAAAAAGAAAGAAAAACTATAGGGCTATCATGATATCAGACATAAACATGAAGTGACATCGTAAGAAAGTTTGCAACCAATAGATACAGAGAAGTATATCTATATATACTAAATTTGTAAAAGAGAAGAATCATCTATGTACGAAATTTTGGTAACATAAATTCACCAATCGCCCTGTTGTTAGACTTTTGAACTTTAAAATCTTTTGACTTTTCACCGACATAATGAAAGTATATGACATACATGTAGAAAGCAAATTATTATTGCTTTTGGAAATCATAACATAATTTTGAAAATGAAAAAACAAAAAATGTGTATAACACAATAAATTGGTACAAATACGGATATCATAGTGTATTTTCATATCTTGAGTTGCTCTAAGGAATTGTTTTGACAATTTCTTTTATAAAGCTAATAAGAACAATGTTTTCATAAATATGTTTGTTTGTTGAAACTGTTTTCATAATCTGAATTGATGGCTATGATGCATGTTAAGAGATATTCGCTGTTGTGAAATATGTGTTTGTTTAATGTCCAAACTGGCTAAAAAGTGTTCTTTCAACTGAAGAAACCTTGTTGCTGACTGCCCTGATTTCACTAGTTAGATGTGTTTCACGATTTCTGTCTAAACTAACAATCTTAATTACACTGATATTTATCTTATAACTTTTACTCCGTTTGTTAAAGTTTTGTGACGTTTTCACATATAATACTAATGTCATTTTGATGTTGAGAAAGACATTTGTATCTTTGTTGAAACGTCGCAAAACTTCAATCATCAATCATCTCAACTTCTTGAATGCACATCAACGAACTTCCATTACCTTTTTTTCTGTGGTAACAAAGTTCAGTAAAACTTTCCTGTTTACAATATATGTGATTTTCATATGATAACTTCACACTCAATTTCAAATAAATTTGTAAGGTTAGCTTTTCAGTTGTTCAAGATTTAACAATTTGACAAAGAATATAGTGTATCGCTCAAAAAATATATAACATTGTGAAATGAAGCCAATCATCGAAGCTACGATTGTGAAATGCATTACTATGACAAAATGCTGTCACAACTGAAAACTTTTATTATCAATTATATAAATATGATAATATATGTAATTGTTCTCCTTTTCTTTTAATCAAGTAGTTATTTCTTAATTTTGGTAATAAATAAACATAATACAGCACATTTGTTTACTCGCAATGCTAACATTTCAAGACATTTAAAGGCTTCGTGAAATTCATATTTATTGATTGAATTATAATACCATCTTTTCACCATTATTTTCTCTCTTGTTTTTCTGTTTCAATTGCAAATGCAAATTTCCGAAATCATTCAAACTATTTTTTGTTAGAGAAAATTGCCAGAGGCAGGTCCAATTATTAAAAATTACTGGAATTCTGCAATTGGATACCACGTTTTCTATTGATTTAATGTAATGATCAATAGAATCGTCAGTAAAATTGATATAATTATCTGTGCTTTATATATTTCTTTGATTTAAAGATAAATTTCCTATAAAAAAAAAAACTTGATATTTTAGAAACTTATCATAAGCAATAGACATGAATGGAAAGACCTGGAAGTCACAGCCCTTCTGGGAAGACAGATTACACATTTTAAAGTTTCAGTTTTGAATGGTATGTAATTTTATTAACCCTGTAAATAATTTCGAGTATATGCTGCAAAGATAATGGTTAATTAATTCAATCAAACAATCTGAAATTATAACCCTAGATATCTTGAATTTTCTTAACCGTAAATGTAACCTTCTTGTTCTGTATCCTTTGCCACTGGTCACTAATGCGCAATGCCTAAGGTAAAAAGAAAAAGAAATGAATGTTGTTTGACCTTGGAAAAAAACCCATTCATACTCTAAACAAGAATAAGTTCCTTGCAGTTCAATAATGTACCTATACACACATTTATTGTTGTAATATTTCAAAGTGAGGAGCATGTACAGAAATAAAATGATTTTACACACTCTTGATAATTATATCTTAATATATTGACAAATACATTGAAATGATTGATTACTCTTATATTTATTTGCTATTTGCTCGAGAAAATGACTTGTCTCTGTTTCTAAAATAATATGATTGATACCTCACTCTGAATCACCATCTCCTTGGGATTCATCTGCTGCTTTAAAATATATATCATTGTTTAGATTGATTTAACAAATGTATTGCATACATCACGTTTCTACTTTTACACAAAAACAATTTAGAAAGTTTAGTGTTTTACTAATGCATTAAACTTGTACAACATGCCGTTTCTACTTTTACACCAACATAATTTCAAAAGTGTATTTGGTTTTACAAATGCGTTAAAGATATACACATGTACATCACGTTTCTACTTTTACACCAAAACATGTTAAAAGGTTTGCTTGATTCTACAAATGCGCAAAGATGTGCAGTGGTAAAATTTTCTAACAAACATATCATTTCTCATAACTCAACTGGAATAAATTCAAGTAAAATTGTAAAAAAACAACAACAAAAAACTATAAGGGGATTAAATATCCCCAAAAAGTATATCAAGACGACAAGAGCCAGTCTAATCAATGAACTCGAGAGTAATTTAATTCGAGTTGGGATTTGGTTAAATGAAATTAAGTAAAATCAAATCAGGTAATTCAGATTTCTTGATAACTGAGAGCAAAGCCCTTTGCAACACCACGTTCTTGCGGAAATTGCAATTTGTAAATTTCGAGCCCATCGGAATAGTAATGTACCTGTGGAGTGATAATGTTAAAATATTAATAAACAAAGGATTGTATAAATAAAGAGCAAAATTTCCCAAATAATATATTTATTTATCTATATTTTTTCTTATTATGATAGAACTATGTCTTAAAGTTTTGCTTGAATGTAGATTATGGCACTTCCTGACGTTTCAGTAGAATGTGCAGATTCCTAGAATTCGTTGGTGTTGAAAGGCATAAGGATAACAAAACGATCATACAGTAAAACAAATGTTATATTGGTATATATTTTGTCTCCTCCATTCTCAAATGAATGTTTGAATTACTACGATGATGTAAAATCAAGCATCTAAGTGAAGAAGAAACAAGGCGGTGATCTACAGACTTTATTTAACTTAATGCGTTTTAGTAGCAAGCAAATAGATTCAACAACGCCTGTCCGACTCCAGCCCAGCGATCAGGAGGACAAGGATGGTCATCATCGGATCTTATCTGACTTGACCAGCTGAAAGTAATTACAGCCTGACCTCGTCTTGATTAAACACTGTTCAGTGGGATTGATTTACCAGCCTGGCCTAGACAAATGCTGCTCCCTGTTCGATGTCAAAAGACTGGAATATGTCATTTAAGATTGTTATTTTCTATAATATATAATAACAAAAATGTTATTTGCCTAAATTGTGGTTGCCAAATATTATTTAAAAATAAATCCACTTATGTCTATTTTTGAGTCGGACACAGATTAAATTAACGTAAACAATGTGAGAAAATCCTTGATATACAGTGATATAAACATTACGTTTGCTATATTTGAACCTAAGTTTACCTTACACATCGATAAGAAACTCACTCTAAATGCGGTCAGACGTTAAGGGCAATACATACTTATTTTTAGCCTTTATCATTTCCATAATAAGATTTTTTGCCTTGTATTCTGCCTCCATGACGTCCTAACATTATCCCACTGAAATCATATTAAAATGAACTATACAAAGTCTTTATTTCACGTAAAAACATCTCACTCCCTATGAGAGAATTACAAGATATTCTCCGCAGTTTAAGGTAAAAAATATTTTGATGCTTAATATTACTGGTTGTTTACTTTACTTTAGACTGAAATATTACCCAATCTGCGCCAAACATTTACTCATTCATTCAATTAACTTTAAAACCATCAACAGTGTGTCTCATTGTCTACCTAAACTCTGTGTCCATATAATTGTTTGTTTTGTTAGATTGTTTTGTTTTGACTCAATTACCAGACCAAATTATTGTTTGGAAAAGATGACCTTCAACTATGCCACAAGGACCTAATCTACCTCTAAACCAGAAGGACCAGACCTACCTCACAGACAGCAATAGTTGTGTGAATACTGGATACAGGATTAAGTTTTACCTGTACAGCAACACTGGTATTTACTTATGTCTATTCACTTGCTAAGCATTGATTGCACAAACTCACTACAACACTTTAGGAAAACAGGTTATGTTTAGTAAATTGAGAGTATACAATTCATTTACCCTAGTTTTTTCCAAGACGATTTTGTTGACTCAATTACCAGACCAAACTCTTGTTTGTTGAAGAAGAGCCTCAACTATACCAGATACCTAATCGCCTAATCGATAGTGTATTATGCTGTGTGAATACTGGATTAGGTTTGGTTTTATGCAGAAACACTTATATCGGTACATTCTGATATTCACTCGAGTGTATTATTTACATTACATCGACAAAATATGTTTTTATCACAGTTTTGAACTTTGAAATTCATTTCATTTAATTAGATCCAGCTAAACACAATATGTTTAGGTGACAATGTAAGTACCTCGAATCACTTTGTTGAAGTTTGGAGAGAAGTGAAGCTATCATCAATTATCATAATTATTTTTCAAATGTATGTTTGCCAATTGATATGATGACGTCTGATAAATGAGCACGATTTTTAAAAGATTATTAGTTGATTATATACAATAAACTATTGATTAAGTCAATATGAAAAATATTCCCCATTTAACAAAAATATGATTTATATATGACCCTAAAGTTTGTTCTTTTATCAAAACTGTTTCCCTATTTTTTTTATTATTTTTAACTTATATCTTTTAACATATTTATGTATGAAGGTTAAACAAGCGAATGACAATGGTCCAAATGTAAATTTGAATGCTTTTATTTAGGTTGACTTCCCCCCTCCCTCCCCAAAAGTGTATGTAAATGTAATGTTAAGTTAAGTTAAATCTCAACGGTGTGTTGGTGACACTTTTGTATTCTCTTGCATTTCTTTTGAAGGTTTTCAGTGCAAAAACACATAACTTAATGTCTAGCAAACTTTGGTTTTCAATGAAAAATGACACTTAATCGACATAAAGTATGTTTTATGCTTTGCCTTCTTTACAGTTACACAATATATACTCATAAGTCACTGAAAACACCATTTATTTCAAGTGAATAAATTTTTTCCTACCGTACATACATATTTGCTTGAGACAGTCCAGAGACCCCAAACATCGATCAATGTTAGAGTACTCACACAGGTGAATCCATGACATTAATCAAGCTCTCTAAGATTACAGCTATTTGCTTCCCTCCAGGACACCATATCCAGCATTCATGCTGACCCATAATTGTACTGATCTAGTGAGAGTAAGTGGCGGTGTTTAAATGAACAATTCAGTGTATGATTACTCATCTTTTGGAGTTTTCTTACACTTACGCCTTTGGTAGGATGGCTAAGTCTTGATGTTCTTGATACGACTATTTGTTTCTTGTTTGGGGACATTAGCAAAGAAATATAGGGTTATACAGTGAAAATAAAACCCGTATTTAAGAAAAACAGTTGAAAGTCATAATTTTACTGCAGGGAAAATATAATTCATATTTTCACTGCAGTGAGAAAGGTAGGATTGAACCTAATACATCCGTTTGAAACATGATTATCTCCTTTTGGGAAAATCAAACACAGGCCTTGCGTGATGGCGTTGGTTAGAATCGAAGAAAAACAACTCTTTACAATGTTTTCGGTATGTGACTGTTAGGATTTTGCAGTGCCAATGTATCCTCCGATACTTGTTGATGTAATTAATAATTTTCATTTTATGACATGATAAATTTATGAAGTCAGAGATCTGTTACACCAACATAGCGCTTCACTCACTGTATCAGTTCACGTCTAAATCTGACTTTCTAAAATACGTTTGCAATTGGAGCCTTTGTTTCACCTAGTTATACCCAAAAACATATTTTGGTTCTGATATCAATAAACATTCACAAATTATATATTTTTCCAAAAACTATTTTCGATTAAATATATTTTTATTTCTAGCATACTATGTCTTACCAAGAAATGATAATTGGATTTGCTAGACTGCCATTCATCACAACAGCTGAACCTTGTCTGATAACTCCCGTTTTATGATCTTATGATAATATGATAAATTGACTATTTGTTTTTGACGAATATCGTTAACCTAAATGAAAAACAATAGGTTACACTCATGTAACGACAACAAACAAAAATATCTACTGTAGTTTTCATGAAACACGTCTACTCCACACGTCAAACGTTAGTTGAAGTTAGTATTACCTTTGACATTCAAATATTAGAAATATGAGTATTACATACTTCAACAATAACGTTTCTTTGTTCTCACAAAGGATTTTGTGTGGAGTCTTCATGATGGCGTCTACATTTTGTTCGTGAAAAAACGTATGTACAATGATGGTTTTGAAAAGAAATGTCTTATTCAGATTCTTATGTGACATTATTATGAAGAGCTCCTGTCTGTCAATAAGAAACATATCAACATAGTGGAGAAATGCTGTGATTGTTGGAACACCTAGTATTGAATATGAGAATGTGAAGGAAATATGTGATAGTTTCCAAGATGTATTGGATAATTACAGGAACACTTTTTGGGTTGCTCTTATCTCATCTACAAGTATGTTGGTTTATTTGCATCATTTTACCAAACAATAAATCTAAAAATCGTATCTTCATCAACTAAAAAAATGGCCAATACACTTGTACTTTTGAAACGTTCAATCAATCTAACAACATGGTTTACGTATGATAAACATTTATGTGATATGATCTCAATTTCAAAGTTCACTTAAAGGAATTACTTTATAAATACTAATTACATTATGAATACGAAACGTGTCTGAGAATATAGATAAACCAATGCTACAACTCGATTATGAGAGGGGTTCCAAAAGGCATACAAATTAACATTAAATTTGGTAACTATTATTTACAGAGTATGATTATATATTGTCTGAATGAATTATTAATTAAATCATTAAATGTTTTCGTTGACTATTTTCTCAGTCATTCAATACATTTTGATAAGTTTCACAACAAATCCTTCATGCTAACAGAGAAGCTTCCTGTTCATTTGAAGAAAGTTTTGACTTACGTTTTGAAGAATTTCGTTTATTGATTATATTCTAATCTGCAAACCACGTGTGTAATGAAAAGATACAAGTAAATGAGGCTGCAATGTCTGTCACTTCTGGTGCTATGTGAAAATAGCATGTCCATGTAGTGTCCTTGTAGACACCTTTTCTGCAATGGTATAAGTTTAAAATTAAAGAGGCCCTGCTGAAGTGCCTGAATTTATAGTATAGTAATTGAAAAAGTGTAGTCTCCAGCAGTTCACTTAAGTTCACTTAAAGGAACAACTATATCATTACTAATTACATTATGAATAAGAAACGTGTCTGAGAATATAGATAAACCAATACTACAACTCGATTATGTCAGAAGGTTCCAAAAGGCATACAAATTAACAGAAAATGTGCTTACTATTGTATACACAGCATTTAAAGATATTGTCTAAATTTCAATAAATGTTTTTGTTGACTATTTTGTAAGTCATTCACTT
This sequence comes from Steromphala cineraria, assembly GCA_916613615.1. Classification (NCBI taxonomy): domain Eukaryota; kingdom Metazoa; phylum Mollusca; class Gastropoda; order Trochida; family Trochidae; genus Steromphala; species Steromphala cineraria. The sequence goes on along the minus strand of OU744731.1, from coordinate 55,538,400 downwards.
CATTTTGATAAGTTTCACAAAGGATCCTTCATGCTAACAGAGAAGCTTCTTGTACATTTGAAGAAAGTTTTGACTTACGTTTTGAAGAATTTCGTTTATTGATTATTAGCTCACCTTTACAAAGAATTTTGTGTTTTGATGATATTGTTATTTGCAATTTGCACTTTTGTTTAAGTACTCATTTGATTGGTTTATAAAGATTGCATTGCAGTTAGTAAAATTATTTGACTGTTCTTAAAATAACGTGCTTTAGCACCTTTAAGCGTAACTGATGAGATTTAAGATGTTATTTTCCCCTCTTCCCTCAGTTCCCGTGAGGAAAATATTTACAAGAATATTTGCGCTTACTGTGTCTGTGGCAGTGGCAGTGGCAGTGCTTAACTCAAAGTATTTTAAGCATTACCTTCAAACAATAGATGTGAATGATAAACACATAAATATACTTCAGGCATACTAATGCGGTTCCTTCATTGTACTTTTGAAACAATTAATCAATCTAACAACATGGGTTCATGTTTAATTATCATTTATGTGATATGATCTCTATTTCAAAATTCACTTAAAGGAATTACTATATCATTACTAATTACATTATGAATAAGAAACATGTCTGAGAATTGGATAAACCAATGCTATAGCTCGATAATGAGAGGGGTTCCAAAAGGCATACAAATTAACATTAAATGTGGTAACTATTGATTAAAGAGCATGATAAGAATTTGTCTGAATTTCAATAAATGTTTTCGTTGACTATTTTGTCAGTCATTCAATTAATTTTGATAAGTTTCACAAAGGATCCTTCATGCTAACAGAAAAGTTTCTTGTATATTTGAAGAAAGTTGTGACTTAAGTTTTGATTAATTTTGTTTATTGATCATACTCTAATTTGCAAAGCACATGTATAATGAAAAGATACAAGTCAATGATGCTGCAATATCTGTTACTTCTGGTGCTATGTAAAAATAACATGTCAGTGTGCGATCCTTGTAGGCATATCTTTTGCAATGGCATCAGTTTAAGATTAAAAAGAGACTCCTGAAATGCCTTAATTTATAGTAAAGTAAATGAAAAAGTGTAGTTACTTCAGCAGTTATACAGGGAGCTCACATACTGTCATATGTGCCTGCACAACGATTATAACTGTATCAAGCTGCGAATTGAATGGTCGTCTTAAGGAGTCAATACATCACATCATGTTCTCAAGTGCCTGATTTCATAGTAAACGTAAATGAAAAACTTGAGTAACGCCCATAGTAATGCAGGAAGCTAACACACTGTTAGAGGTCCCTGTACAACTGTGCATCTGTGCATCATGCACTGAATGATTATAGCTGCATCAAGCTGCGTATTTAATCAATGTCACTCCTGCAAGAGAAAAAATGAACAAAAGGTCAATTTGACTTCTTGGACAAAGTTTGAATATTCAAGTTGATGCCTACTGTTGAGAAAAAAGTTAATGGCTAATCCAAATAACATAATTTTTATGTTAAACAACATCCTTTCAACACATACAATGTAAACTTTATAGATTTTCCGCACTAACCTTTTATTTTGATGAAAACTTTTAAAACTGAATAAAGGACAATCAACATTTAACAACAATTGGAAGTAATTAATTCAAAGTAAACATAATATTTAAAAGGGGATTTTACATGTATATTTATAAAAAAAAATTGATTACATGTTTACATGATTATATAAATTCTTTTTTAAAAAGATTTCAAAAATGATATATACAATGGGGCAATTTTTGGTGTTGGCCTATCATTTTATTATCTAGAAAATAGTTCTTTGCCTGCTTCTGAAAATGGGTTGGTCTTTTCTAAAAAAGGTCCTTTCGTTTGGTTTATTTGCATTCTTTACCAACAATTAATCTAATAATTCTTTTGAATTAAAATGTCGCACCCTTCATTCATCAACTAAAAATTAAAGCCATATACTTTAAGGGTCCTTTGTTTTCTGTTCAAGATTAAGCCTTTTTGTCAACAAAGGTCCATAATATCTATAATGTGTCGAACGCTGTGAAGTGAGGTTTAACTACAACTCCTACTGTGTTGTCAGTTCCTTGTTCCAAACCTGAGCTGTATTTAAGCAGAGGAGTGTTAGGTTCATACATCATTTCATCTTTCATCAACATGAGGTTTATCATCTTAACTGCCCTCGGTAAGTATAACCTGTCTACATGCATAAGATGAACGTTTTCTACCTAGGTGATGGAACATATTCAAGTCGAGATGGTCGAGGTAGTTGTATAATGGCATTTTGATTTTCTTTTCAGTTTTCACAGCCTTGCTGGCTTTTGCCCTTGCTGGTCATGGCGGAGGTCGTGGTGGAGGTCATGGCGGAGGTCGTGGTGGAGGTCATGGCGGAGGTCGTGGAGGAGGTCATGGAGGAGGTCGTGGAGGAGGTCGCGGAGGAGGTCGCGGAGGAGGTCGTGGAGGAGGTCATGGAGGAGGTCGTGGAGGAGGTCGTGGGGGAGGTCATGGCAGAGGCGGAGGTCGTGGAGGAGGTCATGGTGGGGGAGGAGGTCGCGGCGGAGGTCATGGGAGAGGTGGAGGTCACGGAGGAGGTCGTGGAGGAGGTCGTGGAGGAGGTCATGGCGGAGGCCATGGACGTCATGGTTAAACATCAATCAATTTCTCAAGTCTACATATGCCTGATTGCAATAAATTGTCTGATAAAGATACATGTCTTTGTGTTTCATTTAGAAAAAAACATTTACAGATTTTCAATTTAACTCACAATTCAGAAGGACATTGCACCTGAAGAAGGATAGAGGCAAGTATACCTTTGTCTGATAAATGCTTGTTTATTAATATTTTTCACAGGCTTAAACATCTTATTACAAACAACTCTTTGCCGCAGTCGTAGACGAATTGTCAAGAATAACTGCTTGCAGCCTTCTTGGTGTGTCTACCTTTCAATCACTGGACTCAGGAAATAAATACGAGTAGCTTTAATGCAATTTGCACTTTTGTTTAAGCACTCATTTTATTTTCCTATTCATTTTACTGAACTCCTAATGATTATTCGCACGATTATTAATTTGAAATGACACTATCAATACCAAATCCATAATTAGGTTAATTATTGTGAATTTTTATAGAATAGTTTATGAAACAAAATTCAATGTTTCGTCTTTCATCTTTCTACTAAAACACATCCCTTTGGATGTCGATTTTATAATTTTCTACCAAAGAAAAAAACTCATCAGAAAATGTCGTCGTTTCCTCTTCCAGTAATAGTAAAAATAAGACCCTGCCCTTTTATTGTCATTTGAACTAGGAAAATAGTTTGGATTATTTTGTAAATTTGTTTTTGAACTTGAAAAAGTAAAACTAGAGAAAATATTAAGGTTCAACGTGGCAATTATTATATTTCAACAGATATATGATTAAATCAATTCCATGAAACTTTTAAAACGACATCGTGACACTGATTTGACATCAATCAGGGCAACAGTACAATAAATTATTTACTTACATACTTACACTGCCAAAATGGTGAAGTTCATAGTCTAGGTAATGTACACATTGTAGATTTGCTTCTTATGATTCAGTTAAAAAAGAAAGAAAAAATATAGGGCTATCATGATATCAGACATAAACAAGAAGTAACATCGTGAGAAAGTTTACAACCAATAGATATGGAGAAGTATATCTATATTTACAAATTTTTAAAAGGGATGAATCATCTATGTACGAATTTTTGGCAAAATGAATTCACCAATCGCCCTGTTGTTAGACTTTTGAACTTGAAAATCTTTTGACTTTTTACTGACATAATGAAAGTATATGACATACATGTAGATGGCAAATTATTATTGCTTTTGGAAATCATAACATAATGTTGAAAATGAAAAAGCAAAAAATGTGTATAACACAATAAATTGGTATCAATGCTGATATCAAAGCGTATTTTCATATCTTGAGTTGCTCTAAGGAATTTGTTTTGACAATTTCTTTTACAAAGCTAATAAGAACAATGTTTTCATAAATATGTTTGTTTGTTGAAACTGTTTTCATAATCTGAATTGATGGCTATGATGCATGTTAAGAGATATTCGCTGTTGTGAAATATGTGTTTGTTTAATGTCCAAACTGGCTTAAAAGTGTTCTTTCAACTGAAGAAACCTTGTTGCTGACTGCCCTGATTTCACTAGTTAGATGTGTTTCACGATTTCTGTCTAAACTAACAATCTTAATTACACTGATATTTATCTTATAACTTTTACTCCGTTTGTTAAAGTTTTGTGACGTTTTGATATATAATACTTATGTCATTTTGATGTTGAGAGAGACATTTGTATCTTTGTTGAAACGTCGCAAAACTTCAATCATCAATCATCTCAACTTCTTGAATGCACATCAACGAACTTCCAGTACCATTTTTTTCGGTGGAAACAAAGTTCAGTTGAACTTTCCTGTTTACAATATATGTGATTTTCATATGATAACTTCACACTTAATTTCAAATATGTTTGTAAGGTAAGCTTTTCAGTTGTTCAAGATTTAACTATTTGACAGAGAATATAGTGTTTCGCTCAAAAAATATATAACATTGTGAAATGAAGCCAATCATCGAAGCTACGATTGTGAAATGCATTACTATGACAAAATGCTGTCACAACTGATAACTTTTATTATCAATTATATAAATATGATAATATATGTAATTATTATCCTTTTCTTTTAATCAAGTAGTTATTTCTTAATTTTGTTAATGAATAAGCATAATACAGCACATGTGTTTTCTCGCAGTGCTAACATTTCAAGATGGCGGATGAAAGCCGATTGATTGGTGCCTTTAAAACCTTTTCTTATATCATTTTAAGATACAAATCTCTGTGGTATTTTCATTTCAATTATGCAAAGTGTAAAACCGTCTGATAGTAAAGTATTTGCATTTTGGTAATTTCATGCTTTAGCTCTTCAGTTTAACGGTGTCAATTATGGATGAAAAGAAGAACAGTTAATCAATGTAAAGGCTTCGTGAAATTATATATTTATTGATTGAATTACAATACCATCTTTTCACCATTATTTTCTATCTTGTTTTTCTGTTTCAATTGCAAATGCAAATTTCCGAAATCATTCAAACTATTTTCTGTCAGTGAAAATTGCCAGAGGCAGGTCCAATTATTCAAAATTACTGGAATTCTGCAATTGGATACCACGTTTTCGATTGATTTAATGTAATGATCAATAGAATCGTCAGTAAAATTGATATAATTATCTGTGCTTTATATATTTCTTTGATTTAAAGATAAATTTCTTTAAAAAAACCAACTTGATCTTTTAGAAACTTATCATAAGCAATAGACATGAATGGAAAGACCTGGAAGTCACAGCCCTTCTGGGAAGACAGATTACACATTTTAAAGTTTCAGTTTTGAATGGTATGTAATTTTATTAATTCTGCAAATAATTCCGAGTATATGCTGCAAATATAATGGTTAATTAATTCAATCAAACAATCTGAAATTATAACCCTATATATCTTGAATTTTCTTAACCGTAAATGTAACCTTCTTGTTCTGTATCCATCGCCACTGGTCAATGCCTACGGTAAAAAGAAAAAGAAATGAATGTTGTTTGACCATGAAAAAACAAAACTTTCATACTCTAAACACTGTTCACCATGAAATGTAATAAACGTAGAAATGTGAGGTATCATTAAAGTAAGGTTTTGTTTCATATCGTGTAGTGGAAATATAAGTCTTTTAGAATAAGTTCCTTGCAGTTCAATAATGTACCTATAAACAAATTTATTGTTGTAATATTTCAAAATGAGAAACATGTACAGAAATAAAATGATTGTACATACTCTTGATAATTACATCTTAATATATTGACAAATACATTGAAATGATTGATAACTCTTGTATTTATTTGCTATTTTCTCGAGAAAATGACTTGTCTATTTTTCTAAAATAATATGATTGATACCTCACTCTGAATCACCATCCCCTTGGTATTAATCTGCTTCTTTAAAATATATATCATTGTTTAGATTGATTTAACAAATGTATTTTATACATCACGTTTCTACTTTTACACAAAAACAATTTAGAAAGTTTATTGTTTTACTAATGCATTAAACTTGTACAACATGCTGTTTCTACTTTTACACCAACATAATTTCAAAAGTTTATTTGGTTTTAAATATGCGTTCAAGATATACATCACGTTTCTACTTTTACACCAAAACATGTTAAACATGTTTGCTTGATTCTACAAATGCGCAAAGATGTGCAATCGTAAAATCTTCTAACAAACATATCATTTTTCATAACTCAACCGGAATAAAGGCAAGTTAAATTGTAAAAATTCCAAAAACTATAAGGGGATAAAATATCAAGACGATAAGAGCCAGTCTAATCAATGAACTCGGGAGTAATTTAATTCGAGTTGGGATTCGGTTGAATGAAATTAAGTAAAATCAAATCAGGTACATCACCTGATAAGACTGCGGAAGATGTTAATTTGAAAACAAATTATGTTTTTTTGCAGAGGCAGATAAGCTACTAAAGTCAGGTCAGTCACGTTTCTTGTTTTTGAAAACAATTGATCAACTCAAATATCAAATTGCGGAAACTGCCAATTTGTAAAATTATTCTTTCACTACAGGGTTCATATGCCCAGGAGACTCGTGTGAAATTGTCCAATATTAACCTATTTATCTTGGAAATATATTTTGCTCTCACTTCAAATTAGATGTTTCAAAATGAGTATGATAATCAAACAACTCTCTGTGTGCTGATAATTGATGTTGTAATAGCGTTTCTTAGAAAATGACAATAATAAATTAACTGTTGAGGGTATATTCCTTCTGTAAAAAATCCATTTAACATTGTTTTTATGGTTTTGCCTGTAGCTCCACAGATTTCTTTTTAAGGGATGTATGTATAACCTACGTCAATCTCTGACACACGTTCTTTCTATCTTTAGGGAAAAGTGATTTCCTATAATTGACCATTTATTTTATGAGATGCCTCGTCCAATTTTGTTCCTGTAAAGAACAAAACCTGATAAATAAGATATTTTATGTATCTCATTTGTGATACAGATTTAATCGAATCAACATATCGCAATTACTTGTTCAGGAGATATTTATCTTGATCAAATTTATGTGGATGTCATTTTTTTAAAAACCTGAAAGTTTAAAATTGACATTTTGTTTTGAAGGTGTATAATGTATTTTTGAATTCTGATTGGAATTTCTTTTTGAAAACTTTGTTATGAAGCACTCATCCTCAGGTTGGTGCTATTTCAAATGAATCTTACCAATGTACCAAGGGATATAAGCCATTAAATCTCGTTTTGTTAATTCAAATGTTCTTTCTCATGATAAATCAATGACATATTGTTTGACATCCAAACATATATTATACATCTTTGTAATTTGCAATTTCAAGCCGTCATTTAAAAAAAGTATTACGTTTTATATGCCTATTTCATGAGTGGAATTAAGAAAAAAAGTTCGCTCTACCCCAATGTTTTTTTTAATAAAGTATAGTTTTGCCCTGAACTATTATAGTTAAAGCAAGAGGACGGTAGGGATAGGGATGCGCCATGTTGATTAATAGAACCGAGATCAAAGGTTACCATGGACACTCGTGATTACGAGGGGGCAGCGGGAAAGAGCGGATAGCGTCATTCAATTGTTACGTCATGTAAAAACTATACCTTTATTGTCTGATAAAGTACTTTTTTCCGATTGTTCTAACCGCTAGGCATCTTAGAATCGTTGATAAAAGCAATTCGGAAGTAGGGAACCAAACATTTCTTTGTTTTGATCTAAAGTGGAAATAAAGAGTACTCTGGCAATCCAGATTTCCAAGCATTGAAATAAGCAACGCATCTTAACTGTACCTATATATACAAACAATTGAATAATAATTTCGTTTCCATCTGAATATTAATGTTCCTGTGGAGTGATGATATTTAAATATTAATAAACAAATGATTGTGTTAATAATGACCAAAATTTCCAAAACAATATTTTTATTTATCTTTTTTCTCATTATGATAGAACTATGTCTTAACGTTTTGCTTGAATGTAGATTATAACACTTCCTGACGTTTCATTGGAATGTGCAGATTTCTAGAATTCGTTGAACGGCAAAAGGATAACAAAAGGATCATTCAGTAAAACAAACGTTATATATTCAGGAAGGCCACTGTAAGTTTCTCAAATCACTTGATTGACTTGAAGTTTGAAGTGAAGCTGTCATCAATAATAATAATATATGTTTAGATGTATGTTTGATGTGAGGGCATCAGATAAATGAACACCATTTCCAGAAGATTATTAGTTGATTATATACAATAGACTATTTATTATTTCAATACGAAAAATATGATTTATATGAGCGTGATTTTTGTTCTTTTTATATCACCGTTTTCCCTATTTTTCTTTATTCATATTTGAACTTATACCTCTTATCATAATGTATAAATGTTTAACCAATCAAATCACAATGGTGCAAATGTAAATTTGAGTGCTCTTTTTTAGGTTGACCCCCTCCTAAAATGCATGTAAATGCATTGTGAGTGACATTAAACCTCAACAGGTTATAGATGACACCGTTCTATTTTCTTGCAGATCTTTTGAAGGTTATCAGTGCACGAAAACATGGCTTTATGTCTATCAAACTTGGGTTTGTGATGAAAAGTGAAAGTGAATACATTTCTTGCTACCGAACATACATATTTGCTGGAGACAGTCCAGGGACACCAAACATCGATCAGTGTTATAGTACTCAGACAGGTGAATCAATGACATTAATCAACCTCTCTAAGATTGCAGCTTTTTGCTTTCCTCCAGGCACCAGATCCAGTAATCATGTCGAGCTATAATTTACTGATCTAGTCAGAGTAAGTGGCTGTGTTTAGATGAACAATTCAGGGTTAGATTATTCATTGAGTGATGTTTTCTTACTATTGAGCATTGGGTTAGATGGCTAATTGTTGATATTCTTGCTTTTTGCCTATTTTGGGGTTATACTGTAGTTAAAAAACCTGTTATGGATAAGGAGCACTAAACCGCCAGGCAAAAGAAGTTACACACTTCAGTTAAAATAACCATTTGTGTAATTGTTAATTCTAATATTTTAAGTTTTTGATGATTCTCAAACTAATAATTTTAAGAGTCAAATAACCGTTCAAGGAATGCTTAAAAGTTTATATTTGTTTGTTTGTTAAAAGAGTGAAAATTTTATGTTCGAAAATTAATTTTGATATAACCCAATTGTTCATCAACAAAGTAGACATATCTTATGTGAAAATCAATTAAAAGGGCCTTTTAAACATATTGGCAACATTTTAAACATGGCATGGGTCATGATTGTTGTGAGAGGTTGTTGACTCTGAAGGAAAACAATAAATTACACTTTTGTAACAAAACCAAACAATTGTTTATTTTTACTTTAGTTTTCAAGAGACACGCCTATCTTCAGGGCTAAGGTAAGTTTAAGTTACTAGTACCTTTGAAATTCAAATATCTAATATATGAGTCTTGCATATTTAAACATTAATGTTTCTTAGTTTTCACAAAGATGTTTTGAGTCTGTGTGATATTATCACGGAATGATTATAATGAAAGTAAAAAGAGTACTTCTAATTCAGAGTCTTGTGTGACTTTATTATAAATATCCCTTCTGTTAACGAGAACAATTGAAGGCTGTAATTCCTGTGAGACCTTGTGCTCAAGGGATTTGGTAAGATATTTTAACATGATTTCCTCATTAAATTTTTGAGAGACGATCACATCTATTGCAAATATGGGTATCATACTTGACAACTAATTGTGTATTCCAAATTTCAAATGGGTATTCATAATTGTTTATACCCTCCACTTTTGAGAAATCTGTGTTTTCATTTCAAATTTTAAAATGTTTTACATGTCAACCACTTTTGATATTGAAAACCGTTACAACTGTCAGAAAAGTTTAATTTATACAGGTAGATCTACCTAGTTCCAGGTAAATCACACAGCCGACTTGATATCGATTACAATGATATGACACTTCACAACTGTCATATTAAAGGGGCAGTAGCACGCTTTTAGGTGGAATATAAGGTGATGTCAGAAAAAATTAAATCGTTTCAATTGAAAGACAATGTATAAAAACTAAATGGAGAAGTAATAATTCAGATATATAATGTAAAGAATTAGCCATGCGATTCCTTTTTCTTACACAAAATGAATTAAAAGTGTTCACATAAAATGGCCGCAAATGGATAGAGGTGAATCTTCATACTTTGTTCTCTGACTATTGAAGATTGGCTTGTGTAATAAGATTTTTGACACTAGCAAAATAATACATTTAGCATTAACATTCAATTATCGGTGAAACATTTAAAATGTAAAATTATTGAAATTATTTAAGATCCATTAACATTATATAATTGCTGGAAAAACGTGAAATCAATCAGTGCAACACACTTCTTCAGGAATCAATCAATATCTTGATTGTTTCTTAGTAAATTGAAATTCAGACTTAACAAATAAAGCACAACTGATGAGATTTGAGTCGTTATTTTTCCCTCCTGACAATTATGTCAGCGACAGTGCTTAAATGAATGTGAATGAAAGATACAATAATAAACTTCAGGCATATCTTATGCGGTTCCTTGATTGTACTTTTGAAACATTCAATCAATCTTATAACGTGGTCAAAGTTTGATTATCATTTATGTGATATGATCTCAAAGTTCACTTAAAGGATTTCTTTATAAATACTAATTACATTATGAATACGAAACGTGTCTGAGAATATAGATAAACCAATGCTACAACTCGATTATGAGAGGGCTTCCAAAAGGCATACAAATTAACATTAAATTTGGTAACTATTATTTACAGAGTATTATTATATATTGTCTGAATTTCATTAAATGTTTTCGTTGACTATTTTCGCAGTCATTCAATACATTTTGATAAGTTTCACAAAAAATCCTTAATGCTAACAGAGAAGCTTCTTGTTCATTTGAAGAAAGTTTTGACTTACGTTTTGAAGAATTTCGTTTATTGATTATATTCTCCAGCAGTTATAGAGGAAGCTCACACACTGTCATAGTTCCCTGTTCAACGATTCAAACTGTATCAAGCTACGAATTGAATGATCGTCTTAAGGAGTCAATACATAACATCTTGTTCTCAAGTGCCTGAATTCATAGTAAACTTAAATGAAAAACTTGAGTAACGCCTATAGTAATGCAGGAAGCTAACACACTGTTAGAGGTCCCTGTACAACTGTGCATCTGTGCATCATGCACTGAGTTATAATAACTACATCAAGCTGCGTATTTAAAAATCAAAGTATCGGACAATGCTACAAGAGAAAAAATGAACAAAAGGTCAATTTGAGTTCTGGAACAAATTTTGAATGTTGAAGTTGATTCCTACTGTTGAAATACAAGTTAATCACTAATCTAAATTAGATAAGTTTTTATGTTTAAAATCTTTTCAACACTCACAATGTAAACTTTATAGATTATCCTCACTTATCTTTATATTGATGTAAACTTTTATAACTGAAAAGTGGACAATAAACATTAACCAACAAAAGAAAGTAACTGATTCAAAGTAAACGTAATTTTTAAAAATCATTTGTATATGTGAACTTAAACATATTTCCTTATTACATTTTTACATGATTTATTTAATTTAAAACAAATAATTCTATAATGATATATACATAGGGGCAATATATGATTTTGGCCTATCATTTTATTATCTAGAAGAAAGATAGTTCTTTGCCAGCTACTGAAAATGGGTTGCTCGTTTCGTATAAAACGATCATTTATGTTGGTTTATTTGCACTCTCTTCAAAACAATTAATCTAAAATTCTTTTGAATTAAGATGTCGCACCCTTCATTCATCAACTAAAAATAAAGCCAATACACTGTTAGAGTCCTTTATTTTCTGTTCAAGATTAAGCCTTTTTGTCAAAAAAGGTACATCATATCTATAATGTGCCGAACGCTGTGAAGGGAGGTTTAACTACAACTCCTACTGTGTTGTCAGTTCCTTGTTCCCAACCTGAGCTGTATATAAGCAAAGGAGTGTTAGGTTCATACATCACTTCATCTTTCATCAACATGAGGTTTATCATCTTAACTGCCCTTGGTAAAGTATAATCTGTATACATGCATAAGATGAACGTTTTCTACGTAAGTGATATAACATATTCATAGTCGAGATGATCGAGGTAGTTGTATAATGGCATTTTGATTTTCTCTTCAGTTTTCACAGCCTTGCTGGCTTTTGCCCTTGCTGGTCATGGCGGAGGTCGTGGTGGAGGTCATGGCGGAGGTCATGGCGGAGGTCGTGGTGGAGGTCATGGCGGAGGTCGTGGAGGAGGTCATGGAGGAGGTCGTGGAGGAGGTCGCGGAGGCGGTCGTGGAGGAGGTCGTGGAGGAGGTCGTGGAGGAGGACGAGGAGGAGGTCATGGCAGAGGCGGCGGTCGTGGAGGAGGTCATGGTGGGGGAGGAGGTCGCGGCGGAGGTCATGGGAGAGGTGGAGGTCACGGAGGAGGTCGTGGAGGAGGTCACGGAGGAGGTCGTGGAGGAGGTCATGGAGGTCACGGCGGAGGCCATGGACGTCATGGTTAAACATAAATCAATTACTCAAGTCTGCATATGCCTGATTGCAATAAATTGACTGATAAAGATACATGTCTTTGTGTTTCATTTTGAAAAAGAGTTACAGATTTTTAATTTAACTCACAATTCAGAAGGACATTGCACCTGAAGAGGGATAGCGGCAATATGGTGGAACATTTATTTTGTATACGTTTAAACATCTTATTAGAAACAACTCTTTGCCGTAGTCGTAGACGAATTGTCAAGAATCACTGCCTTCAGCCTTCTTGGTTTGAATACCTTTCAATCACTAGACTCAGGAAATAGATACGAGTAGCTTAAATGCAATTTGCACTTTTGTTTAAGTACTCATTTTATTTTCCTATTCATTTTACTGAACTTCTTATGATTATTCGCACGATTATTAATTTTGAAATGACACTATCAATACCAAATCCATATATAGGTTAATTATTTATATTTTATAGACAAAATTATGAAACAGAATTCAATTTTTCGTCTTTCATCTTTCTACTAAAACACATCCCTTTGGATGTCGATTTTATAATTTTCTACCAAAGAAAAAAACTCATCAGAAAATGTCCTCGTTTCCTCCTCAGTAAAAGTAAAAATTAGACCCAGCCCTTTTATTGTCATTTGAACTAGGAAAATAGTTTAAATTATTTTGTAAATTTGTTTTTGAACTTGAAAAAGTAAAACTAGAGGAGACATTAAGGTTCAACGTGGCAATTATTATATTTCAATATATATGATTAATTCAATTCCATGAAAAGCTTTCAAAAGGACACTGTGACACTGATTGAACATCAGGGCAACAGTATAATAAATTATTTACTTACTTACACTGCCAAAATAGTGAACTTCATAGTCTAGGTAATGTACACATTGTAGATTTGCTTCTTATGAATTCAGTTAAAAAGGAAAGAAAAAATATAGGGTTATCATTGTATCAAACATAAACAAGAAGTGTGTTGTAAGAAAAGTTTACACCTGATGGAAACAGAGAAAAATATCTATATTTACTTAATTTTTAAAAGAGATGAATCATCTATGTGTGGTAAATATTCCCTTTTGCAAACCCTGTCAAACAGTTTGTCAATACTTGTCAGAACATTGGTTTTAAATAAAGAAATTAAATCATTATTAAACCAAAATATGTCTTCCTTTGACCAAAAAGGAAAAATAAAGTTCATGACATTTAAAGCATGAATTTTTGGCAAAATGAATACACCAATCGCCCTGTTGTTAGACTTTATGAACTTGATGAAAATAACATTCATGAAGAAAATCTTTTCACTTTTTATCGACATAAGGCAAGTATATTACTTTTCGAAATCAAAGTATAATGTTGAAAATGAAAAAAACAAATATGTGTTTAAGACAATAAATTGGTATCAATGCGGATATCTTAGCGTACTTTCATATCCTGAGTTGCTCTAAGGAATTTATATTGACAATTTATTTTACAAAGCTAATACTTACAATGTTTTCATAAATATGTTTGTTTGTTGAAACTGTTTTCAAAATCTGAATTGATGACTATGTTGCATGTTAAGAGATATCCGCTTTTGTGAAATATGTGTTTGTTTAATGTCAAAACTGGCCAAAAACTGTTCTTTCAACTGAAGAAACCTTGTTGCTGACTTCCCTGATTTGACTAGTTTCAGTTTGTTAAAGTTTTGCGACGTTTTGACATTAACAATTAATGTCATTTTCATGTTGTTACTTGAGTAAAGAAGCTTTTTATCCATGATATTGCCTTCATCATTCTTCATCATCTCCACTTCTTGAATGCACATCAACAAACTTCCATTACCTTTTTTTCTGTGGAAACGAAATTTAGGAGAACTTTCCTGTTTACAACATATGTGATTTTCAAATGATAACTTCACACTTAATTTCAAATATGTATGTGGGGATATCTTTTCAGTTGTTCAAGATTTTACAATTTGACAAAGAATAAAGTGTATCACTCAAAAAATAAAAAACATCGTGATATGAAGCCAATCATCGAAGCTACGATTTTGGAATGCATTATTATGACAAAATGCTGTCCTAACTGATAACTTTTATTATCAATTATATAAATATGATAATATATGTAAGTATTATCCTTTTCTTTTAATCAAGTAGTTATTTCTTAATGTTGTTAATGAATAAGCATAATACAGCACATTTGTTTTCTCGCAATGCTAACATTTCAAGATGGCGGATGAAAGCAGTTTGATTGGTGCCTTTAAAACCTTTCCTTATATCATTTTAAGATACAACTCTCTGTGGTATTTTCATTTAAATCATGCAAATTGTAAAACAGTCTGATAGTAAAGTATTTGCACTTTGGTAATTTCATGCTTTAGCTCTTCAGTTTAACGGTGTTGATTATGGATGAAAAGAAGAACAGTTGATCAATGTAAAGGCTTCGTGAAATGCATATTTATTGATTGAATTATAAAACACCCTCTTTTCACCATTATTTTCTATCTTGTTTTTCTGTTTCAATTGCAAATGAGAAATTTCCGAAATCATTCAAACTATTTTCTGTCAGTGAAAATGGCCAGAGGCAGGTCCAATTATTCAAAATTACTGGAATTCTGCAATTGGATTCCAGGTTTTCTATTGATTTAATGTAATGATCAATAGAATCTTTTCCAAATTGAAATCTGATTGTTATTTCTTTCAGTAAGCTACGGTATGAAACACTCTTTCAGAGGTTAATGCTATTTTAAATGAATCTTACCAATGTACAAAGGCATTATAATTCCTTGATTGTCTCATGAAGCTCATGTTGTAAATTCAATGTTCTGTTTCATGATAAATCAATAACGAGTTGATTGACATCCATGATGTGATATTTTGTATATGGCCATTTAATGAGTTAAATTGTCGATAAAAGCAATTCGGAAGTAGGGAGATCCTCTGCTTGGAAACACATATGTCATACAAACAGATTTCTGTCTGCACGCAACAAAACATCATTTAAGATTCTAAACAGCTTAGAAAGCAAACATTTCTTTGTTTCGACTCAACTGGAAATTAATAGTACTCCTGCAATCCAGATTTCCCAGCGTTGAAATAAGCAAAGCATCTTAACTGTACCTATATATACAAACAATTGAATAATATTTTCGAGCCATCTGAATAGCAATGGACCTGTGGAGTGATAATGTTGAAATATTTAATAAAATAACAAAGGATTGTATTAATAGTGAGCAAAGTTTTCCAAATAATTTATTTATTTATCTTTTTTCTCATTATGATAGAACTATGTCTTAAAGTTTGCATGCTTGCATGTAGATTATGACACTTCCTGACGTTTCATTGGAATGTGCAGATTCCTAGAATTCGTTTGTGTTTAAAGACACAAAAATAACTAAAGGATCATACAGTAAAACAAATGTTCTATCAATTTATATTTTGTTTCCTCTATCCTCAAAATAATGGTGAAATAAGTACGATGATGTAAAATCAAGCATCTATGAGAAGAATAAACAAGAGCCTGTCTGACTCCAGCCCAGGGATCAGGGGAACAAGGATGGTCATCATCGAATCTTCTCTGACTTGACCAGCTGAAGTTAACTATTGCCTGATCTCGTCTTAATTAAACACTGATCAGTGTGATTGATTTACCAGCCTGACCTAGACAAATGCTGCTCCCTGTTCGATGTCAAAAGACTGGAATATGCCGTTTCAGATTATGATTTTCTATAATATATAGCAACAAAAATGAACCATTAGTTATTTGCCTATATTTTGGTTGCCAAATAAATTACCAATATTATGTAAAAACAGAAATCCATAAATGTCTATTTTTGCGTAGGACACTGATATTATTAACTTTAACTATGTGAGAAAGTCCTTAATATACAAAGATATAAATATAACATTTGCCCAGTCAACGTTAATATCGCCTTTTGACTAAGCTTAACTTTAGTTTACCTTATACATTGATAAGAAACTCACTCTAAACGTTGTCATTGGTTAAGGGCAATACATTCATATTTTTAGCTTTTATCATTTTCATAATAAAAATTCTTGCCTTGCATTCTGCCTCCATGACGTCATAACATTGTCCCACTGAAATCATGTTATTATGAACTAAACAAAGTCTTTATTTCACGTAAAAGAGCATCAATTACATTATATCACTGGTTGTTCACTTTAGACTGAAATATTGCCCAATCTGCGCCAAACATTTACTCATTCAGATTCAAACCGTCAACAATACTGTATGAGTTTTGGTTTATTCAGAGTAACTTACATACAGTCAATTCTGATACTCACTCGAATGTATTTACATTAGATCGACAGATGTATGTTCTTATGAGAATTTTGAAAAAAAATCAATGTATTTGTTTAGATCAATGACCGTGATGTTTGTTCTTTTAATATCACCGTTTTCCCAATTTTCTTAATTCATATTATAATTTATACCTCTTATCATAAATGTATAAAAGTTTAACCAACCGATTCACAATGGTCCAAATGTAAATTTAAGTGCTTTTATTGAGGTTGACTCCCCCCCCCCCCCCCCCCCCCCCAAATCAATGCATGTAAATGTATTGTGAGTTAAGTTAAACCTCAATGGGTTATGGATAACACCGTTCTATTTTCTTGTAGGTCTTTTGAAGGTCATCAGTGCAAGAAAACATGACTTTATGTCTATCAAACATGGGTTTTTAATGAAAAAATAAAATAAATCTATAATTGTCTTCTTTACAGTTACCCAAAGTATGCTCAACATCATTAAAACCACCACTTATTTCAAATGAATAAAGTTCTTGCTACCATACTTACATATTTGCTTGAGACAGTCCAGGGACACTAAACATTGATCAGATTAGATTATTCAGGCAGGTGAAACAGTGACATTTATCAACCTCTCTAAGATTGCAGCTATTTGCTTTCCTCAAGGCACCAGATCCAGTAATCATGTCGACCTATAACTGGTCTGATCTAGTGAGAGTAAGTGGCGGTGTTTAGATGAACAATTCAAAAGAAGATCTCTTTCTCTAGATAAAGAACCAAACACTTGAAACGGGATTGCGTAGTATATGTTATCATCTACAAGGTAGTTCTTTGTCTGCTACTGAAAACGGGTTGGTCTTATCTTATCAAACACTCATTTATGTCGGTTTGTTTGCATTATTTTACCCAACAATTAATCAACAAATATTTTGAATTTGAAGATGTCCCACTTATCTTCACTAAAAAAAGGCCAATACACTTGTACTTCTGAAACGTTCTATCAATCTAACAACATGGTTTACGTTTGATAAACATTTATGTGATATGATCTCAATTTCAAAGTTCATAATGCTACAACTATATTTTGAGAGGGGTTCCAAAAGGCATACAAACTAACATTAAATGTGGTAACTATTGTTTACAGAACATGATAAGATATTGTCTGAATTTCAATAAATGTTTTTGTTGACTATTTTTTCAGTCATTCAATACATTTTGATAAGTTTAACAAAAGGATCCTTCATACTAACAGAGAAGCTTCTTGTAAATTTGAAGAAAGTTGTGATTAATGTTTTTGGTATTTTTTTGTATTGATCGTATTCTTATTTGCAAACCACATGTATAATGAAAAGATACAAGTCAATGAGGCTGCAATGTTTGTCACTTCTGGTGCTATGTGAAATTAGCATGTCAGTGTAGTGTCCTTGTAGACACCTTTTCTGCAACGGTATTATTTAAGATTAAAGAGGCACTGCTGAAGTGCCTGAATTAATAGTTAAGTAAATGAAAAAGTGTAGTAACTCAAGCAGTTATACAGGAAGCTCACACACTGTCATATGTCCCTGCACAACGATTAAAACTGTATCAAGCTGCGAATTGAATGATCATCTTAAGAAGTCAATACATCACATCTTGTTCTCAAGTGCCTGAATTCATAGTAAACGTAAATGAAAAACTTGAGTAAAGCCCATAGTAACGAAGGAAGCTAACACACTGTTAGAGGTCCCTGTACAACTGTGCATCTATGCATCATGCACTGAATGATTATAGCTGCATCAAGCTGTGTATTTAATAATCAATGTATCCGACACTCCTGCAAGAGAAAAAAATGAACAAAAGGTCAATTCGAGTTCTTGGACAAATTTTGAATATTCAAGTTGATTCCTACTGTTGAAAAAAAAGTTAATCGCTAATCCAAAAATACAGAATTTTAATGTTAAACAACATCCTTTCAACACATACAATGTAAACTTTATAGATTGAAACTGAATAAAGGACAATCAACATTTAACAACAATTGGAAGTAATAATTCAAAGTAAACATTATATTTAAAAGGCGATTTTACATGTATATTTATATATTTTTTCTTATTACGATTTTACATGATTTAAAAAATTCTTATTAAAAAAGATTTCTTTAATGATATATACAATGGGGCAATATTTGATGTTGGCCTATCATTTTATTATCTAAAAAATTGTTCTTTGCCTGCTACTGTAAATGGGTTGGTCTTTTCTAAAAAAAGGTCCTTTCGTTTGGTTTATTTGCATTCTTTACCAAACAACTAATCTAAAAATCCTTTTGAATTAAAATGTCGCACCCTTCATTCATCAACTAAAAAAAAAAACCAATATACTGTAAGTGTCCTTTATTTTCTGTTCAAGATTAAGCCTTTTTGTCATCAAAGGTCCATCATATCTATAATGTGTCGAACGCTGTGAAGGGAGGTTTAATTACAACTCCTACTGTGGTGTCAGTTCCTTGTTCCCAACCTGAGCTGTATATAAGCAAAGGAGTGCTAGGTTCATACATCACTTCATCTTTCATCAACATGAGGTTTATCATCTTAACTGCCCTTGGTAAGTATAACCTGTCTACATGCCTAAGATGAACGTTTTCTACCTTGGTGACAGAACATATTCAAGTCGAGATGGTCGAGGTAGTTGTATAATGGCATTTTGATTTTCTTTTCAGTTTTCACAGCCTTGCTGGCTTTTGCCCTTGCTGGTCATGGCGGAGGTCGTGGTGGAGGTCATGGCGGAGGTCGTGGAGGAGGTCATGGAGGAGGTCGTGGAGGAGGTCATGGAGGAGGTCGTGGAGGAGGTCGCGGAGGAGGTCGCGGAGGAGGTCGTGGAGGAGGTCGTGGTGAAGGTCATGGCAGAGGCGGAGGTCGTGGAGGAGGTCATGGTGGGGGAGGAGGTCGCGGCGGAGGTCATGGGAGAGGTGGAGGTCACGGAGGAGGTCGTGGAGGAGGTCATGGCGGTCACGGCGGAGGCCATGGACGTCATGGTTAAACATCAATCAATTACTCAAGTTTACATATGCCTGATTGCAATAAATTGTCTGATAAAGATACATGTCTTTGTGTTTCATTTTGAAAAAATATTTACAGATTTTCAATTTAACTCACAATTCAGAAAAAAATTACACCTTATCGATGCCTTTAGTGTTCTCACTCTCGAAGCTTTACAAGCCTTTCGGTCAGGGTTAATCTTTAATAATACATTAGAGTTAAGGAACATGATAAGGAGGATAGAATGAAAAGCTGAAAAGAACAGTAATAAATGTAAAAGTCAATGTAAAATATTAATGTAACATTTAGACCTGAAGAGGGATAGAAGCAATATTGTGGAAAACTTATGTCTCAAATGTTTCTCTGATAAATGGTAGTTAATGTAAATGAATTACTTTCAGAGGATTAAACATCTTATTACAAACGAATCTTAATTGTCGTGGTAGATGAATTGTCAAGAATCACTGCCTGCAGCCTTCTTGGTGTGAACACCTTTCAATCACTAGCCTCAGGAAATAGATTCGAGTAGCTGTTCTGCATTTTGCACTTTTGTTTTAGTACTCTTTTTTTTATTGATAAAGATTGCATTGCAGTTATTGTAATGCAATATGCTGGTGGTATGAATCCTCTCCCAACAGAAGCAGATTAAGATATGAAATGTTGATCGAACCTCATTTCTTATTAGATACGTTTGTGGACTAGAATGGAATGCCTGCATTGATGCAATCAAAGCTAGTTTTTATTTGTTATCATGTTGGCTACTCATTCATCACAAAGGCACTGTGATATGAACCACCCTTTCCATGTGTAAAGTGATGTCATTTTCTTAAATAATACAAAATTCAAATGGTTTGTGATGCCATGTTTTGCCATGAGGGGAAACTGATGGAAACCACAGCTTTGGTTTACTAAGAACAGAGGCGGAATCAACATTTCATGACTTAATCTGCTTATTTGGGCAGAGAATGGCGATGTTAACAGGATAAATGTCTTGCTACCGTACATACATATTTGCTTGAGACAGTCCAGGGACATCAAACATCTTCAATATACGAGTACTCAGACAGGTGAATCCATGACATTAATCAACCTCTCTAAGATTGCAACTATTTGCTTTTCTCCAGGCACCAGATCCAGTAATCATGTCGACCTATAACTTACTAATCTAGTCAGAGTAAGTGGCGGTGTTTAGATGAACAATTCAAAAGAAGATCTCTTTCTCTAGAAATAGAACTAAACACTTGAAACAGGATTGCTGCTCAACAGTACCCACAAATCTGCTTCAGGTAAAGAGGATACGAGTATGACAAACGAAAAGCAGCAAGCTCATTACAAGAGATATCCCATGATTAATGATGAACAACTTTCAAACGATGGACCTGATGTTTGTAGAATTATGATGACGTTGTAAAATTGTAGTAACCACCTCAAGCAATGCAAAGAAGTTGGTTGATTAAAACTTTTTCTCCATTTGTGTGTTTTTCATTGTGTTTGACACGACTGTGAAGGGAGCTTTTACCAAGAACTGACAACACACTTTGAAATCTTAGCTTAAACTCTTCTTGCTGTTGAATATGATAATGAATATAACGTGTTAACAAAAGTCTTTATCAAACCTATGCAATGAAACCTCAATGAACTCATTTAATAAAAAAACACATAATAACATTATCAATTGATGAATTTAGTAGAAGAGCATACTGCTTTTAAGATAGAACTGAGCAGTTGCCTCATAAGGAATTTACAAGCATATGGAAAAATTAAATCAGTTAAATTTAAATTTGTTATACTTTAGTCTCGTATATCAATCATTTGAAAGAGGTCGCAATAAAAGTTCCAGCAGAATCGTTGTAAACAAAGCCTGTCTTGATTTCAGGGGAGACAAGGATGGTCATCATCGAATCTTATCTGTCTTGACCAGCTTAAGGTATATGCAGGCTGATTACGTCTTGATTAAAGACTTCTCAACCTGACCTAGACAAAGGCTGGTCTCTGTTCCTTGTCAAAAGATTTACATTTAACTTGTATCATTATCTTTTCTTGACAAAATGATCGATCATGAAATTGAAAAAATAAACCTTCGTATTTCTATCTTTTTTCAAACCAATTGTTATGAGATGACCTGTGTCTAGGTCTATACCTTAAAGGGATTGTTCTCAATTTCCGATGGAGTATTACATTTTAGATAATAACAAGTAAAAATGATAGCAAGTGATAGTAAAACACTTTTGTTACCATAGATGAAGATTGTTTGTTTACAATGGTATTCTTTCTTGTCTAATGAACCATCTGATGCCCATAATCAATTACCTACTGATGGCTATCTCGACGGACGTTACCATGGACCTACATGTATTCTGTTACAAGAATTGATACAAGATTGAGGACTTTTGATAAAAATTATATCCTTATGTAAATATTTGGTAAAGGTTTTCGTCGAGCAAGTTTTAAAATGAATCAGCAGCTTTTGAAAATGAAGAATGATTTTTTTTTAAAATATAGGGATGTGCAATTTGTTTATGAAAGACAAAATATAATGTTATGATTGTGGTTAATGTTAACTCTTTCCCACACTCTATTTTAGAAATATCAATAGTTTGTCCTCCTAGACAGTGCAACACGCTGTGTGAATACTGAATACATGATATGGTTTCTGTTTACAAATTCTGATATTTACTTTATTTTCATTCATTTCCTGAGCACCGATTACAACATGTATCCAAACTCACCAGAACAGTGAAGACAACTAACAAATGTTGTACATTATCTTGGCAAATTCATTGTCAGAATTCATTATATATAGATGCAAAAAGTAAGGTTAAGATGCAGTGCTTTTATTTAAATTTGAAAAATATGGCATAACTGATAACATTGTCATTGTTGGCCTCATGCCAAGATGTTTTTAATCTGAATTTATGACCCTGTTGCATGCAAGGAATAATCTGCCGTGGTCTAGTTAGAAACAAGACAATATTTTACGGAAAATGCCAACAAATAAGCCTGTTTGTTTAAATATTAATCTTACAAAGTTACTCTTCCTGAAAAAAAATCCTGTTCAAGTATGTTCTGAATTGAAATTGATTGTTTTTTTATGTGCATGACATGACATGACTTCCGACAACTTCTTGTTTATCCTGAATGACATTTACACTTGACCATTTACATCTGTTTTGTTTGTTAAACCAATCCTTTTAAATTAGGTTTATTGCTAGCCTGACAACGACAAATGAATAAAAAAAATTGATAATTCAGAACAAGAGTTTTTTTATAAAGGAAAATCACCAAATCCTTGATAAGTCATGTTTTCCCTAACAACAAGTACAACATACATGGAGAATGAAAAGTCAATTTTTTTGTTTCACAGAAAAAGTAAAATAGGAAAAGGAAAGCATGTAATAATGCTTCTTTAAAGTACTTTGAACACTGTAGCACAGAAAAATTTTTTAACTTTAAAATGTTCATAAAACATGCTGATATGTGATATGATATTGCTTGGAATACTTACAGCGCAATTCATGATACATTCTTCATTCAAATATAAAATGAAATTCATGTCCTAGAAAGTTATCATGACAAATATATGTAAGTCTTTTGTGTATTTGAAGTCAATAAAATCTACTATTGTTTTTCTATACTACAATGAACCTTTTCTCAAAATTGTTTCTCTACGCCTTGAATGTTTAGATTTTGAAAAAATTAAAATATGATTATTTACAAAATTAATATTTTGGGTTTAGTTTTTTATGTAAATGTAACAAATAACAGCATTATTTATTAACACATGCAAATTATTTGGCTATTTGTTCATTCTGATATTTCAAGTGAAATCAAACTACATTTCCCATTTTAATTGAATTGATGTTGATCAATTATATACCATTCTTCGGGACATATAAACCCTGAGATGAAAACAAATTGTTCACAAATTGACATTTTCCGCAATTTGATATTAAAAGTGTTATTTCTACAAAATGTCTTTCAATATTCAAGAAACAGAAAATTGCATTAACTGACTTGCCTTACATTTTACAGCAGCATAACTATCTTTTCTTCTTGTCATCTTGAAAAATATTCTCGACAATTGTATCAGGTGTTTTCAACTAGGCAATTTATGTATATAAAATGTACTTTACCTGATTCTACTGATTGAAAACATTTCTGTCTTGGAAAGTTGGAGTTGGAAAGAGAAAAAGGTCAACAGATGGCCAGAGACATTGATATCATAGATGAAACATTGTTTTCCTCTTCACGTACATTTAAACTAAGGTCATCACTCTTCATTATATCTCTGCTCAATCTATGTGAATAAAGTACATAACTACTTAACATACCAATCTCTCACACGCTAATGACAATAAATCAAGATAACATGAAACCATAAATCTTATTTTGCTTCTTATCAGTGACAACAAACAATTTATTTAAATGGATTCAAGTTTATTGACAAATGAAGGCCTAAGATCCTTTATGTTTTGGAGTTATACTATAAATAAATGTAAATATCCTTGAGAATAAAAAAGGAGCTCATGTTACAACGTTGTTAATATATTTATCGGCTTACATTAATGTATTTTGAACAAAATTATCAGTCTCATCATTGCAAGCTGACAGAAAGGACATCGAAGATATATATAACATCAAAATCTATGGCATATATCGTGGATTACAGAGGAATTCCTAGCTGCATTTCCAAAATATTTCCATGTGAGATGCCCGACTTCTTCTAGAAAGATATTGCTAGATATCACCTCACATTTTCCAACCAGAGCGCTGTCCAAATACACCCACGCCATGACCAGGTAAGTTAGAGTATGAATACTATGCTGTTCATGAACGTTTCCTGAAAAAGATGGCACGGACGAAGTGAACGTTTTATATTTTGATTTATTTAATATAATTATATGTGCCTGCTGTGACATTTAAGGTAAATAACACAACAATAAGTTGATCAGATTCAATGTGCGTAGTTTGTTTTAAAGCAAGATCATTCCCTAACATGTGTCATGTATTGCTATATGCATGGCAGTAGAGCCCTAATTAAAGGAATTAAATGTTTATTTGGCAACTTTCATGTAAATCTGCAATGTAAATCCTATGTGCAGTATAAAAACATAGCAAGTTTGTTTTCTAAACTGTTTTGGATCTGAGTTAATGGCCTTGTTGCGTGCGGAGAGAGAGAGCAACTTTGAAATATGTGTTTGTAAGTAGAGTTTCTCATATACTTAAATGTTGTTTATGGATTGTTAGACTCGCGGTGCAGGCATAGACAAATGAATAATTCACAACAAATTAGGTCTCTGAAATCAAGAAGAGGAACATTAATTTTTAAAACTTGATGAGTTACAATCTAAGACTAACATTTGGAACTAAAACCATTTGATCTCAACTAATTTCCTTTTGAACAACAGTGTCCATTTTTAAAAAAATTAAAAAATTAGATAAAATCCCAAGTGTTTAATAATCCATGATGATGACATCACTCTACTGTTCAAATCCAGAGGGGTGTCTCTAACCTGATTTTGACTGGACATCTCTTAATAGGATAAAAATCGTCACAAATATATCCTTCTTTAGTTACTAAATGAAGGTTTAAGCATGACATTATTTCATCTATAAGGAGGTGATAGAAAAATAGAAGTGAAAGGAGAACCTGAGCATGCGTGGTGAAAGATGTTGGAAGTCAATTTTATTGTACTGCATGTAATCCATCACACCTCTTCATGTTCCTTTACAAATCCAAGAGATTTAGTCTTAAATTCGATAAATGAACATGCGATCAACCATTATCTAACATATAAACAGCTTTAGTTCTGATTCATTGTTCATGAAAGATACAAATAAAAATATAATCAGGGGTAAAACTTACTTTTCGTTTACCCGACCCTTCTTTGCGCGTTCAAGGTTGTGAAATGGTAAATGTATTTATGTATAAACGTTTTTTTTACTGTATTCGACTTATGTCAAATGTATAAAATGATTACGCAAAATGGTTTCAAATACGTTCTTAATTGAAATTGATTGTATTCTTGCGTGCATAGAGACAATACTTTTAGGAACATACTGGGGTAGGGAAACATGTTGCATTCTTGTTTATCCACATCAGCATTTATGCTTTGAATAATTGCATTAACTTATACAGTAGAACACGAATATAACAAACTCTGATATAGCGAACAATCGGATATAGTGAACAAATTTTCAAGTCCTGTCCCTATATAATATAATTAAAAGTATATGCGTAAAGCGAACACGGATATGAAGAACTAAATCCTTTGGTCCCTTGGAGTTTGTTATACCCATGTTTCACTTTATATGCAAATGAATCAGAAAAAGGATTCTCTGTTGATGGTTTTGTGAATATTTGATTTACACTTCAAATAATCAGCTGCACTTTGTAAAGATTTCCATCATTTTAGGGGCAGGGGGGAAGTCTTACTTCATAAACAAATAAATTACACTTCAATAATAAAGGTTAGAAAATTCCTTTGTTTGATTGACATATATATTAAAGGGGTTGTAGCACGTTTTAATTTAAATTTTTATTTTGGACTTTTCACTGAAAATTTTACGTTTATACTAAATGTATTATTTTGCTAGTGACAATAATCTCATTTACACAAACCAATCATCCATAGTGAGAGAACAAATTATAATGATTCACATAAAGTCCATTAGCAGCAATTTTTGTATTAACAACTTTTATTCATTTTGTGTAAGAAAAAGGAACCGTATGCCTAACTTACTGCTCCATTTTTTCTAAATACGTTGTCTTTCAATTGGGACCAATTATTTTCATCTTCCTGACATCACCTTATATTCCCCCTAAAACGTGCTACTGCCTCCATAATCTTAATATTCAATATAACCAAGAGTACCTTGTCAAAACCGACTAGAATGCTCAAACTCAAACTTTTCAAATCATATTTAAATCTTATATTAATTGTAAGAATATAACTAATATGTTTATAATATCTACTTTTAATTGATATGATATCCACTTTCAGCTGTAAAACATCTGTAGAAAATGCAATTATCAAACACTGTTGTCAAACAGCTATCAGTTGGTTTGTCTGTGTTTTAAATGTTTTTAAACGAATTCATAATTACAATTTTCTTAGGTTTGTTGTATTGATGATGTTATATCCGAAGGTTTGACGTGTTATACTCAAGCATTTCCTTTTCAAAATCAACAAACGTTAATGAACTGGCTTGTAATTCATTATACTGAAACTAATTTCCCCAAAACCTTGAATAATATCTTAATAAGCATTATCATACCTACCAAAGAAAACAGCACAACTGAGCAGAAAGAAAAAGCAAGATGGAAATACCAACATTTTCACTTCACCCGACACAGAAAAAGAAAATATGTGACGGGAAACATAAAACCAGGCAGTGATAGCAAACCACTACATGAACTATTCCCAATTGTAAAACAGATAGTGAAAAATTATTACTGTTTATAACTGAGCAGTTGCTTCATACCAAGGAACTTACAAGCATATGGACAAACTACTTCAGTTAAATTTAAATTGTAATAATTCAGTCTCGCCTTTCAATCAGTATTGCAAAGGTCGCACTATAATCTTCACCAGAAGCATTGTAAACACAGCCTGTCCTGACTCTAGCCTAGTGAAGTTGACCAGAGACATCGATCAAGGGGACAAGGATGGTCATCATCGAATCTTATCTGACTTAACATAATGTCGTCTTGATTAAAAACTTCTCAGCGTGATTGATTTACCTAGATTTATGTGACCTAGACAAATTCTGCTCCCTGTTCTATGTCAAAAGACTGGAATAGACTTTGGGTATCTGATTACTATTTTATATGACATATAGCAAAAAAAATTAACCATTCGTAAGTTATCTAAATTCTGGTTGCAAAATTTTACTCGGATATTACAATTTTTTTAACATTAACTCACGCCATTACTCGTGTTGCTTTAGAACCATTAATAGTGTGTGTATATTTTCTACCTAGGATTCTTTCACTCGTAAAACCAAAGTCATACAGAATTTCCTCAAGAAGATTGTTTTGGTGGCTCGATTACCAGACCAAATTCTTGTTTGTAAAAGAAGAGCTTCCACTTTTCCGGCAGGACCAAATCGCCCTCGCAGACAGCAATTCGCTGTGTGAATACTTGATACAGGATTAGGTTTTACCAATACAGCAAGTACTGAAATTTACTTTTGTCTATTCACTTGCTAAGCATTGATAACAGAAACTTACCACAACAGTTTAGAAATAAAGAAAACAAAACAAAGGCTGTTCTTGATGAAAAATGAATAATAATCGATGAAAAGTATGTTTTATGCATTGCCTTCTTTAGCCAATTACAGTTACCAAATATATGCTAACAAATCATTGAAAACAAAACTTACTTCAAGTGAATACATTTCTTGCTACCGTAATACTTATTTGCTGCGGTAATACTTATTTGCTGCAGACAGTCCAGGGACACCAAACATTGATCAGTGTTACAGTACTCAGACAGGTGAGTCAATGACATTAATCAACCTCTCTAAGATTGCAGCTATTAGCTTTTCTCCAGACACCAGATCGAGTATTCATGTCGACCTATAATTGCACTGATCTTGTGAGAGTAAGTGGCGGTGTTTAGATGAACAATTCAGGGTTAGATTATTCATTGAGTGGAGTTTTCTTACACTTAAAGGCCGGGGTAATTCTCTAAGCACAAAGTAGGTGTGGCCACATATTCTTGTCCAAATGGGTTTCATATTGAAAATAACCAACATCCACATGTATTTCATAAAATATCATAATAACTACATACCGCCAAGGAATGACATTCAACCATGGTGTAAAAAAGAGGGTAAAGAAGATATATTGAGAATATGAATAATGTACAAATCGCAGAAATCTTATATATATTAAATTGTTTTCAAAACTTGTTTTCAAAATTTGAATTTCCCACTGTGCCCAGTGGGAGGTCTGTTTCCATAGCAACTTGTCTGTAGGGTCTCTCTCATCTCCTTATCTGCCTGACAATAAATTTCGTGTTAATGAGAAGATAGGACATTCATTCATCACCAGTGGTATGCTACCTATCCAATACAACAGATTCTGTTCAGGAGCGGGATTCGGAATCCTGTCAAAATACTACAGGAATCAACAACTGAAGGATTACAAGGAGTGTGTAGCCACTGAATACAAAGATTCCTGTGAAACTGCTCTTCTTGAGGAAGTCGCTGGATATGAACAACTAGATGGCATCAATATCATGACAGATGCTCGACATGGTTGGCGGAAAAATGCCAAAGACAGTAGTGTCGTGGCAATTTGTGAACACACATATAAAGTATTGACATGTCGGCATATCACTAAACAACAGGACCATGTTTCACAGCGACATGAGAGGATTGGTTCTGAAGAAATATACAACTACCTTGATGACAGTGATGTTTCAGTCAATGTTCACACACATGACAGAAACCTGTCTGTAAATAAATTCATTTGAGATAATTGAATATTGAATCAAAATGACGCATGGCATGGTGTAAAGTCAGTAACAACATCTCTCACTGCAATATCCACTGGTCCCAAGTACAAACATGGAAGTACCTGGCACGAACTACTATCAGACAAAGTTCAACCAGTGTCAACACATTTTCACTACACTATTCGAAATTGTAATGGTGACAGTGATTTGCTGAGATCGTCTCTTATTAATGTGGTTGATCACTACCAAAATAACCACACACAATGCAGTCCATCATCTAGATGCAAGACGGATCCTAATTATGAACCATCAAGGATAGTAATTACCAGTGAGAAAGCAGCTTCTTTACTAAAAGGGGTAATACAAAGTTCAGTAATTTACAAAAACCCAAATGATTACAATCAGGCCAAGGATACATTTTATGTTGAAAGTTTCAATAATGTAATGAACATATTTCAAGACAAAAGTATTACTTTTTCAGATTGTGCTTATAATATGAGGTCTCAATTAGCTGTTTGCCATTGGAATGAAAATGTTAATAGAGAATTCACTTCAATCTGGCACTCTCGCTGTCCTGATGGACACAGATGTCGCAAAAAGAAAACATATAGGGCGCTCTCTTATAACTACAGAGGAAACGTGTGGAGCCGTGTTGTGAGCCGTTTGTTTTGATTAGGTTAGTGGTAGCAATAAAACTGTTTAGTGTATAAGTGATTCCTTCAAGTGATGTTAACTTTGTTAAGATAAAGCTGATTAACGTTTAACAGCTGTGAGCTGTATATTACAAACGTGACGTTTTCCATGTGTAAAGGGATCTTATATATGAGTATCCCTGGATATTTTCCATTCTTCTTTCATTCATCAGAAATGGACGAAGAAGAAACTCATCCTCTTACACTTATGGTAACCTCTTTACAAAGAGAAACAGTTTTCAATTTGTTTCATCACCATAATTGGGAAATAAGGGAAGTCACTCAACCCCAGCCTGCAATACCAGTTGTGACATCCTCTGTATCTATTGGAGATCCTGACGGTGATCCTTACTTCATTATACTACAGGAAGACAATGAAGAGGAGTGCCCACATTGTTTATGCAAACCATGCATAACAAACTTAACAAACAAACAGATGTGGTGGGAGGATAATATACTCCAACAAAATCAGAGAAATTCAGAACTGAGAAAAAAGCCCATTACAAACGTTTTTGGACTATGCTTTTGCATCGTGGTGTTTGGAGGGACGTTCGTTATCAATTAAGAAAAACACAGGCACTGGAAATACATGCAAACCAACCTAATTTTATTTGGAGCGGCACCAAACATAGACGTGACCTTATGCCTGACTGCATGATAACTTTGGTTAGAACATGGCTACCAAATCCCCCAAACAAACCATACATGGGCCACACCTGGAGCATTCAGAGATGATCTTTCAATGATATTTTCATCAGGGGAATTCATCGTTAGAAGTAGGTACAATTCAGTTATATTCTCACGCAGGATATTTTATTGAACAAAAGGTTTATCAAATCATTTAAGTTGGACTTAGATGGATGCATGATCTAATAATAACCTATTTACTAATAATTTTATTATATTATATTGTTTGTATGTGTATAGATAATACTCATTATTGAATTAGATATCCTGAAATTACAATTAATAGTATCATTTCACAATATATTTGCATTAAACTAGTTTAGATGAAGAGGCATTACTACAAGACCATTGTGTACACGAGTAGTAAATTCCAGTCTTGAACTTTGACCTTGCCCAACCCTATATTGGAAGTTTAGCCGTTACAAGTCTGCCACTCTCCAGCAGATAACATCTGGTTCTCATGAATGTAGCCAATCAGAACCGTTTAGTCAACCCATGGGGAAATCTGGCACTTTTACCTCGGTCTTTAGGCACTGGGTTAGATGGCTAAGTCTTTAATATATTAGTACGATTATTAATGCTTATTTGGGGATTGTACTGGCAAAAGAGAACAAATTTAAACTTAATTCCTAATACAGAAGTTGTTGAATCTAAATCAAAACCATAGTTGACACTTGTTACGATCCATGTAAAACATATCTACTGTAGTTTTCAAGAGACACGCCTACCTTTAGGGTGGAGCTTGGTTTAAGTTACTATGACCTTGAAAATTTAATTATTCAAAATATGAATTTTGCATATTTTAACAACAAAGTTTCTTAGCTTTCACTACTGTCTATGTTTTGATCTGTATGATGACAGTAAGGTCTGCCTGGTTCCAAAGTAGTGACCTAGAAAATGCCTCAATCATACAGCTGACTGGATATCTATTACAATGAAATAATTTCACTACTGTAATTTACTAGAAAAACGAGTTTCATTGGTTTATTTCTATGGTCGAACCTACTTTTGAACACGATTTTTATGGCAGACGATTCATCGTGGTTTGATACACCCTGCCAAAAAAAACCAAAGTTCATGACATGATATCCTGAAATTACAATTAATAGTATTAGGGAGTTGTTTCGTCTAAATACTACAAGTCCTTTATTATTGTACTATCCGTACTTTTATATAAGTAGAATTTGATTCGCATTTATATCATGCATGTTTATGTCCAGGAAATAGTGTTATTTTAAGCAAAATGCTGAATGTAAATAAAGAAGCTACCGCAACCAGATTTGGTTCATTGATGTCAACACTGACGTCAACCTTTGACGTTATAAGCTAACGCGTTCGACTCCGAATGACATCAACAGGTATCGAAGCTACATTCGACAACGAAAATTAAGAAACACAGAAGGTTTATCTCCTAAATCTTTACTCAATAGACCAAGGCAACAAACTTATTAAGGACGCAAATAATAGCTTAATTTTTTTTTAGTAAATAGACATTCAGACTTGTACTGTAATTATTGTTTTAATAATAAATACATAATTTTTTAAATTCTGCCTAAAATCTGCTTTCAAATATGAAACAATTAATTGTCAATTAGCATCGTGTTTTGATTCATCGTGGTAGTAATGTAAATTTTTTGTCATTTTGTGTGGACATCTGCAATTTTACATACCAAGGGCAGTAAGGTTGATAATCCTGGTGATTGAGAAAGATGAAATGATTTCTTAATCTACTACATCTTCACTTATATACATGAGACAAGGAACTGATTACACAGTTGGAATTCAGTTCAACCTCTCCTTGCTGTGGTGTTTAACACTATGAATATGACGTGCTTGTAAAAAGTCTTCATCAAACCTTTGCAATGAACCTACATGACCTAACTTGATTAAAAACAACCGATTAACATTCTTGATGTATTTAGTATAAAATACCCTTAAAAAAAATATGACTTTCTAAAAAGTTTCGGGAAACAGCATGATACATGTATTTAATAGGATCTCGCCTTTAACTGAGATATATTTGGTTTTATTTCTTTTGGGTGGTAACATCCAGATGTTAAATAGCTGAAAAATTGCTGGAAACACGTTATACCCAAATTCACTCACTCATTTCAATAAATGTTTTCGTTTACTATTTTGTTAATCATTCAATTGATAATTTTCACAAAGGATCCTTCATGCTAACAGAGAAGCTTCTTGTACATCTGAAGAAAGTTGTGACTTATGCTTCAAAGAATTTTGTTTATTGATCATATTGTTATTTGCAAACCACATGTATAATGAAAATACACAAGTCAATGAGGCTGCAATGTCTGTCACTTCTGGTGCTATGTGAAAATAACATGTCAGTGTAGTATCCATGTAGACACCTTTTCTGTAACGGTATCATTTAAGATTAAAGAGGCCCTCCTGAAGTGCCTGAATTTATAGTAAAGTAAATGAAAAAAGTGTAGTAACTCCAGCAGTAATACAGAAAGCTCACACACTGTCATATGTCCCTTCACAACGATTATAACTGTATCAAGCTGAGAATTGAATGATCATCTTAAGAAGTCAATGCATCACATCTTGTTCTCAAGTGCCTGAATTCATAGTAATAGTAAATGAAAAACTTGAGTAACGCCTATAGTAATGCAGGAAGCTAACACACTGTTAGAGGTCTCTGTACAACTGTGTATCATGCACTGAATTATAATAACTACATCAAGCTGCGCATTAAAATCGACTTTATTTGGTAGATAGAAACCAAAGGTCAAGTCTAGTTCACTGACAAATTTGAAATATTAAAATGGATTCCTACTGTTTGATAAAAAGTTAATCGCCTATCCTAATTAAAATCTTTATGTTTAACAACATTCTTGCACTACTTACAATGTAAACTTGATATCTCCATGCTTGAATTATGCTTTTAGATTTCTGTGTACTTTCTAAATCTGACAATAAAAGTTAAACACATCATTTTGAAAAGGGATTTTTATATGTACAGTTATATATTCTTTCTACATATATTGTATATGATTTAGTGATGATTTTTTAAAACGATTTCTTTATTGGTATACTCAAAGTGGCAATATATGATATTGGCCAAAATTTGATCATATAGAAAAACGTTATTTGCCTGATCTTAAAAAACACTTCTATCTTGTAAAATATCTGTATGTTTATCAGCATTATTTAAAAAAATCCAAAACTTCTATAGCATTTAGATGTTGCACATACATGTACTTTCATAAACTAAGAAGGCCAATACACTGTAGGTTTATTTTATGTTATGTTCAAAATTAAGCCTTTTTGTCAACAAAGATACATCACATTATTCACAGTTTATTCTAATATGGTTGAAATAGTAGTATTTTCAATATGGACACACGTGCACATCACTTTTGCCTATTAACAATTGTTGTAGCGTTAGTTTCCGTATTATTTTCACCGTGATGTCATAACACCATTGTTCATGATGTCACTGTAGCCGGCTGTCACAAGGGAATTCTAAGATGGTAAAATTGAATGGAATCTGTTATAAAGAAATTATCAACCTCTGCAGTATGTCACATGACATTACGACTAATGCTAAACTCGTGCTAATTTGTGTATAAACGTCGCTTTCGCTTTGGTAATAAAACACATTTGTACTTTTTCTTTAGTAAAAGTCATATAACACATCTTCTCAGTTGATAATCTCTATTTGTTCAACGACTGTGAAGGTAGGTTTAAACTAGAACTGTGTTGTTGATTCCTTGTTCCTTGGTGGAGGTCGTTTAAGGAGGTCATGACAGAGGCGAAGGTCATGGTCGCCATGTAGGTCATGGTAGGGGAGGACATGGGTTGGCGGAGGTCGCCGGGGAGGTCATTGAGGCAGTGATTGACATCATGTTTTTTACTCAAGTCTTTATATTGCAATACATTTTCTGATAAAAGTTACATGTCTTCTCAATATTCAGATTTTCAATTAAACTCACAATTCTTTGCCTTTAGTGTTCTTATCCTACAATAATAAACCCTTTCAGTTTATTTCAGTTCAACTTTGATGATACATTCAGGAAAACGAAAAGGAGGATAGAAAATGAAAAATTGAAAAGAAAAAGGTGATAAGCACTTTGACTTTCAGAACCTAAAGGATACAGAAGCAGTATTTTGGTAAATTTATTTCTAAAATGTTTCTCTGATGAATGCTAGTGTTTGTAAATCTAATTACAAAACGCTCGTAATCGTAGTCATCGACGAATTGTCAAGTATCACTGCTTGCAGCCATTTTGGTGTGAACACCTTTCAAAGTATTCATTTTGTTTTGTAAAATTGATTTGCAATTAGTATAAAATGGTTTACTTTTCTTAAGATAATGTGCTACAATGCCTTTAAAGATTACTGATGAGATCATGGATATTATTTTTCCTTCTTCCCTTAGTTCCCACGTGGAAAATATTTAAAACAATACTTGCTCGTCTTATTATTTCATTCATTTATTTGTAACTTTCCTTTCACCTTCAATTCCAAGGTAAAACATATTTACAATTACCTACTACTTCATAACTATATATTACTATATGCCACATGGACAGCTCAGTTGGAATTCAACCTCTCCTTGCTGTGGTGTTTAACACTATGAATATACGTGTTTTTAAAAAAACTCTCCATTAAACTTATGCAATGTAACTTACATGAATTCTTTGTAATAAAAAAGCAGGTTAACACCTTTTTGTTATAGTGGACATTGTTCATTGTTGTGACATTTCAACTCAATGTGATATGAATTCTATTTTCAATAAAATTTATGTATGTCATATCCAAATATTCGATATGTACAAAGGAATGTAATTTATCTGCTTTTAAAAAAGATATTGTGTAAAAGTATTCACATGTACACAACATCATGTTGACGAATCATTTACCTTAAATTCTTTGCAATATGAACATGAAGGTTCCACACAACCGTTAATTGGTTTGATTACACATAAAGCTTTAAAGTGATTTAATTTGATTAATTTTAATAATTATAATGTTGTAAGAATGTTGTTTATGATATAATTAATTGAAGTATGAAGAAAAAATAATGTGTTGCTATTGTTTTCATCAAGGGACGTGATTGTTATAATATAATGATAATAGTCTATTTGTAAAGTGTTCTTCATATACAAATGCATGCTTAAAGAACATTCTAAAACTACCCTAAAGAAATATCACTTCCGATTAACGTATTAAAACAGCATGTACTATTTAAAGGGATAATTATAATAACAATATTTAATCTGAATATTTCCTCACTTTTAACTGAGTTGGATTTTTAATTTGGCTCCTGGAGATAAGCCTCTTTCATATCTATATCTTATTAGGTTATAATCATTCAGTGCATGATGTACAGTTGTAAATGGATCTCTTACAGTGTGTTAACTTCCTGCCTTACTAAAATCTTTACTCAAGTAAATGCGCAGCTTGATGCAGTTAAAATAATTCAGTGCATGATGCACAGCTGTGCAAGGACCTGTAACAGTGTGTGATCTTCTTAAATTATGTGAAAGTTCCAAGAACTATATTCGAAAATATATCCCGTCTTACCCATACTATTCTTACATTCACCATTACCATACAATACTACATTTTTGATTTTCCAGATTTTGTTTAAAAAATTTTATAGTTTAAATTGATGAAGCTTAAATCGTAGTCTTGCATGTTTGTGTGCACATACATTTGAAGATTGTTTCATATTTGACACGTTCAATATATATCGTTCTTGAAGCTGTGCCCATAGTCTTTATCATAACAAATATCTCGACAAGGACGGTTCAATGAGCAGGAAAATGTTTAAAATAGAATAATGTTAATGCAAAAGTGATGTCAACAAGTCGGTTAGGTCACTTAAGAATTTATATGATATGTTTCACTGGTCATTTCAAAGTAAACTCTCTTAGCTTTAAAATCCTACCAAAGGAAGATTTCATGCATGTATAATCTTAGCGTAACGCATTTTTGTCACCATCTGTACTTCACTGAATGTATTCACTTTATCGTCATCATCAAATTTTTAGGTTAGGTCAAATCAATATAAAAACGAATCATATTTCGAAATTTGATGGATTTATAAAAGAATCATCATTCTTATCCCCTTTTACCTCGTTAATATTTCGTAAAGAAAATAACATTGTTTGCTAGAATTTTCCAAACAAGAATATTGAAGATCAATGTAACATACATGTATAGGCATCATAGAAAGAATGACCAGTTCCTTTGAAGAAAGTTTAACAAACACAATTGGCTGATGTTTACCAATGGTGTCCATGACCTCCGCCATGACATCCACGTCCTTTGCCACGACCTCCTCCATGACCTCAACCTTTGGCACGACCTCCTCCATGACCTCAACCTTTAGCATCGTGACCTCCGCCATGAGCAAGGACAAAAGCGAGCAAGGTTGTGAAAATTGAAGACGAAAAAATTTGTGCTGAATAGCATTACAGAATTACGTGACAATAATATGCTTTGTCACTTAGAGAGAAAAGGTACTATATTCATATAAACCCTTACGGGCGAGGAGACACGAGTAGATATTTTTTTATATATGCACATGTGCATTTTAGTGATTCTTAACATTGATTGGTCGGTTCTGCCCCAGTCACACTTACGGTTATGAACGTAGTGATGCAGAACGTACTTTAACGCAGTTAACTGTATTTAAGCCTAGTTATCCGTAGTTATACTAGTTATACGTGCTCAAAACGAAGACATAGACGTGAGACAAA
This sequence comes from Steromphala cineraria, assembly GCA_916613615.1. Taxonomy (NCBI): domain Eukaryota; kingdom Metazoa; phylum Mollusca; class Gastropoda; order Trochida; family Trochidae; genus Steromphala; species Steromphala cineraria. The sequence continues at coordinate 55,500,952 of OU744731.1, read as the reverse complement.
CGTAGTTTGTGATTTAACTTTTGGACATGTTCAAAATTGAGCATTTCCGAACTACGTTTTCAGAAACGTAGTGCAATGTAGTTGGACGTAGTTAATTGAAAATGTGAACTTAGTTCATCGTAGTTGAACCTAGTTAAGACCGTTCTTTAACGTAGTACAACTTTTCGAGGATTTACTACACTTAAGTAGGTATCCGAGTACGTTTTCGTATGTTGAAGTACATTCTAGAACGTTGTACTACGTCTGACCACGTAAAACTACAATAAACTACACTAGTTTCATCTGAGTTGAAGAACGTTTTAGTACACAAAACTAGGTATTAGTACGGTTAACTACGATATCAAATACGTGTACGTTTTGGTACGTTTCGTATTTAGACTTTGACGTTTAAGTACGTTTCCCTACATCTAACTACACTTACGTAAGTAAAACTACGTTGAACTACGATAAACTGCGACTAACTAGGTAGATTTGTTTATGTGTACCTTGTGTCACAAGTGACTGAGACAAGGTATGCGTTTTAACACTATTCATTTCACAACTGAGAGAGGATGAGTAGGAGGAAGGCGAAAATGATACAGCATTAAGCTGCTATCAACATAGAAATGATATGTTTTGCTCAATATATTAACAAAATCGAAATGGACCACGAAACGCAGAGAAAAGAAAGAAGATGGTGGGCCCGTAACTGGCTTCTACGTAGGCCATTACACGGTCAATATCATACACTTATGTCCGAATTGGTGGAAGATCCTGAAGCATTAATGAATTTTCTCAGAGTAGATATGGCTACATTTCACAATCTCATGTCAAGAATCGAGCACCTAATCACTGGAACGAGAAGCACATTTCGTGATCCAGTTTCTCCTGGGCTAAAGCTAGCTGTGACTTGAAGATTCTTGGCAACTGGAGATTCATACCATTCAATAATGTACAGCTTCAGACTTGCTCACAATACCATCTAAAACATAATAATCATTGTTTGCAAGGCCATTTTAATACATAAACGTGTGTCTATATATATTATATACCCTACCACTGAAGTGCCGTGATTTACCCTACTTTAGACAGACAGACAGACAGACAGACAGACAGTTTTTATTCAGTAAAAAGGCCATCGGCCCATAATACAGGCAATTTTCAGAATGCATTTGAGTGCGCACAGTAATCAATTGTAGGTTATTTCCTGTTTTTGACAAGTTTTTGAACATGATATAGGTATAAACCAACATTATAAATCCCATCATAGTTTGAATTTTCAAGAAGGTTTACGACAGAGAAATGTATGTTGGACAATTTAGTGAAATTGTAGAGATATTGAGTTCTAAGTTTATCATAGGCTTTACAGACAAATAATATATGATATTCATTTTCTATGAATGCAAGATCTTTCAGTTTGCAAAAAGGACAAAGTCTCTCGTTATATTCAATTCCAGTATACCTGCCACTTTCAACAGCAATATTAAAATAACTACATCTGAATCTTGATATGGCAATCCTTAGATGGATAGGAATATTACAACACAAATATAAGATAAGATAAGATAAAGCTTTATTATCCCGAGGGAAATTTGTTTTACACGGTTGAACAAGTCTTATAAAACACGCATACAAACAACAAAGACAAATAAGCTTATAAACATGTAAATGGTTACTAAAACAGCTGGCCGAAGCGAACAAATATAACCATAAATATGTATTAAAATACTTCATTTAAAACACTGATGCTTGCTGGTATGAACGAATTTCGAGCCTTGTTAGTTCTGAATATTGGCATGCACAGTCGACGGCCAGAAGGAAGGAGTTGAAATTCAGGAAGTAGGACATGAGTTCTGTCATTTGAAAATTTTCCGTGCTTTCTTTTCAATTTGCTGCTTATAAATAGTGCCAATGTCTCGCATTTTATGTCCAATAACTTTACTTGCTATGTTAACAATTTTGAAAAGTTTACATCGATTTCGAACAGACAGGCCCCCATGCCAGCAATGACCATTAAAGACTAAGATTCTTTGAATAAAAGATTGGTAAAATAGAGAAAATATGGTTGTGTCAATCTTAAAATAACGTAAACGACGTAAAAAGTAAAGCCGCTGTAACCCTTTCTTGTATATGTTTTCAGTATTGCTGTTCCAAGTGAGTTTTGAATCAATAACCGTGCCAAGATATTTATATTCTTCAACTTTCTTAATATTTTCGTTATCAATAGTAATCGGCAGCAGTTCGCTTTTATTTTACCGGAAATCAATGACCATCTCTTTTGTTTTCTTTACATTTCATTTCAGATAATTACGTTTACACCAGTCACGAAATGTTGTGATTTCAGAGCGATAGTCATTCTCTGAGTCCCTTATGAATCCAGCAAGTGCGGCGTCATCTGCAAACTTTACAGTTAAACATTGTGAGAAGCTATTGATGCAGTCATTCGTGTATAAAATAAATAAAACAGGGGAAAGAACACAACCTTGTGGGGCGCCAGTAGACATGGAAGTTGTTGCTGACACAGTCTTATTAACAGTTACAATTTGGGGTCTGTTTACAAGAAAAGATTCTATCCATTTTATAAGACATGGGTTGACTGACATGTTGCATAACTTTTGCATTAAAATAGGAGGCTGAATGGTGTTGAAGGCTGATGAAAAATCGGCAAAAAGAATGCGTACATAGGAATGGGAGAGTTCTAAATGTTTATAAATACAGTTCAACAGAGTAATCGTAGCGTCCTCGACGCCGCGCCCAGTCCTGTAGGCAAATTGAAGAGGGTCCAGGAGATGTTCAGTTTCTTGCAGTAGTAGGCGCTTTACTATCCTTTCTAAACGTTTCATAGGTATAGGTGTTAAAGCAACTGGACCGAAGTCATTGTCTATGGTAGGTTTTGGAATTTTGGGTCCTGGGATAATGTTCGAAATTTTCCACATATTTGGGACAGAATGATTGGTGATGGAAATTTGGAAAATTGTTTAAAAAAATTGGCATAATTGTTCACGAAATTCTTTTAGGACTTTACCACAAAGATTATCTGGTCCAGATGCTTTGTGTACATTAATTTTAAAAATGAATTCATGACATCAAAGGAAGTTAACTCAATATCAAGATTATCAGATAAACTTTTCCGGACATTGTCATATCTTTCATCATTAAGCAAGGTCTTGAACTCCTTATAAAATATACATTTAGGAGATTCATTAATTGATGAGTACCATGACTGTTTTAAGTTATCTCCTAGTCTAAGCCTGAATAAAGATACAAAATAATCCACATTTCCAATTTCTTGACTAAGCCACTATTTTAAAGTGACACAGAGTATCTTTTTTAAAATTTTATTTGGTTTTGATAAGCTACAAAATATCTTATATGCTGACTGAAGTTCATATCTCATCACTGGACTTGCAAATATATCCATTTATGCATAATATCTCTAAATGCTTGATTTTATGGGAAAATCAAGAATACGTTTGTGGTAAATGTATCAATGGAATTACCTGACTGAAAGAATACAGAGGTAATTTTTTTTCAAATTCAGCCCACATAAAAAAATGCTTTCCACATATCCAGGTAATCGAGTTTTAGCATAGGTTTATCTACATTCTCACACACGTTGCTATTTCATGATGTAATTAGTAATGATATAGTATTTCCTTTAAGTGAACTTTGAAATTGAGATCATATCACATAAATGATAACCAAACATTAACCCATGTTGTTTGATTGATTGATTGTTTCAAAAGTACAATGACGGAACCACATCAGTTATGCCTGAAGTATATTTATGTGTCTATCATTCACATCTATTGTTTGAAGGTAATGCTTAAAATACTTTGAGTTAAGCACTGCCACTGCCACAGACACAATAAGTGCAAATATTCTTGTAAATATTTTCCTCACGGGAACTGTGGGAAGAGGGGAAAATAACATCTTAAATCTCATCAGTTACGCTTAAAGGTGCTGAAGCACGTTATTTTAAGAACAGTCAAATAATTTTACTCACTGCAATGCAATCTTTATAAACCAATAAAAAGAGAAATTAAACAAAATTTTAAATTGCACTAAAGCTACTCGAATCTATTTCCTCAGGCTAGTGATTGAAAGGTGTTCACACCAAGAAGGCTGCAGGCAGTGATTCAGAGCAGTTCGTCTCCGACTACGATTAAGATTCGTTTGTAATAAGATGTTTAATCCTCTGAAAGTAGTTCATTTACATGAACTATCATTTATCAGAGAAACATTTGAGAAATACATTTTCCACAATGTTGCTTCTATCTCTCTTCAGGTCTAAATGTTATATTAACATTTTAAATCTGTTCTTTTCAGTTTTTCATTCTATCCTACTTATCATTTTCCTTAACTCTAATGTATTATCAAAGATTAACCCTGGCCGAAAGGCTTGTAAAGCTTGAAGGGTGGGAACACTAAAGGCATCGATGAGGTGTAATTTCCTTCTGAATTGTGAAAATATGTAAATGTTTTTTTCAAAATGTAACACAAAGACATGTATCTTTATCAGACAATTTATTGCAATCAGGCATATGTAGACTTGTAATTGATTGATGTTTAACCATGACGTCCATGGCCTCCGCCGTGACCTCCATGACCTCCTCCACGACCTCCTCCGTGACCTCCACCTCTCCCATGACCTCCGCCGCGACCTCCTCCCCCACCATGACCTCCTCCACGACCTCCGCCTCTGCCATGACCTCCACCACGACCTCCTCCACGACCTCCTCCATGACCTCCTCCACGACCTCCTCCACGACCTCCTCCGCGACCTCCTCCGCGACCTCCTCCACGACCTCCTCCATGACCTCCTCCACGACCTCCTCCATGACCTCCTCCACGACCTCCGCCATGACCTCCACCACGACCTCCGCCATGACCTCCACCACGACCTCCGCCATGACCAGCAAGGGCAAAAGCCAGCAAGGCTGTGAAAACTGAAAAGAAAATCAAAATGCCATTATACAACTACCTCGACCATCTCGACTTGAATATGTTCCGTCACCTAGGTAGAAAACGTTCATCTTATGCATGTAGACAGGTTATACTTACCGAGGGCAGTTAAGATGATAAACCTCATGTTGATGAAAGATGAAGTGATGTATGAACCTAGCACTCCTTTGCTTATATACAGCTCAGGTTGGGAACAAGGAACTGACAACACAGTAGGAGTTGTAGTTAAACCTCCCTTCACAGCGTTCGACACATTAAAGATATGATGTACCTTTGTTGAGAAAAAGGCTTAATCTTGAACAGAAAATAAAGGACCCTTACAGTGTATTGGCTTTATTTCTTAGTTGATGATTGAGTGATGCGACATTTTCATTCAAAAGGATTTTTAGATTAGTTGTTTGATGAAGAATGCCAATAAACCAAACTATAGCACCTTTTTTAGAAAAGACCAACCCATTTTCCGTAGCAGGCAAAGAACTATTTTCTAGATAATAAAATGATAGGCCAACATCATATATTGCCCGATTGTATATATCATTAAAGAAATCTTTTTGAAAAAGATTTGTAAAAAAAATTTAAAAACGTAATAAGAAAAAATATATAAATATACATATAAAATCGCCTTTTAAATATAATATTTACTTTGAATTAGATACTTCCAATTGCTGTTAAATGTTGATTGTCCTTTATTCAGTTTTAAAAAGTTTACATCAAAATAAAAGGTTAGTGTGGACACTCTATAAAGTTTACATTGTATGTGTTGAAAGAATGTTGTTTAACATAAAAATTATGTTATTTGGATAAGCGATTAACTTTTTTTCAACAGTAGGAATCAACTTGAATATTCAAAATTTGTCCAAGAACTCGAATTGACCTTTTGTTCATTTTTTCTCTTGCAGCATTGTCCGATACATTGATTATTAAATACGCAGCTTGATGCAGCTATAATCATTCAGTGCATGATGCACATTTGTACAGGGACCTCTAACAGTGTGTTAGCTTCCTGTATTACTATAGGTGTTACTCAAGTTTTTCATTTACGTTTACTATGAATTCAAGCACTTGAGAACAAGATGTGATGCATTGACTTCTTAAGATGATCATTCAATTCGCAGTTTGATAGTGATGCATTGACTTCTTAAGATGATCATTCAATTCGCAGCTTGATACAGGTATAATTGTTGTGAAGGGACATATGACAGTGTGTGAGCTTCCTGTATAACTGCTGGAGTTACTACACTTTTTCGTTTACTTTACTATAAATTCAGGCACTTCAGGAGTGCCTCTTTAATCTTAAATGATGCCGTTGCAGAAAATGTGTCTACAAGGACACTACACTGACATGTTATTTTCACATAGCACCAGAAGTGACAGACATTGCAGCCTCATTGACTTGTATCTTTTCATTATACATGTGCTTTGCAAATTAGAGTATGATCAATAAACAAAATTAATCAAAACGTAAGTCTCAACTTTCTTCAAATATACAAGAAGCTTCTCTGTTAGCATGAAGGATCCTTTGTGAAACTTATCAAAATTAATTGAATGACTGACAAAATAGTCAACGAAAACATTTATTGAAATCGGACAATTTCTTATCATGCTCTTTAAACAATAGTTACCAAATTTAATGTTAATTTGTATGCCTTTTGGAACCCCTCTCATAATCGAGTTGTAGCATTGGTTTATCTTTATTCTCAGACACGTTTCGTATTCATTATGTAATAAGTAATGATATAGTAATTCCTTTAAGTGAACTTTGAAATTGAGATCATATCACATAAATGATAATCAAACATGAACCCATGTTGTTAGATTGATTGATTGTTTCAAAAGTACAATGAAGGAACCGCATCAGTTATGCCTGAAGTATATTTATGTGTTTATCATTCACATCTATTGTTTGAAGGTAATGCTTAAAATACTTTGATTTAAGCACTGCCACTGCCAGTGACACTGACACAATAAGTGCAAATATTCTTGTAAATATTTTCCACACGGGAACTGGGGGAAGAGGGAAAAAAAACATCTCAAATCTCATCAGTTACGCTTAAAGGTGCTGAAGCACGTTATTTTAAGAACAGTTAAATAATTTTACTAACTGCAATGCAATCTTTATAAACCAATAAAATGAGTACTTAAACAAAAGTGCAAATTGCACTTACGCTACTCGAATCTATTTCCTCAGGCTAGTGATTGAAAGGTGTTCAAACCAAGAAGGCTGCAGGCAGTGATTCTTGACAATTCGTCTAAGACTAAAAATTTAAGGTAGTTTGTAAAAAGATGTTTAATCCTCTGAAAGTAGTTCATTTACATGAACTATCATTTATCAGAAAAACATTTGAGAAATACGTTTTCCACAATATTGCTTCTATCTCTCTCCAGGTCTAAATGTTATATTAACATTTTAAATTTGTTCTTTTCAGTTTTTCATTCTATCCTACTTATCATTTTCCTTAACTCTAATGTATTATCAAAGATTAACCCTGACCGAAAGGCTTGTAAAGCTTGGAGGGTGAGAACACTAAAGGCATCGATGAGGTGTAATTTCCTTCTGAATTGTGAAAATATGTAAATGTTTTTTTCAAAATGAAACACAAAGACATGTATCTTTATCAGACAATTTATTGCAATCAGGCATATGTAGACTTGTAATTGATTGATGTTTAACCATGACGTCCATGGCCTCCGCCGTGACCTCCATGACCTCCTCCACGACCTCCTCCGTGACCTCCACCTCTCCCATGACCTCCGCCGCGACCTCCTCCCCCACCATGACCTCCTCCACGACCTCCGCCTCTGCCATGACCTCCACCACGACCTCCTCCACGACCTCCTCCATGACCTCCTCCACGACCTCCTCCACGACCTCCTCCGCGACCTCCTCCTCGACCTCCTCCACGACCTCCTCCATGACCTCCTCCACGACCTCCGCCATGACCTCCACCACGACCTCCGCCATGACCTCCACCACGACCTCCGCCATGACCTCCACCACGACCTCCGCCATGACCAGCAAGGGCAAAAGCCAGCAAGGCTGTGAAAACTGAAAAGAAAATCAAAATGCCATTATACAACTACCTCGACCATCTCGACTTGAATATGTTCCGTCACCTAGATAGAAAACGTTCATCCTATGCATGTAGACAGGTTATACTTACCGAGGGCAGTTAAGATGATAAACCTCATGTTGATGAAAGATGAAGTGATGTATGAACCTAGCACTCCTTTGCTTATATACAGCTCAGGTTGGGAACAAGGAACTGACAACACAGTAGGAGTTGTAGTTAAACCTCCCTTCACAGCGTTCGACACATTAAAGATATGATGTACCTTTGTTGAGAAAAAGGCTTAATCTTGAACAGAAAATAAAGGACCCTTACAATGTATTGGCTTTATTTCTTAGTTGATGATTGAGTGATGCGACATTTTCATTCAAAAGGATTTTTAGATTAGTTGTTTGGTGAAGAATGCCAATAAACCAAACTAAAGCACCTTTTTTAGAAAAGACCAACCCATTTTCCGTAGCAGGCAAAGTACTATTTTCTAGATAATAAAATGATAGGTCAACATCATATATTGCCCGATTGTATATATCATTAAAGAAATCTTTTTAAAAAAGATTTTTAAAAAAAAATTAAAAACGTAATAAGAAAAAATATATAAATATACATATAAAATCGCCTTTTAAATATAATATTTACTTTGAATTAGATACTTCCAATTGCTGTTTAATGTTGATTGTCCTTTATTCAGTTTTAAAAAGTTTGAATCAAAATAAAAGGTTAGTGTGGACACTCTATAAAGTTTACATTGTATGTGTTGAAAGAATGTTGTTTAACATAAAAATTATGTTATTTGGATAAGCGATTAACTTTTTTTCAACAGTAGGAATCAACTTGAATATTCAAAATTTGTCCAAGAACTCGAATTGACCTTTTGTTCATTTTTTCTCTTGCAGCATTGTCCGATACATTGATTATTAAATACGCAGCTTGATGCAGCTATAATCATTCAGTGCATGATGCACATTTGTACAGGGACCTCTAACAGTGTGTTAGCTTCCTGCATTACTATAGGCGTTACTCAAGTTTTTCATTTACGTTTACTATGAATTCAAGCACTTGAGAACAAGATGTGATGCATTGACTTCTTAAGATGATCATTCAATTCGCAGCTTGATACAGGTTTAATCGTTGTGCAGGGTCATATGACAGTGTGTGAGCTTCCTGTATAACTGCTGGAGTTACTACACTTTTTCATTTACTTTACTATAAATTCAGGCACTTCAGGAGCGCCTCTTTAATCTTAATCTGATACCGTTGCAGAAAAGGTGTCTACAAGGACACAACACTGACATGTAATTTTCACATAGCACCAGAAGTGACAGACATTGCAGCCTCATTGACTTGTATCTTTTCATTATACATGTGCTTTGCAAATTAGAGTATGATCAATAAACAAAATTAATCAAAACGTAAGTCACAACTTTCTTCAAATATACAAGAAGCTTCTCTGTTAGCATGAAGGATCCTTTGTGAAACTTATCAAAATTAATTGAATGACTGAAAAAATAGTCAACGAAAACATTTATTGAAATTCGGACAATTTCTTATCATGCTCTTTAAACAATAGTGACCAAATTTAATGCTAATTTGTATTCCTTTTCGAACCCCTCTCATCATCGAGTTTTAGCATAGGTTTATCTACATTCTCACACACGTTGCTATTTCATGATGTAATTAGTAATGATATAGTATTTCCTTTAAGTGAACTTTGAAATTGAGATCATATCACATAAATGATAATCAAACATGAACCCATGTTGTTAGATTGATTGATTGTTTCAAAAGTACAATGAAGGAACCGCATCAGTTATGCCTGAAGTATATTTATGTGTTTATCATTCACATCTATTGTTTGAAGGTAATGCTTAAAATACTTTGAGTTAAGCACTGCCACGGACAGTGACACTGACACAATAAGTGCAAATATTCTTGTAAATATTTTCCACACGGGAACTGGGGGAAGAGGGAAAAATAACATCTCACATCTCATCAGTTACGCTTAAAGGTGCTAAAGCACGTTATTTTAAGAACAGTTAAATAATTTTACTAACTGCAATGCAATCTTTATAAACCAATAAAATGAGTATTTAAACAAAAGTGAAAATTGCATTAACGCTACTCGAATCTATTTCCTCAGGCTAGTGATTGAAAGGTGTTCATAACAAGAAGGCTGCAGGCAGTGATTCTTGACAATTCGTCTAAGACTAAAATTAAGAGTAGTTTGTAATAAGATGTTTAATCCTCTGAAAGTAGTTCATTTACATGAACTATCATTTATCAGAGAAACATTTGAGAAATACATTTTCCACAATATTGCTTCTATCTCTCTTCAGGTCTAAATGTTATATTAACATTTTAAATCTGTTCTTTTCAGTTTTTCACTCTATCCTACTTATCATTTTCCTTAACTCTAATGTATTATTAAAGATTAACCCTGACCGAAAGGCTTGTAAAGCTTGGAGGGTGAGAACACTAAAGGCATCGATGAGGTGTAATTTCCTTCTGAATTTTGAAAATATGTTAATGTTTTTTTTGAAAATGAAACACAAAGACATGTATCTTTATCAGACAATTTATTGCAATCAGGCATATGTAAACTTGTAATTGATTGATGTTTAACCATGACGTCCATGGCCTCCGCCGTGACCTCCATGACCTCCTCCACGACCTCCTCCGTGACCTCCACCTCTCCCATGACCTCCGCCGCGACCTCCTCCCCCACCATGACCTCCTCCACGACCTCCGCCTCTGCCATGACCTCCACCACGACCTCCTCCACGACCTCCTCCATGACCTCCTCCACGACCTCCTCCACGACCTCCTCCGCGACTTCCTCCTCGACCTCCTCCACGACCTCCTCCATGACCTCCTCCACGACCTCCTCCATGACCTCCTCCACGACCTCCGCCATGACCTCCACCACGACCTCCGCCATGACCTCCACCACGACCTCCGCCATGACCAGCAAGGGCAAAAGCCAGCAAGGCTGTGAAAACTGAAAAGAAAATCAAAATGCCATTATAAAACTACCTCGACCATCTCGACTTGAATATGTTCCGTCACCTAGGTAGAAAACGTTCATCTTATGCATGTAGACAGGTTATACTTACCGAGGGCAGTTAAGATGATAAACCTCATGTTGATGAAAGATGAAGTGATGTATGAACATAGCACTCCTTTGCTTAAATACAGCTCAGGTTGGGAACAAGAAACTGACAACACAGTAGGAGTTGTAGTTAAACCTCCCTTCACAGCGTTCGACACATTATAGATATGATGTACCTTTGTTGACAAAAAGGCTTAATCTTGAACAGAAAATAAAGGACCCTCACAGTGTATTGGCCTTATTTTTTAGTTGATGAATGAAGGGTGCGACATTTTAATTCAAAAGGATTTTTAGATTAGTTGTTTGGTAAAGAATGCCAATAAACCAAACGATAGGACCTTTTTTAGAAAAGACCAACCCATTTTCAGTAGCAGGCAAAGAACTATTTTCTAGATAATAAAATGATAGGCCAACATCATATATTGCCCGATTGTATATATCATTATAGAAATCTTGTTAAAAAAGATTTTTTAAAATCATGTAAAAACGTAATAAGAAAAAATATATAAATATACATATAAAATCGCCTTTTAAATATAATATTTACTTTGAATTAGTTACTTCCAGTTGCTGTTAAATGTTGATTGTCCTTTATTCAGTTTTAAAAAGTTTACATCAAAATACAAGGTTAGTGCGGACAATCTATAAAGTTTACATTGTATGTGTTGAAAGAATGTTGTTTAACATAAAAATTATGTTATTTGGATTAGAGATTAACTTTTTTTCAACAGTAGAAATCAACTTGAATATTCAAAATTTGTCCAAAAACTCGAATTGACCTTTTGTTAATTTTTTCTCTTGCAGCATTGTCCGATACATTGATTATTAAATACGCAGCTTGATGCAGCTATAATCATTCAGTGCATGATGCACAGATTCACAGTTGTACAGGGACCTCTAACAGTGTGTTAGCTTCCTGCATTACTATAGGCGTTACTCAAGTTTTTCATTTACGTTTACTATTAATTCAAGCACTTGAGAACAAGATGTGATGCATTGACTTCTTAAGATGATCATTCAATTCGCAGCTTGATACAGGTTTAATCGTTGTGCAGGGTCATATGACAGTGTGTGAGCTTCCTGTATAACTGCTGGAGTTACTACACTTTTTCATTTACTTTACTATAAATTCAGGCACTTCAGGAGCGCCTCTTTAATCTTAATCTGATACCGTTGCAGAAAAGGTGTCTACAAGGACACAACACTGACATGTAATTTTCACATAGCACCAGAAGTGACAGACATTGCAGCCTCATTGACTTGTATCTTTTCATTATACATGTGCTTTGCAAATTAGAGTATGATCAATAAACAAAATTAATCAAAACGTAAGTCACAACTTTCTTCAAATATACAAGAAGCTTCTCTGTTAGCATGAAGGATCCTTTGTGAAACTTATCAAAATTAATTGAATGACTGAAAAAATAGTCAACGAAAACATTTATTGAAATTCGGACAATTTCTTATCATGCTCTTTAAACAATAGTGACCAAATTTAATGCTAATTTGTATTCCTTTTCGAACCCCTCTCATCATCGAGTTGTAGCATTGGTTTATCTTTATTCTCAGACACGTTTTGTATTCATTATGTTATAAGTAATGATATAGTAATTCCTTTAAGTGAACTTTGAAATTGAGATCATATCACATAAATGATAATCAAACATGAACCCATGTTGTTAGATTGATTGATTGTTTCAAAAGTACAATGAAGGAACCGCATCAGTTATGCCTGAAGTATATTTATGTGTTTATCATTCACATCTATTGTTTGAAGGTAATGCTTAAAATACTTTGAGTTAAGCACTGCCACGGACAGTGACACTGACACAATAAGTGCAAATATTCTTGTAAATATTTTCCACACGGGAACTGGGGGAAGAGGGAAAAATAACATCTCACATCTCATCAGTTACGCTTAAAGGTGCTAAAGCACGTTATTTTAAGAACAGTTAAATAATTTTACTAACTGCAATGCAATCTTTATAAACCAATAAAATGAGTATTTAAACAAAAGTGAAAATTGCATTAACGCTACTCGAATCTATTTCCTCAGGCTAGTGATTGAAAGGTGTTCATAACAAGAAGGCTGCAGGCAGTGATTCTTGACAATTCGTCTAAGACTAAAATTAAGAGTAGTTTGTAATAAGATGTTTAATCCTCTGAAAGTAGTTCATTTACATGAACTATCATTTATCAGAGAAACATTTGAGAAATACATTTTCCACAATATTGCTTCTATCTCTCTTCAGGTCTAAATGTTATATTAACATTTTAAATCTGTTCTTTTCAGTTTTTCACTCTATCCTACTTATCATTTTCCTTAACTCTAATGTATTATTAAAGATTAACCCTGACCGAAAGGCTTGTAAAGCTTGGAGGGTGAGAACACTAAAGGCATCGATGAGGTGTAATTTCCTTCTGAATTTTGAAAATATGTTAATGTTTTTTTTGAAAATGAAACACAAAGACATGTATCTTTATCAGACAATTTATTGCAATCAGGCATATGTAGACTTGTAATTGATTGATGTTTAACCATGACGTCCATGGCCTCCGCCGTGACCTCCATGACCTCCTCCACGACCTCCTCCGTGACCTCCACCTCTCCCATGACCTCCGCCGCGACCTCCTCCCCCACCATGACCTCCTCCACGACCTCCGCCTCTGCCATGACCTCCACCACGACCTCCTCCACGACCTCCTCCATGACCTCCTCCACGACCTCCTCCACGACCTCCTCCGCGACCTCCTCCTCGACCTCCTCCACGACCTCCTCCATGACCTCCTCCACGACCTCCTCCATGACCTCCTCCACGACCTCCGCCATGACCTCCACCACGACCTCCGCCATGACCTCCACCACGACCTCCGCCATGACCAGCAAGGGCAAAAGCCAGCAAGGCTGTGAAAACTGAAAAGAAAATCAAAATGCCATTATACAACTACTTCGACCATCTCGACTTGAATATGTTCCGTCACCTAGGTAGAAAACGTTCATCTTATGCATGTAGACAGGTTATACTTACCGAGGGCAGTTAAGATGATAAACCTCATGTTGATGAAAGATGAAGTGATGTATGAACATAGCACTCCTTTGCTTAAATACAGCTCAGGTTGGGAACAAGAAACTGACAACACAGTAGGAGTTGTAGTTAAACCTCCCTTCACAGCGTTCGACACATTATAGATATGATGTACCTTTGTTGACAAAAAGGCTTAATCTTGAACAGAAAATAAAGGACCCTCACAGTGTATTGGCCTTATTTTTTAGTTGATGAATGAAGGGTGCGACATTTTAATTCAAAAGGATTTTTAGATTAGTTGTTTGGTAAAGAATGCCAATAAACCAAACGATAGGACCTTTTTTAGAAAAGACCAACCCATTTTCAGTAGCAGGCAAAGAACTATTTTCTAGATAATAAAATGATAGGCCAACATCATATATTGCCCGATTGTATATATCATTATAGAAATCTTGTTAAAAAAGATTTTTTAAAATCATGTAAAAACGTAATAAGAAAAAATATATAAATATACATATAAAATCGCCTTTTAAATATAATATTTACTTTGAATTAGTTACTTCCAATTGCTGTTAAATGTTGATTGTCCTTTATTCAGTTTTAAAAAGTTTACATCAAAATAAAAGGTTAGTGCGGACAATCTATAAAGTTTACATTGTATGTGTTGAAAGAATGTTGTTTAACATAAAAATTATGTTATTTGGATTAGAGATTAACTTTTTTTCAACAGTAGAAATCAACTTGAATATTCAAAATTTGTCCAAGAACTCGAATTGACCTTTTGTTAATTTTTTCTCTTGCAGCATTGTCCGATACATTGATTATTAAATACGCAGCTTGATGCAGCTATAATCATTCAGTGCATGATGCACAGATTCACAGTTGTACAGGGACCTCTAACAGTGTGTTAGCTTCCTGCATTACTAAAGGCGTTACTCAAGTTTTTCATTTACGTTTACTATTAATTCAAGCACTTGAGAACAAGATGTGATGCATTGACTTCTTAAGATGATCATTCAATTCGCAGCTTGATACAGGTTTAATCGTTGTGCAGGGTCATATGACAGTGTGTGAGCTTCCTGTATAACTGCTGGAGTTACTACACTTTTTCATTTACTTTACTATAAATTCAGGCACTTTAGGAGCGCCTCTTTAATCTTAATCTGATGCCGTTGCAGAAAAGGTGTCTACAAGGACACAACACTGACATGTAATTTTCACATAGCACCAGAAGTGACAGACATTGCAGCCTCATTGACTTGTATCTTTTCATTATACATGTGCTTTGCAAATTAGAGTATGATCAATAAACAAAATTAATCAAAACGTAAGTCACAACTTTCTTCAAATATACAAGAAGCTTCTCTGTTAGCATGAAGGATCCTTTGTGAAACTTATCAAAATTAATTGAATGACTGAAAAAATAGTCAACGAAAACATTTATTGAAATTCGGACAATTTCTTATCATGCTCTTTAAACAATAGTGACCAAATTTAATGTTAATTTGTATTCCTTTTGGAACCCCTCTCATCATCGAGTTGTAGCATTGGTTTATCTTTATTCTCAGACACGTTTCGTATTCATTATGTAATAAGTAATGATATAGTAATTCCTTTAAGTGAACTTTGAAATTGAGATCATATCACATAAATGATAATCAAACATGAACCCATGTTGTTAGATTGATTGATTGTTTCAAAAGTACAATGAAGGAACCGCATCAGTTATGCCTGAAGTATATTTATGTGTTTATCATTCACATCTATTGTTTGAAGGTAATGCTTAAAATACTTTGAGTTAAGCACTGCCACTGACAGTGACACTGACACAATAAGTGCAAATATTCTTGTAAATATTTTCCACACGGGAACTGGGGGAAGAGGGAAAAATAACATCTCACATCTCATCAGTTACGCTTAAAGGTGCTAAAGCACGTTATTTTAAGAACAGTTACATAATTTTACTAACTGCAATGCAATCTTTATAAACCAATAAAATGAGTACTTAAACAAAAGTGAAAATTGCATTAACACTACTCGAATCTATTTCCTCAGGCTAGTGATTGAAAGGTGTTCATAACAAGAAGGCTGCAGGCAGTGATTCTTGACAATTCGTCTAAGACTAAAAATTTAAGGTAGTTTGTAAAAAGATGTTTAATCCTCTGAAAGTAGTTCATTTACATGAACTATCATTTATCAGAAAAACATTTGAGAAATACGTTTTCCACAATATTGCTTCTATCTCTCTCCAGGTCTAAATGTTATATTAACATTTTAAATTTGTTCTTTTCAGTTTTTCATTCTATCCTCCTTATCATTTTCCTTAACTCTAATGTATTATCAAAGATTAACCCTGACCGAAAGGCTTGTAAAGCTTGAAGGGTGAGAACACTAAAGGCATCGATGAGGTGTAATTTCCTTCTGAATTGTGAAAATATGTAAAAAAAAATTTCAAAATGATACACGAAGACATGTATCTTTATCAGACAATTTATTGCAATCAGGCATATGCAGACTTGTAATTGATTGATGTTTAACCATGACGTCCATGGCCTCCGCCATGACCTCCATGACCTCCTCCGTGACCTCCACCTCTCCCATGACCTCCGCCGCGACCTCCTCCCCCACCATGACCTCCTCCACGACCACCGCCTCTGCCATGACCTCCACCACGACCTCCTCCATGACCTCCTCCACGACCTCCTCCGCGACCTCCTCCGCGACCTCCTCCATGACCTCCGCCACGACCTCCTCCATGACCTCCTCCGCGACCTCCTCCACGACCTCCTCCATGACCTCCTCCGCGACCTCCGCCATGACCTCCACCACGACCTCCGCCATGACCTCCACCACGACCTCCGCCATGACCAGCAAGGGCAAAAGCCAGCAAGGCTGTGAAAACTGAAAAGAAAATCAAAATGCCATTATACAACTACCTCGACCATCTCGACTTGAATATGTTCCGTCACCTAGGTAGAAAACGTTCATCTTATGCATGTAGACAGGTTATACTTACCGAGGGCAGTTAAGATGATAAACCTCATGTTGATGAAAGATGAAGTGATGTATGAGCCTAGCACTCCTTTGCTTATATACAGCTCAGGTTGGGAACAAGGAACTGACAACACAGTAGGAGTTGTAGTTAAACCTTCCTTCACAGCGTTCGACACATTAAAGATATGATGTACCTTTGTTGACAAAAAGGCTTAATCTTGAACAGAAAATAAAGGACCCTCACAGTGTATTGGCCTTATTTTTTAGTTGATGAATGAAGGGTGCGACATTTTAATTCAAAAGGATTTTTAGATTAGTTGTTTGGTAAAGAATGCCAATAAACCAAACGATAGGACCTTTTTTAGAAAAGACCAACCCATTTTCAGTAGCAGGCAAAGAACTATTTTCTAGATAATAAAATGATAGGCCAACATCATATATTGCCCCATTGTATATATCATTATGGAAATCTTTTTAAAAAAAGAATTTTAAAAATCATGTAAAAACGTAATAAGAAAAAATATATAAATATACGTATAACATCGCCATTTAAATATAATGCTTTTGAATTAGTTACTTCCAATTGCTGTCAAATGTTGATTGTCCTTTATTCAGTTTTAAAAAGTTTACATCAAAATAAAAGGTTAGTGCGGACAATCTATAAAGTTTACATTGTATGTGTTGAAAGAATGTTGTTAAACATAAATATTATGTTTTTTGGATTAGCGATTAACTTTTTTTCAACAGAAGGAATCAACTTGAATATTCAAAATTTGTCCAAGAACTCGAATTGACATTTTGTTCATTTTTTCTCTCGCAGCATTGTCCGATACATTGATTATTAAATACGCAGTTGATGCAGCTATAATCATTCAGTGCATGATGCACAGATGCACATTTGTACAGGGACCTCTAACAGTGTGTTAGCTTCCTGCATTACTATAGGTGTTACTCAAGTTTTTCATTTACGTTTACTATGAATTCAAGCACTTGAGAACAAGATGTGATGCATTGACTTCTTAAGATGATCATTCAATTCGCAGCTTGATAGAGGTATAATCGTTGTGAAGGGACAAATGACAGTGTGTGAGCTTCAAGTATAACTGCTGGAGTTACTACACTTTTTCATTTACTTTACTATAAATTCAGGCACTTCAGGAGTGCCTCTTTAATCTTAAACTGATACCGTTGCAGAAAAGGTGTCTACAAAGACACTACACTGACATGTTATTTTCACATAGCACCAGAAGTGACAGACATTGCAGCCTCATTGACTTGTGTATTCATAACACATGTGGTTTGCAAATGACAACATGATCAATAAACAAAATTCTTCAAAACGTAAATCACAACTTTCTTCAAATTAACAAGACGCTTCTCTGTTAGCATGAAGGATCTTTTGTGAAAATGAATTGAATGACTGACAAAATAGTCAACGAAAACATTTATTGAAATGACTGAGTGAGTTTGGGTTTAACGTGTTTTCAGCAATTTTTCAGCTGTATAACACCTGGATGTTGCCATCCAAAAGAGAGTAGACAGATCCGAGAGAAAAGGATCGAAAGGATGAGGGAACAGACGAACAGAAAGGCATAGTGAGAGATAGAGAACAGGTTTTAGAAGGAGTCACATTTTGTCTGGCTTCTACCTGTCGACCTGTCCAGCTTTGTTGAACCTACCAGGATCATGTAAGGCCTAGGAAAAAAGGATTTTTTTTTTCAGTTTCAAACCTCCACCACAAGCCTTTTTCCCAGATGTTGACAATGGGGAAAAATATTGAAGCTTGAACTTTTATAATGTAACTCGTTTTTGTTTGTGTTGGCCTTCAATACACATTAATAAAGTGATCCAAAGTTTATTTTATTATATTTTTTAAAAAATTCCGTTTAATAATTTTCAGATTCATTTAAAAAAATATTTTAAAATATAAAAAAAATCTGCGTCATTGCATGATTTTTGCCTGCATGCAAAGACCAGAAACATTTATATATTTTTTTAAAGCCTAAGTTCCAGGTAGCATAGCTTTCGGGGTCAGCGAAGCACACAAACCACCACACCACGATAAGTTATGACTCCAGTGGTAGCATTTCCTGAATGATTAAAACTTATCAAGATAAAAATACGATAGAAGCTTATCTCCAGGTGCAGAAATAAAAACAAATATATCTCAGTTAAAGGCGAGATCCTATAAAATATCATGCTGTTTTCTGAAAAAGTCCTTTTTATAGGGTATTTTATACTAAATACATCAAGAATGTTAAACGGTTATTTTTAATCAAATGAGGTCATGTAGGTTTCATTGCAAAGGTTTGATTAAGACTTTTTGCAAGCACATCATATTCATATTGTTAAACACCACAGAGAGACAAGTCTAACTGAATTCCAACTGTGTAATCAGTTCCTTGTTTCATGTATATAAGTGAAGATGTAGTAGTTTAAAGGGGCAGTAGCACGTTTTATGGGGAATATAAGGTGATGTCAGAAAATGAAAATTAATGGTTCCAATTAGAAGACAATGTATTTAAACTAAATGGAGCAGTAATAATTCAAGTATATAACGTAAAGTTTAGCCATGTGATTCCTTTTTATCACACAGAATAAATTAAAGGTGTTAAAAAAAAATGGCCGCCAATGGATTTTATGTGAATTTTCTTACTTTGTCCTCTGACTATGGATGATTGGCTTGTGTAATGATATTTCTGACACTGTCAAAATAATACACTTAACATTATCTTACAATTATCAGTGAAAAATTTAGAAAATAAAATTATCAAAAGACGTGCTACTGCCCCTTTAAGAAATCATTTTATCTTTCTTCATCATCAGGATTATCAACCTGCCTGCCCTTGGTATGTAAAATTGCAGATGTTAACACAAAATGACAAAAATTTGACGTTAAACTACCCTGATGAATCAAAACATGATGCTTAATTTTAATTGTTTCATATTTGAAAGCAGATTTCAGGCATAATTTTTTTAATTATTTATTTATTATTAAAACAACATTTACAGTACAAGTCTGAAAGTCTATTTACTAAGAAACAATTAAGCTATTATTTGGGTCCTTAATAAGTGTGTTGCCTTGTTCTATTGAGTAAAGATTTAGGAGATAAACCTCCTGTGTTTTTTAATTTTTGTGGTCGAATGTAGATTTGATACCTCTTGATGTCATTCGGAGCTGAACGCGTGAGGCTTCGAATGTAACATCAACTGTATCGAATCTACGTTAAACCACGAAGATCAAAATACGCAGTAGGTTTACCTTCATTATACCATGACAAGATGTTTAGCGTTTTAAATGTCATTTCTTTTCTACCGTCAGTAACGTCAGTTCTGCTTCGGTCAACACTGTGACGTCATAATGACTTGTGCTTATGACGTCAAAGGTTGACATCACTGTTGACATCAATGAACCAAATCTGGTTGTATCTTCTTGATTTACATTCAGCCTTTCGCCTAAAATAACACTATTTCCTGGAGACAAGCATGCATGATATTAATGCGATTCAAACTCTACTTATATACAAGTACGGATAGTACAATGATAAAGAACTTGTAGTTAGAAAGACGAAACAACTCTCGAAGTTTACAGTGACTGTATACATGTCAACTCTGTCATGTCATGAACTTCTTTTTTTGTGGCAGTGTGTATCCAACCGCAGTGAATCACCCATCATTAAAATTGTTTTGGAAAGTAGGTTCGACCATAGAAATAAACCAATGAAACTCAACGATTTTGAAATGTCATAATAAAATTTTCGTTTTTCTAGTAAATTACAGTAGTGAAATTCTTATTTCATTGTAATAGATATGCAGTCAGCTGTACGATTGAGGCATTTACTAGGTCTCTACTTTGGAACCAGGCAGACCTTACTGTCATCATACAGATCCAAACATAGACATTTGTGAAAGCTAAGAAACTTTGTTGTTAAAATATACGAAATTCATATTTTGAATAATTGAATTTTCAAGGTCATAGTAACTTAAACCAAGCTCCACCCTAAAGGTAGGCGTGTCTCTTGCAAACTACAGTAGATATTTTTACATGGATCGTTACAAGTGTCAACTATGGTTTTAATTTAGAGTCAACAACTTCTGTATTTGGAATCTAGTTATCTGTTTAAACTTGTTCTCTTTTGCCAGTACAATCCCCAAATAAGACAATAATCGTACCAATATATTAAAGACTTAGCCATCTAACCCAGTGCTAAAGTGTAAGAACACCCCACTCAATGAATAATCTAACACTGAATTGTTCATTTAAACACCGCCACTTACTCTCACTAGATCAGTACACTTATAGGTCGACATGATTACTGGATCTGGTGCCTGGAGGGAAGCAAATAGCTGCAATCTTAGAGAGGTTGATTAATGTCATTGATTCACCTGTCTGAGTACTCGTACATTGATCGATGTTTGGTGTCCCTGGACTGTCTCCAGCAAATACGTATGTACGGTAGCAAGAAATGTATTCAATTGAAATAAGCGTAGTTTTCAATGATTTGTTAGCATATATTGGGTAACTGTAAAAAAAGGCAATGCATAAAACATACTTTTCATCGATTAGTATAAATTTTTCATCAACAGGCTTTGTTTTGTTTTCTTTATTTCTAAACTGTTGTGGTGAGTTTCTGTAATCAATGCTTAGCAAGTGAATAGACAAAAGTAAATACCAGTGTTGCTGTATTGGTAAAACTTAATCCTGTATCCAGTATTCACACATCGTATTGCTGTCTGCAAGGGCGATTTGGTCCTGCCGGTAAAGTTCCACAGTTCTTTTTTTGGTTTTACGAGTTAAGGTCCTAGGTAGACAATGTACACACACACTATTAATGGTTCTAAAGCAACTTGAGTAATGGCGTGAGTTAATGTTAAAATTTTGATAATATCAAGGTAAATTTTTGCAACCAGAATTTAGATAACTTACGAATGGTTCATTTTTTTGCTATCATATAAAATAGTAATCAGATAACTAAAGACGGCATATTCCAGTCTTTTGACATAGAACAGGTAGCAACATTTGTCTAGGTCACATTGGTATATCAATCACGCTGAGAAGTAAGTGTTTAATCAAGACTAAGTTATGTTAAGTCAGATAAGATTCGATGATGACCATCCTTGTCCCCTTGATCGATGTCTCTGGTCAACTTCACTAGGCTAGAGTCAGGACAGGCTTTGTTACAATGCTTCTGGTGAAGATTTTAGTGCGACCTTTTTCAATACCGATTGAAAGGCGAGACTGAATTATTACAATTGTAAATTCAACTGAAGTAGTTTATCCATATGATTGTAAAGTCCTTGGTATGACACAACTGCTCAGTTATAAACATTCTGCTCTTGAATAATAATTTTTCACTATCTGTTTTATGGTTGGGAATAGTTCATGTAGCGGTTTGCTATCACTGCCTAGTTTTATGTTTCCCATCACATATTTTCTTTTTCTGTGTCGGGTGAAATGGAAATGTTGGTATTTCCATCTTGCTTTTTCTTTCTGCTCAGTTGTGCTGTTTTCTTTGGTAGGTATGATAAAGCTTATTAAGATATTAATCAAGGTTTGGGGTAAATTAGTTTCAGTATAATGATTTACAAGCCAGTTCATTAACGTTTGTTGATTTTGAAAAGGAAATGCTTGAGTATAACACGTCAAACCTTCGGATATAACATCATCAATACAACAAACCTAAGAAAATTGTAATTATGAATTTGTTTAAAAACATTTAGAACACAGACAAACCAACTGATATATGTTTGACAACAGTGTTTGATAATTGCATTTTCTATAGATGTTTTACAGCTGAAAGTTGATATCATATTAATTAAAAGTAGATATTATAAACATATTAATTATATTCTTACAATTAATCTACGATTTAAATATGATTTGAAAAGTTTGACTTTGCATTCTAGTCGGTTTTGACAAGTACTCTAGGTTTTATTGAATATTAAGATTATGGAGGCAGTAGCACGTTTAAGGGGGAATATAAGGTGATGTCAGGAAGATGAAAATAATTGGTCCCAATTGAAAGACAACGTATTTAGAACAAATGGAGCAGTAAGTTAGGCATACGGTTCCTTTTTCTTACACAAAATGAATAAAAGTTGTCAACACAAACATTGCTGCTAATGGACTTTATGTGAATCTTTATAATTTGTTCTCTCACTATGGATGATTGGTTTGTTTAAATGAGATTATTGTCACTATCAAAATAATACATTTAGTATAAACGTACAATTTTCAGTGAAAAATCCAAAAAAAAATAAAAAATTAAATTATGTCAATCAAACAAAGGAATTTTCTAACCTTTATTATTGAAGTGTAATTTATTTGTTTATGAAGTAAGGCTTCCCTCTGCCCCTAAACTGATGGAAATCTAACAAAGTGCAGCTGATTATTTGAAGTGTAAATCAAATATTCACAAAACCATCAACAGAGAATCTTTTTTTCTGATTCATTTGCATATACAGTGAAACATGGATATAACAAACTCCAAAGGACCAAAGAATTTAGATCGCTATATCAGTTTGTCGCTATAGGGATAGGGCTTGAAAATTTGTTCACTATATCCGATTGTTCGCTATATCAGAGTTCGTTATATCCGTGTTCTACTGTATAAGTTTATGCAATTATTCAAAGTATAAATACCGATGTGGATAAACAAGAATGCAACATGTTTCCCTACCTCAGAATGTTTCTAAAAGTACTTTCTCTTTGCACGCAAGAAAAAAATCAAATTAAGTTAAAACGTATTGAAACCATTTTGCGGAATTGTTTTATTCATTTGACATAAATCGAATACAGTAAAAAAAACAAGTTAAATACATTACTCATTTCACAAAGAACCTTGCATAGGAAAGTCAAGCATACAATGATTAAGTTTTACCCCTGATTATATTTTTATTTGGATCTTTCAAGAACAAGGAATCATAACCAAAGCTGATAGACAGTGGTAAATCTTTATGTTCATTTATCAATTTTAAGACCAAATCTCTTCGATTTGTCAAGGAACATGAAGAGTTATGCTGAAATGAGATGCAGTACAATAAAATTGACATCCAACATCTTTCACCACGCAGGCTAAGGTTCTCCTTTCACTTCCATGTTCCCCTACATCACCTCCTTATGGATTAAGTAATGCCATGCTAAAAAGGATATATTTGAGACGATTTTGACCCTTTTAAGATATATCCAGTCAAATTCAGGTTAGAGACACTCCTGTGGATTTGAACAGTAGAGTGATGTCATCATCATTAATTAATTAAACACTTAGGATTTTATGTAAATGGTTGATTTAAAAAAAATGGACACTGTTGTTCAAGAGGAAATTAGTTGGGATCATATGATTTTAGTTCAAAATATTAGTCTTAGATGGTAACTCTTCAATCAAGTTTTAAGAATTAATGTTCCTCTTCTTTAAATTTTAGAGATCAAATTTGTTGTGAATTATTCATGTGTCCATGCCTACACCGCGAGTCTAACAGTCTAACAATTCAGTAGATGAGATACTCTATTTACAAACACATATTTCAAAGTTTCTATCTCTCTCCGCATGCAACCAGGCCATTAACTCAGACCCAAAACGGTTTAGAAAGCAAACTTGCTATGTTTTTATTCTGCACATTTACATTTACATTGCAGACTTACATGAATGTTGCCAAACATTTGATACCTAATTAAGGGATATACTGCCATGACAATAACAATACGAGGGTAATTTTCTTTGAAAAATCTGGCTTTTAAACTACATTGATCAAACTATGCACATTAGATCAACTTCGTGTTGTGTAATCTAACGAGAGAAAGTTACCTTAGTTGTAAAACGTATTTCTTGTCTCTTTCTTCATTGAATAAATCAAAACATACAACCACTTCATCCACGCTATCTCTTAAGTATATGTTCATGTGCACATAGTATTCACACTTACATATCATAGTGTGGGTGTATTGGGACAGCGCGCTGGTTGGAAGATGTCAGATTATTGTGGTGATATAAGCTAATATCTGTCTGGAAGAAGTCGGACACCTCACTCGAAATATTTTGGAAATGCAATTCAGTACTCCTCGGTAATTCAAGACTTTTATATGCATGTAACAATAAATTGTTATGTTATATATGAAACTAACATCTTTGATGTCCTTTCTGTCACCTTTTTTGTCAATAAACTTAAATTCATTTAAATGAATTATTTGCTGTTAGTGATTAGAAGCAAAATAAGATTGATGGTTTCATGTTATCTTTCATCAATTGTCATTAGCGTTTGAGAGATTGGTATGTCAAGTGGTTATGTACTCTATTCACTTAGATTGAGCAGAGAAATAATGAAGAGTGATGACCTTAGTTTGTACATACGTGAAGAGGAAAACAATGTTTCATTTATGATATAAATGTCACTGGCCATCTGTTGAGGTGAAGTTAGACAGAAATGTTTTCAATCAGTAGGATCAGGTAAAGAACATTTTATTATCGAAAAAAATTGCCAAGTTGAAAACACCTGATAAAGATGTTGAGAATATAATTCAAGATGACAAAGAAGAAAAGATAGTTATGCTGCTGTAAAATGTAAGGCAAGTCAGTTAATGAAATTTTCTGTTTCTTGAATATTGAATGAAATTTCGTAGAAATAACACTTTTAATATCAAATTGCAGAAAATGTCAATTTGTGAACAATTTGTTTTCATCTCAGGGTTTATATGTCCCGAAGAATGGTATACAATGGATCAACATCAATTCAATTAAGCTGGGAAATGTAGTTTTGATTTCACTTGAAATATCAGAATGAACAAATAGCCAAATTATTTGTATGTGTTAATAAATAATGCTGTTATTTTTGACATTAACATAAAAAACTTAACCCAAAATATTATTTTGTAAAGAATAATATTTTAACTTTTTTTCAAAATCTGAACATTCAAGGCGTAGAGAAACAATTTTGAGAAAAGGTTCATTGTAGAAAAACAATAGTAGATTTCATTGACGTCATGATAACTTTGTAGGACATGAATTTCATTTTATATTTGAATGAAGAGTTTTTCATGAATTGCGCTGTAAGTAATCCAAGCAATATCATATCACATATCAGCATTTTTTTATGAAAATGTTAAAGTAAACTGATTTTTCTGTGCTACTGTGTTAAAATTACTTAAATAAGCATTATTACACGCTTTCCTTTTTCTATTTTCTTTTTTCTGTGAAACAACAAATGTGATTGACTTTTCATTCTATATGTATGTTGTACTTGTTGTTAGGGAAACCTGACTTATCATGGATTGGGTGATTTTTCTTTATAAAAAAACTCTTGTTCTGAATTATCAAAATATTTAACATTGATTCATTTGTCGTTGTCAGGCTAGCAATAGAAAGAATTTAAAGGATTAGTTTAACGAAGAAAACAGATGTTAATGGTCAAGTGTAAATGTCTTTCAGGATAAACAAGAAGTTTCATTCCTTGATGTATTGTTGTCATGCATATAACAAAACAATAAATTTCAATTGAACATACTTGAAAAATCGGATTTTTTTTATCAGGAAGGGTAAGATTTGCATTTAAACAAACAAAGTGATTTGTTAACATTTTCCATAAAATATTGTCTTGTTTCTAACTAGACCAAGGGTAGAACTGTGGATAAGAAGGTGGAATTTTTCACATTATTCCTTGCATGTATCAGTTGAAAACAAACATTTTTTGCATCTTGGCGTGAGGCCAACAATGACAATGGTATCATTAATGCCATATTTTTCTAATTTAAATAAAAGCACTGCATCTGAACCTTACTTTGTTTTTCATCTATATAATATGAATTCTGACTATGAATTTGCAAAGATAATGTACAACATTTGTTAGTTGTCTTCACTGTTCTGGTGAGTTTGGATACATGTTGTAATCGGTGCTCAAGAAATGGATGAAAATAAAGTAAATATCACAATTTATCATGTAATCAGTATTCACACAGCGTGTTGAACTGTCTAGGATGTTAGGATGACTTAGATTATATGGACAAAGAGTCTACATGTACATGTAGGTAGATTTTGTAAACAAACTATTGATATTTCTAGAGTGTCGGAATGTGTTAACATTAACCACAAACATGACATTATATTTTTTTCTTTCATAAACAAATTACACATCCCTATATTTTTTTCTCAAAAAATCCTTTCTTAATTTTCAAAACTGCTGATTCATTTTAAAACAGAGTGTGTTGCTCGTCGAAAACCTTTCCCAAATAATTACATAAGGATATCGTTTTTATCAAAAGTCCTCAACTCTTATAACTTGGCACTCAATGTTTAATTAGCGCACTTTTCGGTGCCCACTTATCGGAGATCGGACATGACGCTACCGCCGTATCAAATGGATTCTTCCATGCACGTGCGCCTCGAGAATTGCTTGCAGAACCCGATCAGTTTGATACCACATGTATAAAAACTTGATCATTTCATTTCAACTGTGATAACGGCTGGGTTGAAAACGACGGCAATGGACTCAGACGATATTGCATGCACACAATCTACTTTCCGGGAGGAAACCAGCGGAGAGAAAGACAACCTGATACCACAAGGGTAAGTGAAAACAGTTTGTGATTTTGTGTTTATTTATCCAAGAGAAAGTACTAAAGGGTAAGTGAAAACAGTTTATGATTTTGTGTTTATTTATCCAAGAGAAAGTAAAAATCTGAAGGGTTAATATGAATGTTGGATTCACATTTTGTTTCCAAACTGGGGGAGTAGATATGTTTATTGTAAGGATTAATTTAAGTCATTATTTGAGACGCTGGTTGATGTAAAAAGAATTATACATTTAAATTTTAAATTGTGCATTTCAGACGCAGGAGATGTTCCACTCCACATATTACGAAAACAATGATAGTTTTATATATTCCTAGCAATTATATGAAATGGCTTTTGGTTCTCAATTTGTTTAGTTCCACACTAAGAAAAATGCATCAAAATTAAAAACCTATTGAACCATTGTAAATGGTCGTTATTAAAATTTCAAAATTACAATAATAATTATCAATAATTTGTGAGAAAACTGTATATTATCGTAGTTCTAAAATGCGTAATTATTGTCCCCCTAGAATTAAACATTGATTAAATTTGTTGTTCAGTTTAGCTCAAAACACGGAGAAGAAAATAAAGTGGCGGTGAACATCTTAGAAACCTGGAAGGCCGAAAGAAACAAGATTGCTCGTACCGATACAAGCATCAGCATCATCGACTCAGAATGAATTTCTGTATATCCCGGATAGTCTTTCAGCTGCAGCTGTTCTTTGAACAAAGGGGAAAGTGCTTCAAGATCTTAAGTGATGACGAATTGATGTAAGTCAGAAATACGCTTGACCATGTCATGAAGGAGAGATCCTCATCTGGTATTGGGACAGAAAAACGCAAGGCGCACATTATCACGGAATCGGAGGAGAACATGCTTTGGAAGAAGGGTGTACTCGGTGTGGACACGCCAAGGAAACCGCTTGATGCTCTTGTCTATTTGGTTGGCTTAAACTTCGCCTTTCGAGCAGGGCAGGCACACAGGAATCTTCGCTGGAATAATCCTAAGTTAACATTAGTACACTCTGAAGATGGCACAGAGATTTTGAGATATAGAGAAGACGTTTCCAAAACAAACCAGGGTGGCCTGAAGAGTAGGAAAATCAAACAGAAAGTTGTCTACGCCTTTCCCAATAAAGTGAAACCAGAGCGATGTCTCATCAGGATCTTTAAGTTGTATGTGCAACACTGGTAGGTAATAATGACACGTATTCTAAACATACCATGAATAATCTCTGGATTATCGAAACCTTAAAAGCAAAATGTATATTGAACATAAACTAAACATCTCTAATGATAATTGGTATCTGGTATGATATTAAAATTTTTAATTGATACTGGTTGAAGGAATATATGCTTTGGTCAAAATAGTTTAAATCGTCTAGTCTACATCCTATATATCTGGCTTTTATCAAAAGATATATTATCGTAAATTCATTACAGTTAAACCTTGCTCTATTCTACAAACTAAAATGTTGCTTTCAGTCTGCCTACACTTCTTATGTTTATTTTTATATTTCAGCCCAGATGAAAAGTCGGCCATGACTTTTTACCTCTGTCCTTTAGGGAAACCGAAAGGACATGTTTGGTTCTCATCGGCGCCGATTGGGATCAACCAACTTCGCAGTACCGTCACTAAACTATGTGCAGAGGCTGGACTCCAGGGCCACAGAACAAACCATTTTCTACGGGCAACTGCAGCTACCAGACTGTATCGGGCCGGGGTGGATGAACAACTTGTGTGTGAGGTGACAGGGCGTAAAAGTGAGGCTGTCAGAGATTACAAAAGAACCGATGAGACGATGAGAAAACGGGTCAGCAATCTTGTGAAAAAGCCTCCAGATCATCAGATGGTCTGAATATCACTATCAATCTGAATGTCAAATAAATTTAAATAATGCTTCACTAGTTTGTTTTGTTTTGTAATGGCACAGTGATAAGATATGCGGAATAGGTTTGTGTGAAATGCCTGACACCCCTCCAGACTGGACAAGTTCATGTGCAGTGGATTCTTTAAAATAATCCACTGTTCACACAATAGAGTGACGTCATCATCATGGATTAAGCATCTAAGATTTGATGCTTTTACTTCAGAATTTTTTTTCGTAATTATATCAATCGGGTAGAGATAGTATGTTTTCATGTATGAAATATAGACTGTGTATGGTTGATTGGAACTTGACTACCTACATATTGCGTTTAACTAAATTTCATCAAATGAATTTAACTGCATAGTTAAAACTCTGATTATTGTGATGTCAATGTAATGTAAACGAAACACTCAGATGATTTACAAATCAATGTTTGTAAGCTTTTCCGAATAAACTATCACCTCATTCTATATTCAAACAGTGTGTTGCTCTGTCTGTTCAGCTTTATTTTGACATAATGGAAGCCTAGGCTGGTTTTTGAGTCAACAAAATCTTCTCAACAAATCTGGGATATCTGGAAGTGTGCTAATTACGCAACGTTCGTACAATCTACGTGATTAAAAGGATAAAGTGACCTTTTGATGAAAGAACACTCAAATAGTTTTAAACTTTTAATTGAGTTGCAATTATTTTACATTTTATATGTTTAATAACAGTGCAGTAGTACACTTATCATTGCCAAAATAAACATTACTCAGATTTCTTGTTACTTCGTTTGTTGAGAAATAATAAGGTCTCTGAAATAATTAACCACAAACATGACATTATATTGATTCTTTGATAAACAAATTACACATCCCTATAATTAAAAAAAATATTTCTTCATTTTCAAAAGCTGCTGATTCATTTTAAAAACACAGTGCTCAATTTTATAAATGAGTACATGAAGGTCCATGGTAACGTCCACCGAGATAGCCATCAGTAGGTAATTGATTACGGGCATCAGATGGTTCATCAGACAAGGAAGAATTTCATTGTAAACAAACCATCTACATGTATGGTAACATAAGTGTTATACTATCACTTGCTATCATTCTTAACTTGTTATTATCTCAAATGTTATATTTATATAAAAAGTTGAGAACAATCCGTTTAAGGTATAGACCTAGACACAGTTCATCTCATAACCATTGGTTTGAATAAAGATATAGATAGGAAGGCTTATTTTTTCAATCGTGTGATCGAACATTTATTAAAGAGAAGATATTGATAAACGTTAAACTTTAATCCTTGACATAGAAAAGGGGGCAACAGTTGTCTGGGTCAATGTGGTCAATCAATCATACCGAGCGGTGTTTAATCAAGACGAGGTCAGGCTGTAGTTACCTTCAGCTGGTTAAGTCAGAGTAGATACTATGATGACCATCCATGTCCCCACTGATCGATGTCTCTGATCATACAGGCTGTGTCTAATCCATTTGATTGCTTCTGAGAAGCATCAAGTTTTTTATGGTCTGTAGGTGAACGCCTTGTTGCTTCTTCACACAGATTATTGTAGTCGCATAATTGTACTTACTTTACCATTCATGTGGGAATTGAGATGATAATCAATATAATGATATAGCATTTGTTATACTATATAAACATAAATCCTTTATCCTACCGCCTTTCAACACTTAGAATGGCATTTGCTCAGAAGTCTAGGCATCTACATATTCTACTGAAACGTTAGGAAGTATACTTTTCTACATGTTAGAAAATGTTTGGGACGTTATTATAGTATAATGATGACTACTAACATAATTAAACAGTTGTTAATGAATACTTAATTTGTGTACCATTTAAGTAAAATACTATTCAGGGGGAAACCAAATTATTGTTAAATTGTTGGGATATAAGTTTGAAAGTAGCAACGCATCTCCACCATTCTCAGAAATCTGGAAGTGTTTTTGCTTTGAATAATCAAGAAATATGATTTACCTGATTTGATTGATTTTGCCCTGAATTGGTTTTATTGGAATCCCAACTTGAATAAAAATAATCCTAAGTAAGTAAAGTTCTTTGATAAGGTGACTCTCGTCCTTTTGATTAGATACTTCGACATTGTTTAACACTTAATGGTGTTTATTATAAACACAAATAAGGGATGTTCCTTTTAGTCGCTTTATATTTTATAAAAGAATAAATGGAAAATTAAAGACAGCATTTTCAAGTCTTTTGACATAGAACAGAGAGCAGCATTTGTCTATGGTCAATCCATCATACTGAGTGTGTTTAATCAAGACGAGGTTAGATTGTAGTTATCTTCAGCTGGTCAAGACAGATAGGATTCAGTGATGACCATCATTGTCCCCCTGATCGATGTGTCAACTTCCCTGGGCTGAAATCAAGACAGGCTTTGTTTACGACGATTCTGCTTGATCTTTTATTGCGACCTCTTTCAATTGATTGAAAGACGAGACTTATTTATTACAAATTTAAATCTAACTGATGTAGTTTATACATATGCTTGTAAATTACTTATAAAGCAACTGCTCAGTTATATGTTATAAACAGTTTGCTCTTCAACTGAATTCATCAATAATGTTATTATGTGCTTTTTTTATTAAACGAGGTTTCATTGCATAGGTTATATGCATAATCATGAATGAACAGCAAGAAGAGGCAAAGCTAAGAATGCAAAGTGTATTGTTAGTTCCTTGTTGCACAATTGGAGTTCTTCGTAAAAACTCCCTTCACAGTCATGTCAAACACAACGAAAAAACACACAAATTGATATAAAGTTTGAATCAGCATTGATTTAGGTGGTTTCTACAAATTCTATTTTACAACGTCAAATTTTTACAAACATCAGGTCCATTTTTCATGGTTTTTCATCATTAATCATTGGATATGTTTTGTAGTGAGCTTGCTGCTTTGTGTTTGCCATTTTCGTATCTGAAGTAGATTTGAGGGCCAAAAAAAAAGAGTCCTGTTGAGCAGCAATCCTGTTTCAAGTGTTTAGTAATTATCTAGAGAAAGAGATCTTCTTTTTTACGTCATGAAACACAACCTTTACAACAAAAAATGAACATGTCCGTTTATATTAAGAAATGTTACATATCATTCACATGATCATACCAAATCTCTTCAACGCCAGATGTAAGAGCAATCAAGAAAACCCCACTCAATGAATAATCTAACCCTGAATTGTTCATCTTAACACCGCCACTTACTCTCACTAGATCAGTAAATTATAAGTCGACATGATTACTGGATCTGGTGTCTGGAGGGAAGTAAATGGTTGCAATCTTAGAGAGGTTGGTTATTGTCATGGATTCACCTGTCTGAGTAATCTAACATTGAAGATGTTTGGTGTCCCTGGACTGTTTCAAGCAAATATGTATGTACAGTAGCAAGACATTTATCCTGTTAACATTGCAGAAACGGTGTATATATGGATGGTTTAATGTGTTGCACATCACCCCTCTCATTATCGAGCTATGGCATTGGTTTATCTATATTCTCAGACACGTTTCTTATTCATGGTGTAATTAGTGATGATATAGTAATTCCTTTAAGTGAACTTTGAAATAGAGATCATATCACATAAATGATAATTAAACATGAACCCATGTTGTTAGATTGATTAATTGTTTCAAAAGTTTTCTCATCAGTTACGCTTAAAGATGCTGAAGCACGTTATTTTAAGAACAGTCAAATAATTTTACCTACTGCAATGCAATCTTTATAAACCAATCAAATGAGAACTTAAACAAAAGTGCAAATTGCATTAAAGCTACTCGATTCTACTTCCTGAGGCTAGTGATTGTTCACACCAAGAAGGCTGCAGGCAGTGATTCTTGACAATTCGTCTACGACTACGATTAAGATTCGTTTGTAATAGGATGTTTATTCCTCTGAAAGTAATTCATTTACATGAACTATCATTTATCAGAGAATCATTTGAGAAATAAATTTTCCACAATATTTCTTCTATCCCCCTTCAGATCTAAATGTTACATTAACATTTTAAATCTGTTCTTTTCAGTTTTTCATTCTATCCTTATTATCATTTTCCTTAACGCTAATGAATATTTAAAGATTAACCCTGACCGAAAGGCTTGTAAAGCTTGGAGGTTGAGAACACTAAAGGCATCGATGAGGTGTAATTTCCTTCTGAATTGTGAGTTAAATTGAACATCTGTAAATGTTTTTTTCTAAATGAAACACAAAGACATGTATCTTTATCAGACAATTTATTGCAATCAGGCATATGTAGACTTGAGTAATTGATTGATGTTTAACCATGACGTCCATGGCCTCTGCCGTGACCTCCATGACCTCCTCCACGACCTCCTCCGTGACCTCCACCTCTCCCGTGACCTCCGCCGCGACCTCCTCCCCCACCATGACCTCCTCCACGACCTCCGCCTCTGCCATGACCTCCCCCACGACCTCCTCCACGACCTCCTCCATGACCTCCTCCACGACCTCCTCCGCGACCTCCTCCGCGACCTCCTCCACGACCTCCTCCATGACCTCCTCCACGACCTCCTCCATGACCTCCTCCACGACCTCCTCCATGACCTCCTCCACGACCTCCGCCATGACCTCCACCACGACCTCCGCCATGACCTCCACCACGACCTCCGCCATGACCAGCAAGGGCAAAAGCCAGCAAGGCTGTGAAAACTGAAAAGAAAATCAAAATGCCATTAAACAACTACCTCGACCATCTCGACTTGAATATGTTCCGTCACCTAGGTAGAAAACGTTCATCTTATGCATGTAGACAGGTTATACTTACCGAGGGCAGTTAAGATGATAAACCTCATGTTGATGAAAGATGAAGTGATGTATGAATCTAACACTCCTTTGCTTATATACAGCTCAGGTTGGGAACAAGGAACTGACAACACAGTAGGATTTGTAGTTAAACCTCCCTTCACAGTGTTCGACACATTATAGATATGATGTACCTTTGTTGACAAAAAGGCTTAATTTTGAACAGAAAATAAAGGACTCTTACAGTGTATTGGCCTTATTTTTTAGTTGATGAATGAAGGGTGCGACATTTTAATTAAAAAGAATTTTTAGATTAATGATTTGGTAAAGAATGCAAAAAAAAACCAAACGAAAGGATTTAAAAAAAAAAGAGCAACCCATTTTCAGTAGCAGGCAAAGAACTATCTTCTAGATAATAAAATGATAGGCCAACATCATATATTGCCCCATCGTATATATCATTATTGAAATCTTTTTAAGAAGGAATTTAAAAAATCATGTAAATATGTAATATGACAAAATATATAAATTTACATATAAAAACGCCTTTTAAATATAATGTTTACTTTGAATTAGTTACTTCCAATTGTTGTTAAATGTTGAGTGTCCTGTATTCAGTTTTTAAAAGTTTACATAAATATAAAAGGATAGTGCGCACATCTATAAAGTTTACATTGTATGTGTTGAAAAGATGTTGTTTAACATAGAAATTATCTTATTTGGATTAGCGATTTATTTTTCAACAGTAGGAATGAACTTGAATATTCAAATTTACCCAAGAATTCAAAATGACCTTTTGTTCATTTTTTCTCTTGCAGCATTGTCCGACATATTAATTATTAAATACGCAGCTTGATGAAGTTATAATTATTCAGTGCATGATGCACAGATGCACAGTTGTACAAGAACCTCTAACAGTGTGTTAGCTTCCTGCATTACTATAGGCTTTACTCAAGTTTTTCATTTACGTTTACTATGAATTCAGGCACTTGAGACAGGACGTGATGCATTGACTCCTTAAGACGACCATTCAATTCTCAGCTTGATACAGTTATAATCGTTGTGCAGGGACATATGACAGTGGGTGAGCTTCCTGTATAACTGCTGGAGTTACTACACTTTTTCATTTACTTTACTATAAATTCAGGCACTTCAGCAGTGCCTCTTTAATCTTAAATGATACCGTTGCAGAAAAGGTGTCTACAAGGACACTACACTGACATGTTATTTTCTCATAGCACCAGAAGTGACAGACATTGCAGCCTCATTGACTTGTATCTTTTCATTATACATGTGCTTTGCAAATTAGAGTATGATCAATAAACAAAATTAATCAAAACATAATTCAAAATTATCTTCAAATATACAAGAAACTTTTCTGTTAGCATGAAGGATCCTTTGTGAAACTTATCAAAATTAATTGAATGACTGACAAAATAGTCAATGAAAACATTCATTGAAATTCAGACAAATTCTTATCATGCTCTTTAAACAATAGTTACCACATTTAATGTTAATTTGTATGCCTTTTGGAACCCCCCTTAATAATCGAGCTTTTGCATTGGTTTATCCAATTCTCAGACATGTTTCTTATTCATATTGTAATTAGTAATGATATAGTAATTCCTTTAAGTGAACTTTGAAATAGAGATCATATCACATAAATGATAATTAAACATGAACCCATGTTGTTAGATTGATTAATTGTTTCAAAAGTACAATGAAAGAACCGCATTAGTACGCCTGAAGTATATTTATGTGTTTATCATTCACATCTTTTGTTTGAAGGTAATGCTTAAAATACTTTGAGTTAAGCACTGCCAATGCCACAGACACAATAAGTGCAAATATTCTTGTAAATATTTTCCTCACGGGAACTGAGGGAAGAGGGGAAAATAACATCTTAAATCTCATCAGTTACGCTTAAAGGTGCTGAAGCACGTTATTTTAAGAACAGTCAAATAATTTTACTAACTGCAATGCAATCTTTATAAACCAATAAAATGAGTACTTAAACAAAAGTGCAAATTGCATTAAAGCTACTCGATTCTACTTCCTGAGGCTAGTGATTGAAAGGTGTTCACACCAAGAAGGCTGCAGGCAGTGATTCTTGACAATTCGTCTACGACTACGATTAAGATTCGTTTGTAATAGGATGTTTAATCCTCTGAAAGTAATTCATTTACATTAACTATCATTTATCAGAGAATCATTTGAGAAATAAATTTTCCACAATATTTCTTCTATCCCCCTTCAGGTCTAAATGTTACATTAACATTTTAAATCTGTTCTTTTCAGTTTTTCATTCTATACTTATTATCATTTTCCTTAACTCTAATGTATAATTAAAGATTAACCCTGACCGAAAGGCTTGTAAAGCTTGGAGGGTGAGAACACTAAAGACATCGATGAGGTGTAATTTCTTTTTGAATTGTGAGTTAAATTGAAAATCTGTAAATGTTTTTTTCTAAATGAAACACAAAGACATGTATCTTTGTCAGACAATTTATTGCAATCAGGCATATGTAGACTTGAGTAATTGATTGATGTTTAACCATGACGTCCATGGCCTCCGCCGTGACCTCCATGACCTCCTCCACGACCTCCTCCGTGACCTCCGCCGCGACCTCCTCCCCCACCATGACCTCCTCCACGACCTCCGCCTCTGCCATGACCTCCCCCACGACCTCCTCCACGGCCTCCTCCATGACCTCCTCCACGACCTCCTCCACGACCTCCTCCGCGACCTCCTCCGCGACCTCCTCCACGACCTCCCCCATGACCTCCTCCACGACCTCCTCCATGACCTCCTCCACGACCTCCGCCATGACCTCCGCCACGACCTCCGCCATGACCTCCACCACGACCTCCGCCATGACCAGCAAGGGCAAAAGCCAGCAAGGCTGTGAAAACTGAAAAGAAAATCAAAATGCCATTAAACAACTACCTCGACCATCTCGACTTGAATATGTTCCGTCATCTAGGTAGAAAACGTTCATCTTATGCATGTAGACAGGTTATACTTACCGAGGGCAGTTAAGATGATAAACCTCATGTTGATGAAAGATGAAGTGATGTATGAACCTAACACTCCTTTGCTTATATACAGCTCAGGTTGGGAACAAGGAACTGGCAACACAGCAGGAGTTGTAGTTAAACCTCCCTTCACAGCGTTCAACACATTATAGATATGATGTACCTTTGTTGACAAAAAGGCTTAATCTTGAACAAAAAGATAAAGGACTCTTACAGTGTATTGGCCTTATTTTTTAGTTGATGAATGAAGGGTGCGACATTTTAATTTAAAAGAATTTTAGATTAATGATTTGGTAAAGAATGCAAAAAAAAAAAAACCGAAAGGTTTTTAAAAAAAAAGAGCAACCCATTTTCAGTAGCAGGCAAAGAACTATCTTCTAGATAATAAAATGATAGGCCAACATCATATATTGCCCCATCGTATATATCATTTTTAAAAAATCATGTAACAATGTAATAAGACAAATATATAAATT
This sequence comes from Steromphala cineraria, assembly GCA_916613615.1. Classification (NCBI taxonomy): domain Eukaryota; kingdom Metazoa; phylum Mollusca; class Gastropoda; order Trochida; family Trochidae; genus Steromphala; species Steromphala cineraria. The sequence continues at coordinate 55,463,120 of OU744731.1, read as the reverse complement.
TACATATAAAAACGCCTTTTAAATATAATGTTTACTTTGAATTAGTTACTTCAAATTGTTGTTAAATGTTGAGTGTCCTGTATTCAGTTTTTAAAAGTTTACATAAATATAAAAGGATAGCGGCACATCTATAAAGTTTACATTGTATGTGTTGAAAAGATGTTGTTTAACATAGACATTATCTTATTTGGATTAGCGATTTGTTTTTCAACAGTAGGAATCAACTTGAATATTCAAATTTATCCAAGAATTCAAAATGACCTTTTGTTAATTTTTTCTCTTGCAGCATTGTCCAATACATTAATTATTAAATACGCAGCTTGATGTAGCTATAATTATTCAGTGCATGATGCACAGATGCACAGTTGTACAAGAACCTCTAACAGTGTGTTAGCTTCCTGCATTTCTATAGGCTTTACTCAAGTTTTTCATTTACGTTTACTATGAATTCAGGCACTTGAGACAGGACGTGATGCATTGACTCCTTAAGACGACCATTCAATTCTCAGCTTGATAAAATTATAATCGTTGTGCAGGGACATATGACAGTGTGTGAGCTTCCTGTATAACTGCTGGAGTTACTACACTTTTTCATTTACTTTCCTATAAATTCAGGCACTTTAGCAGTGCCTCTTTAATCTTAAATGATACCGTTGCAGAAAAGGTGTCTACAAGGACACTACACTGACATGTTATTTTCACATAGCACCAGAAGTGACAGACATTGCAGCCTCATTGACTTTTATCTTTTCATTATACATGTGCTTTGCAAATTAGAGTATGATTAATAAACAAAATTAATCAAAACGTAAGTCACAACTTTCTTCAAATATACAAGAAACTTCTCTGTTAGCATGAAGGATCCTTTGTGAAACTTATCAAAATTAATTGAATGACTGACAAAATAGTCAACGAAAACATTTATTGAAATTCAGACAATTCTTATCATGCTCTTTAATCAATAGTTACCACATTTAATGTTAATTTGTATGCCTTTTGGAACCCCTCTCATTATCGAGCTATAGCATTGGTTTATCCAATTCTCAGACATGTTTCTTATTCATAATGTAATTAGTAATGATATAGTAATTCCTTTAAGTGAACTTTGAAATTGAGATCATATCACATAAATGATAATTAAACATGAACCCATGTTGTTAGATTGATTAATTGTTTCAAAAGTACAATGAAAGAACCGCATTAGTACGCCTGAAGTATATTTATGTGTTTATCATTCACATCTATTGTTTGAAGTAGATGCTAAAAATACTTTGAGGTAAGCACTGCCACTGCCACAGACACAATAAGTGCAAATATTCTTGTAAATATTTTCCTCACGGGAACTGAAGGAAGAGGGGAAAATAACATCTTAAGTCTCATCAGTTACGCTTAAAGGTGCTGAAGCACGTTATTTTAAGAACAGTCAAATAATTTTACTAACTGCAATGCAATCTTTATAAACCAATAAAATGAGTACTTAAACAAAAGTGCAAATTGCATTAAAGCTACTCGATTCTACTTCCTGAGGCTAGTGATTGAAAGGTGTTCACACCAAGAAGGCTGCAGGCAGTGATTCTTGACAATTCGTCTACGACTACGATTAAGATTCGTTTGTAATAGGATGTTTAATCCTCTGAAAGTAATTCATTTACATGAACTATCATTTATCAGAGAATCATTTGAGAAATAAATGTTCCGCAATATTGCTTCTATCCCCCTTCAGGTCTAAATGTTACATTAAAATTTTAAATCTGTTCTTTTCAGTTTTTCATTCTATCCTCATTATCATTTTCCTTAACTCTAATGTATAATTAAAGATTAACCCTGACCGAAAGGCTTGTAAAGCTTGGAGGGTGAGAACACTAAAGGCATCGATGAGGTGTAATTTCTTTCTGAATTGTGAGTTAAACTGAAAATCTGTAAATGTTTTTTTCTAAATGAAACACAAAGACATGTATCTTTGACAGACAATTTATTGCAATCAGGCATATGTAGACTTGAGTAATTGATTGATGTTTAACCATGACGTCCATGGCCTCCGCCGTGACCTCCATGACCTCCTCCACGACCTCCTCCGTGACCTCCGCCGCGACCTCCTCCCCCACCATGACCTCCTCCACGACCTCCGCCTCTGCCATGACCTCCCCCACGACCTCCTCCACGACCTCCTCCATGACCTCCTCCACGACCTCCTCCACGACCTCCTCCGCGACCTCCTCCGCGACCTCCTCCACGACCTCCTCCATGACCTCCTCCACGACCTCCTCCATGACCTCCTCCACGACCTCCGCCATGACCTCCACCACGACCTCCGCCATGACCTCCACCACGACCTCCGCCATGACCAGCAAGAGCAAAAGCCAGCAAGGCTGTGAAAACTGAAAAGAAAATCAAAATGCCATTAAACAACTACCTCGACCATCTCGACTTGAATATGTTCCGTCATCTAGGTAGAAAACGTTCATCTTATGCATGTAGACAGGTTATACTTACCGAGGGCAGTTAAGATTATAAACCTCATGTTGATGAAAGATGAAGTGATGTATGAACCTAACACTCCTTTGCTTATATACAGCTCAGGTTGGGAATAAGGAACTGACAACACAGCAGGAGTTGTAGTTAAACCTCCCTTCACAGCGTTCAACACATTATAGATATGATGTACCTTTGTTGACAAAAAGGCTTAATCTTGAACAGAAAATAAAGGACTCTTACAGTGTATTGGCCTTATTTTTTAGTTGATGAATGAAGGGTGCGACATTTTAATTTAAAAGAATTTTAGATTAATGATTTGGTAAAGAATGCAAAAAAAACCAAACAAAAGGATTTTAAAAAAAAAAGAGCAACCCATTTTCAGTTGCAGGCAAATAACTATCTTCTAGATAATAAAATGATAGGCCAACATCATATATTGCCCCATCGTATATATCATTATAGAAATCTTTTTAAGAAGGAATTTAAAAAATCATGTAACAATGTAATAAGACAAAATATATAAATTTACATATTAAAACGCCTTTTAAATATAATGTTTACTTTGAATTAGTTACTTCCAATTGTTGTTAAATGTTGAGTGTCCTGTATTCAGTTTTTAAAAGTTTACATCAATATAAAAGGATAGTGCGCACATCTATAAAGTTTACATTGTATGTGTTGAAAAGATGTTGTTTAACATAGAAATTATCTTATTTGGATTAGCGATTTGTTTTTCAACAGTAGGAATCAACTTGAATATTCAAATTTATCCAAGAATTCAAAATGACCTTTTGATCATTTTTTCTCTTGCAGCATTGTCCAATACATTAATTATTAAATACGCAGCTTGATGTAGCTATAATTATTCAGTGCATGCATCTTCCTACGCAGAGCCTAAAAGGCCAGTTTCCAAACTGTCATGTTATGCCTTGCTGCAGAGGCTTTACTTTTCTGTGCTGCTATAGTGCCCCTACAGAGTAGAGAGCAAGCACAGAAAACTCAAGGCTATGCAGCAAGGCATAAAATGACAGTTTGGAAACTGGCCTTTTAGGCTCTGCGTAGGAAGATGCAGTGCATGATGCACAGATGCACAGTTGTACAAGAACCTCTAACAGTGTGTTAGCTTCCTGCATTTCTATAGGCTTTACTCAAATTTTCATTTACGTTTACTATGAATTCAGGCACTTGAGACAGGACGTGATGCATTGACTCCTTAAGACGACCATTCAATTCTCAGCTTGATACAGTTATAATCGTTGTGCAGGGACATATGACAGTGTGTGAGCTTCCTGTATAACTGCTGGAGTTACTACACTTTTTCATTTACTTTACTATAAATTCAGGCACTTCAGCAGTGCCTCTTTAATCTTAAATGATACCGTTGCAGGAAAGGTGTCTACAAGGACACTACACTGACATGTTATTTTCACATAGCACCAGAAGTGACAGACATTGCAGCCTCATTGACTTTTATCTTTTCATTATCCATCGTTTGCAAATTAGAGTATGATTAATAAACAAAATTAATCAAAACTTAAGTCACAACTTTCTTCAAATATACAAGAAACTTCTCTGTTAGCATGAAGGATCCTTTGTGAAACTTATCAAAATTAATTGAATGACTGACAAAATAGTCAACGAAAACATTTATTGAAATTCAGACAAATTCTTATCATGCTCTTTAATCAATAGTTACCACATTTAATGTTAATTTGTCTGCCTTTTGGAACCCCTCTCATTATCGAGCTATAGCATTGGTTTATCCAATTCTCAGACATGTTTCTTATTCATAATGTAATTAGTAATGATATAGTAATTCCTTTAAGTGAACTTTGAAATAGAGATCATATCACATAAATGATGATTAAACATGAACCCATGTTGTTAGATTGATTAATTGTTTCAAAAGTACAATGAAGGAACCGCATTAGTACGCCTGAAGTATATTTATGTGTTTATCATTCACATCTATTGTTTGAAGGTGACGCTAAAAATACTTTGAGTTAAGCACTGCCACTGCCACAGACATAATAAGTGCAAATATTCTTGTAAATATTTTCCTCACGGGAACTGAGGGAAGAGGGGAAAATAACATCTTAAATCTCATCAGTTACGCTTAAAGGTGCTGAAGCACGTTATTTTGAGAACAGTCAAATAATTTTACTAACTGCAATGCAATCTTTATAAACCAATAAAATGAGTACTTAAACAAAAGTGCAAATTGCATTAAAGCTACTCGATTCTACTTCCTGAGGCTAGTGATTGAAAGGTGTTCACACCAAGAAGGCTGCAGGCAGTGATTCTTGACAATTCGTCTACGACTACGATTAAGATTCGTTTGTAATAGGATGTTTAATCCTCTGAAAGTAATTCATTTACATGAACTATCATTTATCAGAGAATCATTTGAGAAATAAATGTTCCGCAATATTGCTTCTATCCCCCTTCAGGTCTAAATGTTACATTAAAATTTTAAATCTGTTCTTTTCAGTTTTTCATTCTATCCTCATTATCATTTTCCTTAACTCTAATGTATAATTAAAGATTAACCCTGACCGAAAGGCTTGTAAAGCTTGGAGGGTGAGAACACTAAAGACATCGATGAGGTGTAATTTCTTTTTGAATTGTGAGTTAAATTGAAAATCTGTAAATGTTTTTTTTCTAAATGAAACACAAAGACATGTATCTTTGTCAGACAATTTATTGCAATCAGGCATATGTAGACTTGAGAAATTGATTGATGTTTAACCATGACGTCCATGGCCTCCGCCGTGACCTCCATGACCTCCTCCACGACCTCCTCCGTGACCTCCGCCGCGACCTCCTCCCCCACCATGACCTCCTCCACGACCTCCGCCTCTGCCATGACCTCCCCCACGACCTCCTCCACGACCTCCTCCATGACCTCCTCCACGACCTCCTCCACGACCTCCTCCGCGACCTCCTCCGCGACCTCCTCCACGACCTCCTCCATGACCTCCTCCACGACCTCCTCCATGACCTCCTCCACGACCTCCGCCATGACCTCCACCACGACCTCCGCCATGACCTCCACCACGACCTCCACCATGACCAGCAAGGGCAAAAGCCAGCAAGGCTGTGAAAACTGAAAAGAAAATCAAAATGCCATTAATCAACTACCTCGACCATCTCGACTTGAATATGTTCCGTCATCTAGGTAGAAAACGTTCATCTTATGCATGTAGACAGGTTATACTTACCGAGGGCAGTTAAGATTATAAACCTCATGTTGATGAAAGATGAAGTGATGTATGAACCTAACACTCCTTTGCTTATATACAGCTCAGGTTGGGAACAAGGAACTGACAACACAGCAGGAGTTGTAGTTAAACCTCCCTTCACAGCGTTCAACACATTAAAGATATGATGTACCTTTGTTGACAAAAAGGCTTAATCTTGAACAGAAAATAAAGGACTCTTACAGTGTATTGGCCTTATTTTTTAGTTGATGAATGAAGGGTGCGACATTTTAATTTAAAAGAATTTTTAGATTAATGATTTGGTAAAGAATGCCAAAAAAAAACCAAACAAAAGGATTTTTAAAAAAAAAAGAGCAACCCATTTTCAGTTGCAGGCAAATAACTATCTTCTAGATAATAAAATGATAGGCCAACATCATATATTGCCCCATCGTATATATCATTATAGAAATCTTTTTAAGAAGGAATTTAAAAAATCATTTAAAATGTAATAAGACAATCTATATAAATTTACATATTAAAACGCCTTTTAAATATTATGTTTACTTTGAATTAGTTACTTCCAATTGTTGTTAAATGTTGAGTGTCCTGTATTCAGTTTTAAAAAGTTTACATCAATATAAATGGATAGTGCATACATCTATAAAGTTTACATTGTATGTGTTGAAAAGATGTTGTTTAACATTGAAATTATCTTATTTGGATTAGCGATTTGTTTTTCAACAGAAGGAATCAACTTGAATATTCAAATTTATCCAAGAATTCAAAATGACCTTTTGTTCATTTTTTCTCTTGCAGCATTGTCCGATACATTAATTATTAAATACGCAGCTTGATGTAGTTATAATTATTCAGTGCATGATGCACAGATGCACAGTTGTACAAGAACCTCTAACAGTGTGTTAGCTTCTTGCATAACTATAGGCTTTACTCAAGTTTTTCATTTACGTTTACTATGAATTCAGGCACTTGAGAACATGACGGGATGCATTGACTCCTTAAGACGACCATTCAATTCTCAGCTTGATACAGTTATAATCGTTGTGCAGGGACATATGACAGTGTGTGAGCTTCCTGTATAACTGCTGGAGATACTACACTTTTTCATTTACTTTCCTATAAATTCAGGCACTTCAGCAGTGCCTCTTTAATCTAAAAAGATACCGTTGCAGAAAAGGTGTCTACAAGGACACTACACTGACATGTTATTTTCTCATAGCACCAGAAGTGACAGACATTGCAGCCTCATTGACTTGTATCTTTTCATTATACATGTGCTTTGTAAATTAGAGTATGATCAATAAACAAAATTAATCAAAACGTAAGTCACAACTTTCTTCAAATATACAAGAAACTTCTCTGTTAGCATGAAGGATCCTTTGTGAAACTTATCAAAATTAATTGAATGACTGACAAAATAGTCAACGAAAACATTTATTGAAATTCAGACAAATTCTTATCATGCTCTTTAAACAATAGTTACCACATTTAATGTTAATTTGTATGCCTTTTGGAACCCCTCTCATTATCGAGCTATAGCATTGGTTTATCTATATTCTCAGACACGTTTCTTATTCATAATGTAATTAGTAATGATATAGTAATTCCTTTAAGTGAACTTTGAAATAGAGATCATATCACATAAATGATGATTAAACATGAACCCATGTTGTTAGATTGATTAATTGTTTCAAAAGTACAATGAAAGAACCGCATTAGTACGCCTGAAGTATATTTATGTGTTTATCATTCACATCTATTGTTTGAAGGTGACGCTAAAAATACTTTGAGTTAAGCACTGCCACTGCCACAGACATAATAAGTGCAAATATTCTTGTAAATATTTTCCTCACGGGAACTGAGGGAAGAGGGGAAAATAACATCTTAAATCTCATCAGTTACGCTTAAAGGTGCTGAAGCACGTTATTTTGAGAACAGTCAAATAATTTTACTAACTGCAATGCAATCTTTATAAACCAATACAATGAGTACTTAAACAAAAGTGCAAATTGCATTAAAGCTACTCGATTCTACTTCCTGAGGCTAGTGATTGAAAGGTGTTCACACCAAGAAGGCTGCAGGCAGTGATTCTTGACAATTCGTCTACGACTACGATTAAGATTCGTTTGTAATAGGATGTTTAATCCTCTGAAAGTAATTCATTTACATGAACTATCATTTATCAGAGAATCATTTGAGAAATAAATGTTCCGCAATATTGCTTCTATCCCCCTTCAGGTCTAAATGTTACATTAAAATTTTAAATCTGTTCTTTTCAGTTTTTCATTCTATCCTCATTATCATTTTCCTTAACTCTAATGTATAATTAAAGATTAACCCTGACCGAAAGGCTTGTAAAGCTTGGAGGGTGAGAACACTAAAGGCATCGATGAGGTGTAATTTCTTTCTTAATTGTGAGTTAAATTGAAAATCTGTAAATGTTTTTTTTCTAAATGAAACACAAAGACATGTATCTTTGTCAGACAATTTATTGCAATCAGGCATATGTAGACTTGAGTAATTGATTGATGTTTAACCATGACGTCCATGGCCTCCGCCGTGACCTCCATGACCTCCTCCACGACCTCCTCCGTGACCTCCGCCGCGACCTCCTGCCCCACCATGACCTCCTCCACGACCTCCGCCTCTGCCATGACCTCCCCCACGACCTCCTCCACGACCTCCTCCATGACCTCCTCCACGACCTCCTCCACGACCTCCTCCGCGACCTCCTCCGCGACCTCCTCCACGACCTCCTCCATGACCTCCTCCACGACCTCCTCCATGACCTCCTCCACGACCTCCGCCATGACCTCCACCACGACCTCCGCCATGACCTCCACCACGACCTCCGCCATGACCAGCAAGGGCAAAAGCCAGCAAGGCTGTGAAAACTGAAAAGAAAATCAAAATGCCATTAATCAACTACCTCGACCATCTCGACTTGAATATGTTCCGTCATCTAGGTAGAAAACGTTCATCTTATGCATGTAGACAGGTTATACTTACCGAGGGCAGTTAAGATGATAAACCTCATGTTGATGAAAGATGAAGTGATGTATGAACCTAACACTCCTTTGCTTATATACAGCTCAGGTTGGGAACAAGGAACTGACAACACAGCAGGAGTTGTAGTTAAACCTCCCTTCACAGCGTTCAACACATTATAGATATGATGTACCTTTGTTGACAAAAAGGCTTAATCTTGAACAGAAAATAAAGGACACTTACAGTGTATTGGCCTTATTTTTTAGTTGATGAATGAAGGGTGCGACATTTTAATTTAAAAGAATTTTTAGATTAATGATTTGGTAAAGAATGCCAAAAAAAAACCAAACAAAAGGATTTAAAAAAAAAAAGAGCAACCCATTTTCAGTTGCAGGCAAATAACTATCTTCTAGATAATAAAATGATAGGCCAACATCATATATTGCCCCATCGTATATATCATTATAGAAATCTTTTTAAGAAGGAATTTAAAAAATCATTTAAAATGTAATAAGACAATCTATATAAATTTACATATTTAAACGCCTTTTAAATATTATGTTTACTTTGAATTAGTTACTTCCAATTGTTGTTAAATGTTGAGTGTCCTGTATTCAGTTTTTAAAAGTTTACATCAATATAAAAGGATAGTGCACACATCTATAAAGTTTACATTGTATGTGTTGAAAAGATGTTGTTTAACATAGAAATTATCTTATTTGGATTAGCGAATTGTTTTTCAACAGTAGGAATCAACTTGAATATTCAAATTTATCCAAGAATTCAAAATGACCTTTTGTTCATTTTTTCTCTTGCAGCATTGTCCGATACATTAATTATTAAATACGCAGCTTGATGTAGTTATAATTATTCAGTGCATGATGCACAGATGCACAGTTGTACAAGAACCTCTAACAGTGTGTTAGCTTCCTGCATTACTATAGGCTTTACTCCAGTTTTTCATTTACGTCTACTATGAATTCAGGCACTTGAGAACATGACGGGATGCATTGACTCCTTAAGACGACCATTCAATTCTCAGCTTGATACAGTTATAATCGTTGTGCAGGGACATATGACAGTGTGTGAGCTTCCTGTATAACTGCTGGAGATACTACACTTTTTCATTTACTTTCCTATAAATTCAGGCACTTCAGCAGTGCCTCTTTAATCTTAAAAGATACCGTTGCAGAAAAGGTGTCTACAAGGACACTACACTGACATGTTATTTTCTCATAGCACCAGAAGTGACAGACATTGCAGCCTCATTGACTTGTATCTTTTCATTATACATGTGCTTTGTAAATTAGAGTATGATCAATAAACAAAATTAATCAAAACGTAAGTCACAACTTTCTTCAAATATACAAGAAACTTCTCTGTTAGCATGAAGGATCCTTTGTGAAACTTATCAAAATTAATTGAATGACTGACAAAATAGTCAACGAAAACATTTATTGAAATTCAGACAAATTCTTATCATGCTCTTTAAACAATAGTTACCACATTTAATGTTAATTTGTATGCCTTTTGGAACCCCTCTCATTATCGAGCTATAGCATTGGTTTATCTATATTCTCAGACACGTTTCTTATTCATAATGTAATTAGTAATGATATAGTAATTCCTTTAAGTGAACTTTGAAATAGAGATCATATCACATAAATGATGATTAAACATGAACCCATGTTGTTAGATTGATTAATTGTTTCAAAAGTACAATGAAAGAACCGCATTAGTACGCCTGAAGTATATTTATGTGTTTATCATTCACATCTATTGTTTGAAGGTGACGCTAAAAATACTTTGAGTTAAGCACTGCCACTGCCACAGACATAATAAGTGCAAATATTCTTGTAAATATTTTCCTCACGGGAACTGAGGGAAGAGGGGAAAATAACATCTTAAATCTCATCAGTTACGCTTAAAGGTGCTGAAGCACGTTATTTTGAGAACAGTCAAATAATTTTACTAACTGCAATGCAATCTTTATAAACCAATAAAATGAGTACTTAAACAAAAGTGCAAATTGCATTAAAGCTACTCGATTCTACTTCCTGAGGCTAGTGATTGAAAGGTGTTCACACCAAGAAGGCTGCAGGCAGTGATTCTTGACAATTCGTCTACGACTACGATTAAGATTCGTTTGTAATAGGATGTTTAATCCTCTGAAAGTAATTCATTTACATGAACTATCATTTATCAGAGAATCATTTGAGAAATAAATGTTCCGCAATATTGCTTCTATCCCCCTTCAGGTCTAAATGTTACATTAAAATTTTAAATCTGTTCTTTTCAGTTTTTCATTCTATCCTCATTATCATTTTCCTTAACTCTAATGTATAATTAAAGATTAACCCTGACCGAAAGGCTTGTAAAGCTTGGAGGGTGAGAACACTAAAGGCATCGATGAGGTGTAATTTCTTTCTTAATTGTGAGTTAAATTGAAAATCTGTAAATGTTTTTTTTCTAAATGAAACACAAAGACATGTATCTTTGTCAGACAATTTATTGCAATCAGGCATATGTAGACTTGAGTAATTGATTGATGTTTAACCATGACGTCCATGGCCTCCGCCGTGACCTCCATGACCTCCTCCACGACCTCCTCCGTGACCTCCGCCGCGACCTCCTCCCCCACCATGACCTCCTCCACGACCTCCGCCTCTGCCATGACCTCCCCACGACCTCCTCCACGACCTCCTCCATGACCTCCTCCACGACCTCCTCCACGACCTCCTCCGCGACCTCCTCCGCGACCTCCTCCACGACCTCCTCCATGACCTCCTCCACGACCTCCTCCATGACCTCCTCCACGACCTCCGCCATGACCTCCACCACGACCTCCGCCATGACCTCCACCACGACCTCCGCCATGACCAGCAAGGGCAAAAGCCAGCAAGGCTGTGAAAACTGAAAAGAAAATCAAAATGCCATTAATCAACTACCTCGACCATCTCGACTTGAATATGTTCCGTCATCTAGGTAGAAAACGTTCATCTTATGCATGTAGACAGGTTATACTTACCGAGGGCAGTTAAGATGATAAACCTCATGTTGATGAAAGATGAAGTGATGTATGAACCTAACACTCCTTTGCTTATATACAGCTCAGGTTGGGAACAAGGAACTGACAACACAGCAGGAGTTGTAGTTAAACCTCCCTTCACAGCGTTCAACACATTATAGATATGATGTACCTTTGTTGACAAAAAGGCTTAATCTTGAACAGAAAATAAAGGACTCTTACAGTGTATTGGCCTTATTTTTAGTTGATGAATGAAGGGTGCGACATTTTAATTTAAAAGAATTTTTAGATTAATGATTTGGTAAAGAATGCCAAAAAAAAACCAAACAAAAGGATTTAAAAAAAAAAAGAGCAACCCATTTTCAGTTGCAGGCAAATAACTATCTTCTAAATAATAAAATGATAGGCCAACATCATATATTGCCCCATCGTATATATCATTATAGAAATCTTTTTAAGAAGGAATTTAAAAAATCATTTAAAATGTAATAAGACAATCTATATAAATTTACATATTTAAACGCCTTTTAAATATTATGTTTACTTTGAATTAGTTACTTCCAATTGTTGTTAAATGTTGAGTGTCCTGTATTCAGTTTTTAAAAGTTTACATCAATATAAAAGGATAGTGCACACATCTATAAAGTTTACATTGTATGTGTTGAAAAGATGTTGTTTAACATAGAAATTATCTTATTTGGATTAGCGAATTGTTTTTCAACAGTAGGAATCAACTTGAATATTCAAATTTATCCAAGAATTCAAAATGACCTTTTGTTCATTTTTTCTCTTGCAGCATTGTCCGATACATTAATTATTAAATACGCAGCTTGATGTAGTTATAATTATTCAGTGCATGATGCACAGATGCACAGTTGTACAAGAACCTCTAACAGTGTGTTAGCTTCCTGCATTACTATAGGCTTTACTCCAGTTTTTCATTTACGTCTACTATGAATTCAGGCACTTGAGAACATGACGGGATGCATTGACTCCTTAAGACGACCATTCAATTCTCAGCTTGATACAGTTATAATCGTTGTGCAGGGACATATGACAGTGTGTGAGCTTCCTGTATAACTGCTGGAGTTACTACACTTTTTTATTTACTTTCCTATAAATTCAGGCACTTCAGCAGTGCCTCTTTAATCTTAAAAGATACCGTTGCAGAAAAGGTGTCTACAAGGACACTACACTGACATGTTATTTTCTCATAGCACCAGAAGTGACAGACATTGCAGCCTCATTGACTTGTATCTTTTCATTATACATGTGCTTTGTAAATTAGAGTATGATCAATAAACAAAATTAATCAAAACGTAAGTCACAACTTTCTTCAAATATACAAGAAACTTCTCTGTTAGCATGAAGGATCCTTTGTGAAACTTATCAAAATTAATTGAATGACTGACAAAATAGTCAACGAAAACATTTATTGAAATTCAGACAAATTCTTATCATGCTCTTTAAACAATAGTTACCACATTTAATGTTAATTTGTATGCCTTTTGGAACCCCTCTCATTATCGAGCTATAGCATTGGTTTATCTATATTCTCAGACACGTTTCTTATTCATAATGTAATTAGTAATGATATAGTAATTCCTTTAAGTGAACTTTGAAATAGAGATCATATCACATAAATGATGATTAAACATGAACCCATGTTGTTAGATTGATTAATTGTTTCAAAAGTACAATGAAAGAACCGCATTAGTACGCCTGAAGTATATTTATGTGTTTATCATTCACGTCTATTGTTTGAAGGTGACGCTAAAAATACTTTGAGTTAAGCACTGCCACTGCCACAGACATAATAAGTGCAAATATTCTTGTAAATATTTTCCTCACGGGAACTGAGGGAAGAGGGGAAAATAACATCTTAAATCTCATCAGTTACGCTTAAAGGTGCTGAAGCACGTTATTTTGAGAACAGTCAAATAATTTTACTAACTGCAATGCAATCTTTATAAACCAATAAAATGAGTACTTAAACAAAAGTGCAAATTGCATTAAAGCTACTCGATTCTACTTCCTGAGGCTAGTGATTGAAAGGTGTTCACACCAAGAAGGCTGCAGGCAGTGATTCTTGACAATTCGTCTACGACTACGATTAAGATTCGTTTGTAATAGGATGTTTAATCCTCTGAAAGTAATTCATTTACATGAACTATCATTTATCAGAGAATCATTTGAGAAATAAATGTTCCGCAATATTGCTTCTATCCCCCTTCAGGTCTAAATGTTACATTAAAATTTTAAATCTGTTCTTTTCAGTTTTTCATTCTATCCTCATTATCATTTTCCTTAACTCTAATGTATAATTAAAGATTAACCCTGACCGAAAGGCTTGTAAAGCTTGGAGGGTGAGAACACTAAAGGCATCGATGAGGTGTAATTTCTTTCTTAATTGTGAGTTAAATTGAAAATCTGTAAATGTTTTTTTTCTAAATGAAACACAAAGACATGTATCTTTGTCAGACAATTTATTGCAATCAGGCATATGAAGACTTGAGTAATTGATTGATGTTTAACCATGACGTCCATGGCCTCCGCCGTGACCTCCATGACCTCCTCCACGACCTCCTCCGTGACCTCCGCCGCGACCTCCTCCCCCACCATGACCTCCTCCACGACCTCCGCCTCTGCCATGACCTCCCCCACGACCTCCTCCACGACCTCCTCCATGACCTCCTCCACGACCTCCTCCACGACCTCCTCCGCGACCTCCTCCGCGACCTCCTCCACGACCTCCTCCATGACCTCCTCCACGACCTCCTCCATGACCTCCTCCACGACCTCCGCCATGACCTCCACCACGACCTCCGCCATGACCTCCACCACGACCTCCGCCATGACCAGCAAGGGCAAAAGCCAGCAAGGCTGTGAAAACTGAAAAGAAAATCAAAATGCCATTAATCAACTACCTCGACCATCTCGACTTGAATATGTTCCGTCATCTAGGTAGAAAACGTTCATCTTATGCATGTAGACAGGTTATACTTACCGAGGGCAGTTAAGATGATAAACCTCATGTTGATGAAAGATGAAGTGATGTATGAACCTAACACTCCTTTGCTTATATACAGCTCAGGTTGGGAACAAGGAACTGACAACACAGCAGGAGTTGTAGTTAAACCTCCCTTCACAGCGTTCAACACATTATAGATATGATGTACCTTTGTTGACAAAAAGGCTTAATCTTGAACAGAAAATAAAGGACTCTTACAGTGTATTGGCCTTATTTTTTAGTTGATGAATGAAGGGTGCGACATTTTAATTTAAAAGAATTTTTAGATTAATGATTTGGTAAAGAATGCCAAAAAAAAACCAAACAAAAGGATTTAAAAAAAAAAAGAGCAACCCATTTTCAGTTGCAGGCAAATAACTATCTTCTAGATAATAAAATGATAGGCCAACATCATATATTGCCCCATCGTATATATCATTATAGAAATCTTTTTAAGAAGGAATTTAAAAAATCATTTAAAATGTAATAAGACAATCTATATAAATTTACATATTTAAACGCCTTTTAAATATTATGTTTACTTTGAATTAGTTACTTCCAATTGTTGTTAAATGTTGAGTGTCCTGTATTCAGTTTTTAAAAGTTTACATCAATATAAAAGGATAGTGCACACATCTATAAAGTTTACATTGTATGTGTTGAAAAGATGTTGTTTAACATAGAAATTATCTTATTTGGATTAGCGAATTGTTTTTCAACAGTAGGAATCAACTTGAATATTCAAATTTATCCAAGAATTCAAAATGACCTTTTGTTCATTTTTTCTCTTGCAGCATTGTCCGATACATTAATTATTAAATACGCAGCTTGATGTAGTTATAATTATTCAGTGCATGATGCACAGATGCACAGTTGTACAAGAACCTCTAACAGTGTGTTAGCTTCCTGCATTACTATAGGCTTTACTCCAGTTTTTCATTTACGTTTACTATGAATTCAGGCACTTGAGAACATGACGGGATGCATTGACTCCTTACGACGACCATTCAATTCTCAGCTTGATACAGTTATAATCGTTGTGCAGGGACATATGACAGTGTGTGAGCTTCCTGTATAACTGCTGGAGTTACTACACTTTTTTATTTACTTTACTATAAATTCAGGCACTTCAGAAGTGCCTCTTTAATCTTAAATGATACCGTTGCAGAAAAGGTGTCTACAAGGACAGTACACTGACATGTTTTTTTCACATAGCACCAGAAGTGACAGACATTGCCGCCTAATTGACTTGTATCTTTTCATTACATACGTGATTTGCAAATTAGAATATAATCAATAAACAAAATTAATCAAAACGTAAGTCACAACTTTCTTCAAATATACAAGAAACTTCTCTGTTAGCATGAAGGATCCTTTGTGAAACTTATCAAAATTAATTGAATGACTGACAAAATAGTCAACGAAAACATTTATTGAAATTCAGACAAATTCTTATCATGCTCTTTAAACAATAGTTACCACATTTAATGTTAATTTGTATGCCTTTTGGAACCCCTCTCATTATCGAGCTATAGGATTGGTTTATCTATATTCTCAGACACGTTTCTTATTCATAATGTAATTAGTAATGATATAGTAATTCCTTTAAGTGAACTTTGAAATAGAGATCATATCACATAAATGATGATTAAACATGAACCCATGTTGTTAGATTGGTTAATTGTTTCAAAAGTACAATGAAAGAACCGCATTAGTACGCCTGAAGTATATTTATGTGTTTATCATTCACATCTATTGTTTGAAGTTAATGCTTAAAATACTTTGAGTTAAGCACTGCCACTGCCACAGACACAGTAAGTGCAAATATTCTTGTAAATATTTTCCTCACGGGAACTGAGGGAAGAGGGGAAAATAACATCTTAAATCTCATCAGTTACGCTTAAAGGTGCTGAAGCACGTTATTTTAAGAACAGTCAAATAATTTACTAACTGCAATGCAATCTTTATAAACCAATAAAATGAGTACTTAAACAAAAGTGCAAATTGCATTAAAGCTACTCGATTCTACTTCCTGAGGCTAGTGATTGAAAGGTGTTCACACCAAGAAGGCTGCAGGCAGTGATTCTTGACAATTCGTCTACGACTACGATTAAGATTCGTTTGTAATAAGATGTTTAATTCTCTGAAAGTAGTTCATTTACATGAACTATCATTTATCAGAGAATCATTTGAGAAATAAATTTTCCACAACATTGCTTCTATCCCTCTTCAGGTCTAAATGTTACATTAACATTTCACATTTGTTCTTTTCAGTTTTTCATTCTATCCTTCTTATCATTTTCCTTGACTTTAATGTATTATTAAAGATTAACCCTGACCGAAAGGCTTGTAAAGCTTGGAAGGTGAGAACTCTAAAGGCATCGATGAGGTGTAATATCCTTCTGAATTGTGAGTTAAATAACTGTTGTCCAAAATGAAACACAAAGACGTGTATCTTTATCAGACAATTTATTGCAATCAGGCATATGTAAACTTGAGTAATTGATTGATTTTTAACCATGACGTCCATGGCCTCCGCCGTGACCTCCATGACCTCCTCCACGACCTCCTCCGTGACCTCCGCCGCGACCTCCTCCCCCACCATGACCTCCTCCACGACCTCCGCCTCTGCCATGACCTCCCCCACGACCTCCTCCACGACCTCCTCCATGACCTCCTCCACGACCTCCTCCACGACCTCCTCCGCGACCTCCTCCGCGACCTCCTCCACGACCTCCTCCATGACCTCCTCCACGACCTCCTCCATGACCTCCTCCACGACCTCCGCCATGACCTCCACCACGACCTCCGCCATGACCTCCACCACGACCTCCGCCATGACCAGCAAGGGCAAAAGCCAGCAAGGCTGTGAAAACTGAAAAGAAAATCAAAATGCCATTAAACAACTACCTCGACCATCTCGACTTGAATATGTTCCGTCACCTAGGTAGAAAACGTTCATCTTTTGCATGTACACAGGTTATACTTACCGAGGGCAGTTAAGATGATAAACCTCATGTTGATGAAAGATGAAGTGATGTATGAACCTAACACTACTTTGCTTATATACAGCTCAGGTTGGGAACAAGGAACTGACAACACAGCAGGAGTTGTAGTTAAACCTCCCTTCACAACGTTCAACACATTATAGATATGAAGGATCTTTGTTGACAAAAAGGCTTAATCTTGAACAGAAAATAAAGGACTCTTACAGAGTATTGGCCTTATTTTTTAGTTGATGAATGAAGGGTGCGACATTTTAATTTAAAAGAATTTTTAGATTAATGATTTGGTAAAGAATGCCAAAAAGGATTTTAAAAAAAAAGAGCAACCCATTTTCAGTTGCAGGCAAATAACTATCTTCTAGATAATAAAATGATAGGCCAACATCATATATTGCCCCATCGTATATATCATTATAGAAATCTTTTTAAGAAGGAATTTAAAAAATCATTTAAAATGTAATAAGACAAAATATATAAATTTACATATTTAAACGACCTTTAAATATTATGTTTACTTTGAATTAGTTACTTCCAATTGTTGTTAAATGTTGAGTGTCCTGTATTCAGTTTTTAAAAGTTTCAACAATATAAAAGGATAATGCGTACATCTATAAAGTTTACATTGTATGTGTTGAAAAGATGTTTTTTAACATAGAAATTATCTTATTTGGATTAGCGATTTGTTTTTCAACAGAAGGAATCAACTTGAATATTCAAATTTATCCAAGAATTCAAAATGACCTTTTGTTAATTTTTTCTCTTGCAGCATTGTCCGATACATTAATTATTAAATACGTAGCTTGATGTAGTTATAATTATTCAGTGCATGATGCACAGATGCACAGTTGTACAGGAACCTCTAACAGTGTGTTAGCTTCCTGCATTACATTAGGCGTTACTTAAGTTTTTCATTCACTTTATTTTAAATTCAGGCTCTCCAGAACTAGACCCCTAAAGTCGATCCTTCAATCCGCAGCTTGATACAGAAGTGATCGTGCAGAACGACTGGGTAGGGACCTTTGACCTCCGACCTCTGACCTCTGACCTCTGTGTGAGTTTCCTGTATCACTGTAGGAGTGACTATACTTTTTTAATATTCCAAGATGACTATATAAATCAGGTGTAGGGGATAGATTTCACTTCATTACTCACACAATTAAGACTATCATACAGACTGAAGTTGGCTAAGTATTGGCAAAGGTCATGGAGGTCATGGACGCCATGGTTAAGAAAGATTGTGCTTATTCTTGGCGCTGTATCATTGATTATGTCTCCATTCTGTCAATAAAACATTAACGGTTCATGTTTGCAAAACACTTCAATCCTTCATTTTGAATATTTTATGATACTTAATTGTCTTTTACAAAGATAGACCTTATTCCTTAGAAAGCATAACAGAACATTATAGCTACTTAATTTAACTAACTCTGACACGTTAAGATATTAGTAATAACATCAAAGCATTTCGTATGCTTGGTGAATATGTATAATGTATAAGCTTTTAAAGATTTCCTAGCGAAAGTCAATATGTTGATGTGTGTTTCAAACAGTTTCATAATATACTATACAAATGAGTACATTAATACACTAAGCAAGTATCTTATCCCTTAAAATCAAATGGTAAATAATCCTGATTATTACTTGTTAATCATTTTATAAATAAAATCACATTATAGGTGGAATTATATAACTACACAAAATGCAATTTTGCTTTAAGATATCACAGAACTTGTTGGTGACACAGTGTCACAGGAAAGCTAATACCTAACAATAATTTCCTATATAGTATAACAATGCCTTTGCGTTTCAACATAGAATTAAGAAAACATACATTGATTTTTTGGAGGTCATTGTTCAATATCTGGTATGTGCTGTGGTGTGGATCGTGGTGTTGTTTTCAGACATTTTTAAGCTTCAACAGAAACAATTATTTGTAATAAAAAACGAAACTATTGGCAATAAACAATCAGACAAATAATAGCTTCAAGCCTTGTCTTGCAAAACCACTTTGCGACTTGGAAATCCGAATCGTATTTTAATGATAGTTCGCTGTCAAAAGAAAATATTTGAAAATATTTTTCAGATAATAGTTCAGTTCTGAACGGTTCTCTAATACCGACGGTGACATTTCACTCTACAGATTTTGTAAAATATATTACGCACATACCGTAGGTGATAAAAGGGTAAGACAGTAAGTATTAAAGATGATTATCATATCATGAAACATCACTTTCGATTAGATGCATAATAAAGCCAAAATTTACCACCAATCGAAATAGATTAAAATTACTTACTGAGGTTGATGATGTAAATTTTAACCTTTTACATTTTATAACGTCATGGAATTTTCAAAAAAAGATGTTTGCAAATAGAATTTGTTCCAGGGATTCAAACAATTTTAGGAGCGTGGGTGACTACAAACTGATATAAGAACAAAAGTTGTACTGTGGAAATGACGACGCCATCGGACAGACATAGAACGTGGTTATATTTGATATGGTGATTAGGTGCAGCATACCATTGACTGTCATCCTGTGAAATTGACACCTGTGCAATTCTTTTTCACATTCACATCTTCATTTAACAAAAGTCTGCATGCTTCAAAATAACATTTCAGTGTATCATCGTTACCTAGATTCAACAAGTCCTTTAACATTATCAAGCTAAAATCATACAGTACTGTCTCTGTGTTACGGTCAAAATACTGATTTTATTAAATTTAATTTCAAAAATCATTTTTTGTTTCATTTAAAGTTTAAAGTAGAAGTTAGCATTTCAATTCATTGATAATTCTATTTGGTAAGGTAACTTTATTTTGCATTTCATGCAGGTTAGGAAAACTTTGTGTGGGTATTCTGTAAGTTTTGTGGCAGGTGGTGAATGAGTCAAATTATGAAATGTTTGTGTTGTCTAGGCATAAGGTTATCACTTTCTAATAGTTTCTTCAGTCAATTTAAATGTTTAAAACGTTTTTCTGTAATTCAACTTATTTGAAGTGTATATTTATATATTTTGAAGGACACATGCTTTTGTCTTTTGTCTATGCAAGTTTAGCCAGTACAGCAACTTGTTTGGTATATTAAAGCTAACTATTTGTGTTAATTTTGGTATTTAATGGATATGACATTTCACAATACTGATTTAGTTTTTTTGTTATTTTCATTAAATCTACTGTAATGAACAAGTGGATAAAAACAAAGAATACAAATAAGAACTTGAATTCATAGTTTGAAGAAAGGGAACATTGAAATGGAATATGGATTTTGGATGGTAATGGATCATGTTTGAATATAATTCAGAACTTTGAATATCTGGAATAGAGGTTGAATTTGAAACTGTTACTCTCTAAACAAGTGCATTTAATATGAATTTATGCTTTCATGACAGGATATACTTTGTGGTGTGGAATTTGCGAAGGATTTGTCTTCAAACAAGAAGTAGGGTTGAACATTTATTTGAAACCTGAGCTCTGTCATATATGCATGGATTGAGTGGAAATCTTAATTATTTGAGAAATTGAAACTGAAAAAAGTGTAGAATATAGAAGATGTTAATTGGAATCAAGTTGTTTTCAACTTTAAAACATCTGACTAAGGAAAATAATCAAAGCTAGGTTTATTCTGACCAAGGCTATGTTCAATGATTTCCATACACCCATTGGTTGTCTTTTCCCCTTTAATTAGTCCTTTATATGGTTTATTACTAATTTTTGATAACTTATGAAAATAAAGATTAGACTACGCAGTAAATGACTTAATGTATTTTGTTCAAATTCTTTAAGACCTATTTTTGATTTTTCCGTTGATGAATATATACGTAAATATAGGTACATATGAGTCATCACAATTATTAACTGTATGAAAATATCTATTCATATTAAACTTGCACAAGAAAAAAAATATAGCGTAAAACTATCGTAAACCTGAGATCAACAAGGGATAAACAAGCTTGTAAACCTGAGATAAACAAAGTTTTAATTTTGTTTACCTCAGTTAAATACATATATTTTTTTTCATTGTAACTGTCGTAAGTAATTAATGTTACTCGCTCATTATAGATTATTCAACACATGGAGGAATATCATCCAAAAGAGAGTGTTTTGGAACTGAGTAATGAAATTGATTTCACTTACACATCAGGTGGAGTCATTGGACATGTTTCCTTAACCACTTCGATATGATGATTTAATAATATTTTATGCCGAAGTGTGAGTTTGTACACCATTTTAAGCTTCATTGAACAACACTTATTATCGCTTTGTTACCCTATTAACAATTGCTTACTTAAAATAATAATTCTCAATTATTTAAGAAAATTTGTTGCAATCGCCATTTTCAATTTCAAAGAAATAAGAAGCAGGTACATCCAAACTATCTGAACATAAGAACATGTTACTTGCAAAATGGTTTGCTGTTCCGATATATCAAATTATGTACCCGTCACGGAACACGGAAAAACTTTGTTGTTAATCTAGCAAACGTTTCACAAGGGCCTTTTTTTTCAGAGATGCTTTATGTAAGTAACCCCTTGTGTATAGAAATTCATATATTTCAATATAGAATGTATTTATATTTAGAAACATATCAAATCTAGGTTTCTTCTTTTCTTTTTTTTTTCTACCACTTAAAGTAAAACAGATCTAAGATATATTTTTAATTTATATGATATAAAAGCCATATCATTATATTTTAGCTTTTTGTCAAACGTCTACGATTGTGTTGATTATCGGTAAGACCAATGTGTATATATTGTTAATTCAAGCTCGTCATTGAAGTAGATTGAGAATAACATTGCTTCTTATATAGCAGACTAAACAAGTGGTGTGTAACATCCTTTGATGTGTAATAAACCACGTATGTGATTATGTAAGATCTGTATAATCGTTTCCTATTCTGAGGACAGCTGTGCTTTATTGCTCTGGGTGGTTGATTCATTCTTTCTTCTTCTTCTTCTTCTTCTTCTTCTTCTTCTTCTTCTTCTTCTTCTTCTTCTATCAAGGTAATAAAAGTCTGTAAACAAGGTAGAGTACAATTTTAGTTTTTTTGGAAATTTTTCAACATCAATAACCTTATGTAAAACTCTGTTCGTTACATATTGTGCTTATATGTTAAACTAAAGCCTGTAGTATCTTCTCTGAGTTTACGCTAGTATGTATTTAGCTTGAAATACCTGTATATTCGTAATGATTTTTGTGTGACAGCTGCCGACGCTATGTTATGTTCATGTTTGACTTTATGTAAGTTTAAAAGTTTTATGTAGATCAGCCGCCATAGAGTTTTAGAGAAACGATTTGGACTGCTATTTAGATCATATAAAGTTCTGAAAGTTCACATAACCACAAACATATTCAGTTAGATAAATCATTTGACGACGTAACATCACTAAGCATTTGGTGTAAA
Organism: Steromphala cineraria; assembly: GCA_916613615.1. Taxonomy (NCBI): domain Eukaryota; kingdom Metazoa; phylum Mollusca; class Gastropoda; order Trochida; family Trochidae; genus Steromphala; species Steromphala cineraria. The sequence continues at coordinate 55,439,994 of OU744731.1, read as the reverse complement.
AAAGATATCCACATCAATGGTAATTAAACAATTACTTAGGCGGTATTTCAGTTGAAATTAGTATGCGTTACTCTGTGTAATCTGTGTATTACGTCACACCCGCGCGAGTTTTATGGCCCGTAACCCAGGTGGGTTTTTCACAGCCGATAATTACACTGTCTAAATGAAAGGCTAATAAAAGATGTTTATTGGACAAATTAACAAAAAAATAAGTTCAGCTTTTATTTATTTTTTTAAACCTTTGAACGAAAATCGAGTAGTGGTAAGGTCGAGGTTAGTTGATGTTGAAATTCATTCCTTTCAACTTGAATTAAATTTCAAAATACAGACGGTTGCAGATATCTTTACCGGTACCTACCGCGATCAAACTGCAATCTGATTGCAGTTGACCGCGATCAAACTGCAGTCGGACCGCGTTTGACCGCGATCAGATTGCAGTCAGACCGCGGTTGACCGCGATCAAACTGCAATCTGATTGCAGTTGACCGCGATCAGAATGCAGTCGGACCGCGGTTGACCGCGATCGGATTGCATTCTGACCGCGTTTGACCGTGGTCAATTCAGAATCATTGAAAGAAGGAAAATTTGATCTATAAAGCCCATCAGTTGATATAAAGAGGACAGTCAATTTGTACAGATATGTTTGTCGCCAGTTATAATTTGAAAACGCATAAACAATGTTATGGTTGATTTACATATGTATGGAAAAGGCATATGTTTTATGACCAAATAAAATATGTTAATTGTAAAAACTATACATGTAGTAGTTATATGCAACATCGGTATAACCGTTTCACTTGTTACGGCCAGAAGTGATTATCAGTAATCAATACAAATAATTTTCTTTTACTCAATTCGAATTGAATAAGACTAGGTTATATGTTGTGAGGCGTGATTTTAATAAACATTATAGTATTTAAAAAATTGCGTAAGGTTAGACAAATCGTATTCTGGAATGAACATATAAAGGATATTTTAAAGGGACAGTAGTACGTTTTTTGGAGGAATATAAGCTGATGTCAGGAAAATGAAAATAAATGGTTCCAATTGAAAGACAAATGTTTTAACTGAATGAAGCAGTAATGAATTAAATATATTTTGTAAAGTTCAGCCATTGGATTCTTGTTTTCTTACACAAAATGAGTTAAAATTGTTCATACAAAAATGACCGCCAATGGTCTTTATGTGAAACTTTATAATTTATTTTCTTACAATGGATGATTGTATAAGAAAGCCTATTGTTTTAACACTGATGAATAATCTATTCAATCTATAATCATACTTAAATGAAATTAGTGACAATAACAGTATACGTTTAACCTGAAACGTGGGAATCTGAACAGGTTAAATTTTCAACTTCTTTTACAGATACTCATAACAAATACGTTAAATATCATAATCACACACGAAAAGCTTACACCAATATTTAGTCATACTATACTGGTTTTCAGATAACAATGGACAATGAACTAATTTTTCAATTACATTCAGTTCACGTGTATACACCTTTGAGTTGGTATCCAATTCCCTCAAGTTATTACAAATATTTCGGTCGATTATATGTAGGTGCTGATCCTGGTACTAATCATTACAATATTACAATCGATACTTGGTTTGAACCACTGCCAAAACGTATCTTCGACAAAAATTTAATTTAGAGCTGCAGCCCTCTTCCTCATTTGGCATACCCAACAACATGACACTTTTCATAATGTATTCACTGATTTGATGTTTTAAACACATTCTATTGTTCTTTTTATTTTTGATTTCATTGATTTGGTTTAAACATATTCATTTCATTAAAGATAAATGAATCGGTTTGGCCAACAAGTTATGCTAAGGCGGTTCCAAGATATATTTGCAAAAATAATAATGGGTGACGTTCACTAACAGAACAACAGATCTAGAAAGTTTCATACGCTACATAAAATACATGGCAGAAAATTATACAGTATATTCATTGAGTTTGATATTTGTTTTTCATCCATATTTGAGAAATATGAATTGAAGCGGCGTTGAAATAAATACTAAACTGTAGGAATGAGATACGCTAGCTATCCTTCTTGTCTCACACTATCATAACACATAATACATATACATAATACAATATGTGCACTGGAATATTTGTGTGTGTCGATTATTTTTATTGTCAAAATGGTGCCTCATTCAAAGGTGTCTAAACGTTTTGATGAATTAGTGACCAAGTAGTTATACCATATTCGAAATTAACCTGCTTGTTGGATGTTTATAACACACTGTGTTTCGCCATATCAGTCAGTTCCCTTGAACTTGAACATTCGAGCGGCCCTTTTAATGTATGAACATTATGGAATACAATGTGGCCGCTCGAAGGGAAATCGGCTCACATGACGTAACCGAACATTGTGCATTCGTTTTAGAACTATTTTATTGATACAGAGTATTATTACCCATACGGTTGGAAATAAGTGGTGACTTATTTTCAATATGAGCACTAGTGCACATATCACTTTTACCTAGCAACGACTGTTGTAGCGCGAGTTCCCGTATTTTTTCGCCTTTTTTCGCCTCATAACACCATTGTTCGTGGCGTCATCGTAGTCGGCCTTCGCAAGGGAAGCGGCCCGTTTCTTGGATATTTTTAAGATGATAAAATGGAATAGAATCGGTAATAAAGAAATTATTACCCTCGGAAGTGTGTCATATGACTTTTACGAAACTCGTGCAAATTTGTGTATAACCCTCGCTCTCGCTCGGGTAATACAAAAATTCACACTCGTTTCGCAAAATTCATATGACACACTTCCTCGGGTAATAATCTCTATTTATTTAGCAATTGTTAACACGTATTTATCTTTTCGTAAGATGCCTTTATTTCAGTAAGAAAATCGTGCTTTAAATTGCCATGTGAGCATATTATTTACCGTAAATGAACTTTACATGTCAATCGTTAAGTTAAACATCCACTAACCTCGACTGTACCACTTCTCGATTTTTCAAAAAATAAAAAAGGAACTAGATTTTTTTTAATTTGTCAAATAAACTCCTTTCATTGGCCTTTCACTAAGACAGCGTAATTATCGGCTGTGAAAAACCCACCTGGGTTAGGGGTCATAAAACTTGCGCGGTTGTGACACAATAAACATAGAAAGTAACGCATCATTGATTCACCTGATATACCGCCTAAATAATTGTTTAATTACCATTGATATCCCTTTTACACCAAATGCTTAGTAGTGTTACATCGTCAAATGATTTATCTAACTGAGTGGAATCATTTTCTGAAAATCGTTATTTATTAGGTTTTTTTCTGTGGTATTGTTACGATAGATGTATAGATAACGAGGCTGATTCTGTTCCAAAAAGGGGGCGTGTGTAGTCATGCATTCACTGGTTTGTGGCCAGACAAGTCTAAGCGACCCATCAAAAGTGGCTTTCATTACCAAACTGAACAATTACAGCCTGATCCGTCGAATTTTCAAAACTGATTCTGTACCGTCGAATAACGCTTGGGTGATTTTGTGATTATCATTCGAAGTTTGACGAGCAAAAGACACTGGGAGAATCTAAGTTAATAAATGAAGTAGGTTACAGTACCGATCCGTCGAATGGATTTTTCTATCCTAAAACTACAAATTCGACGAAACGGTATGCGACTAACTGAACATATTTGAGTAGCGACCTTTGACGCACTATACAATATTGTAATCAGACTTTCATATATTCCAAAGAAATAGAAAAAAATATGTTTGTGGTTATTAGAACTTTCAAAAGAGTTTCCTTTCATTTTCGAGATGAAGACTTAGTGTTTCCGGGAGATTGGGGTGTTGGCACAATAATATAACAATCTAAAAAACGACTGCAGGTGGTAATTATTCGTGCTGATAGATTGTTTGTGTAAACAAGTGAGACACAAATATTCTGTCTGTCTGTTTGTCTGACAACGTGTACATACAACAGGTGTACATGTGTATGTCTCGGTGATTAGCTAGCTCCCTCGGTGAATCAGGATTTACTTAGAAGTGACAGACCGACGAGTTTATTCATGTGTCACTCGTCTCGTAGTTACATAACATCGGGATTGGTTGGAATTCTAGTGAACATTTCGGGAAAACATAAGAAATGATTGAATGTAAATATGTCATGAATTAACATTTGGCTGTATTAATTTCCTGTAAATGCTGCTATTGAACAATTGACACTGTTTCAATAACTGAATTTTAATATACCACTGTTTGTGTCGCTATGCTACATTACGGGTTCATGTTATTCAGAAACATCATTATTATCAAATTTAGGAATTATTAGATATCAGACTCTTGCTTTTTTTTTATCAAAAATCATTGTTACATTATTTATATCTTTTTTCAGTGGATAGTTTGTAATTTAATGCAAAAAAAAAATATAATAATAGATAAGTCGTTAATGTCATATTCTTACTATCATATATGTCTAACGTATTATGATAATCTCTTTCAACATCATAGATGACATTCTTGATTTAGGTTTTATCAAATATGAGAAGTGTTCAGTAAAACCTTTTTGCCCAGTCACTCAATACATACCGACAAACTGGTCACCGGCGTGAACATAAAATGATCATGTGATATACCACTTTTATTATTGATTAGGAATGTGTATCCCTCATCAGTTCTTATCGTTAAGGATGACTAAAATGGTCTATAGCCACTTTGGGGATTCATGAAAAGGGGCTTGCAATTTGAATTAGATTCAACTTTGAATTTTCGAAAGAACGACGGTAACCTGCCTAAATACAGCTTTTTAAATACACTGCCTAATTAGCCGCGGCGAACAGAATCTGTGGTCACTGAAGCGTGTCACGAGCGTATCTACCTTCTATGACGTAGGAGAAGGGGAGTAATTTCTGTAGGCTGTAGGGGAAATGGGTTGTAGGGATTTTGGGGTACTACCGTTTCAACGTGTAATGACACCCTTTTCATCGTTCATTTTACATACAAATAGTTACAAAATACATTCAAGTTTTATTTTTTCCGAAAGCATAGATATCCGACGGCTCAATAATAGTTTATTCAAGCTATTTTTTTATTGTATAAACATGTCGCATTGTATATTTCAAAACCCTATAAATGACGCAACAAGGCTTCATCTTGATGAAATTTCCTTGTTATATTGGCACCGTTGTGGCTAGACTTGTCTGTTTAAAGTGATAATCTGATGGTCTGTTTGCTGAATCTTACATAATATACACTGACTGTTATTTCTGACGGTGACAAATAACAAATTGTTTATATTTTCAGTGACCAAACCGAATATTTTCTAAAAAAGATTACCTAAATAATGTTACATTTTTGTGAGTTTACTGCAAATTAAAGATTAATTCTAAAGAGCCATTAGACGGTGGATAATTTTACCATGGTGATATGAATGGAAAGGAAAAGTGTGGACGGATAAATGTTATTTATTATGATATCTTTATTTTTATGAAAAATATAGACACAACAGTGAATAATCTACAGTAAGTAATGATCAATATCCGTATTTTTACAACACATGTCAAGAATAGAATAATTAAACATACATTATTGTTACCAGTGATTGATATATTTATGATATATAAGGTTTCGATTCGTATTGAAAATGCAACAATGTTATATTTTGGATCATCACATTCCGCATAATGGTACAATCACATCCATCAAAGCGAATCCGCAAACAAAATTGGCTCACCGTTTTATAAAGTTCGAGTTTAGCGTATTTCTTAGATGTTAATGTACTTGCTTCTGCCATTTTTATAAATGAGAATTTAACACATAAATGGTTTAGGTTTTAAGGGGGTTTATCTCCGGACATTATGGTAGATACGCAAGTGGCGACAGGCCTGGTCATGCTCTAATGAGTTTTCAAAGTGTTCGCCTGGTAATTTCGGCTGCGCTCTAAAATCGCTCATTCCCATAGATAACGGTACTGGCGATAACGATCTATCATTCCTGGAAAAAATACATTACATAACCTCTTTAGCAATATCAGACAATAAATACCACCAATCCGGTCACCGGCGTTGATATGAAATGGGTATGTGATATACCGCTTTGATCGCTGAATAGGACTTTGATGTTTCCGACTTTGAATCTACAGATGTATGTGCGTTCAGATTGTACAGCCGAGCTGTAGGCGACACTGAATAATTGATGTTTAACAGTGTTCTCCTCTCCCTCCCCCAATTAAATCAATGCAGCAAAATGACACATCACACGTTAAAACATACTATACTTCGATTCTTTTTTAATCTTCGTGAAACAATAGGGACTTTATGGCCCTTTACATAACCGGAAGTCCTTTCTTGTGGTAATTTGTCTCCTAGAGCGAGACGGTAGGACAGCGAGATGTTGGGTAGTAAAGCGGGTCAAGGGTTAATTACCGAAGTAATGGCGGCGGCCTTTGTATCAGGTATGTAGGCAAAGCAATACACAGGGGCAATCTCCCACCCTAAAGTAAACGATATGAAGCTGCTGAGTTCTCCAAATCAAGTTCAAATGTCCTTGAATGAAACGAACAGGGCCGATCATAAGAGAGAGAGAGAAAATAAGTCACGTGCTGGGTTACATAGAACATTTACACATAGATAAAACAAATTAAAACAGTATTAGCATCTTATGAATTACATACATATATATTTTGCTAAAAACAAAAACATATGAGCCAAACGTTGATATGAGGGTTTTGAGAGACTACGACATATGAAATATAAATACAACAAAATTGACTATGAAATATATTTAACCTAACATAGAAAAGATTTTCCTTTTTCTGAAATAAATCTGCAGCTTTTGGCAACAATACATAAAAACTCTGGACTGAACATTATAAAGCTAGGTTAAAAGGCACAAAATCTTGACAAATGTCCACTTTAATAGATAAAATCTCTTGTCTATGGTATGTATACTGTGGACAATAGAACATGGTACTCAACTTTAACAGCGTAAAAACAAATATAAGACATAATACTCTTTCAGCTAATGGTAAATTAGTAAAACGTCTCGTTTTAACTCGTAACTCAAGTTACTGTCGACAATTGTATTCACGAGGATCGGGATTATCCATGCGTTAATCCTTCTAAGCCAATCGACTGTTCTCGATTAACTTCTTTGAGAGGCATGATGTAAGTTGGAATGACAGCAATGCAGAGGAATATATGGATGACAACTTCTTTGTTCATTGCATGCGGCTTTTCAACACAGATTCTTGTAAACTTTGCATTCAATGACCAAAGAAGTTGTCATCCATATATTCCTCTGCATTATTCTCGATAAGTGGAAGTGACATTCACGTGGGATCGATAAGATTTTTGCCGATTTTTAATCCGCGTACTTAAATGGTTGATCCCACTTAAATTGTTGATCCCACGTGTATGAACCTGAACCATTTTAAAGTACAAGACTTTTGACATACTGATAACTGGTAATTTGGCAGCAACACTGAATGACTCGACCAATAAACTACTTGTTAAACCTGTAAAAGATGAACGTTTTTGAAAAATCAATGCGGTATATGACACCATCGGTCAGAAGTCGCTATTGTACATAAAAATTAATTCATAAACTTTTTTGTGACTGTTTCTATCGGGTGTTATCATAATTATAAACTTACCCGTGAAAAAAAAACCACTGTAATATTTACATTCATGACAGAATTACAAAATCTACATAGAGGTTGTCTCTTCTCATTAAAGGTATGCGGCCCGGAAGGTGAAATTCTCAAAATTCTCAATTCGCATATAAATTAATGCACATATATCGGCAAAACTGATCACAGATAATCAACATTACATATGTGTTCTTGTTCTATTTCAGTTATACCTTGAAAATAGACCATTAGACTTGATTTGATGAAAACATTTTATATTACTACTGCTACTGGTTGTACCGTTTCAGTTATGCCTTACCATACTGGCATGTGAGATTGTCACGATGATTGATAAGCCATCTTTATTTCCTCCAAATGTATTAAAAAAAAGGTCGTGCACACAAAGAATTAAAATGTACAGTTTTGAAAAAATATTTGAAAATGACAGTCATACACCAATAATACCACTTTCTCCCATTGTGTCCTGTCTAAATTACCCAGTGTTGTAAAAAAACCGAGAATATAATGATCAGTAATTATTCCTTCTTCCAATTGCCTCCAAAATTCAACAAAATCAAATATGATATCACGAATTCTTTAACAATTTACATCTGTCATTAAAACTTGTGTATAACGTTATGACGTGTATTGGCATGGAGATTTTCACGATTGCATTCGGCCGTCTTAAAATTTAAACACCCACAAACTACAGAGAAGTCAAGGGGCTTTCATAACACCATAAAGTGATATATCTCTCCTGTATGAATGAGGAATACAAGTAATGATGAGTTAACGATGTTCATAACTTCACACATACGCTACAAAAAGTCGTAGCAAGGTACATTCAAATTACACTTTATGCAAAAGGATATTATTTCATTTTTTAACCAGTGCAAAAAATCGCTATACGTTTTACGACAGTGAAGAAGGTAGACATGAAGTATCTGAACAAAGGAATAGTATGCGTTGTTAAAGTTTGAATAACAAATAACAAATCAGGTAGTAAAATCAATTTGGACCGAATACGGCAGATTTGAGTTTCTCAATCTATTATGATTAAACTTCTGCTGTACTGCCGACATGCAGACAATGTCTACAATCACTCTCAACCCCTGATCGGATCGACCGCAGTTTGACTGCAATCTGATCACGGTTGATCGCGATCAGATTGCAGTCAGACCGCGGTTGACCGCGATCAAACTGCAATCTGATTGCAGTTGACCGCGATCAGATTGCAGTCAGACCGCGGTTGACCGCGATCAGATTGCAGTCAGACCGCGGTTGACCGCGATCAAACTGCAATCTGAATGCAGTTGATCGCGATCAGACTGCAATCAGACCGCGGTTTTCAGGTAACTAATTCTGCAAGGGTCTGTATGTAAGCTCAATATCCTTTAAAGGGTGTAAACGTTTGCTGGTGACCTGATGATAAGATGATCAACATCAGTATTAATACCATATATTCTTTAATTTGTTAAATAATGTCAAATCTCTTTATCTTAACCCTGAAACTATGTTATCGGTATAAGATACCTATATTGGCAGTATTTTATGCTACGCATCTGAGGTATGAGGCTCACATAAGGCTGATAACATTGGAAAATTACATTTAGATTTTTGTAAAAGGGTTCTGGGGGTTAAGAAATCAACTTTTAGTGCTATGATCTACGCAGAACTAGGACGCTACCCTTTAAAATGTAAAAGAATGTTTACTTTGATAAAATATTGGCGTAAGTTGTTGGGAACTAATAACTGTATCCTCAGGGGCTGCTGTGAGTATCTCTACAATGATGTGGAGTCGGGTTCAGTTAAGAATTGGACAAAGCAGGTTAAAACTATTTTATCTTCAATTGGATTTGCAGAAGTATGGTATAGACAAGAATTGCACCCAAATTTTCTTCCTGTAATTAAGCAAAGAATTAATGACCACGCCTTTCAGTGTATACTTGGCCAGATTTCAACATCAGGAAATTGTATTATATATAAGCATATTATTGATTGCTGTACTTTGCAGTATTATTTAACAAAGTCTATTCCAATGATGTATCGAAAATAAGTTTTCCAAATTTCGTTTGTCAGCTCATAATTTATTATCGAATGTGGAAAAATAAAAATATTAATGTAAGGGAAAGAAAATGTATGAATTGCACCTTCGACATTGAGGATGAGTTTCATTTTGTTCTAATTTGTCCATTTTACATGAATGTTAGACAAATATACACTAAGCCATATTACTGGAAAATCCATTTGTTTATAAATTAATCCAGTTATTTAGTTTACAAAATATGAAACAGCTGTGTAATCTTGGTAAATATTTGTTAAATGCGAGTAATATAAGAAATTTGTACCTAAAATAATAATGTGTATCACTTTTTGTATCACTTTATGTAACCGCCGATAAGTTGTGTAACTTAAGGTTAATAAAGAATTGAATTGAATTGAATTGATACGATTAATCATATCATTCCGAATCGTGTTGTGGATATGTACAGACAGTTATTTAGTTTACAAACGCGTTCAAATGTTATATATATATCAAACTCCTGTCGTAAAGTAACTCTTGCAAAATGCATGAAATCAAGTTCTCTCGTATGTGATAAAATCAGCTTAGTTCAGTTTAAATAAAGGCTAGAATAATATCTAGATTTTCCTTATTGTCATGTATGTCTATAAAGATTACACAAACTCATAAAGTTTGAAAAACTACAAAGTACTAATGTGCATTAAAATTAACATACCTGTTAACATAACTGTGTTGTCCACATCGCAATTCTTATGTGTAGTGTATGTGTCTTTATACTTTTTGAATACCCATTTAACGTTTCAGATAGATAAACATTAATTGATGAGAATTCAGCTAAATAAATTCTGTTACGGGATAGATAGTTGAGCCTAGTCAGTCACGGCTGACCGCACAACTTGACCACGGCGTTCGGCGTCACTGAACAACACTTAATGAGCTGACCTTCTGTTAAGTTAATGCATATGTATTTTGGTTAAAGTGCAGAACTCTTACATCAAAGTTTGCTAATTGACAACCGCAAATACACAAAAGTCCCGTCAATACCTTGACTCGTTATTTCAATCGATATTGTAGGTAATAAAACAGGTTGGCGTAGCTTGAACGATTGGAAGTAACTCATAGTTATATACAACATGCTTGACATTAAACATAGACATCTCTCTGCAATATTGTTTTTGAAATCATGATTAATTAAAATATCTTAAAAATGAAATAAGTAAATAAATCAATTGGCAAATATGTAAATGGTATTTTAAAGTGTTTGTTTTTTTATTATTAATTAACAATACACAGCCATTAAACAATTTTGTTATCTGGTTATACAAGTGTATTCTCATTAGTTATACAGTAACTAATGAAGAAATTTAACTGGGATGGGCAAGAGAACACTTTACAAATCATCTGTACATATTTTACCCCAAAAACATTTTGACAATGAGAAATTGAATATTCTATAGATCATATTCCCTCTAGCATTTCTTTGTCTGAATATTACCTAACATCACAAACAAACATACACGGCAAATCAGACATATCTGCATACAACCAGAGATGCTATATACATATATACTTTATATAATGTCTCTGATACAACAATCAAAGAATTTATATAAAAAAACAGAGACACTTTTCATTAGACATCTACACACTTTGACAAGTACCAATACAAGAACTAAAAGCAAATATCTCACAAGTATGCTTACAATAGCCCAATTTTGATGTCAAATCAATTACTGAATATATGTTTACTACAAGCATAGCTATAATGATAATAATACTGAATTTATAAAGCGCCTAATATCCACCATCAGCATATCAAGTGCCAGTAGCGCTCAGGAACATTTCCGTGACAAACCATTTTATCTTTGATTCACCTCTTCATAAAACATGCGTTCAGTGTAAATAAGAACCTAAGGTTTCTGGTTTGAATATATGTTTGTGATGGATAACAATTAAACTATAATGTAGTAAATAATAACCCGGTCTGTTTTAGCGATACAATTTGCAGGCTTAATATGTTCTGACCAACATATACGATACTTACACACTCCTGCTTGGTTTCTTGTATAAAAACTAATTCATTCCAATAGGGATATTTATAGGGAAAATGATAATACAGACAGGGTTCAACACAATTTACATCGACAATCGCCTAATTGCAATTAGTGAGGTGATTAATGAGGCATGTTAATGAGATCGAGCAATCAGGTGTTAATGGTCATTGTCAGTGTCTCAAACTTGGGATTATTTAGTGGTTAAGTTATTTGAAAGTCATAATTTATCTTTAAGTGTAGATTTTGATGTTTTAAGATGTAAATTTTTAGAAATAGTCATTAATAATGTGTATTCACAGCTCTGGAATAATAGAGGGCAAGTTAATGGTAATAAGTTAAGGACGTCTTTTTAAGAGTAATTATTGTACTTCGGATTATGTAAAATCTATCAATGACCATGCACTCTGTAGCTATTTAGCTAAATTTAGAAGCGGCACCCTCCCCTTAGAGATCGAGACTGGTCGTTTTTCACAGCCTAAAACTCCTCTTGAAAATCGTTTATGTAAATTTTGTAATTCCAACGAAGACGAGGTTCGTTTTCTAACTACTTGCAGTCTATATTCCGCCATTATAATTCCCCATTGGATCTTCGCCTCGTCTATAAATCAAAGTTTTCCCCATCTGTCATCGAACGGTCAACTCGTATTTCTACTGAATCATCATAAACTTAGTTACTCAGTTGCCGCATTATTAAAAAATGTGTTTAGATATAGACTCTCACAAAACAATTCATTAAAATGTGTATTTTAACAGATATTTTAAATGGTAATACATAGACCATAGTGTGATAATGCAATATTATCTTTTAGCACCATAGAGTGCTTTTATTTGTATATTTTAGTCAATTAGTGTCAAATAGGCCCTAGTTGGCCGGGCGATGTTCTATATAAACGTATGTTTTACTGAATTTTTAAACATGTATCGCTTGACACTTGAATACATTATTTTCTTCTTCTTTTCTTTTCTTCATTAAATTGTGACGGGCAGAATATTTGCATATTAGTGCATTAGAATCTCATTTGAAAATATTACCTCACAAAAGATGGTTATGTTAACTTAGGAATGCTAAAAAAACATTAATCTATACCTAACAGTGATGTTTAAAAAAAAAAATATATACTATACTCTTATCTGTTAGTTCCAAATATCAAAGTCACAAGGAAAGTCTTCTTCTGTGTATTCTGTTGTAGTATTCCCACACTTTAGCTTGTTTACGATTCCATTTATTAAACAGAATATCAGAGCTATGTGTATTTACGGGCCAGGTCTAAGTTTTGTATGATGAGTGGTTTAAGTCTTATTTTGCACACACCCCGGTTAGGGTTACCCCGCGCTTAATAGGCCAAGGTAATGATTGTATACATCATAATAATTACAATGTCACAAACACCCAAAAATAAAATTCATCCACATAAATTTATCATATTCGTGCACTGTATAAACGCAATAAATTATTATATTCATGCACGGTATAAACGCAATAAACTTAATGAATTTGTCGTTATTTAGTCGTTTTTTTGCGTTCAGAGCTTATCTGTGGACACCACTTGACTCCTTACTTTATCAAGATGTCGTGGTTTGTGTCCTTCAATAACTATGTCAGTCCAAACCTGACCACGATTGAGTAGTTCAAAAACCTACTGTCTTCCTTTCTCTGTTCTGATTTTCTGCATCAATGTTCTTCATTGACCTTTGCTGTTAAATGCTTGTTAAACATCATAATGATCCTTTTCATTTGCTAGACCAGAAAAACGGGTTCATTAGCATAACTATCGGTAGACAGTTCTAACTTTGTTTAACTGAGGTAAACAAGGTTTTACTTTTTGTTTACCTGGGATAAACAAAGTTTTAATTTTTGTTTACCTGGGGTAAACAAAGTTTTAATTTTGTTTACCTGGGGTAAACAAAGTTTTGGTTTTTTTTACCTGGGGTAAAGAAAGTTTTAATTTTGTTTACCTGGGGTAAACAAAATTACAACTCTTGTAAAACCATATATCTTTTCTTGTGTTGTTATTATCAATAACTTAACGAAACACTTTTCATTTGCCATTGCACTTCACATCGATAGTTGTTCTTAACATACAAATAACTTTTACTGACTTCCATTGAATTCCTTCCCAGATATTTGTCATCAGTTAAGCTATACCTTAGTGTTGATGTCTGAAAAATGGGATATGCATATAATAAAAAACTGAATACCAGATATAACGATTGAAAATGGAAAATCCATTGCAGTACTAATGTATCATCAAAGTTTCACCCCAATCTAAAGGCTTGTAAAACTGGGAGGGTGAGAACACTTAAGGCATCGATGAGGTGTAACTTCCTTCTGAATTGTGAGTTAAATAATATATCTGTAACTGTTAATCAAAATGAAACACAAAGACATCTTTATCAGACAATTTATTGCAATCAGGCATATGCAGACTTGAGTAAGTGATTGATGTTTAACCATGACGTCCATGGCCTCCGCCGTGACCTCCATGACCTCCTCCACGACCTCCTCCGTGACCTCCACCTCTCCCATGACCTCCACCGCGACCTCCCCCACCGTGACCTCCTCCACGACCTCCGCCTCTGCCATGACCTCCTCCACGACCTCCTCCACGACCTCCTTCATGACCTCCTCCATGACCTCCTCCACGACCTCCTCCACGACCTCCTCCGCGACCTCCTCCATGACCTCCCCCACGACCTCCGCCATTACCTCCACCACGACCTCCTCCATGACCTCCGCCACGACCTCCGCCATGACCCCCGCCACCACCTCCGCCATGACCAGCAAGGGCAAAAGCCAGCAAGGCTGTGAAAACTCTTCTTACATGTGAGTGCACCCGTTCAATTGTGTAGTTTTTTATGATAACAGAATAAATAGCTATTATCCTACGGCAATGTTCTAATGTTCTGGCTGCAGCCTCAGATAAAAAAATAAATCAAAGTTAAGTCAAGAGAGTCTATTTCTCTTGTTGATAAATTGGTGTACTGTTTTCCAAAATAGTCAGATAGATAGTTGCCGAATAAAATCATCCTTATGTCAAATCAAACTTCAATACTAGGCATACCCAGCAACATCTGCAAACTTATTACGTACCAAAAATTAAAACATTCACTCATATATCTTCGTGAGTTTATCATGAGGTAATGGACACATTTTTAGAGTTCAATATCACATGCCAAGTCGATGAAAAATGTCCGTTGAGGATAAAAGGTTGATAATAAGATTATAGGTAAAAAAGTACCAGAAAAAAAGTCCTCTGGAAAAAGTCCTTTTATCGTTAAAACAGAGTACATTGATCTTGACATCAAAGTTTTTGTAAACAATGCATCCTTGAGTATTAATAATTGAAAACTATGTTTGTTTTAACTGAGAAAGTAATCTTTGAAATTGATATTGTAAAGAAAGTATGAAGTGTTTATGTATAATGACTTTAAATACATGGATTAAATTATTAAATTTAACCAAGAAGGATGTTACGATAACTAATTAAGGATTAAAATTGAGAGCTTATAAGTGTATTGAAGAACTCAACGACTTGAATGTGTGATTTTAGCTGACTGGATCAAAGCAGTTCTGCATTGTCATGTGAGTTTAGCTGAGTTAATCAAAGAATGCTACTCTATCAGGAGATGCGAGAACTAACAATGTTTGCGAAGGGTGGAACACGAAGTTCTTCAACTTGGTTGGGCACCACCACCCAAGTGCCTGGCGAACCATCGAATGGTTCAAAAATGAAAAATTTGTTGATGTTATGTTAAAATATTAATGTGATTCAGATATGTCACAAATATGTATGTTGAATCATATACAAAGTACATGTAAATAAACTTTTTAATCAAAATCTTTGGGTTTTACAAATACATGTAGGACTTTTTTCCTAGGCAAAATTAGGACTTATTACCGGTACTTTTTTTTACCGAACACCGATTATAACCTTTCATAAAGATTTTTTTATGAATGTGCGTTTCAAGTAGATCAAATATTTATCATCTTTCTTTAACAGGTATCATAAACAGTAATGTCTCTTTGGATTTCAGGACGTGAAATAAACAGGATTAATTTTACTTGTTCAATTGTGAGGATAATAAAATACATCGCTGATATTTGTAATCACTGTACTCACACCCAATACATTGATAAGATATACATCTCGTTAGTACCACCTTATCTATCTCTGTAATTTTCTTTTATGACGACCGGACACCTGTCATTTTATATGTTGTGTATCTATAGCAATGAAAGTGCGAAATGTCTAGTCGTATGACGTAAACAGTGACATAACTGTCCGGGCACTAACTAACTTGTCATCACAATAGGCGACAGATTGTCTGGCCTAGTGACCAACGAATTTGTACATAACAGTGACCGCCGACTGTCTCGGTATCTTACTGCAGACCGAATGTCTAGACTAGTGACTAACGTATTCGTACATGGCAGTGACCGGCAATTGTCCTGGCACCTTTCTGCAGACAAAATGTTAACCAATGATATTGAAGAATATAATCCGACCAATGAAAAGAAGAAAAAGAATGTAAATTTATTTCATAGGACTCCCCTTCATCACTACATGTTAAACCTTGATGGAGCATGTATGATGTTAATAAATGCAGCGGATCATATACATGGATACTTCTAGCAGGTATGTTTTTTTCTAGTTCATACTAGTTAAGGAAATCCCCCCCCCCCACTTTCAATATTTCGTAGAAATATATGATAAGACGAAAGAGAAGCAACCACATACCTTTGTGTAGGTTTATACATAGAGAAAACGGGTTCGTAGATGGGATTTTTACACGTTCGAAGTGAAAAACACTTTCGTATAGAGTGACAAATTGTGAAATAAGTTCATATAAGCAATAAATTATCATTGTAAATGATAATATACATATTCAAAGGAGAATCATTGTACATCCAATGTATTAATACGATCGATGTAATGTCTTGTATAAATAAACTGAGTAGATACTTTGTAAATAGTACATAAAAGTATATAATATATATTCACAATATTAAATGAAAATTTGAACACCTCCACGAAGCTTTTTTCCCTGAAAAAAATCGGTCTCTACGATTTACGACCCTCTTGGGGCCTCGCTAATAAAAGTTGATTTTGTATTCTTGATGAATATGTATAGGATTTTAAAGATTACATAGCGAAAGTCAATATGTTGATGTGTGTTTCAAACAGTTTCATAATACAATATACAAATGAATACATTAATACACTAAGCAAGTATCTTATCCCTTAAAATCAACCGCTGGTTCCCCATACCATGCTAGACTAGGTTGCTGCGCAGTTAAAATAGCGCAGAGTAGGCAGCGTGCTGATCGAGATTTACGACCCTCTCGGGGCCTCGCTAATAAAAGTTGGAGACCCCCTTTAAGAAAGATTGTGCTTATTCTTGGCGCTGTATCATTGATTATGTCTCTATTCTGTCAATAAAACATTAACAGTTCATGTTTGCAAAACACTTCAATCCTTTATTTTGAATATATTATGATAATTAATTGTCTTTTACAAAGATATACCTTCTTCCTTACAAAGCATTTCAGAACATTATAGCTACTTAATATAACACTAACTCGGACACGTAAAGATATTACCATGATAGAAAGTAATAACATGAAAGTTTTTTTGTATTCTTGATGAATATGTATAGGATTTAAAAGATTACATAGCGAAAGTCAATATGTTGATGTGTGTTTCAAACAGTTTCATAATACAATATACAAATGAGTACATTAATACACTAAGCAAGTATCTTATCCCTTAAAATCAAATGGTAAATGACCCTAATTATTACTTGTTAATCATTTTATAAATAAAATCACATTATAGGTGGAATTATATAACTACACAAAATGCAATTATGCTACACACATTATGATATCACAGAACTTTTTGGTGACACAGTGTCAGAGGAAAGCTATTACCAAACAATAATTTCCTATATAGTATAACAATGCCTTTGCGTTTCAACATAGAATAAAGAAAACATATAATGATTTTTTGGAGGTCATTGTTCAATATCTGGTATGTGCTATGGTGTGGATCGTGGTGTTGTTTTCAGACATTTATTTGTAATAAAAAACGAAACTATTGGCAATAAACAATCAGACAAATAATAGCTTCAAGCCTTGTCTTGCCAAACCGCTTTGCGACTTGGAAATCCGAATCGTATTTTAATGAAAGTTCGATGTCAAAAGAAAATATTTGAAAATATTTTTCAGATAATAGTTCAGTTCTGAACGGTTCTCTAATACCGACGGTGACATTTCACTCTACAGATTTTGTAAAATAATACGCACATACCGTAGGTGATAAAAGGGTAAGACAGTAAGTGTTAAAGATGATTATCATATAATGAAACATCACTTTCGCTTAGATGCATAATAAAGCCAAAATTTACCACCAATCGAAATAGATTAAAACTACTAACTGAGGTTGATGATGTAAATTTTGACCTTTTACATTTTATAACGTCATGGAATATTCAAAAAAAGATGTTTGCAAATAGAATTTGTTCCAGGGATTTAAACAATTTTAGGAGCGTGGGTGACTACAAACTGATATAAGAACAAAAGTTGTACTGTGGAAATGACGACGCCATCGGACAGACATAGAACGTGGTTATATTTGATATGGTGATTAGGTGCAGCATACCATTGACTGTCATCCTGTGAAATTGACACCTGTGCAATTCTTTTTCACATTCACATCTTCATTTAACAAAAGGCTGCATGCTTCAAAATAACATTTCAGTGTATCATCGTTACCTAGATTCAACAAGTCCTTTAACATTATCAAGCTAAAATCATACAGTACTGTCTCTGTGTTACAGTCAAAATACTGATTTTATTAAATTTAATTTCAAAAATCATTTTTTGTTTCATTTTAAGTTTAAAGTAGAAGTAAGCATTTCAATTCATTGATAATTCTATTTGGTAAGGTAACTTTATTTTGCATTTCATGCAGAAAACTTTGTGTGGGTATTCTGTAAGTTTTGTGGCAGGTGGTGAATGAGTCAAATTATGAAATGTTTGTGTTGTCTAGGCATACGGTTATCATTTTCTAATAGCTTCTTAAGTCAATTTAAATGTTTAAAACGTTTTTCTGTATTTCAACTTTTTTGAAGTGTATATTTATATATTGTGAAGGACACCTGCTTTTGTCTTTTGTCTATGCAAGTTTAGCCAGTACAGCAACTTGTTTGGTATATTAAAGCTAACTATTTGTGTTAATTTTGGTATTTTATGGATATGACATTTCACAATACTGATTTAGTTTTTCTGTCATTTTCATTTAATCTACTGTAATGAACAAGTGGATAAAAAAAAGAATACAAATAAGAACTTGAATTCATAGTTTGAAGAAAGGGAACATTGAAATGGAATATGGATTTTGGATGGTAATTGATCATGTTTGAATATAATTCAGAACTTTGAATATCTGGAATAGAGGTTGAATTTGAAACTGTTACTCTCTAAACAAGTGCATTTAATATGAATGTATGCCTTCATGACAGGGTATTTAATACTTTGTGGTGTGAAATTTGCGAAGGATTTGTCTTCAAACAAGAAGTAAGGTTGAACATTTATTTGAAACCTGAGCTCTGTCATATATGCATGGATTGAAATCTTAATTATTTGAGAAATTGAAACTGAAAAAAGTGTAGAATATAGAAGATGTAAATTGGAATCACGTTGTTTGCAACTTTAAAACATCTGACTAAGGAAAATAATCAAAGCTAGGTTTATTCTGACCAAGGCTATGTTCAATGATTTCCATACATCCATTTGTTGTCTTTTCCCCTTTAATGAGTCCTTTATATGGTTTATTACTTATTTTTTATAACTTATGAAAATAAAGATTAGACTACGCAGTAAATGACTTAATGTATTTTGTTCAAATTCTTTAAGACCTATTTTTGATTTTTCCGTTGATGAATATATACGTAAATATAGGTACATATGAGTCATCACAATTATTAACTGTATGAAAATATCTATTCATATTAAACTTGCACAAGAAAAAAAATATAGCGTAAAACTATCGTAAACCTGAGATCAACAAGGGATAAACAAGCTTGTAAACCTGAGATAAACAAAGTTTTAATTTTGTTTATCTCAGTTAAATACATATATTTGTTATCATTGTAACTGTCGTAAGTAATTAATGTTACTCGCTCATTATAGATTATTCAACACATGGAGGCATATCATCCAAAAGAGAGTGTTTTGGAACTGAGTAATGAAATTGATTTCACTTACACATCAGGTGGAGTCATTGGACATGTTTCCTTAACCACTTCGATATGATTATTTAATAAGATGTTTTATGCCGAAGTGTGAGTTTGTACACCATTTTAAGCTTCATTGAACAACACTTATTATCGCTTTGTTACCCTATTAACAATTGCTTACTTAAATAATAATTCTCAATTATTTAAGAAAATTTGTTGAAATAGCCATTTTCAATTTCAAAGAAATAAGAAGCAGGTACATCCAAACTATCTGAACATAAGAACATGTTACTTGCAAAATGGTTTGCTGTTCCGATATATCAAATTATGTACCCGTCACGGAACACGGAAAAACTTTGTTGTTAATGTCTAGCAAACGTTTCACAAGGGCCTTTTTTTTCAGAGATGCTTTATGTAAGTAACCCCTTGTGTATAGAAATTCATATATTTCAATATAGAATGTATTTATATTTAGAAACATATCAAATCTAGGTTTCTTCTTTTCTCTATTTTTTTCTACCACTTCAAGTAAAACAGATCTAAGATATATTTTTAATTTATATGATATAAAAGCCATATCATTATATTTTAGCTTTTTGTCAAACGTCTACGATTGTGTTGATTATCGGTAAGACCAATGTGTATATATTGTTAATTCAAGCTCGTCACTGAAGTAGATTGAGAATGACATTGCTTCTTATATAGCAGACTAAACAAGTGGTGTGTAACATCCTTTGATGTGTAATAAACCACGTATGTGATTATGTAAGATCTGTATAATCGTTTCCTATTCTGAGGACAGCTGTGTTTTATTGCTCTGGGTGGTTGATTCGTTCTTTCTTCTTCTTCTTCTTCTTCTTCTTCTTCTTTTATCAAGGTAATAAAAGTCTGTAAACAAGGTAGAGTAGAATTTTTGTTTTTTTGGAAATTTTTCAACATCAATAACCTTATGTAAAACTCTGTTCGTTACATATTGTGCTTATATGTTAAACTAAAGCCTGTAGTTTCTTCTCTGAGTTTACGCTAGTATGTATTTAGCTTGAAATACCTGTATATTCGTAATGATTTTTGTGTGACAGCTGCCGACGCTATGTTATGTTCATGTTTGACTTTATGTAAGTTTAAAAGTTTTATGTAGATCAGCCACCATAGAGTTTTAGAGAAACGATTTGGACTGCTATTTAGATCATATAAAGTTCTGAAAGTTCACATAACCACAAACATATTCAGTTAGATAAATCATTTGACGACGTAACATCACTAAGCATTTGGTGTAAAAATGATATCCATATCAATGGTAATTAAACAATTACTTAGGCGGTATTTCAGTTGAAATAAGTATGCGTTACTCTGTGTAATCTGTGTATTACGTCACACCCGCGCGAGTTTTATGGCCCGTAACCAAGGTGGGTTTTTCACAGCCGATAATTACACTGTCTAAATGAAAGGCTAATAAAAGATGTTTATTGGACAAATTAACAAAAAAATAAGTTCAGCTTTTATTTATTTTTTTAAACCTTTGAACGAAAATCGAGTAGTGGTAAGGTTGAGGTTAGTTGATGTTGAAATTCATTCCTTTCCAGTTGAATTAAATTTCAAAATATGTAAGCCCAATATCCTTTTAAGGGTGTAAACGTTTGCTGGTGACCTGATGATAAGATGATCAACATCAGTCTTAATTCCATATCAATCTAAATAAATTTAGATCAACAGATTTTTTATTTTGTCACACTGTGTGACCAAATATAAAACCTGTTGATCTAAATTTATTTAGATTGAATTCCATATATTCTTTAATTTGTTAAATAATGTCAAATCTCTTTATCTTAACCCTGAAACTATGTTATCGGTATTAGATACCTATATTGGCAGTATCTTATGCTACGCATCTGAGGTATGAGGCTCACATAAGGCTGATAACATTGAAAAATTACATTTAGATTTTTGTAAAATGGTTCTGGGGGTTAAGAAATCAACTGTTAGTGCTATGATCTACACAGAACTAGGACGCTACCCTTTAAAATTTAAAAGAATGTTTACTTTGAAAAAATATTGGCTTAAGTTGTTGGGAACTAATAACTGTATCCTCAGGGGCTGCTGTGGGTATCTCTACAATGATGTGGAGTCGGGTTCAGTTAAGAATTGGGCATAGCAGGTTAAAACTATTTTATCTTCAATTGGATTTGCAGAAGTGTGGTATAGACAAGAACTGCACCCAAATTTTCTTCCTGTAATTAAGCAAAGAATTAATGACCACGCCTTTCAGTGTATACTTGGCCAGATTTCAACATCAAGAAAATGTATTATATATAAGCATATTATTGATTGCTGTACTTTGCAGTATTATTTAACAAAGTCTATTCCAATGATGTATCGAAAATATTTGTCCAAATTACGTTTGTCAGCTCATAATTTATTATCGAATGTGGAAAAATAAAAATATTAATGTAAGTGAAAGAAAATGTATGAATTGCACCTTCGACATTGAGGATGAGTTTCATTTTGTTCTAATTTGTCCATTTTACATGAATGTTAGACAAATATACACTAAGCCATATTACTGGAAAATCCATCTGTTTATAAATTAATCCAGTTATTTAGTTTACAAAATATTAAACAGCTGTGTAATCTTGGTAAATATTTGTTAAATGCGAGTAATATAAGAAATTTGTACCTAAAATAATAATGTGTATCACTTTTTGTATCACTTTATGTAACCGCCGATAAGTTGTGTAACTTAAGGTTAATAAAGAATTGAATTGAATTGAATTGATACGATTAATCATATCATTCCGAATCGTGTTGTGGAAATGTACAGACAGTTATTTAGTTTACAAACGCGTTCAAATGTTATATATATATCAAACTCCTGTCGTAAAGTAACTCTTGCAAAATGCATGAAATCAAGTTCTCTCGTATGTGATAAAATCAGCTTAGTTCAGTTTAAATAAAGGCTAGAATAATATCTAGATTTTCCTTATTGTCATGTATGTCTATAAAGATAACACAAACTCATAAAGTTTGAAAAACTACAAAGTACTAATGTGCATTAAAATTAACATACCTGTTAACATAACTGTGTTGTCCACATCGCAATTCTTATGTGTAGTGTATGTGTCTTTATACTTTTTGAATACCCATTTAACGTTTCAGATAGATAAACATTGATTGATGAGAATTCAGCTAAATAAATTCTGTTACGGGATAGATAGTTGAGCCTAGTCAGTCACGGCTGACCGCACAACTTGACCACGGCGTTCGGCTTCACTGAACAACACTTAATGAGCTGACCTTCTGTTAAGTTAATGCATATGTATTTTGGTTAAAGTGCAGAACTCTTACATCAAAGTTTGCTAATTGACAACCGCAAATACACAAAAGTCCCGTCAATACCTTGACTCGTGATTTCAATCGATATTGTAGGTAATAAAACAGAATGGCGTAGCTTGAACGATTGGAAGTAACTCATAGTTATATACAACATGCTTGACATTAAACATAGACATCTCTCTGCAATATTGTTTTTGAAATCATGATTAATTAAAATATCTTAAAAATGAAATAAGTAAATAAATCAATTGGCAAATATGTAAATGGTATTTTAAAGTATTTGTTTTTTTATTATTAATTAACAATACACAGCCATTAAACAATTTTGTTATCTGGTTATACAAGTGTATTCTCATTAGTTATACAGTAACTAATGAAGAAATTTAACTGGGATGGGCAAGAGAACACTTTACAAATCATCTGTACATATTTTACCCCAAAAACATTTTGACAATGAGAAATTGAATATTCTATAGATCATATTCCCTCTAGCATTTCTTTGTCTGAATATTACCTAACATCACAAACAAACATACACGGCAAATCAGACATATCTGCATACAACCAGAGATGCTATATACATATATACTTTATATAAGGTCTCTGATACAACAATCAAAGAATTTATATAAAAAAACAGAGACACTTTTCATTAGACATCTACACACTTTGACAAGTACCAATACAAGAACTAAAAGCAAATATCTCACAAGTATGCTTACAATAGCCCAATTTTGATGTCAAATCAATTACTGAATATATGTTTACTACAAGCATAGCTATAATGATAATAATACTGAATTTATAAAGCGCCTAATATCCACCATCAGCATATCAAGTGCCAGTGGCGCTCAGGAACATTTCCGTGACAAACCATTTTATCTTTGATTCACCTCTTCATAAAACATGCGTTCAATGTAAATAAGAACCTAAGGTTTCTGGTTTGAATATATGTTTGTGGTTGATAACAATTAAACTATAATGTAGTAAATAATAACCCGGTCTGTTTTAGCGATACAATTTGCAGGCTTAATATGTTCTGACCAACATATACGATACTTACACACTCCTGCTTGGTTTCTTGTATAAAAACTAATTCATTCCAAAATATAGGGATATTTATAGGGAAAATGATAATACAGACAGGGTTCAACACAATTTACATCGACAATCGCCTAATTGCAATTAGTGAGGTGATTAATGAGGCATGTTAATGAGATCGAGCAATCAGGTGTTAATGGTCATTGTCAGTGTCTCAAACTTGGGATTATTTAGTGGTTAAGTTATTTGAAAGTCATAATTTATCTTTAAGTGTAGATTTTGATGTTTTAAGATGTAAATTTTTAGAAATAGTCATTAATAATGTGTATTCACAGCTCTGGAATAATAGAGGGCAAGTTAATGGTAATAAGTTAAGGACGTCTTTTTAAGAGTAATTATTGTACTTCGGATTATGTAAAATCTATCAATGACCATGCACTCTGTAGCTATTTAGCTAAATTTAGAAGCGGCACCCTCCCCTTAGAGATCGAGACTGGTCGTTTTTCACAGCCTAAAACTCCTTTTGAAAATCGTTTATGTAAATTTTGTAATTCCAACGAAGACGAGGTTCGTTTTCTAACTACTTGCAGTCTATATTCCGCCATTATAATTCCCCATTGGATCTTCGCCTCGTCTATAAATCAAAGTTTTCCCCATCTGTCATCGAACGGTCAACTCGTATTTCTACTGAATCATCATAAACTTAGTTACTCAGTTGCCGCATTATTAAAAAATGTGTTTAGATATAGACTCTCACAAAACAATTCATTAAAATGTGTATTTTAACAGATATTTTAAATGGTAATACATAGACCATAGTGTGATAATGCAATATTATCTTTTAGCACCATAGAGTGCTTTTATTTGTATATTTTAGTCAATTAGTGTCAAATAGGCCCTAGTTGGCCGGGCGATGTTCTATATAAACGTATGTTTTACTGAATTTTTAAACATGTATCGCTTGACACTTGAATACATTATTTTCTTCTTCTTTTCTTTGCTTCATTAAATTGTGACGGGCAGAATATTTGCATATTAGTGCATTAGAATCTCATTTGAAAATATTACCTCACAAAAGATGGTTATGTTAACTTAGGAATGCTAAAAAAAAAAAATATACTATACTCTTATCTGTTAGTTCCAAATATCAAAGTCACAAGGAAAGTCTTCTTCTGTGTATTCTGTTGTAGTATTCCCACACTTTAGCTTGTTTACGATTCCATTTATTAAACAGAATATCAGAGCTATGTGTATTTACGGGCCAGGTCTAAGTTTTGTATGATGAGTGGTTTAAGTCTTATTTTGCACACACCCCGGTTATGGTTACCCCGCGCTTAATAGGCCAAGGTAATGATTGTATACATCATAATAATTACAATGTCACAAACACCCAAAAATAAAATTCATCCACATAAATTTATCATATTCGTGCACTGTATAAACGCAATAAATTATTATATTCATGCACGGTATAAACGCAATAAACTTAATGAATTTGTCGTTATTTAGTCGTTTTTTTGCGTTCAGAGCTTATCTGTGGACACCACTTGACTCCTTACTTTATCAAGATGTCGTGGTTTGTGTCCTTCAATAACTATGTCAGTCCAAACCTGACCACGATTGAGTAGTTCAAAAACCTACTGTCTTCCTTTCTCTGTTCTGATTTTCTGCATCAATGTTCTTCATTGACCTTTGCTGTTAAATGCTTGTTAAACATCATGATGATCCTTTTCATTTGCTAGACCAGAAAAACGGGTTCATTAGCATAACTATCGGTAGACAGTTTTAACTTTGTTTAACTGAGGTAAACAAGGTTTTACTTTTTGTTTACCTGGGATAAACAAAGTTTTAATTTTTGTTTACCTGGGGTAAACAAAGTTTTAATTTTGTTTACCTGGGGTAAACAAAGTTTTTTTTTTTTTTACCTGGGGTAAAGAAAGTTTTAATTTTGTTTACCTGGGGTAAACAAAATTAAAACTCTTGTAAAACCATATATCTTTTCTTGTGTTGTTATTATCAATAACTTAACGAAACACTTTTCATTTGCCATTGCACTTCACATCGATAGTTGTTCTTAACATACAAATAACTTTTACTGACTTCCATTGAATTCCTTCCCAGATATTTGTCATCAGTTAAGCTATACCTTAGTGTTGATGTCTGAAAAATGGGATATGCATATAATAAAAAACTGAATTCCAGATATAACGATTGAAAATGGAAAATCCATTGCAGTACTAATGTATCATCAAAGTTAAACCCCAACCTAAAGGCTTGTAAAACTGGGAGGGTGAGAACACTTAAGGCATCGATGAGGTGTAACTTCCTTCTGAATTGTGAGTTAAATAATATATCTGTAACTGTTAATCAAAATGAAACACAAAGACATCTTTATCAGACAATTTATTGCAATCAGGCATATGCAGACTTGAGTAAGTGATTGATGTTTAACCATGACGTCCATGGCCTCCGCCGTGACCTCCATGACAGCCTCCACGACCTCCTCCGTGACCTCCACCTCTCCCATGACCTCCACCGCGACCTCCCCCACCATGACCTCCTCCACGACCTCCGCCTCTGCCATGACCTCCTCCACGACCTCCTCCACGACCTCCTCCGCGACCTCCTCCACGACCTCCTCCACGACCTCCTCCGCGACCTCCTCCATGACCTCCCCCACGACCTCCGCCATTACCTCCACCACGACCTCCTCCATGACCTCCGCCACGACCTCCGCCATGACCCCCGCCACGACCTCCGCCATGACCAGCAAGGGCAAAAGCCAGCAAGGCTGTGAAAACTCTTCTTACATGTGAGTGCACCCGTTCAATTGTGTAGTTTTTTATGATAACAGAATAAATAGCTATTATCCTACGGCAATGTTCTAATGTTCTGGCTGCAGCCTCAGATAAAAAAATAAATCAAAGTTAAGTCAAGAGAGTCTATTTCTCTTGTTGATAAATTGGTGTACTGTTTTCCAAAATAGTCAGATAGATAGTTGCCGAATAAAATCATCCTTATGTCAAATCAAACTTCAATACTAGGCATACCCAGCAACATCTGCAAATTTATTACGTACCAAAAATTAAAACATTCACTCATATATCTTCGTGAGTTTATCATGAGGTAATGGACACATTTTTAGAGTTCAATATCACATGCCAAGTCGATGAAAAATGTCCGTTGAGGATAAAAGGTTGATAATAAGATTATAGGTAAAAAAGTACCAGAAAAAAAGTCCTCTGGAAAAAGTCCTTTTATCGTTAAAACAGAGTACATTGATCTTGACATCAAAGTTTTTGTAAAGAATGCATCCTTGAGTATTAATAATTGGAAACTATGTTTGTTTTAACTGAGAAAGTAATCTTTGCAATTGATATTGTAAAGAAAGTATGAAGTGTTTATGTATAATGACTTTAAATACATGGATTAAATTATTAAATTTAACCAAGAAGGATGTTACGATAACTAATTAAGGATTAAAATTGAGAGCTTATAAGTGTATTGAAGAACTCAACGACTTGAATGTGTGATTTTAGCTGACTGGATCAAAGCAGTTCTGCATTGTCATGTGAGTTTAGCTGAGTTAATCAAAGAATGCTACTCTATCAGGAGATGCGAGAACTAACAATGTTTGCGAAGGGTGGAACACGAAGTTCTTCAACTTGGTTGGGCACCACCACCCAAGTGCCTGGCGAACCATCGAATGGTTCAAAAATGAAAAATTTGTTGATGTTATGTTAAAATATTAATGTGATTCAGATATGTCACAAATATGTATGTTGAATCATATACAAAGTACATGTAAATAAACTTTTTAATCAAAATCTTTGGGTTTTACAAATAGGACTTTTTTCCTAGGCAAAATTAGGACTTATTACCGGTACTTTTTTTTACCGAACACCGATTATAACCTTTCATAAAGATTTTTTTATGAATGTGCGTTTCAAGTAGATCAAATATTTATCATCTTTCTTTAACAGGTATCATAAACAGTAATGTCTCTTTGGATTTCAGGACGTGAAATAAACAGGATTAATTTTACTTGTTCAATTGTGAGGATAATAAAATACATCGCTGATATTTGTAATCACTGTACTCACACCCAATACATTGATAAGATATACATCTCGTTAGTACCACCTTATCTATCTCTGTAATTTTCTTTTATGACGACCGGACACCTGTCATTTTATATGTTGTGTATCTATAGCAATGAAAGTGCGAAATGTCTAGTCGTATGACGTAAACAGTGACATAACTGTCCGGGCACTAACTAACTTGTCATCACAATAGGCGACAGATTGTCTGGCCTAGTGACCAACGAATTTGTACATAACAGTGACCGCCGACTGTCTTGGTATCTTACTGCAGACCGAATGTCTAGACTAGAGACTAACGTATTCGTACATGGCAGTGACCGCCAATTGTCCTGGCACCTTTCTGCAGACAAAATGTTAACCAATGATATTGAAGAATATAATCCGACCAATGAAAAGAAGAAAAAGAATGTAAATTTATTTCATAGGACTCCCCTTCATCACTACATGTTAAACCTTGATGGAGCATGTATGATGTTAACAAATGCAGCGGATCATATACATGGATACTTCTAGCAGGTATGTTTTTTTCTAGTTCATACTAGTTAAGGAAATCCCCCCCCCCCCCCCACTTTCAATATTTCGTAGAAATATATGATAAGACGAAAGAGAAGCAACCACATACCTTTGTGTAGGTTTATACATAGAGAAAACGGGTTCGTAGATGCGATTTTTACACGTTCGAAGTGAAAAACACTTTCGTATAGAGTGACAAATTGTGAAATAAGTTCATATAAGCAAGAAATTATCATTGTAAATGATAATATACATATTCAAAGGAGAATCATTGTACATCCAATGTATTAATACGATCGATGTAATGTCTTGTATAAATAAACTGAGTAGATACTTTGTAAATAGTACATAAAAGTATATAATATATATTCACAATATTAAATGAAAATTTGAACACCTCTACGAAGCTTTTTTCCCTGAAAAAAATCGGTCTCTACGAATTACGACCCTCTTGGGGCCTCGCTAATAAAAGTTGATTTTGTATTCTTGATGAATATGTATAGGATTTTAAAGATTACATAGCGAAAGTCAATATGTTGATGTGTGTTTCAAACAGTTTCATAATACAATATACAAATGAATACATTAATACACTAAGCAAGTATCTTATCCCTTAAAATCAACCGCTGGTTCCCCATACCATGCTAGACTAGGTTGCTGCGCAGTTAAAATAGCGCAGAGTAGGCAGCGTGCTGATCGAGATTTACGACCCTCTCGGGGCCTCGCTAATAAAAGTTGGAGACCCCCTTTAAGAAAGATTGTGCTTATTCTTGGCGCTGTATCATTGATTATGTCTCTATTCTGTCAATAAAACATTAACAGTTCATGTTTGCAAAACACTTCAATCCTTTATTTTGAATATATTATGATAATTAATTGTCTTTTACAAAGATATACCTTCTTCCTTACAAAGCATTTCAGAACATTATAGCTACTTAATATAACACTAACTCGGACACGTAAAGATATTACCATGATAGAAAGTAATAACATGAAAGTTTTTTTGTATTCTTGATGAATATGTATAGGATTTTAAAGATTACATAGCGAAAGTCAATATGTTGATGTGTGTTTCAAACAGTTTCATAATACAATATACAAATGAGTACATTAATACACTAAGCAAGTATCTTATCCCTTAAAATCAAATGGTAAATGACCCTGATTATTACTTGTTAATCATTTTATAAATAAAATCACATTATAGGTGGAATTATATAACTACACAAAATGCAATTTTGCTTTAAGATATCACAGAACTTTTTGGTGACACAGTGTCAGAGGAAAGCTATTACCAAACAATAATTTCCTATATAGTATAACAATGCCTTTGCGTTTCAACATAGAATAAAGAAAACATATAATGATTTTTTGGAGGTCATTGTTAAATATCTGGTATGTGCTATGGTGTGGCTCGTGGTGTTGTTTTCAGACATTTATTTGTAATAAAAAACGAAACTATTGGCAATAAACAATCAGACAAATAATAGCTTCAAGCCTTGTCTTGCCAAACTGCTTTGCGACTTGGAAATCCGAATCGTATTTTAATGAAAGTTCGATGTCAAAAGAAAATATTTGAAAATATTTTTCAGATAATTGTTCAGTTCTGAACGGTTCTCTAATACCGACGGTGACATTTCACTCTACAGATTTTGTAAAATATATTACGCACATACCGTAGGTGATAAAAGGGTAAGACAGTAAGTATTAAAGATGATTATCATATCATGAAACATCACTTTCGCTTAGATGCATAATAAAGCCAAAATTTACCACCAATTGAAATAGATTAAAACTACTAACTGAGGTTGATGATGTAAATTTTGACCTTTTACATTTTATAACGTCATGGAATATTCAAAAAAAGATGTTTGCAAATAGAATTTGTTCCAGGGATTTAAACAATTTTAGGAGCGTGGGTGACTACAAACTGATATAAGAACAAAAGTTGTACTGTGGAAATGACGACGCCATCGGACAGACATAGAACGTGGTTATATTTGATATGGTGATTAGGTGCAGCATACCATTGACTGTCATCCTGTGAAATTGACACCTGAGCAATTCTTTTTCACATTCACATCTTCATTTAACTTAAGGCTGCATTCTTCAAAATAACATTTCATTGTATCATCGTTACCTAGATTCAACAAGTCCTTTAACATTATCAAGCTAAAATCATACAGTACTGTCTCTGTGTTACGGTCAAAATACTCATTTTATTAAAAAAATTATTTCAAAAATCATTTTTTGTTTAATTTAAAGTTTTATTGAACCTGGTTTTATTTTACTCTTTTTTTTGCATAATTTCTTTTGCCACTTTACAATAACACTTACAAGGTAGGTAACTGCCTAGGGCATGGCATTTAGGCTATGTGAACACCTTTAATTCATTTTGTGCAAGAAAAATGAATCGCGTGGCTAAACTTTACGTTATATATTTGAATTATTACTGCTCAATTAAGTTTGAATAAATTTGCTTTCATTTGGTACCCTTTATTTTAATTTTCCTGACATCACCTTTTGTTCCCCCTAAAAACGTGCTACTGCCCCTTTAAAAGAGTGTCTAAAGTAGAAGTTAGCATATCAATTCATTGATAATTCTATTTGGTAAAGTAACTTTATTTTGCATTTCATGCAGGTTAGGAAAACTTTGTGTGGGTATTCTTTAAGTTTTGTGGCAGGTGGTGAATGAGTCAAATTATGAAATGTTTGTGTTGTCTAGGCATAAAGTTATCACTTTCTAATAGTTTCTTCAGTCAATTTAAATGTTTAAAACGTTTTTCTGTAATTCAACTTATTTGAAGTGTATATTTATATATTTTGAAGGACACATGCTTTTGTCTTTTGTCTATGCAAGTTTAGCCAGTACAGCAACTTGTTTGGGATATTAAAGCTAACTATTTGTGTTAATTTTGGTATTTAATGGATATGACATTTCACAATACTGATTTAGTTGTTCTGTTATTTTCATTAAATCTACTGTAATGAACAAGTGGATAAAAAAAGAATACAAATAAGAACTTGAATTCATAGTTTGAAGAAAGGGAACATTGAAATGGAATATGGATTTTGGATGGTATTGGATCATGTTTGAATATAATTCAGAACTTTGAATATCTGGAATAGAGGTTGAATTTGAAACTGTTACTCTCTAAACAAGTGCATTTAATATGAATTTATGCTTTCATGACAGGATATTTAATACTTTGTGGTGTGGAATTTGCAAAGGATTTGTCTTCAAACAAGAAGTAAGTTTTAACATTTATTTGAAACCTGAGCTCTGTCATATATGCATGGATTGAATGGAAATATTAATTATTTGAGAAATTGAAACTGAAAAAAGTGTAGAATATAGAAAATGTAAATTGGAATCACGTTGGTTGCAACACTCTGGATACAAAACTTTAAAACATTTTACTAGGGCAAATAATCAATGCAAGGTTTATTCTGACCAAGGCTATGTTCAATGATTTCCATACATCCATTGGTTGTCTTTTTTCCTTTAATGAGTCCTTTATATGGTTTATTACTTATTTTTGATATCTTATGAAAATAAAAATTAGACTACGCAGTAAATGACTTAATGTATTTTGTTCAAATTCTTTAAGACCTATTTTTGATTTTTCCGTTGATGGATATGTACGTAAATATAGGTACATATGAGTCATCACAATTATTAACTGTATGAAAATATCTATTCATATTAAACTTGATATTATCAATCACTTAACGAAACACTTTAAAACACCTGTGATTACTTATCATTTGCCATTGCACTTCACATCGATAGTTGTTCTTAACTTACAAATAACTTTTATTGACTTCCATTGAATTCCTTCCCAGATATTTGTCATCAGTTAAGCTATACCTAAGTGTTGATGTCTGAAAATGGGATATGCATATAATAAAAAACTGAATACCAGATATAACGATTGAAAATGGAAATCCATTGCAGTACTAATGTATCATCAAAGTTTAACCCCAACCTAAAGGCTTGTAAAACTGGGAGTGTGAGAACACTTAAGGCATCGATGAGGTGTAACTTCCTTCTGAATTGTGAGTTAAATAATTTATCTGTAACTGTTATTCAAAATGAAACACAAAGACATGTATCTTAATCAGACAATTTATTGCAATCAGGCATATGCAGACTTGAGTAAGTGATTGATGTTTAACCATGACGTCCATGGCCTCCGCCGTGACCTCCATGACCTCCTCCACGACCTCCTCCGTGACCTCCACCTCTCCCATGACCTCCGCCGCGACCTCCCCCACCATGACCTCCTCCACGACCTCCGCCTCTGCCATGACCTCCTCCACGACCTCCTCCACGACCTCCTCCACGACCTCCTCCATGACCTCCTCCGCGACCTCCTCCACGACCTCCTCCACGACCTCCTCCGCGACCTCCTCCATGACCTCCCCCACGACCTCCGCCATGACCTCCACCACGACCTCCTCCATGACCTCCGCCACGACCTCCGCCATGACCCCCGCCACGACCTCCGCCATGACCAGCAAGGGCAAAAGCCAGCAAGGCTGTGAAAACTGAAGAGAAAATCAAAATGCCATTATACAAATACTTCAACGTTCTCGATTTGAATATGTTCCGTCACTTAGGTAGAAAACGTTCATCTTATGCATGTAGACAGGTTATACTTACCGAGGGCAGTTAAGATGATAAACCTCATGTTGATGAAAGATGAAGTGATGTATGAACCTAGCACTCCTTTGCTTATATACAGCTCAGGTTGGGAACAAGGAACTGACAACACAGTGGGAGTTCTTGGTAAAACCTTAGTCGTGAAAAAACACTATGAATATGATGTACATTGACAAAATGTCTTAGACATAAAGTTAAACAATGTAACCTATGATAATTCTTTGTGACAAAAACTACAGATTAACTATTTTAAATCTATAACGGCCCCTCCTGCAATAGCAGGTGTTTGGAATGTTAAACTTTGCTGGTGTTTAATTTCATATCAAAATTAGTTTATTATTATGAAATTTGTGAACTGTTACTTAATAATGATGATACTAATGTAACAGCATTTAAGTGATTGGTTTAGTTATTCATTAAGCATTTTGAGTGATTATCTATATTTATTGTCAGAAAGTATTGATTTAAAACTTGAATCGAACATGATTATATTTGTAAGAAAGTTATACGAATTACTTGTCTGCTTGTCTTGAAGACAATAATAATATTTACAGCAATGATAACGATATAAAATAATTTAATTAAAGTTAATGTAGATAACTAAAGTAAATATTTTCGATTCGAATACTGTATGCCATTCAACCCAAAAAATACAAGAATTTGTACTTGTGCAGATTTGAATTCAAATATAACATATGTTTCATTCGTTTACTTTTAAAGACATGCTATCCTAAAGCAGATAGATGTTCCTATTTACATCTGGTAGTGGTAGTGAAAGAAACAACATCTTAACTACTGAGTGCTTGACTTTGAAAGTTATGGTTTAAAGTTGGTAAGCTGATGGTATGTTTATTAGTGGCAAGGTTTCCTGATCCCGCAATGGACTCGACCCCAAAACGTTTTTGAAATGTACTTTAGCTGAAAGTGTGATCCAAAATGTTGATACTAATGTTGATTGGTTGATGAATTTGGCATGAAACTCAATAGTGTCTTTTGTTTGTAAGGAAAAGAGCAGAATATCTGGTTTAATTGCAAGCATGATAATACAACTTCACATGTTTGAGTTTTCGTTTTGGCAAGCATCGTATACTGTAATCAAGAGAACAAGGTCAAAATAAAACAAAAAATCGTTTTCGCTTATCAGATAACTTTTTCTTCAA
This sequence comes from Steromphala cineraria, assembly GCA_916613615.1. Classification (NCBI taxonomy): domain Eukaryota; kingdom Metazoa; phylum Mollusca; class Gastropoda; order Trochida; family Trochidae; genus Steromphala; species Steromphala cineraria. Next base: position 55,405,279 of record OU744731.1, on the reverse strand, counting down.
TACTCTTTCAAACATATCATTATCCTTTTCAATGTGATTGACAACTTTACAACATTTAATTGATATTTTCCTTGAAATTTAGTTGTGCAGTACCTAATAGAGAATTATGAAGTCAACATAGTTTGTAATGAAATAAATTGAAAAAAGATATTTAAAACTTTGCTTTGGATTAACTTATCAACATCATCATTTTAAGTTTTTTTCATTCGTCAGTGAACTTCATTTTACCTCAAGGTTTTTTATTGTTAATTAGTTTTTGCTTGAAGCATTAACATATTAAGTTGATAATCTTAACACAGTCGTAATCATTCAGTGCATGATGCACAGCTGTACAGGGACCTCTAACAGTGTGTTAGCTTCCTGCATTACAATAGGCGTTACTCAAGTTTTTCATTCACTTTATTTTAAATTCAGGCTCTCCAGAACTAGACCCCTAAAGTCGATCCTTCAATCCGTAGCTTGATACAGAAGTGATCGTGCAGAACGACTGGGTAGGGACCTTTGACCTCCGACCTCTGACCTCTGACCTCTGTGTGAGTTTCCTGTATCACTGTAGGAGTTACTATACTTTTTTAATATTCCAAGATGACTATATAAATCAGGTGTAGGGGATAGACTTCACTTCATTACTCACACAATTAAGACTATCATACAGACTGAAGTTGGCTAAGTATTGGCAAAGGTCATGGAGGTCATGGACGCCATAGTTAAGAAAGATTGTGCTTATTATTAGTAATAACATCAAAGCATTTCCTTTGCTTGGTGAATATGTACAAAGAATATTTTACAAAGATATATCTTATTCCTTAGAAAGCATAACAGAACATTATAGCTACTTAATTTAACTAACTCTGACACGTTAAGATATTAGTCATAACATCAAAGCATTTCGTATGCTTGGTGAATATGTACAATGTATAAGCTTTTAAAGATTACCTAGCGAAAGTCAATATGTTGATGTGTGTTTCAAACTGTTTCATAATACAATATACAAATGAGTAAATTAATACACTAAGCAAGTATCTTATCCCTTAAAATCAAATGGTAAATGACCCTGATCATTACTTGTGAATCATTTTATAAATAAAATCACATTATAGTTGGAATTATATAACTACACAAAATGCAATTTTGCTTTAAGATATCACAGAACATTTTGGTGACACAGTGTCACAGGAAAGCTATTACCTTACAATAATTTCCTATATATTATAACAATGCCTTTGCGTTTCAACATAGAATAAAGAAAACATATAATGATTTTTTGGAGGTCATTGTTCAATATCTGGTATGTGCTGTGGTGTGGATCGTGGTGTTGTTTTCAGACATTTTTAAGCTTCAACAGAAACAATTATTTGTAATAAAAAACGAAACTATTGGCAATAAACAATCAGACAAATAATAGCTTCAAGCCTTGTCTTGCCAAACCGCTTTGCGACTTGGAAATCCGAATAGTATTTTAATGATAGTTCGATGTCAAAAGAAAATATTTGAAAATATATTTCAGATAACAGTTCAGTTCTGAACGGTTTTCTAATACCGACGGTGACATTTCACTCTACAGATTTTGTAAAATATATTACGCACATACCGTAGGTGATAAAAGGGTAAGACAGTAAGTATTAAAGATGATTATCATATCATGAAACATCACTTTCGCTTAGATGCATAATAAAGCCAAAATTTACCACCAATTGAAATAGATTAAAACTACTAACTGAGGTTGATGATGTAAATTTTGACCTTTTACATTTTATAACGTCATGGAATATTCAAAAAAAGATGTTTGCAAATAGAATTTGTTCCAGGGATTTAAACAATTTTAGGAGCGTGGGTGACTACAAACTGATATAAGAACAAAAGTTGTACTGTGGAAATGACGACGCCATCGGACAGACATAGAACGTGGTTATATTTGATATGGTGATTAGGTGCAGCATACCAGTGACTGTCATCCTGTGAAATTGACACCTGTGCAATTCTTTTTCACATTCACATCTTCATTTAAATAAAGGCTGCATGCTTCAAAATAACATTTCATTGTATCATCGTTACCTAGATTCAACAAGTCCTTTAACATTATCAAGCTTAAATCATACAGTACTGTCTCTGTGTTACGATCAAAATATTCATTTTATTAAAAATTTAATTTAAAAAATCATTTTTTTCTGGGAAGTGCGAAGATATTTCAGAGAGCGTTGAGGCTGCTATAGGAAAGCTGGAGAAAGAAACAAACTGATCAAAATGCAGATTCGTCAGAAGGAGGGTGGGAGACTGTTAAACATTATGTTTCAAATGAATTAGCTGACAATTCAAACGACGATAAGAAGATTGAGAAAGCCGAAATAAAAGCTGTGAAGAAACTTCAGGCCAAACAAAATAAAAAATCTGTGTATACGACCCGATCAACGTGAAGAGCAACTACAACGCCGCACGTGCAGTATGCTTTGCCTGTACCTAGTCCTGTGCACAGTGTTCCTGTCGTGCAGCCCTTTCGAGTCAAGAGTGCAAGACAGGGATCATGTCATTACTGCGGGGAGTTCACGCATTTCGTCAGAGAGTGTGCCTACCAGCTCGACTTCAACCAGCGTCTCTTAGACGGGAGGACACAGACTTGTCAGTTAAGTGTAACTTTGAAGTTCATTTAGACAATGATTTGGCTGATGATAATAATGACATTGTTCTTACACATGACTATTATGAATACGAACAAGGTTCGGCTGAAGTCATAGTGAAGGGGCGTCTAAAGTCAGAATTTGTATTAGACATCATAGATAAAGGGTATAAGATTCCTTTTTTTTCCAGACCACCCCAAATGGACTTACGCAATAACAAGTCAGCGTTGGATCACTCAGAGTTTGTCACTCAGGCTATAGCAGAGTTGCATAAGAAACGATTGATTGTTGAGTGTGAGGCTCCCCCCTTTATTGTCAACCCTCTTTCAGTGTCGATTCAGTCTTCTGGCAAAAAGCGGCTTATTTTAGATCTTTCCCAAATTAACATCTATGTTTTCAAAAAGTCTGTTAAATATGAAGATTGGAAATCTGCTTTGGAATATATCAATCGAAACGATTGGTTGATAAAGTTCGATATTCATTCGGCTTATCATCACATAGTCATTTGCGAAGGCCATACTGACTTTTTAGGTTTTGCTTGGGAGAATGCATTGAAGGTCAAACAGTATTTCAAGTTTGTAGTGTTACCATTCGGGTTGACGTCTGCGCCATATGTGTTTACCAAGATTACAAGGCAACTGGTTAAGAAGTGGCATTCAGAAGGAAAGAGGGTAGTTACTTTTTTAGACGACGGTATTTTGTCAGCTCAGTCACAGGAAGTATCTCAGTCGTCTTGCGAGGCAGTAAAAGTAGACTTGATCAAGTTGAAAAATCACTATGGGTCCCCTCTCAGGCTGTAGAGTGGTTAGGTTTTCACATAGATACTACGGAGTTGCGTTTATCTGTGCCTAATAGGAAGGTGGATAAATTACTTGAAAGATTAATACTTCTGTTGAACAACAGACGATGCTATCAAGCAGTGCGTTCAATCGCGGCAGTGATTAGGCAAATTCATAGCTATGAAATTAGTTTTGGGCAATGTCGTTCAACTAATGACTAGATCTGTGAGTATCGATGTATTGAAAGCCTTTTCTTAGAACAGTAACATAAAGCTTTCGATGCAAAGTTTTGAACAGGTGAAGTATTGGATTTGTAATATTGCATGTTTGTCAAGTACTGTACTGACAAAAAGTTCGTCTGTGTGTTGTATCGTCTACAGTGATGCAAGTGACACAGGGTATGGAGGCTACTGTGTAGAGATGGATTCAGCTTGTTCCCATGGTCAGTGGTCAGAAGACGAGTCTAAGAAAAGTTCTACGTGGAGGGAGCTTAAAGCTGTTTATCTTGTTTTGAAAAGTTTCATTGGCCGATTGCAGCATCGAAGGATACTGTGGTGCACTGACAATCAGAATGTGGCTATTATAGTTGATAAGGGGAGTATGAAACCCCATTTACAGTCTATTGCCCTGGATATATTCGAGTTATGTTTCAGACAAAACGAAGTATTGTGCATGCAATGGATTCCACGTGAGGAAAACGAAGTGGCAGACATGTTAAGCAAAACACTTGATTATGACGATTGGGTATTGCTGCACATGTTTTCAAGCGAATAGATATCAAATGGGGTCCCAATGATGTGGATAGATTTGCTTCCTGGTATAATACTAACTGCCTATGCTTTAATTCTAGATATTACAATCCAGGATTTTCGGCAGTTGACTGTTTCTCAGTCAGTTGGAGTGACGTCATCAACTGGGTGGTCCCACCGGTTGGTATGATACCAAGGACGTTGAGACATATGTCCGAGTGTCGGGCGAAAGGCACCCTTGTAGTACCTGAATGGCACTCAGCCTGTTTTTGGCCATTAATCACATGTAAATCTATGTTTATCCCGCAGGTAGTAGAACATATGTACTTACCTAAAAGCAAACATAGTTATGTTCAATCAAGAATAAGGGGTGGTTTGTTTGGAGAACAAAATTTGCAATTTAACATGTTAGCTTTGCGTATTGATTTCAGCATTTGTTGATTTGTTATGATTGTGTGTTACAGGTGTGATATCCTGTGCATATGGCGAGGAGATTGAGGCTTTACCCCTGGGTGTGAGGGGGCTGGTGACAGGTTTACCTCAGTTGTTGGGTGACTGTAGAGCAGAGTCCACATCACGGAAATACAGGTATGGTTTCGAAGCCTGGAACCGTTGGGCACAGTCCTGTTCTATGCCTACAAGCTTACCTATTTCACCTTTGCAATGTGCAATCTATCTGGTTTCTGTCATTCAGAAAAGTGATTCGTTTGCCCCTGTGCAAACAGCTTTTTATAGCATTCGCCATGCTCATGTGCTGGTTGGTTTGCTCAGTCCTACTGATAATGGGCTGGTAAAAAATGTGTTAGAAGCGGCTAAGAGGCGTTTAGCTAAGTCTGTTATTAAAAAAGATCCTATAACAACAGAGTTATTGGAAAGTTTATTTGATAACACCACGTTGTGTCCAACGTTATGTAATGTGCGAATTGTGTGTATGTGTTTTCTAGCTTATTCAGGATTCTTGAGATCTTCAGAACTTTTACACATAAGACGTTCTGATATAGCATTTTATGAGTCGCATCTAATGTTATTTATTGAACAATCCAAGACTGATATATACAGAGATGGTTCATGGATAGTTATAGGCAGGACAAATTCGAAGCTATGCCCAGTTTCATGTTTGCAGAAGTACCTAAAGTTGGCAGGCATTTTAGCTTCTTCTGACGAGTACATTTTCAGAAGTCTTACCAAGACGAAGAACGGCTTTAAACTAAGGAAAGAAGATTCCCCACTGTCTTATACTCGATTGAGAGAGCTGTTTATAGATGCATTTAACCCGCTAGTTCATGATATCAAGAGTTATGGGTTGCATAGTTTAAGGAGTGGTGGAGCAACAGCAGCAGCAAATAACGGTGTGCATGATAGAATGTTTAAGAGACATGGTCGCCGCCCGTGTCGACACTGCAGCCGGGCCAATGTTCATGCTGAGTTGTGTTCTTTATGTATAGGTACATGTATGTATATATGTATACATAATGTTTAGCATTGCATGGTGTGTACAGGAGAACTGATGTTACAGTCATGGAATTTTGTACTTAAAAGAATGTTTAAAGTAGAAGTTAGCATGTCAATTCATTGATAATTCTATTTGGTAAAGTAACTTTATTTTGCATTTCATGCAGGTTAGGAAAACTTTGTGTGGGTATTCTGTAAGTTTTGTGGCAGGTGGTGAATGAGTCAAATTATGAAATGTTTGTGTTGTCTAGGCATAAGGTTATCAATTTCTAATAGTTTCTTCAGTCAATTTAAATGTTTAAAACGTTTTTCTGTATTTCAACTTTTTTGAAGTGTATATTTATATATTTTGAAGGACACATGCTTTTGACTTTTGTCTATGCAAGTTTAGCCAGTACAGCAACTTGTTTCGTATATTAAAGCTAACTATTTGTGTTAATTTTGGTATTTTATGGATATGACATTTCACAATACTGATTTAGTTTTTCTGTTATTTTCATTAAATCTACTGTAATGAACAAGTGGATAAAAAAGAATACAAATAAGAACTTGAATTCATAGTTTGAAGAAAGGAACATTGAAATGGAATATGGATTTTGGATGGTAATGGATCATTTTTGAATATAATTCAGAACTTTGAATATCTGGAATAGAGGTTGAATTTGAAACTGTTACTCTCTAAACAAGTGCATTTAATATGAATTTATGCTTTCATGACAGGATATTTAATACATTGTGGTGTGGAATTTGCAAAGGATTTGTCTTCAAACAAGAAGTAAGGTTGAACATTTATTTGAAACCTGAGCTCTGTCATATATGCATGGATTGAATGGAAATCTTAATTATTTGAGAAATTGAAACTGAAAAAAGTGTAGAATATAGAAGATGTAAATTGGAATCACGTTGTTTGCAACTTTAAAACATCTGACTAAGGAAATTATCAAAGCTAGGTTTATTCTGACCAAGGCTATGTTCAATGATTTCCATACATCCATTGGTTGTCTTTTTCCCTTTAATGAGTCCTTTATATGGTTTATAACTTATTTTTGATATCTTATGAAAGTAAGATTACACTACGCAGTAAATGACTTAATGTATTTTGTTCAAATTCTTTAAGACCTCTTTTTGTTTTTCCGTTGATGGATATATACTTAACCCTCACGCAGTATCGTTAATGACACCACCTTTGCGGCCATGTGGGCCTCAGAGGCCCAGGCACAAGCACATGCAATTCAGAAACGCTGCGAGGGGAAAAGGGTCAATATTATTTATGATGTTATGTATAATATGTCACCTATGTGTTCCAATCCTTACCAACTGATCGGTGATATGTTTATTTAAGCCTCATGTGCAGGCTTTTATTGTACAACTTTATTTACGGAGTAAGTGTAAAGAAAGCAGAATTCACATGTAAGAGTAAACGCTAGATCATGTGATACCTATTGTTTAAAATTTCGTTATTCAATTTTACATGGAACAAAGGTTATCATTATGCATCGACATAGTGTCAGAAATTAAAACGTTGTCGAAAGTGAAATTGAATCGGAAGTTTCATGATTCACAGTAGTCTGACATTATAATATTCATTATCGCCATAATGCGCATATTGGTTCATTCCTACAGGCCAATTCTGGCAGGATATTTAATACTTTGTGGTGTGGAATTTGCAAAGGATTTGTCTTCAAACAAGAAGTAAGGTTGAACATTTATTTGAAACCTGAGCTCTGTCATATATGCATGGATTGAATGGAAATCTTAATTATTTGAGAAATTGAAACTGAAAAAAGTTGAGAATATAGAAGATGTAAATTGGAATCACGTTGTTTGCAACTTTAAAACTGACTTAGGAAAATAATCAAAGCTAGGTTTATTCTGACCAAGGCTATGTTCAATGATTTCCATACATCCATTGGTTGTCTTTTTCCCTTTAATGAGTCCTTTATATTGTTTATAACTTATTTTTGATATCTTATGAAAGTAAGATTACACTACGCAGTAAATGACTTAATGTATTTTGTTCAAATTCTTTAAGACCTCTTTTTGTTTTTTACAGGCCAATTCTGGCCAAAAGAGCGTAAGATGCACGTGTGCATTAAATTAAGAGTTGCCAACGAAACCCAAAATCTCTACATCCGGGTTAACCGATTTCTTCATTCTCTTGCCACAGGTATACAGATTATTCACAACATCACCTCCACCAAATTAAAACTTTAGGAAAACCTTTGCATGAATGGGATATTTGACCATGAAGGCCAGTTATTGCCCCTGTTTTTGGTGGCTTCAAAGAACTCAATCATATGAACTGGCGTTTACGATCATGATCTTGAACCTTAAAAGTTCAGGAAAGTTTGGTTTACCAAAAACTCTCACATTCGTCAATAAAAAAACAACAACGTTACTTTGGATAGTGTACAGTAAGAAAAAGGAACATGTTGCCAATAGTTTATGCCACAAGTCAAGAGGTTGGGACAGTGTTATTGGGTTGGATACACTATTAAAGGGGGTCTGCAACCAAAATTTTTAACTTCCAGAGTTTTATTATCAGGGCCCCGAAAGAGTCGTTAATGGTCGCTAGAGACAAAATCGTGTGGTTACCAACTGCTTACAGCTGACAGCCAGTTCCAAGTTTGTGTCTCTTGACCCCCTTACCCGTATGGACGCTCTCGTTAACGATGGTCAATTTGGTTTCACAAGCTAGGTTGTTGATATCCTTTAAGCACACAAAGATGTAGTTAATTTATGATATTGAAAAAAAATTAGGGGCAAATCACAATTTCGATAACGTCCATGAACGTCACTTGCATCAGATTATTGACTGACAAAGATAGAACTTCAATCGTGATAACTTGAATTTACTTGCAGAACGTCAGATGGCACATTATACTGCCTTTTAAAGTAAAGAAGTTGTTAATGCCTAATGGTATAGTCAAAAAACATATTTAAAACCAAATAAAACATCAATTGTATAAATTAATTAAACCTGTACGTCAACATCACAATACGCCCAAGACACACCAACAACTGGTCATTGCATTGCACATTGCACAATCAATGTGTCCATTCATTTACAAGGGGAAGTGAAGCAAGAATTTTTGCAAATGCCAGGAATTCATAAGACTGACTTCAACGCCATCTTGTGATTAACAGAATTCGGAAACAAACCTAAAACTAGTGTCCTTGTTTTGGCTTACTCTTTTACATTTGACAATTTTCGCTTTGATATCATTGAAATCATGTATCTTTTTTGTTTTTTAAGGCGAAGAAAAAGATTCACTGAAAAATTACATATGCGTTTCTGTTTTTCGAGAGTATATTATTTTTGCTATGTAATGTTTTTCAGATGTTGATTTATTGCGATTCTGAATATTTTGTACCGAAACAAGGGTTTTATTCACCCTGGGTCTTTGAGGCCCGAGCTTACAGCAAACGTATCTATTTTCTTAAAACGTCAATAAAAAAGCAGTATCTTGTCTACAGTTATGACGTCAGACGTAGCTTTACAAAACATACTAATAGAGGAATACATGAAGTAAGAAGTCGATTAGTTCAAATGTGTTGATTCTGGGTAAAGTCAAACATGTCACCGGGCCTCAAAGGCCCCACGATACTGCGTGAGGGTTAAATATAGGTACATATGAGTCATCACAATTATTAACTGTATGAAAATATCTATTCATATATTAAATTTGATATTATCAATCACTTAACGAAACACTTTAAAACACCTGTGATTACTTATCATTTGCCATTGCACTTCACATCGATAGTTGTTCTTAACATACAAATAACTTTTATTGACTTCCATTGAATTCCTTCCCAGATATTTGTCATCAGTTAAGCTATACCTTAGTGTTGATGTCTGAAAAATGGGATATGCATATAATAAAAAACTGAATAACAGATATTACGATTGAAAATGGAAAATCCATTGCAGTACTAATGTATCATCAAAGTTAAACCCCAACCTAAAGGCTTGTAAAACTGGGAGGGTGAGAACACTTAAGGCATCGATGAGGTGTAACTTCCTTCTGAATTGTGAGATTAATAATTTATCATCCAAAACTGTGTTCCACAGGATATATCGTTTGTGAACAATGCCCTGTCATCAGCAGGGACATGACATCACAAAGGTTTTACATCATCAGAAATGACGTCACAATGTTATGACGTCCTAAACACAACAACGTCACAATGCTATGACGTCATGAACACGATGACGTCACAATGCTATTACATCACTGGTTTAGGAGTTGAGGGCTATGTAGTGTTAAAAAATTTACATTTTTCATGCTAATGTGATGAAAAATAATTTGGACGATAAATAGAATCTCACCCTCGTGTCTTCTGAAATCAAATATATCAACTTGTGTTGATATATTTGATATCAGAAGACACTTGGATGAGATTCTCTAAGTATCTGTAACTGTTATTCAAAATGAAACACAAAAACATGTATCTTTATCAGACAATTTATTGCAATCAGGCATATGCAGACATGAGTAAGTGATTGATGTTTAACCATGACGTCCATGGCCTCCCCCGTGACCTCCATGACCTCCTCCACGACCTCCTCCGTGACCTCCACCTCTCCCATGACCTCCGCCGCGACCTCCCCCACCATGACCTCCTCCTCGACCTCCGCCTCTGCCATGACCTCCCCCACGACCTCCTCCACGACCTCCTCCATGACCTCCTCCGCGGCCTCCTCCACGACCTCCTCCGCGACCTCCTCCACGACCTCCTCCGCGACCTCCTCCATGACCTCCCCCACGACCTCCGCCATGACCTCCACCACGACCTCCTCCATGACCTCCGCCACGACCTCCGCCATGACCCCCGCCACGACCTCCGCCATGACCAGCAAGGGCAAAAGCCAGCAAGGCTGTGAAAACTGAAGAGAAAATCAAAATGCCATTATACAAATACTTCGACCTTCTCGATTTGAATATGTTCTGTCACTTAGGTAGAAAGCGTTCATATTATGCATGTATACAGGTTAAACTTACCGAGGGCAGTTAAGATGATAAACCTCATATTGATGAGAGATGAAGTGATGTATGAACCTAGCACTCCTTTGCTTATATACAGCTCAGGTTGGGAACAAGGAACTGACAACACAGTGGGAGTCCTTGGTGAAACCTCAGTCGTGAAAAAACACTATGAATATGATGTATGTTGACAAAAGGCCTTAGATGTAAAGTTAAACAATGTAACCTATGATAATTCTTTGTGACAAAAACTACAGATTAACTTTTTTAAATCTATAACGCCCCCCCCCCCCCCCCCCCCTCAGGTGTTTGGAATGTTAAACTTTGCTGGTGTTTAATTTCACATCAAAATTAGTTTATGACTATATTTATTATCAGAAAGTTTTGATTTAAAACTTGAATCGAAAATGATTATATTTGTAAGAAAGTTATACGAATTAATTGTCTGCTTGTCTTGAAGACAATAATAATATTTACAGCATTGATTACGATATAAAATAATTTAATTAAAGTTAATGTAGATAACTAAAGTAAATAATTTCGGTTCGAATCCTGTATGCCATTCAACCCAAAAAATACAAGAATTTGTACTTGTACAGATAGTTTGAATTCAAATATAACATATGTTTCATTCCTTTACTTTTAAACACATGCTATCCTAAAGCAGATAGATGTTCCTATTTACATCTGGTAGTGGTAGTGAAAGAAACAACATCTTAACTACTGAGTGCTTGACTTTGAAAGTTATGGTTTAAAGTTGGTAAGCTGCTGGTATGTTTATTAGTGGCAATGTTTCCTGATCCCGCAATGGACTCGACCCCAAAACGTTTTTGAAATGTACTTTAGCTGAAAGTGTGATCCAAAATGTTGATACTAATGAGGATTGGTTGATGAATTTGGCATGAGACTCAACAGTGTCTTTTGTTTGTAAGGAAAAGAGCAGAATATCTGGTTTCGTTGCAAGCATGATAATATAACTTCACATGTTCGAGTTTTAGTTTTGGCCAACATCGTATATTGTAAGCAAGAGAACAAGGTCAGAAAAAAAAATCGTTTTCGCTTATCAGATAACTTTTTTATCAATATTTTTTCAAACATATCATCATCCTTTTCAATGTGATTGACAGCATTAGAACCTTTAATCTATATTTTCATTTGAGTTTAATTGATATTTTCATTTGAGCTTAATTGGCCAGTACATGTATATTTGCAAAGATGAATGAGTTTCCAATATTTAATAATGAATTATGAAGTTAACATAGTATGTGATGAAAGAAATTGAAAAGATGTTTTTAAAACTATGCTTTGGATTAACTTCTCAACACTGGTAATCTTTTTTAAGCCTTTTTATTATCTGTCAGTGAACTTGAATTGACCTCAAGGTTTTTTATTGTTAATTATTTTTCGCATGAAGCATTAACAAATTAGGTTGATACTCTTAACACAGTAATAATAATTCAGAACATGTTGGACAGGGACCTCTAACAGTTTGTTGGCTTCCTGCATTACAATAGGCGTTACTCAAGTTTTTCATTCACTTTATTTTAAATTCAGGCTATCCAGAACTAGACCCTTAATGTCGATCCTTCTATTCGCAGCTTGATACAGAAGTGATCGTGCAGAACAACTGGGTGACAAGATGACTATATAAGTCAGGTGTTGCGGGGCTAGACTTCACTTCATTACTCACACCATTAAGACTATAATACAGACTGCAGTTGGCTGAGGACATGGCAAAGGTGAGGACATGGAAGAGGACATGGCAAAGGTGGAGGTCATGACAAAGGTCATGGAGGTCATGGACACCATGGTTCAGAAAGTTTGTGCTTATTCTTGGCGCTGTATCATTGATTATGTCTCCATTCCTGTCAATAAAACATTCTACCATAAATGTGATGAATACTAGATTCTGATTGGTTCTCCTGGAAAATCAAGCGTGATCAATTTTGGATTGAACGTCCTCTGATTTTGAGGCCGCTTCACCGCGCATTGATACAGCCGACTGGCAATTTCAGAGCTGGTATTATGTTGTTTACTGAGATAAAAACTTTTTAAAAGTTATTTAACATGTTTTATTTGCGTGTGTTTACGGGGGATGACCTAATAATTTGAAGTAGATAGAGTATTTCATTCCAAATAAGAAGTTTCAGTGGTCAATCAGCGCCACACGCAGCGGGCTTCCTTCGATTACAGCAACAATACAGTGACGTCATTTACGTCAGAGTTGGTTTCTGTTAAAATCATCTATTTGATTGATAGGGATATCTCAGTCTATTCTGGCAACAAATAATGGAAGCACATGTTTTAAACGGTACGATAGTAATAGCTGCGTTGAACAAAATGAGAAATCCATTTGATGGACACCCAATGATAGCTTTACCTTTGCTCACGGCTAAATTTTATTTTAAATACCAAGGAGCAAAACCCCCGGCACAGACGAGTTCTTTTTTGTTGCCGGAAGTGCGGATACGATTTCACGATTAAAATCGCCATGGTAGAATGGAGATAAACCTAGTGTGTTTTAAAATCAGAGACATGTTATACTGGATTGATAGCGAGGAAATTTTAAATTGAAACCTCATGTTGCGCGTTCGGTTTCAATTTAAATTTACTCGCTATCAATCCAGTATAACATGTCTCTGATTCTAAAACACACTAGGTTTATCTCCTAATTAACTTTTCATGTCTGCAAAACACTTTAATCCTTCATTTTGAATATGTTATGATACTTAATTTTCTTTTACAAAGATATACCTTCTTCCTTAGAAAACATTAGAGAACATTATAGCCACTTAATTTGAAACTAAATTAGACATGTTAATATATTACATTGTGAGAAAGTAATAACATCAAAGATTTTCTTTACTTCATGATGGATATGTACATTTTGTTTAATATTTCCTAGCGAAAGTCAATATGTTGATGGTTGTTTCAAACAGTTTCAGAATACAATATACAAATGAGTACATTAATACACTAAGCAAGTAAATGGCCCTGATCATTGCTTGTTAATCATTTTATAAATAAAATCACAATATAGGTGGAATTGTGTAATTACACAAAATACAAATTTGATAACACAGAACTTTCGGTTTCTTTCACTGTTTATTACACAGTTTCACAGAAAAGGTGTTACCTAAAAATAATTTCCTATATAGTATAACAACGCCTTTGCCCCAAAAAGCATTTCAACATAGAATTAAGAAAGAACACTTAATGATTTTTTTGGAGGTTATTGTTCAAAATGTGGCATGTATAATTGATTGTGGTGTTGTTTTCTGATTCAGAAACAGTATTATTTGTAAGAAAAAACGTAACTATTGGCAATAAACATTCAGTCACCCATTCAGTCATTTTGTCATTCAGTCATTCAGTCAAGTCATGTCTTGTCAAACCACTTTGCGACTTGAAAATATAAAAATAAAAAAATTATGGATAGTTTGTTGCCAAAAGAAAATATTTGAACATATTTTCCGGATCATAGTTCAGTTCTGAACGGTTCTCTACAGAGGTTGAAATTTCACTCTACAGATTTTGTAAAATTCATTACGCTAGTACCGTAGGTGATAACAAGCTTGGACAGTAAGTATTAAACATGATTATCACGCTCGTTTAGATGCATAATTAAAGCAATTTACGACCAATGAAATTACACTTGAACTCTATTAGTGAATAATTTCACACTCTGAAGTTTACACGTATTCCCGAACGTTGATTGGTCTAGGGCATGGTCATGTAATCTAAGTTTCGTCGATTCATTTCCCATGAACTCACAAAAAAAGTGTTCATACTTGTGTGAACGTTCACCGGAACTACTTTAATTCTTCGTCCAACACCAAATCAAATGTTTTCAATATTTTTACCAATGGAATTATAATGATTTTAAATAATCATATAATTTTTTTCCAAGTAATGTATTTTGAAGTTTTGATGTAAAAACATTCATCGTATCATTTGCTTTTAATAATAAGCTAAACAATTGATGAACAATAAATCTGATCAGAGGCATTTATGTGTCATAGGCCTAGTATCCCTGATCTGATCAAACGGAACGAGATGCATCTACTGATACTTTATAATTTTGACATTACGATCAATATAGGGTTCTGTACGCCGTAACAAAGACATAGAGAATCTCACCCAAGTGTCTTCTGATATCAAATATATCAACACAAGTTGATAAAAGTATCAAATATCCGAGGCTTGCCGAGGATATTTTACTTTTATCAACGAGTTTTGATATATTTGATATCAGAAGACACGAGGGTGAGATTCTATTTATCATCCAAATCATTTTTTATCACATTAACATGAAAAATGTACATCTTTGAACACTGCATAGCCCTCCAACTCCTAAACCAGTGATGTAATAGCATTATGACGTCATCATGTTAATGACGTCAGAGCATTGTGACGCTGTTGTGTTTATGATAACATAGCATTGTGACGTCATTACTGATGATGTAAAACCTTTGTGATTTCATGTATTTTCTGATTACATGGCATTGTTTAAAATCTACTGACAAAGCGATATCTCCTAGGAGATATCGCTTGATCTTTCACAAGCGATATCTCCTGTGGAACACAGTTTTGGATGATAAAACCATATACTCACGATGTATATACACCAAAGACGAAAGTGTGCCGATAGAGCAGTTATTATAATCAAAATACCACTTTTGTTTACATATTTTGACAAAGATACCCCTGCAAATGGCGGCCAGCATGACAGTGAAGCGACGTTATGCATAAGGCAGATAACTCTGATCTCCTGTCCTTGCGCGAAGAGATTTTATCATAGTGTGCGCTTCATTTAGCATATCGTAGTATAGCGTGTTTTCTAATTATACAGAACATTGGCAAATTCCAATAACATTCAGATTGTTACCAAACTGGGATTATTTCTTGTCGCAAGCTCGCTGGGCTCACACGAGTTTGAATGTAGCTTTGACATCGTTCATTTTCCAGTGCAAACACACAAACTGACATTCAATTCTTAAATGAAATCACACCCTTCTTAAGAATCTGTCAACTTGAACTAACTAACATAGTCTAGACATCGAAACAATTTAAGTCCTTTTCTTTCAGGCGTTATGTTGATTTTCTTTTGCTGGATGTTAAATTTTGACTGAGCGTAAATTTTGACGTTTGACATTTTATAACCTTATGGAATATTAAAAAATGTTGGCAAATAGAGTTTAGTTCAGGGATTCGTATAATTTTAGGGTCGCCAATTGCTACACTCTGATATAACAATTAAAATTGAGCAGCGGAAATGATGACGCCATCGAACAAATATACAACGTTGTTATATTTTATTAAGGTCATTAGGTGCAGTCCCTTATTGATTGTTATCCTGTGAAATTTTATACATGTGCAATTATTCTTCATATTCACATATTCATTTAACTAAAGCCTGCATGCTTTAAAATAACATAATCGTGCGCTGTTTTGTTGAGTAGACTTGAAAACGTGCTTTTCGTAATTCAGAATAGAGAAAGACCTTGCTGCTAAGATATCCATGATTCTAAACGCCTTATCCATCTACAAATCATATACAATAGAATGCAAAACAATAATATCAATGAAATAAAAAAAGACCGTTTTGTTTCGCACTTGTGCATAATTCATATTGTTGAATAAAAAATTTAAGGTAAGAATACGTTTATCAATACCATACAACTGCGTAAGGTTGGTCACCTACTTTCATATCTTAGTGCAACTATCATGTAATATACGGTGACTTTGAGACAGCGTAGCATTGCGAAAAATAAATGGATTATGTCGAAATTTCATAACATAAGTTGATTTTCATTTTATGTTAACATATTTGTATTTCATATTTATCCAGTAACAGTATTGACAGTCATGAGAGTGACCAGGGGTCTAAATTTCAAACACTTTTTTTCATTTTCTCTATAAAACCTTCAAAAGCGATAAACAGCTTTAAACACAAGGTATATTTGTTCTTTTGCATTAAGGCAATGTAATCATGCTGTTTCTCTTCGAGAGTCCATATGGAATATTTAAATCAGATTTTAAGATATGACCCCATATATATATTTCCTCATGTCAAAATTGGACACAGGGCACTAGAGACCTGATGATCCCAATATCAAATTCAAGAATGATAATTTTACAGAAAGACAATGGTTGATCCTTTATCAGATCTGCTGAGGTTGTTTATTTGACGTCCAAGTGAAACTACATTACATGATATTTGCACTAAGATCGAAAAGCAAGTGAACACACTTACGGTCCGCAGTTTTAGACACATAAAATCCTCTAATAAGCGCCCGGGCGCTTTTATTAGAGGCCCGGCGGTTATTTCCTTCATAGAAAATAGAAGTTTGTGTTAGACAGTATTTTCAATGAATGTCAGTAAAATGTTTACTAAGGAACATTAATTCAATGGTTTGGACCCGGCGCTTATACATGTAAGAGGCCCGGCGCTTATTTTCTTTTTCTTTTGGTGTGGTATAAATTATTCACTTATGATACCTACATGTACTGTAAATGAAATTGAGGCATTATTTAAGATTATGAAAGGAAATCTATGGCCTGTCTTTAGAAAGGAAATGATTGGAGATGAAAAAGTATGAGCTTTAAAGCCTCATTATCATCTTTGCAATCTATTAGTGATTAAATTTAGCTATTGAGACGAGAAATACATCAGTCTGTAGAAGAAACGTTTGCATAATGTGTGGTATCATCTTTAAAGTTAATCAACAACAAAATATATAAAAAAATGTCGATGTCCAAAGTAGTTTCCTCTGTAAAAGTGCATTAGCATTTAACAAACTCTTCTTCGGTGACGTCTTCATTATGTGTGTAGGATTTATACCATGTCTCAGTTACCGCAATTGTGTCTGATGGGTATCAACTTGAGCGGTAATATGTTACTGATTCCAAGAAATAGAAAAGAAAAAAGGACGGCGTTCATGTGTATATTTAGGTAACGCAATTGTGAGATGGCAACACTTGGTATGCCTTCATGTCGACATGCCAGGGCTGCCGTTTTGGTCATTTGGTAAACTTTCTCCTTTTAAATAAATTTTGGTTTTGTCGCAAAATATTTTAAAATACAACGAATATAGTAAAAATTATTTTAAAATACTGAATTTTACTACAGTTTGAATATGGATGTTTAAGAGTGTTTTAGTAAAAATACCAAGATCTATAGGCTGCTTCAGTCTTTAATTCTAAAAGGATTTATATCTATACCTCAGTGTGATTTGTAAAATTCCGGTGACCTTATGTTACAATTACTCTAATTTTTCTGTAAAAGGATCCAGCTGTTACCATTTAAATCTAAATAATGAAGGACTGTCATTGTTTAATTGTTTCGTAGATTTGTTGTCACTTTTTCTGAAGGAATTTATTGTATAATTTTAAATACATGCATTACGACACGTCTTCACAGCAGGTACTTTAATATTAATATTTCCACATTCATATTTTTCATTATATGATCCATAACAAGATTATCCGGATTTCAAACAGTCATATTATACACAAAAACATGATTCACACTGGTGTACAAAACAGAACTTTTACCCCTGGCCGTGTCCTCATTTCCTTATTTCCGTCCAAATGACTTGAACATCATTTCATATATTTCCAAAATGAGGTTTATCTCCATCACATCACTTCACTTGGTTTAAATGTACAAAACTGACATTTCATTTAAAATTTTATTTACTTTTAGTTATGAAATTTATTCCCTGATTCATTATTTTTATGTTTTTAAAACCATTCTCGCATTTGCCTTGGCCGGCCATGGCACAGGTCATGGAGGAAGGCGTGGTGGTCATGGCGGAGCTCATGGAGGAGGTCATGGCGGAGGTCATGGCGTAGGTCATGGAGGAGGTCATGGCGTAGGTCATGGAGGAGGTCATGGCGAAGGTAATGATGGAGGTCATGGCGTAGGTCATGGAGGTCATGAAGGAGGTCATAGTCATCATGACTTAAAGCCTCAAGATCTCAAGTTTCTGTATATTGTTATCATACATGTATTATCATCACAAAATTAAATACGGAAATCCATTAATAACTTGCCTTCTTTCATTCAATATCTATTCTCTCCCCACAGAGGCAACTCAGTCATACCCGAATAAGCCTCTGTTATTTTATGGCTAGTACATAGGATAGAAAGATAGAAATCTGATTGGAGGCAATCGAAGTTAGTGGTCACTTGTTTGTCATTCGTAAAACATTGACCATTTCCGTGAAATTTAACATCCAGGGGAGGTAACTCTTCCTTTTACAAAACATCGCTTTTTAATTTCTCATTAGTAATTATTTGGTTGATAAGTAAAAAAAATCTGTCATAAAACAAAGATTAATTTACACAATTACAAAACAGTTTCTATGTAATGAAAAACCGTATCCATATCTGATTTTCAAATAGTTTCCCTCTCACACTGTTAATGAAAAATAAACATAAAGACATAATATTTTCAATAGAAAGAACTCCCCAAGTCATGGATATCCAAAAGCTGTTTTCATTGGCTGCAAATAAGGGAGATATTTTAAGATGCAACTTTTTGCCGAATCCTAGGATCTTGGCGTAATAGAACAGAGGCTTGCTTGCACTGAGCTTGTGCTTTGTCAACAACAAAGATAAATTAAAAGAGCCTTTTATAAACCTGCTTTGATCAGAACGCTTTGGCAGAAATAGTTGAATGGTGACTCATGATGGTTTAAATACTTTTTTGTTAATGTCTATTGCATCCGACAAAAATAGTCACCATATGTTTATTCAAAAATGAAGAAGTTAACTTGTTGTTGACATCACTTCAAGGATTTGACGTTTTGACCTCAATGATAGATCTTTGTCTTCTATCCAGTCATGGTTATGATATTTTAAACATAAAGATATTGTTGGGTTTTTATTACGCCCATCACTGTAATTATCACACAAGGTAAAAGATAAAATACTAAAAAAACATTGTTTTAAAGATGCCATCCTTTCCCCTTTTTTTCGGAGTCATGACAAACTGAATTGAACTTTACTTTAGTAAAGCAGCAATCCACACATCGACAAACAGAGATTTCCCTGCCACCCATCAAATTATGAAATGTTTGTGTTGTCTAGGCATAAGGTTTTCATTATCTTTAGTCAATTTAAATGTGTATAACGTTTTTCTGTATTTCAACTTTTTTTCAGTGTATATTTATATATTTTGAAGGGGAAGGACACATGATTTTGTCTTTTGTCTATGCAAGTTTAGCCAGTACAGCAACTTGTTTGGTATGTTAAAGCTAAATATTTGTGTTAATTTTGGTATTTTATGGATATGCCATTTCACAATACTAATTTAGTTTTTCTGTTATTTTCATTAAATCTACTGTAATGAACAAGTGGGGGAAAAAGAATACAAATAAGAACTTAAATTCATAGCTGGAAGAAAGGGAACATTGAAATGGAATATGGATTTTGGATGGTAATGGATCATGTTTGAATATAAATCAGAACTTTGAATATCTGGAATAGAGGTTGAATTTGAAACTGTTACTCTCGAAACAAGTTGATTTGCATTTAATATGAATTTATGCCTTCATAACAGGGTATTTAATTCTTTGTGGTGTGGAATTTGCAAAGGATTTGTCTTCAAACAAGAAGTAAGGTTAATCATTTATTTTAATCTGAGCTCTGTCATATATGAATGGTTTGAATGGAAATCTTAATTATTTGAGAAATTGAAACTGAAAAAAATGTAGAATATAGAAGATGGATATTGGAATCACGTTGTTTGCAACTTTAAAACATTTGACTAAGGAAAATAACCAAAGCTAGGTTTATTCTGACCAAGGCTATGTTCAATGATTTCCATACATCCATTGGTTGTCTCTTTCTCTTTAATGAGTCCTTTATATAGTTTATTACTTATTTTTGATATCTTATGAAAATAAAAATTAGACTACGCAGTAAATGACTTAATGTATTTTGTTCAAATTCTTTAAGACCTATTTTTGTTTTTTCCGTTGATGGATATATACGTAAATATAGGTACATATGAGTCATCACAATTATTAACTGTATGAAAATATCTATTCATATTAAACTTGATATCATCAATCACTTAACAAAACAATTTAAAACACCCGTGATTACTTATCATTTGCCATTGCACTTCACATCGATAGTTGTTCTTAACATACAAATAACTTTTATTGACTTCCATTGAATTCCTTCCCAGATATTTGTCATCAGTTAAGCTATACCTTAGTGTTGATGTCTGAAAAATGGGATATGCATGTAATAAAAAACTGAATAACAGATATAACGATTGAAAATGGAAATCCATTGCAGTACTAATGTATCATCAAAGTTTAACCCCAACCTAAAGGCTTGTAAAACTGGGAGGGTGAGAACACTTAAGGCATCGATGAGGTGTAACTTCCTTCTGAATTGTGAGTTAAATAATATATCTGTAACTGTTATTCAAAATGAAACACAAAGACATGTATCTTTATCAGACAATTTATTGCAATCAGGCATATGCAGACTTGAGTAATTGATTGTTGTTTAACCATGACGTCCATGGCCTCCGCCGTGACCTCCATGACCTCCTCCACGACCTCCTCCGTGACCTCCACCTCTCCCATGACCTCCGCCGCGACCACCCCCACCATGACCTCCTCCACGACCTCCGCCTCTGCCATGACCTCCTCCACGACCTCCTCCACGACCTCCTCCACGACCTCCTCCATGACCTCCTCCGCGACCTCCTCCACGACCTCCTCCACGACCTCCTCCGCGACCTCCTCCATGACCTCCCCCACGACCTCCGCCATGACCTCCACCACGACCTCCTCCATGACCTCCGCCACGACCTCCGCCATGACCTCCGCCACGACCTCCGCCATGACCAGCAAGGGCAAAAGCAAGCAAGGCTGTGAAAACTGAAGAGAAAATCAAAATGCCATTATACAAATACTTCGACCTTCTCGATTTGAATATGTTCTGTCACTTTGGTAGAAAGCGTTCATATTATGCATGTATACAGGTTATACTTACTGAGGGCAGTTAAGATGATAAACCTCATGTTGATGAGAGATGAAATGATGTATGAACCTAACACTCCTTTACTTATATACAGCTCAGGTTTGGAACAAGGAACTTACAACACAGTGGGAGTTCTTGGTAAAACCTTAGTCGTGAAAAAACACTATGAATATGATGTACATTGACAAAATGTCTTAGACATAAAGTTAAACAATGTAACCTATGATAATTCTTTGTGACAAAAACTACAGATTAACTATTTTAAATCTATAACGGCCCCTCCTGCAATAGCAGGTGTTTGGAATGTTAAACTTTACTGGTGTTTAATTTCACATCAAAATTAGTTTATTATTATGAAATTTGTGAACTGTTACTTAATAATGATACTAATGTAACAGCTTTTAAGTGATTGGTTTAGTTATTCATTAAGCATTTTGAGTGATGATCTATATAATTATGTTGTCAGAAAATTTTGATTTAAAACTTGAATCTAAAATATTTATATTTGTAACAAACTTGTACGAATTAATTGTCTGCTTGTCTTGAAGACAATAATAATATTTACAGCAATGACTACGATATAAAATAGTTTAATTAAAGTTAATGTAGATAACTAAAGTAAATATTTTCGATTCGAATACTGTATGCCATTCAACCCAAAAAATACAAGAATTTGTACTTGTGCAGATAGTTGAGTTCAAATATAACATATGTTTCATTCGTTTACTTTTAAAGACATGCTTTCCTAAAGCAGATGGCTGTTCCTATTTACATCTGGTAGTGGTAGTGAAAGAAACAACATCTAAACTACTGAGTACTTAACTTTGAGAGTTATGGTTTAAAGTTGATAAGCTGCTGGTATGTTTATTAGTGGCAATGTTTCCTGATCGCGCAATGGACTCGACCCAAAACGTTTTTAAAATGTACTTTAGCTAAAAGTGTGATCCAAAATGTTGATACTAATGTTGATTGGTTGATGAATTTGGCATGAAACTCAATAGTGTCTTTTGTTTGTAAGGAAAAGAGCAGAATATCTGGTTTAATTGCAAGCATGATAATACAACTTCACATGTTTGAGTTTTAGTTTTGGCGAGCATCGTATACTGTAAGCAAGAGAACAAGGTCAAAATAAAACAAAAAATCGTTTTCGTTTATCAGATATCTTTTTCTTCAATACTCTTTCAAACATATCATTATCCTTTTCAATGTGATTGACAACTTTACAACATTTAATTGATATTTTCATTTAAATTTAGTTGTCCAGTACCTAATAATGAATTATGAAGTCAACATAGTTTGTAATGAAATAAATTGAAAAAAGATATTTAAAACTTTGCTTTGGATCAACATCATCATATTAAGTTTTTTTCATCCCTCAGTGAACTTGATTTGACCTCAAGGTTTTTTATTGTTAATTAGTTTTCGCTTGAAGCATTAACAAATTAAGTTGATAATCTTAACACAGTCGTAATCATTCAGTGCATGATGCACAGTTTTACAGGGACCTCTAACAGTGTGTTAGCTTCCTGCATTACAATAGGCGTTCCTCAAGTTTTTCATTCACTTTATTTTAAATTCAGGCTCTCCAGAACTAGACCCCTAAAGTCGATCCTTCAATCCGCAGCTTGATACAGAAGTGATCGTGCAGAACGACTGGGTAGGGACCTTTGACCTCCGACCTCTGACCTCTGACCTCTGTGTGAGTTTCCTGTATCACTGTAGGAGCTACTATACTTTTTTAATATTCCAAGATGACTATATAAATCAGGTGTAGGGGATAGTCTTCACTTCATTACTCAAACAATTGAGACTATCATACAGACTGAAGTTGGTTAAGTATTGGCAAAGGTCATGGAGGTCATGGATGCCATGGTTAAGAAAGATTGTGCTTATTCTTGGCGCTGTATCATTGATTATGTCTCCATTCTGTCAATAAAACATTAACGGTTCATGTTTGCAAAACACTTCAATCCTTCATTTTGAATATTTTATGATACTGAATTGTCTTTTACAAAGATATATCTTATTCCTTAGAAAGCATAACAGAACATTATAGCTACTTAATTTAACTAACTCTGACACGTTAAGATATTAGTCATAACATCAAAGCATTTCGTATGCTTGGTGAATATGTACAATGTATAAGCTTTTAAAGATTACCTAGCGAAAGTCAATATGTTGATGTATGTTTCGAACAGTTTCATAATACAATATACAAATGAGCACATTAATACACTAAGCAAGTATCTTATTCCTTAAAAATCAAATGACCCTGATTTTGCTTTAAGATATCACAGAACTTTTTGGTGACACAGTGTCACAGGAAAGGTATTACCTAAAAATAATTTCATATATAGTATAACAATGCCTTTGCGTTTCAACATAGAATTAAGAAAACATATAATGATTTTTTGGAGGTCATTGTTCAATATCTGGATATGCTGTGGTGTGGATTGTGGTGTTGGTTTCAGACATTTTTGAGCTTCAACAGAAACAATTATTTGTAATAAAAAACGAAACTATTGGCAATAAACAATCAGACAAATAATAGCTTCAAGCCTTGTCCTACCAAACCGCTTTGCGACTTGGAAATCCGAATCGTATTTTAATGATAGTTGGATGTCAAAAGAAAATATTGGAAAATATTTTTCAGATAATAGTTCAGTTCTGAACGGTTCTCTAATACCGACGGTGACATTTCAGGTGATAAAAGGGTAAGACAGTAAGTATTAAAGATGATTATCATATCATGAAACATCACTTTCCCTTAGATGCATAATAAAGCCAAACTTTACCACCAATCGAAACTACTAACTGAGGTTGATGATGTTAATTTTGACCTTTTACATTTTATAACGTCATGGAATATTCAAAAAAAGATGTTTGCAAATAAAATTTGTTCCAGGGATTCAAACAATTTTAGGAGCGTGGGTGACTACAAACTGATATAAGAACAAAAGTTGTACTGTTGTACGGACAGACATAGAACGTGGTTATATTTGATATGGTGATTAGGTGCAGCATACCATTGACTGTCATCCTGTGAAATTGACACCTGAGCAATTCTTTTTCACATTCACATCTTCATTTAACTAAAGGCTGCATGCTTCAAAATAACATTTCATTGTATCATCGTTACCTAGATTCAACAAGTCCTTTAACATTATCAAGCTAAAATCATACAGTACTGTCTCTGTGTTACGGTCAAAATAATCATTTTATTAAAAATTTAATTTCAAAAATCATTTTTTGTTTAATTTAAAGTTTTATTGCACCTGGTTTTATTTTACTCTTTTTTTCGCATAATTTATTTTGCCACTTTATAATAACACTTACAAGGGAGGTAACTGCCTAGGGCATGGCATTTAGGCTATGTGTTTACACTGATGTTACAGTCATGGAATTTTGTACTTAAAAGAATGTCTTAAGTGCAAATATTCTTATAAATATTTTCCTCACGGGAACTGAGGGAAGACGGGAAAATAACATCTTAAATCTCACCAGTTACGCTTAAAGGTGCTGAAGCACGTTATTTTAAGAACAGTCAAATAATTTTACTAACTGCAATGCAATCTTTATAAACCAATAAAATGAGTACTTTAACAAAAGTGCAAATTGCATTAAAGCTACTCGATTCTACTTCCTGAGGCTAGTGATTGAAAGGTGTTCACACCAAGAAGGCTGCAGGCAGTGATTCTTGATATTTCGTCTACGACTACGATTAAGATTCGTTTGTAATAAGATGTTTAATCCTCTGAAAGTAATTAATTTACATGAACTATCATTTATCAGAGAATAATTTGAGAAATAAATTTTCCACAATATTGCTTCTATCCCTCTTCAACTCTAAATGTTACATTAACATTTTACATTTGTTCTTTTCAGTTTTTCATTCTATCCTTCTTATCATTTTCCTAAACTCTAATGTATTATTAAAGATTAACCCTGATCGAAAGGTGAGAACTCTAAAGGCATTGATGAGGTGTAACTTCCTTCTGAATTGTGAGTTAAATAATATATCTGTAACTGTTCTCCAAAATGAAACACAAAGACGTGTATCTTTATCAGACAATTTATTGCAATCAGGCATATGTAGACTTGAGTAATTGATTGATGTTTAACCATGACGTCCATGGCCTCCGCCGTGGCCTCCATGACCTCCTCCACGACCTCCTCCGTGACCTCCACCTCTCCCATGACCTCCGCCGCGACCTCCCCCACCATGACCTCCTCCACGACCTCCGCCTCTGCCATGACCTCCTCCACGTCCTCCTCCACGACCTCCTCCATGACCTCCTCCACGACCTCCTCCACGACCTCCTCCACGACCTCCTCCGCGACCTCCTCCACGACCTCCTCCACGACCTCCTCCATGACCTCCTCCACGACCTCCTCCATGACCGCCACCATGACCTCCGCCATGACCTCCACCACGACCTCCGCCATGACCAGCAAGGGCAAAAGCCAGCAAGGCTGTGAAAACTGAAGAGAAAATCAAAATGCCATTATACAACTACCTCAAACATCTCGACTTGAATATGTTCTGTATCTTAGATAGAAAACGTTCATATTATGCATGTATACAGGTTATACTTACCGAGGGCAGTTAAGATGATAAACCTCATGTTGATGAAAGTTGAAGTGATGTATGAACCTAACACTCCTTTACTTATATACAGCTCAGGTTGGGAACAAGGAACTGACAACACAGTGGGAGTTCTTGGTAAAACCTTAGTCGTGAAAAAACACTATGAATATGATGTACATTGACAAAATGTCTTAGACATAAAGTTAAACAATGTAACTTATGATAATTCTTTGTGACAAAAACTACAGATTAACTATTTTAAATCTATAACGGCCCCTCCTGCAATAGCAGGTGTTTGGAATGTTAAACTTTGCTGGTGTTTAATTTCATATCAAAATTAGTTTATTATTATGAAATTTGTGAACTGTTACTTGATAATGATGATACTAATGTAATAGCTTTTTAGTGATTGGTTTAGTTATTCATTAAGCATTTTGAGTGATTATCTATATTTATTGTCAGAAAGTATTGATTTAAAACTTGAATCGAAAATGATTATATTTGTAAGAAAGTTATACGAATTAATTGTCTGCTTGTCTTGAAGACAATAATAATAATTACAGCAATGATTACGATATAAAATAGTTTAATTAAAGTTAATGTAGATAACTAAAGTAAATATTTTCGGTTCGAATCCTGTATGCCATTCAACCCAAAAAAAACAAGAATTTGTACTTGTGCAGATAGTTGAGTTCAAATATAACATATGTTTCATTCGTTTACTTTTAAAGACATGCTTTCCTAAAGCAGATAGATGTTCCTATTAACATCTGGTAGTGGTAGTGAAAGAAACAACATCTAAACTACTGAGTGCTTGACTTTGAAAGTTATGGTTTTAAGTTGGTAAGCTGCTGGTATGTTTATTAGTGGCAATGTTTCCTGATCCCGCAATGAACTCGACCCCAAAACGTTTTTGAAATGTACTTTAGCTGAAAGTGTGATCCAAAATGTTGATACTAATGTTGATTGGTTGATGAATTTGGCATAAAACTCAATAGTGTCTTTTGTTTGTAAGGAAAAGAGCAGAATATCTGGTGTAATTGCAAGCATGATAATACAACTTCACATGTTTATGTTTTAGTTTTGGCAAGCATCGTATATGGTAAGCAAGAGAACAAGGTCAAAATAAAACAAAAAATCGTTTTCGCTTATCAGATAACTTTTTCTTCAATACTCTTTCAAACATATCATTATCCTTTTCAATGTGATTGACAACTTTACAACATTAAATTGGTATTTTCATTTAAATTTAGTTGTCCAGTACCTAATAATGAATTATGAAGTCAACATAGTTTGTAATGAAATAAATTGAAGAAAGATATTTAAAACTTAGCTTTTGATCAACATCATCATATTAAGTTTTTTTCATCCGTCAGTGAACTTCATTTGACCTCAAGGTTTTTTATTGTTAATTAGTTTTGGCTTGAAGCATAAACAAATTAAGTTGATAATCTTACCACAGTCGTAATCATTCAGTGCATGATGCACAGTTGTACAGGGACCTCTAACAGTGTGTTAGCTTCCTGCATTACAATAGGCGTTACTCAAGTTTTTCATTCACTTTATTTTAAATTCAGGCTCTCCAGAACTAGACCCCTAAAGTCGATCCTTCGATTCGCAGCTTGATACAGAAGTGATCGTGCAGAACGACTGGGTAGGGACCTTTGACCTCCGACCTCTGACCTCTGACCTCTGTGTGAGTTTCCTGTATCACTGTAGGAGTTACTATACTTTTTTAATATTCATAGATGACTATATAAATCAGGTGTAGGGGATAGACTTCACTTTATTACTCACACAATTAAGACTATCATACAGACTGAAGTTGGCTAAGTATTGGCAAAGGTCATGGAGGTCATGGACGCCATGGTTAAGAAAGATTGTGCTTATTCTTGGCGCTGTATCATTGATTATGTCTCCATTCTGTCAATAAAACATTAACGGTTCATGTTTGCAAAACACTTCAATCCTTCATTTTGAATATTTTACGATACTGAATTGTCTTTTACAAAGATATACCTTATTCCTTAGAAAGCATAACAGAACCTTATAGCTACTTAATTTAACTAACTCTGACACGTTAAGATATTAGTAATAACATCAAAGCATTTCGTGTGCTTGGTGAATATGTACGATGTATAAGCTTTTAAAGATTACCTAGCGAAAGTCAATATGTTGATGTGTGTTTCAAACAGTTTCATAATACAATATACAAATGAGCACATTAATACACTAAGCAAGTATCTTATCCCTTAAAAATCAAATGACCCTGATTTTGCTTTAAGATATCACAGAACTTTTTGGTGACACAGTGTCACAGGAAAGGTATTACCTAACAATAATTTCATATATCGTATAGCAACGCCTTTGCGTTTCAACATAGAATTAAGAAAACATATAATGATTTTTTGGAGGTCATTGTTCAATATCTGAGATGTGCTGTGGTGTGGATCGTGGTTTTGTTTTCAGACATTTTTAAACTTCAACAGAAACAATTGTTTGTAATAAAAAACTAAACTATTGGCAATAAACAATCAGACAGATAATAGCTTCAAGCCTTGTCTTGCCAAACCGCTTTGCGACTTGGAAATCCGAATCGTATTTTAATGATAGTTCGATGTCAAAAGAAAATATTTGAAAATATTTTTCAGATAATAGTTCAGCTCTGAACGGTTCTCTAATACCGACGGTGACATTTCAGGTGATAAAAGGGTAAGACAGTAAGTATTAAAGATGATTATCATATCATAAAACATCACTTTCCCTTAGATGCATAATAAAGCCAAACTTTACCACCAATCGAAACTACTAACTGAGGTTGATGATGTTAATTTTGACCTTTTACATTTTATAACGTCATGGAATATTCAAAAAAAGATGTTTGCAAATAGAATTTGTTCCAGGGATTCAAACAATTTTAGGAGCGTGGGTGACTACAAACTGATATAAGAACAAAAGTTGTACTGTGGAAATGACGACGCCATCGGACAGACATAGAACGTGGTTATATTTGATATGGTGATTAGGTGCAGCATACCATTGACTGTCATCCTGTGAAATTGACA
This sequence comes from Steromphala cineraria, assembly GCA_916613615.1. Lineage (NCBI taxonomy): Eukaryota > Metazoa > Mollusca > Gastropoda > Trochida > Trochidae > Steromphala > Steromphala cineraria. The sequence goes on along the minus strand of OU744731.1, from coordinate 55,376,032 downwards.
CCTGAGCAATTCTTTTTCACATTCACATCTTCATTTAACTAAAGGCTGCATGCTTCAAAATAACATTTCATTGTATCATCGTTACCTAGATTCAACAAGTCCTTTAACATTATCAAGCTAAAATCATACAGTACTGTCTCTGTGTTACGGTCAAAATAATCATTTTATTAAAAATTTAATTTCAAAAATCATTTTTTGTTTAATTTAAAGTTTTATTGCACCTGGTTTTATTTTACTCTTTTTTTCGCATAATTTATTTTGCCACTTTATAATAACACTTACAAGGGAGGTAACTGCCTAGGGCATGGCATTTAGGCTATGTGTTTACACTGATGTTACAGTCATGGAATTTTGTACTTAAAAGAATGTCTTAAGTGCAAATATTCTTATAAATATTTTCCTCACGGGAACTGAGGGAAGACGGGAAAATAACATCTTAAATCTCACCAGTTACGCTTAAAGGTGCTGAAGCACGTTATTTTAAGAACAGTCAAATAATTTTACTAACTGCAATGCAATCTTTATAAACCAATAAAATGAGTACTTTAACAAAAGTGCAAATTGCATTAAAGCTACTCGATTCTACTTCCTGAGGCTAGTGATTGAAAGGTGTTCACACCAAGAAGGCTGCAGGCAGTGATTCTTGATATTTCGTCTACGACTACGATTAAGATTCGTTTGTAATAAGATGTTTAATCCTCTGAAAGTAATTAATTTACATGAACTATCATTTATCAGAGAATAATTTGAGAAATAAATTTTCCACAATATTGCTTCTATCCCTCTTCAACTCTAAATGTTACATTAACATTTTACATTTGTTCTTTTCAGTTTTTCATTCTATCCTTCTTATCATCTTCCTTAACTCTAATGTATTATTAAAGATTAACCCTGATCGAAAGGTGAGAACTCTAAAGGCATTGATGAGGTGTAACTTCCTTCTGAATTGTGAGTTAAATAATATATCTGTAACTGTTCTCCAAAATGAAACACAAAGACGTGTATCTTTATCAGACAATTTATTGCAATCAGGCATATGTAGACTTGAGTAATTGATTGATGTTTAACCATGACGTCCATGGCCTCCGCCGTGGCCTCCATGACCTCCTCCACGACCTCCTCCGTGACCTCCACCTCTCCCATGACCTCCGCCGCGACCTCCCCCACCATGACCTCCTCCACGACCTCCGCCTCTGCCATGACCTCCTCCACGTCCTCCTCCACGACCTCCTCCATGACCTCCTCCACGACCTCCTCCACGACCTCCTCCACGACCTCCTCCGCGACCTCCTCCACGACCTCCTCCACGACCTCCTCCATGACCTCCTCCACGACCTCCTCCATGACCGCCACCATGACCTCCGCCATGACCTCCACCACGACCTCCGCCATGACCAGCAAGGGCAAAAGCCAGCAAGGCTGTGAAAACTGAAGAGAAAATCAAAATGCCATTATACAACTACCTCAAACATCTCGACTTGAATATGTTCTGTATCTTAGATAGAAAACGTTCATATTATGCATGTATACAGGTTATACTTACCGAGGGCAGTTAAGATGATAAACCTCATGTTGATGAAAGTTGAAGTGATGTATGAACCTAACACTCCTTTGCTTATATACAGCTCAGGTTGGGAACAAGGAACTGACAACACAGTGGGAGTTCTTGGTAAAACCTTAGTCGTGAAAAAACACTATGAATATGATGTACATTGACAAAATGTCTTAGACATAAAGTTAAACAATGTAACTTATGATAATTCTTTGTGACAAAAACTACAGATTAACTATTTTAAATCTATAACGGCCCCTCCTGCAATAGCAGGTGTTTGGAATGTTAAACTTTGCTGGTGTTTAATTTCATATCAAAATTAGTTTATTATTATGAAATTTGTGAACTGTTACTTGATAATGATGATACTAATGTAATAGTTTTTTAGTGATTGGTTTAGTTATTCATTAAGCATTTTGAGTGATTATCTATATTTATTGTCAGAAAGTATTGATTTAAAACTTGAATCGAAAATGATTATATTTGTAAGAAAGTTATACGAATTAATTGTCTGCTTGTCTTGAAGACAATAATAATAATTACAGCAATGATTACGATATAAAATAGTTTAATTAAAGTTAATGTAGATAACTAAAGTAAATATTTTCGGTTCGAATCCTGTATGCCATTCAACCCCAAAAAAACAAGAATTTGTACTTGTGCAGATAGTTGAGTTCAAATATAACATATGTTTCATTCGTTTACTTTTAAAGACATGCTTTCCTAAAGCAGATATATGTTCCTATTAACATCTGGTAGTGGTAGTGAAAGAAACAACATCTAAACTACTGAGTGCTTGACTTTGAAAGTTATGGTTTTAAGTTGGTAAGCTGCTGGTATGTTTATTAGTGGCAATGTTTCCTGATCCCGCAATGAACTCGACCCCAAAACGTTTTTGAAATGTACTTTAGCTGAAAGTGTGATCCAAAATGTTGATACTAATGTTGATTGGTTGATGAATTTGGCATAAAACTCAATAGTGTCTTTTGTTTGTAAGGAAAAGAGCAGAATATCTGGTGTAATTGCAAGCATGATAATACAACTTCACATGTTTATGTTTTAGTTTTGGCAAGCATCGTATATGGTAAGCAAGAGAACAAGGTCAAAATAAAACAAAAAATCGTTTTCGCTTATCAGATAACTTTTTCTTCAATACTCTTTCAAACATATCATTATCCTTTTCAATGTGATTGACAACTTTACAACATTAAATTGGTATTTTCATTTAAATTTAGTTGTCCAGTACCTAATAATGAATTATGAAGTCAACATAGTTTGTAATGAAATAAATTGAAGAAAGATATTTAAAACTTAGCTTTTGATCAACATCATCATATTAAGTTTTTTTCATCCGTCAGTGAACTTCATTTGACCTCAAGGTTTTTTATTGTTAATTAGTTTTGGCTTGAAGCATAAACAAATTAAGTTGATAATCTTAACACAGTCGTAATCATTCAGTGCATGATGCACAGTTGTACAGGGACCTCTAACAGTGTGTTAGCTTCCTGCATTACAATAGGCGTTACTCAAGTTTTTCATTCACTTTATTTTAAATTCAGGCTCTCCAGAACTAGACCCCTAAAGTCGATCCTTCGATTCGCAGCTTGATACAGAAGTGATCGTGCAGAACGACTGGGTAGGGACCTTTGACCTCCGACCTCTGACCTCTGACCTCTGTGTGAGTTTCCTGTATCACTGTAGGAGTTACTATACTTTTTTAATATTCATAGATGACTATATAAATCAGGTGTAGGGGATAGACTTCACTTTATTACTCACACAATTAAGACTATCATACAGACTGAAGTTGGCTAAGTATTGGCAAAGGTCATGGAGGTCATGGACGCCATGGTTAAGAAAGATTGTGCTTATTCTTGTCGCTGTATCATTGATTATGTCTCCATTCTGTCAATAAAACATTAACGGTTCATGTTTGCAAAACACTTCAATCCTTCATTTTGAATATTTTACGATACTGAATTGTCTTTTACAAAGATATACCTTATTCCTTAGAAAGCATAACAGAACCTTATAGCTACTTAATTTAACTAACTCTGACACGTTAAGATATTAGTAATAACATCAAAGCATTTCGTGTGCTTGGTGAATATGTACAATGTATAAGCTTTTAAAGATTACCTAGCGAAAGTCAATATGTTGATGTGTGTTTCAAACAGTTTCATAATACAATATACAAATGAGCACATTAATACACTAAGCAAGTATCTTATCCCTTAAAAATCAAATGACCCTGATTTTGCTTTAAGATATCACAGAACTTTTTGGTGACACAGTGTCACAGGAAAGGTATTACCTAACAATAATTTCATATATCGTATAGCAACGCCTTTGCGTTTCAACATAGAATTAAGAAAACATATAATGATTTTTTGGAGGTCATTGTTCAATATCTGAGATGTGCTGTGGTGTGGATCGTGGTTTTGTTTTCAGACATTTTTAAACTTCAACAGAAACAATTATTTGTAATAAAAAACTAAACTATTGGCAATAAACAATCAGACAGATAATAGTTTCAAGCCTTGTCTTGCCAAACCGCTTTGCGACTTGGAAATCCGAATCGTATTTTAATGATAGTTCGATGTCAAAAGAAAATATTTGAAAATATTTTTCAGATAATAGTTCAGTTCTGAACGGTTCTCTAATACCGACGGTGACATTTCAGGTGATAAAAGGGTAAGACAGTAAGTATTAAAGATGATTATCATATCATGAAACATCACTTTCCCTTAGATGCATAATAAAGCCAAACTTTACCACCAATCGAAACTACTAACTGAGGTTGATGATGTTAATTTTGACCTTTTACATTTTATAACGTCATGGAATATTCAAAAAAAGATGTTTGCAAATAGAATTTGTTCCAGGGATTCAAACAATTTTAGGAGCGTGGGTGACTACAAACTGATATAAGAACAAAAGTTGTACTGTGGAAATGACGACGCCATCGGACAGACATAGAACGTGGTTATATTGGATATGGTGATTAGGTGCAGCATACCATTGACTGTCATCCTGTGAAATTTTTCACATTCACATCTTCATTTAACTAAAGGCTGCATGCTTCAAAATAACATTTCATTGTATCATCATTACCTAGATTCAACAAGTCCTTTAACATTATCAAGCTAAAATCATACAGTACTGTCTCTGTGTTACGGTCAAAATACTAATTTTATTAAAAATTTAATTTCAAAAATCATTTTTTGTTTAATTTAAAGTTTTATTGAACCTGGTTTTATTTTACTCTTTTTTTCGAAAAAATTGTTTTGCCACTTTATAATAACACTTACAAGGGAGGTAACTGCCTAGGGCATGGCATTTAGGCTATGTGTTTACACTGATGTTACAGTCATGGAATTTTGTACTTAAAAGAATGTCTAAAGTAGAAGTTAGCATATCATTTCATTGATAATTCTATTTTGTAAAGTAACTTTATTTTGCATTTCATGCAGGTAAGGAAAACTTTGTGTGGGTATTCTGTAAGTTTTGTGGCAGGTGGTGAATGAGTCAAATTATGAAATGATTGTGTTGTCTAGGCATAAGGTTATCATTTTCTAATAGTTTCTTCAGTCAATTTAAATGTTTAAAACGTTTTTCTGTATTTCAACTTTTTTGAAGTGTATATTTATATATTGTGATAGACACGTGCTTTTGTCTTTTGTCTATGCAAGTTTAGCCAGTACAGCAACTAGTTTGGTATATTAAAGCTAACTATCTGTGTTAATTTTGGTATTTTATGGATATGACATTTCACAATACTGATTTAGTTTTTCTGTTTTTTTCATTAAATCTACTGTAATGATCAAGTGGATAAAAAAAAAATACAAATAAGAACTTGAATTCATAGTTTGAAGAAAGGGAACATTGAAATGGAATATGGATTTTGGATGGTAATGGATCATGTTTGAATATAATTCAGAACTTTGAATATCTGGAATAGAGGTTGAATTTGAAACTGTTACTCTCTAAACAAGTGCATTTAATATGAATTTACGCTTTCATGACAGGATATTTAATACTTTGTAGTGTGGAATTTGCAAAGGATTTGTCTTCAAACAAGAAGTAAGGTTGAACATTTATTTGAAACCTGAGCTCTGTCATATATGCATGGATTGAAATCTTAATTATTTGAGAAATTGAAACTGAAAAAAATGTAGAATATAGAAGATGTAAATTGGAATCACGTTGTTTGCAACTTTAAAACATCTGACTAAGGAAAATAATCAAAGCTAGGTTTATTCTGACTAAGGTTATGTTCAATGATTTCCATACATCCATTGGTTGTCTTTTTACCTTTAATGAGTCCTTTATATGGTTTATTACTTATTTTTGATATCTTATGAAAATAAAGATTAGACTACGCAGTAAATGACTTAATGTATTTTGTTCAAATTCTTTAGGACCAATTTTTGTTTTTTCCGTTGATGGATATATACGTTAATGTAGGTACATATGAGTCATCACAATTATTAACTGTATGAAAATATCTATTCATATTAAACTTGATATTATCAATCACTTAACGAAACACATTAAAACACCTGTGATTACTTATCATTTGCCATTGCACTTCACATCGATAGTTGTTCTTAACATACAAATAACTTTTATTGACTTCCATTGAATTCCTTCCCAGATATTTGTCATCAGTTAAGCTATATCTTAGTGTTGATGTCTGAAAAATCGGATATGCATATAATAAAAAACTGAATAACAGATATAACGATTGAAAATGGAAAATCCATTGCAGTACTAATGTATCATCAAAGTTTAACCCCAACCTAAAGGCTTGTAAAACTGGGAGGGTGAGAACACTTAAGGCATCGATGAGGTGTAACTTCCTTCTGAATTGTGAGTTAAATAATATATCTGTAACTGTTATTCAAAATGAAACACAAAGACATGTATCTTTATCAGACAATTTATTGCAATCAGGCATATGCAGACTTGAGTAAGTGATTGATGTTTAACCATGACGTCCATGGCCTCCGCCGTGACCTCCATGACCTCCTCCACGACCTCCTCCGTGACCTCCACCTCTCCCATGACCTCCGCCGCGACCTCCCCCACCATGACCTCCTCCACGACCTCCGCCTCTTCCATGACCTCCTCCACGACCTCCTCCACGACCTCCTCCATGACCTCCTCCCCGACCTCCTCCGCGACCTCCTCCACGACCTCCTCCGCGACCTCCTCCATGACCTCCCCCACGACCTCCGCCATGACCTCCACCACGACCTCCTCCATGACCTCCGCCACGACCTCCGCCATGACCCCCGCCACGACCTCCGCCATGACCAGCAAGGGCAAAAGCCAGCAAGGCTGTGAAAACTGAAGAGAAAATCAAAATGCCATTATACAAATATTTCGACCTTCTCGATTTGAATATGTTCTGTCACTTAGGTAGAAAACTTTCATATTATGCATGTATACAGGTTATACTTACCGAGGGCAGTTAAGATGATAAACCTCATGTTGATGAGAGATGAAGTGATGTATGAACCAAACACTCCTTTGCTTATATACAGCTCAGGTTGGGAACAAGGAACTGACAACACAGTGGGAGTCCTTGGTAAATCCTCAGTCGTGAAAAAACACTATGAATATGATGTATGTTGACAAAAGGCCTTAGATGTAAAGTTAAACAATGTAATCTATGATAATTCTTTGTGACAAAAACTACAGATGAACTATTTTAAATCTATAACGCAGTGTCTTGTTTGTAAGGAAAAAGGGTGAATATCTGGTTTAGTTGCAAGCATGACAATAACTTCACATGTTTGAGTTTTAGTTTTGGCAAACAGTGTATATTGTAAGCAAGATAACAAGGTCAGAATAAAAAAAAATCGTTTGGCTTATCAGATAACTTTTTCATCAATATGCTTTCAAACATATCATTATCCTTTTCAATGTGATTGACAGCCTTACAACATTTGACTGATATTTTAATTTAAATTTAATTGGCCAGTACATGTATATATGCAAATATGCATGAGTTTCCAATACCTAACAATGAATTATGAAGTTAACATAGGTTGTAATGAAATAAATTAAAAGGTTTTTTTAAACTTTGCTTTGGATTACCTTCTCAACACTGGTAATCATTTTAAGCATTTTTCATCCGTCAGTGAACTTCATTTGACCTCAAGGTTTTTTATTGTTATTTTTTCGCTTGAAGCATTGAAAAATTAAGTAGATAATCTCAACACAGTCGTAATCATTCAGTGCATGATGCACAGTTGTACAGGGACTTCCTGCATTACTAGGCGTAACTCAAGTTTTTCATTCACTTTATTTTAAATTAAGGCTCTCCAGAACTAGACCCCTAAAGTCGATCCTTCAATTCGCAGCTTGATACAGAAGTGATCGTGCAGAACTACTGGGTAGGAGCCTTTGACCTCCGACCTCTGACATCTGACCTCTGTGTGAATTTCCTGTTTCGGTATAGGAGTTACTATACTTTTTTAATTTTCCAAGATAGCTATATAAATCAGGCGGTTCAGAGCTAGACTTCACTACATTATTCACACAATTAAGGCTATAATATTATAACAGTGTGTAAGCTTCCTGCATTACTAAAGGCGTTACTCAAGCTTTTCATTCACTTTATTTGTCTTTGGCAGAGACATTTGAAGGGTAGTGACTCATGATTGTTTTAGCACTTTCTGTTAATGTTTGTATTGTCCGACAAAAAAAGTGACCATATAATAATTCAGAAATGTAGAAGTTAACTTGCTGTTGCCGTCACTTCAAGGATTAATGTTTTGAACATATTGATAGATCTTTGTATTCTATCCAGTCATGGTTATGATATTTTAAACATAAAGATATTGTTGTCGTCTTTAAGTAAGATCTCTTTTATCCACCTTTCTTCATCTCACTTCTATATAAGTTGGTTTGAAATAGGTATCCATCGATGTCCATACTGTTTCTTAATTGATAACTGTTATGGACGTCCATTCTTGAAATTATTGGACAGGTCTTAGATAAAATACCCCGAACAACAATACTACAACAATGGCAAACAGGGACCTACCTTCCACACATCTATGCAATCAAAAATTGACACAAGAAAATTCAAATTCTTCAAAAACATTCACTTATTACTCAAATATCTGAAGCACTCTTTTCAATTCAATTAAATTTACATTAGTGAGGCAAGCCAAAATCACGCAGTACTATATCTGTGTTTATGATCAAAATACTATTTTATTGAACATTTCTAAACTCATTTTCGTTTAATTTCTAGTTTTTTTATTCAACCAAGTTTTATTTTACTCTTATTCCGCATAATTTTCCTTGCCACTTTATAATAACCAAAAGGGAGGTGACTGCCCAAGGGCATGGCATTAAGGACATTAGTTTACAAATGAACTGTTGTACTCCCAAGAATGTCTAAAGCAGTGGTTAGCAAATTAATCTTCTATTCGGTAAAGTAACCTTATTTTATATTTCATGCAGGTTAGGATAACTTTGTGTAGGTATTTTTTATATTTTGTTAATTTTGCGGCAAGCTGTGAGTTTGTCCAAATTATGAAATGTTTGTGTTGTCTGGGCATAAGGTTATCATTTTCTAATACTTTCTGCAGTCAATATAAATGTTTAAAATGTTTTCCTCTATTTCAAGTGTTTAGAAGTGTATATTAATATATTTTGAAGGCTTTGTGCTTTTGCCATACATGAATTAGTTATTTGAAGCACTCATAAAATGTCTATGCAAGATTAACTAGTACAGCAACTCGTATTCTCTATTTAGTTAAATATTGTGGTAATGTTGGTATTTGATGTATATGACATTTCACAATTTAGTTTTTCTGTTATTTTCAGTAAATCTACTGCAAGAAACAAGTGGATAAGAAATGAATAAAATATGAACTTGAATTTAAAATTGGAATATAGGGAACATTGAAATGGAATGTGGATTTTGGATGATTATGAATCCTGTTGGACAATTATTCAGAACTTTGAATATCTGGAATGGAGGTTGAATTTGAAACTGTTACTCTCTAAACAAGTTGATTTGCATTTAATATGAATTTATGCTTTCATGAGTTTAACTGTGTCCACATGATATTTGTGGTGAGAAATTTGCAAAGGATTTATCTTACAACAAGAAGTAAGGTTGAACATTTATTTGAAACCTGAGCTCTGTCATATATGCATGGATTGAATGGAAATCTTAATTATTGCAGAATACTGAAACTTAAATAGGTGTTGAATAAAGAAGATGGAAATTGAAATCATGTTGTTTGCAACACTCTGTATACAAAACTTTAAATCATTTTACTAGGGCAAATAATCAATGCAAGGTTTATTCTGACCCAGACTATGTTCAACGATATCCCATACATCAATTAGTAAATTGGTAATAATTTTATCCTACCTCATGTAAGATGTTGGATCTCTGACTGGTCCACGTGACCCTTGATAAATACTAATATCACCCTCTTCAGCGGGGCGATAGATCATTTATACTCACCTTCCGCGCGCGTTACATAACACCAAGCTAGTGGCTGATATATTCCCATATCGCCGCGTCTGAATGGTATAACTTATAATATAGGTTGGGTTGATAACTAGATAACACTTTGAAACATATTGCAACCAGGGTTAGATTTTATTCCTTTAATGAATCCGTCACATGTTTTATCACTTTCATTTTGATATCTTATGAAAGTAAAAATGAAAATATGTGATAAATGACTTGATGTATTTTGTTTTAACTCTTTAAGCCCTATTTGGATATTTTAATTTCCGTGAAAGGATAAATACGTAATTATAGGTTCATCACAATTATGAATTGTGTGAATATGTTTATTCATATGCTTCCTGTTAAACTTGATATCATCGACCACTTAATGAAAACTAAAAATATAAAACAATCACATCTGTGATAACTTATCATGTTTCATTGCACTGCACATTAATAATTGATAATTACATAAAATTAACCAATATCGGCTTCTTTTAATTCCTTATCAGATATTTGACAAAATTGATTCAGCTATTCGTTTATGCTCATGTTGCGAATGGAATATGCAAATAGAACAAACTTGAATACTAAATATTGAAAATGGTAAATCCAATGCAATGCAAACGAAGAATTGAAAACCCAAAGAAATGAAAATGAACAACAAGTCGGACGAAACATTTCATAATTAAAAGATGACTGCACATTATGCAGTACTATATCTGTGTTTATGGTCAAAATACTAATTTTATTGAACATTTTAAAACTCATTTTCGTTTAAATTCTAGTTTTTTTATTCAACCAAGTTTTATTTTACTCTTATTCCGCATAATTTTCCTTGCCACTTTATAATAACCAAAAGGGAGGTGACTGCCCAAGGGCATGGCATTTAGGATATTAGTTTACAAATGAACTTTTGTACTCCCAAGAATGTCTAAAGCAGTGGTTAGCAAATTAATCTTCTATTGGGTAAAGTAACCTTATTTTATATTTCATGCAGGTTAGGATAACTTTGTGTAGGTATTTTTTATATTTTGTTAATTTTGCGGCAAGCTGTGAGTTTGTCCAAATTATGAAATGTTTGTGTTGTCTGGGCATAAGGTTATCATTTTCTAATACTTTCTGCAGTCAATATAAATGTTTAAAATGTTTTCCTCTATTTCAAGTGTTTAGAAGTGTATATTAATATATTTTGAAGGCTTCGTGCTTTTGCCATACATGAATTAGTTGTTTGAAGCACTCATAAAATGTCTATGCAAGATTAACTAGTACAGCAACTCGTATTCTCTATTTAGTTAAATATTGTGGTAATGTTGGTATTTGATGGATATGACATTTTTGTTAGAAACTTGTATTTTGTTTTTACTATGTATGAGGTGTCTGAATGGTAAACGTTTCCCAGAATACATTATCTGTAAAATACTGGTCAATAAACAACAATTCAGTTGTCAACTTGCCACCACAAGTACATAATTCACAAAAAAGGATGTGCAATTAAGACAACAGGCAGTCATGCGATGGAAATTGATTCGTTCTTTCCTGAAATGATTCCTTTTGGCTTACTTTAGGATGATAAATGTTCTTTTGATGGCTTATTTTTCACATTTTGTCTATGCTTCACATGTTTTTACTTTGGTTTTAGGTTTATATAGATGTATCAGTTCACAAAAGGAAATACGTTAGCAGCAATCTGACTGCCGGAACCTGCAAGCATAACAACCACATTACTCACGTTAACATAATATGATTTAAGAATATACCTGTCAAATCCTGATAATCTATTTTCCCTCTATCCAAATCCAGTCAATAATTGCTCAGTCCATTTGATGATATGAAATAATATGTTAAAAAGACATATATTTATTTGGTCCTCCCGATTCTGTATCATATTTTATATGTAAACAACAGCTTATAGAGAAATAATAACCCATAACAATACTGTGCAAATACGAGCTGGTTGGAGCAAGGTTCTGACATCTAAGCACAATCTTCTCGATTCCTAAACGTCTTCATCCCCAAGAGACACAAATTTGCCAACATATGAAATCCTTGATTAAATGCAGTAATCCAACTTCACTCATGGGCAAATGAAATGATACCAACTTGACAAGAGGGTGAAAATCCAGTGATAAGTGAAATGGGACAGGGACATCAGTTGTCATTTTTTTTCATCAGAGTATGATACCTTTTAATGACTGTCCTAAAACAGCTTCTTAAAATGTTTTTGCCCCGAATACTTTGATTTGGAATTAAATTATCAAAATTGAAATCCTTAATATAAGATGTTATTAAGAAAAACCTTAAATGAAATCAAGACCAAGACTGTCAGCGCCGTCGGTCTTAAACTATATTTGCGGGTGTTGAATAAGAATGAATCGCGAAAATTTACAAACGCAACTATTTATCTTCCAAATGACAATAGTAAGAATGACAAGTGAAAGATGGCTCCACACATTTGTCATAACGTTTATAATTTGTATAACTTTTCCTGAAATCTGAACATTTTCTAGTCCACCCTTTGTCTGTGAAATTGGTAAATTATAACAGTAACGACAGCAGTATAATTTCTCGACAATTCGGTTGTCAACTTCCCACCATAACATTAGTCACAAAAAACGATGCGCATTTAAGACAATGGGCAACTTTCCAGCATAAGAACATTATTCAAAAATGAGGATGTGCATTTAAGACACTGGGCAGTCATGCGCTGAAAACCGATTTGTTCCTTCGTGAAGTTATTCCTAGCTATAAAAGTGATTTATTTTACTTCGACGTCCAATACTTCATAAGTCTTCTTCATTTTACATAAATATCCAGGTACTCTTACAAATCTCTCCCCCAATATGAATGCGTTAGAATATATCTGACAGCCAATGATACTTATATTCCATTTAGTGAATTATATTTGTATTTTGTTGGAAAAGGCATCAGTATATGCAATTATTTGCTTCTTTGTCAATCCCATCAATTTCTCCAAATAAATAGGTTTAAACCATATCAAAATTTCAGGAACAGAGATATGTCCTAAATATAGTTTGTCTGTGTTTTGTACTATGAACACCCGAATAACAACAGCTTGTGATATAAATACTGCTACAAACTAGTATGTTGGAAAGGATCTCAATTAACGCTGCCATTCCCTAAAAGAGGTAAAAACTAACCAAGCATCAGAAATACTTATGAAGTTATATCAATAAGTGTTAAGAATATCCGTCTTGAGATCACAAAATATCATATAAAAGCCAAGTTTTCAATCTTAAAAAATATCAAAATTGTGGTGGAAAATTGGTGCGTTTCAATAGATAAACTATATGTGCATTCGCCTGAGAGTTTTAGTTTCCTTATGTTAACTGCTCTTAAAAACTGTGAAGCAATCAAACCTATTTAACCACAAAGGAAATGATCTTGTACTTCTAAATACACCCGTGGCATAAAAAAGGAAAAACCATTTTACTATTTCAGATTACTGCAACTGTGAAGAAACAAAAAAACGAATCTGTATCCACAAATAAAAATGCATCTGGTGTAGAATATCTACTCGTAATGCACACAACTGTGAAGGAACATTGAACTATGACCTCTGACTGTGACTTTGGCTTCCTTATATCCACCACAAGTTGTATATAAGTGAAGAAGTTTCTGAGCCTTGATATCATTGGTTCTTATTGCAACATGAGGTTCACCATACTGATTGTCCTTGGTATGTTATACTTATTGTGCTTATTATTCAGCCAAAAGGCTGATGTTGTTTGTTTTATCAATTATTTTTTATTCCACAGAATTTGTGTAGACGAATCAGCCAAAACGGCTAATGCTAGTTTTTGGCATTTGGCATTTTGATAACTCTTACTGAGAAGGGGCTCCAAGAAGCTTTTGAGCATGATCGGTGGATAAACAAAGGTCCAGGTCGAATCTAACTTGGGCTATGCATATAGAGACTTGAAATTTGTCCTAAAAGATGCACAATAACATCTCAAGCAAAAAGTCAATCATGATGAAGTCGTAGGTGTCACGTTGTTTGACCGCCATATTGTTTTTTTCAACTTTTCAAAATTTCCAGACCTCATGCACCTTTGAGAATCTTGTCCTCTGAAGATGCTTGCACCTAAGAGCTGAAACTTTCGTATATTGTAGCCAAAGTATTGGTCATAAAATGATACCCTACTCGAAGACTGTACTTAAAATAATTATTTTTCTATAAGCATTCAAAGTCCGGGGAATTAGTAAAAGGTGCCATTTTCAAAGGGCGGTAACTCAAAAGTTGGACACAGTTTTTTCAGGAATGTACAACAAGTCTGTACATATAAGTAATCTGTCAAACATCGATCGTAACCAGTCATTTGGTTCATAATAAATGCAACTATATTTTTTCCATTTTTCTTTTGATGTATTTTTTTTAATGTTATGATCCATGCATGTTTCTTGTCGCAGTATGTTGATATAATATAAGTTATATTGTGAACATTTACAATGTGTCATACTATGAGTCTTATTTGTCTCTTTTTTAATGATTTTGACTTAATCTATGTAGTACGTGTTTTTATTCACAGTTTTCACTACCCTGCTTGCCTTTGCCCTTGCTGGTCATGGCAAAGGTCACGGAGGTCATGGTAAAGGTCATGGAGGATGTCATGGCAAAGGTCACAGAGGGGGTCATGGGAAAGGTCATGGAGGCGGACATGGCAAAGGTCACAGGGGAGGTCATGGTAAAGGTCATGGAGGATGTCATGGCAAAGGTCACAGGGGAGGTCATGGCAAAGGTCATCGAGGTGGACATGGCAAAGGTCACGGAAAAGGTCATGGTGGTCATTGCAAAGGTCACGGTAAAGGTCATGGAGGAGGGCACGGCCACGGGAAAGGTCATGGCCATCATGGTTGATTCGTGAAAATATACAATTATGATTTGCTGTTTTACATTTGTCTTATAATATAAATGCAAAATCACATCAGTTGCTTCTTTTAAGTGTCAATAAATGGGTCTTCATTGAAAATTACATTTACTTATGGAGTCTGTTTTAAAAAAGATGGATACTATTCCTAAAAAAATGAACCTCAAATGAACATACATGACTATCCAAATGACAGTAAAACATGGTAGGATAAAGGAGCAACAAGCTATGGCAACACAGTAGGGTGGCAATCTTGTATACCTGTTTCAACATTTTAATCTGATAAACTGATAATTAAATAAATTAAAAGGCTATTTTTCTTCTCTGGATAAATGTATTGGAACATTTTACTAAATTATAGCAATGTAGGTTAAAATACATCACATATGACCATGTGGACTGCAATCTTGCAAGCTAGTTCACTTTCCATGCCTGCACTATTTTCAATTTGTCAATGAAAGCTTATGTGAAATACGACAAACCTATTGAGCACTTATGAACAAGCACTGATAACTCGAAACAGCCTCAAACAACGGAGAGCAAAATATCAAAAGACATTAAATATTTGTTGTAAGTCTTATTACTCTTGTGTAAAGATTTAGGAACTAAACTAACACAATTGCATTATTCGAATACGGTACAAACAATGAAAAAAGAACTTTGGAATCATATTGTTATACATTCTTACTTTTAAATCTATTAGTCGATAACAGCTTATCATTAACGGGAATTTTATGTGTTAACAATGGATAAATAAACTTTCTATAGACAATGCTTGCTTAGCGTTATTTTGTTGAAAACGTTTTTAATGTTGTATATAATTTAAATGCAAGTGTAAATGCTTAATATAACATATACAAATAAATACAATCAAAACTATAATGACATGACATTGGAGAAATATCAACATTTACTAACAAATATTTGTTAGATAAGAACAATGTGTTTCATATCAAATCTGATACGATAAAATGCTATCTTTATTGTAACAAAATAGCAAATACCATGGAATACCTAATTGAAAAAAATATATACGGATATTAAAATTAATTGAAAATGTATTATAATTGAAAGATGACTCGATACAATTGTCAGTGTTCAATCGCTTCCTGAAATCTGAACCGAGAACTGTTCCCGTCCTACAAATAATCTGTGAAATATTGATCAATGATGGCAGTAGCGACAGCAGTTCATCTCGTGGTCAATGAACAACAAATCAGTTGTCAACTTCCCCCTAGAAGTGCATATTTCATAAAAGAGGATGTTCAGTTAAGACAGCAAGCATTCATGCGATGGAAACCGTTTCGTTTATTTCCTGCAATAAATTCTCGTGGTTACTTTAAGAATGATGTATGACCTTTTGATGGCCACTACTTCACATTTCGTCTATGCCTCATGTGATTCTAATATAAACTCTGGTACTCTTACTTATCAGTACTTTAATGGAACAAGTAAGAGTCAATCTTTCTGCCGGAAATTACAATATCACATTACTAACAATAACATCATATGATATAGTATTTTTCTCAGATCCTGATAAAGAAAGCATGTCATATTATGTCTGCTCGACCTCCCGAAATAATTTTCTGTCCATCAAGATGCTTAAACATTAGTGTGTTTCAAGAAGAGGCAAAACTACTTATATATTTGGTTCTATCATTTCTATGTTTTACATGTTAACACACCCGACCAAGACCAGATTGCAGATAAAATGTTGAAATAAATCAAACTGTCACTTCAACTCTATTTTGCAAGGCAAATATCAAGCAACTCGTGCAAAAGAGTTCATCACTTACATCAACATTCCCCTGCCGTTTGCAACAATGTGTAGGTGTTTGCTTGGTTCTCTAGCCCTAAATATTGAATTTTAACAAGTTCTGACCGTAATTGTTGTGATACGACAATACTATCAAAGTCATGTTGTAAATTTTTTAATTTTTTCAAAGATCATCCAGATACAACACAACTGTTTACCAGATTTATTCTAATCTTGAAATAAAAAAAACGTGCCTCATTCTTCGCACACTAACAGAATTAAGACATGGTTGGGGCTTTAAATGCAACTTTTATCATTTATTCCTTTGTACATAAAACAATGATATTTAACAAAATATCAACAAAATGACAATATATTGCTTCAAACAAGCGCTGTTGTGATGGTGCCATAATCAAATGCACTATATTTGTAAACTATTAAATAAATCGAAACCATCAATGGTGTGAATTTTATTTTGTACCCAGGTCGATTTCTGTTTTCCCAGAAACTGGCGAATTTGTGATAATTGTGGTCGTCAATCAAAAGCATCAAAAGTCTTATAAATATTGAATAGATCAGAACCAACATCAATGTGTACTTTATTTTGTACCTCAGTTGATTTCACTTTTGAAAGCGTTTAAAACTTGCGCAGATTCAAATATATCTCTTTAAAATATTGAATAAATCAGAATCATCAATGCTTTTTACCTTATTTTCAACCTCAATCCATTTCATTTTCCCAAAGCTCCAAGATTTGCCTTTCAGCAGGCAACGCTCGGGTATCTCTAGAACCAAACCTCCAACAACTAAATGCCTCAAGAGTCTTCATTCCCACGAGGCACAAATTTGCCAACAGATGAAATCCTGGATTCAATGCAGTAATCCATTTGCTGGACTGTCTAGGAACGTGATGTATTAACAGGACTCTCGCTTGACAGTTCCACTAAACTTGCACTGATTATGCAAGTAAACATATATCTACAAAAGTATCTTGTCACTGTTTCCATTTGAAATAAAATATATGTTCCGAAAGTATTTTCTTTCTACAAGATAAATACTAAAACATTTTTATTGGATATACTTTTGTCTGATGTTTATTTGCTGGATTTGATAACTGTTTGCGAAAAATTGTAAGGTCGTGGATGATGTCATGATACATACGGGCAAACATTGATGAGTATGTAGTTTAGACGTGTCAGAAACGGGTTTTTTTTTCTGAATAACATAGTTAATAGTTACATGTTATTTTCTGCGAATTCCTAAAGCTGATAAGTAGTCAAAGTGTGCTGACTGTGCTATATAATTCATACAACAAAAGTTGAAAACTTAATACCAAAGATAGGATACATAAAAGATATAACTATCAAAATATTCTTTATTAACGACCTGTAAAAAAGATGTGCATGCTCAAAAAAGAACTTTGCATGGTCATGAATGTCTTCTCGATATTTGGTCTCTTGAGAAAGATTTAAAACCTTTTGCTATTAAATTATGTGGGAATAGTGACAGAAGCGTCATAAGCTTTGTCATTGTGATAATACAAGAGCATATTCATGAAGACCACAAACAAGACGACAGATAGATTCTAAGTATCAAACTCTTTCGCCCCACATATCTAGGCGAAGTAATGAAGTTTAATGACACATGTTTCATTCAAGTTGACAATTTGATGTGGTTATAGCTATTTTAAAACAAAGAATGGAAATAATTTACATACATGTGTATATGGACATATACAGAACACGGGCCTCAGGAATCATATTTGTTGTTTTAAATTGTGCTGCTCTCGATATTTGACCAAATTACAATCTTGTATTCCAAAGCTGAACCTCCCAGTCACTTAGTCTCACCAAATTAGTACAATTATCCCTAAGTCTCACGCTGGATTACTGGAGTTAACACCCCCGAGAAGAAACAACTAGCTTCGTCATGAAGGTTGATAAATTTCATTGATTCACCTGTCCATTTCTCTAATTTAAATAATTTGAATTGTATTGCATGAGGGAAAAGTGTCTAGAAATGGTATATGAGAAGGTAACTAACGATGTTTTAAAGTATTTAACATTTCAGTTAGAAAACGGTGACTTTATTCAAGAAATGAACTTTTTAATGTGTTTGTCCACACAGTTATAACCTGTTTGAAACTGGCGGAACTTGCCTACCCAGTCATACAAAAGTTGATACATTTGGTCTTCCCGATTTTGTATAATGTTTTTCATATA
This sequence comes from Steromphala cineraria, assembly GCA_916613615.1. NCBI lineage: Eukaryota > Metazoa > Mollusca > Gastropoda > Trochida > Trochidae > Steromphala > Steromphala cineraria. The sequence continues at coordinate 55,357,122 of OU744731.1, read as the reverse complement.
AAAACAACAGCTTGTTCATAAGAAGTCACCCATTTTAGATAGCCATACTGTGCAACACACTGACATATAAGCTTCAGATGTACTTATGTGTGACGCAACTTTCTCAATTTCTCAACGTCCTAAAACTCAAGACACATCAATTTGCCAACCTATGATATCCTGGATTAAAAGCTTGAAAGGAAATACGTTAGCAGCAATCTGACTGCCGGAACCTGCAAGCATAACAACCACATTACTCACGTTAACATAATATGATTTAAGAATATACCTGTCAAATCCTGACAATCTATGTTCCCTCTTTCCAAATCCAGTCAATAATTTCTCTGTCAATTTCATGATATGAAATACTGTGCAGTTAGTTGGAGCATCTACGCATCAGTACCTTCTCAATTCTAATCGTTCTCATCCCCAAGAGACACAAATTTGCTAACATATGAAATTCTTGATTAAATGCAGTAATCCATTTGCTAGGCTATATGAAGAACGTTATCTTTTAACAGTAGAGTCACTCACTTGTCAGTTTTGATAAATGTAGGAAAGATTATCTTAACTAACATTGATTTACCAAACTACACTCAGGGGCAAGTAAAATGTTACCAACTTGACAAGAGGGGCGAAACTAAATAATGTGATAATTGAACTCCCTGTGATATATAGGGACATCAGTCGTCATTTTTTGAGTTTTGATACCTTTTTAATGACTGTTCCCCAAAAGCCTTCTTAAAATGTTTTTGGCAAGAATGTTTAGATTTGGAATCACATTATCAAATGTAGAAATCTTTAACATAAGATGGTGTTAGGAATAACCTTGATGGAATGATCCATTGGTAATTTATTGTCTGTTTGACACAAGGACGAATTAGAATAGTTATTGTGGTAATCTTAACACAATAATTATAAGTCGCTTAACAAAATTGCAACCCGAATTGGGATTTATTTTCAAAATAAGTAAACAAATGCTTTGTTATTGAATTTTGGAATTTTTTAAAACAACAATGAAAACATGAAAATAAATGATTTGATGTAGTTTGTACCCAATGCTTTAAACTTTTCTCAATTATTCTTATATATTTGTTCTTGGATGTTTACATCAATATAATTTCCTATGAATGATAAATAAATCAGATATCCACCCGTTGTATAGTCATGTATATTAGTTGGTAAATTAAAACTTAAAACAAATGTATACATATTCAATATTTCTTTTTAAAAATAAACAACATCTGTAATTACTTACTAGATTCTCTATTATACAGTTGTCTGCCAATGGAAAATGGAATTAGCAAGATCAAACTCAAGATAGCAATTAGGAAACGCCTCGCAATACAAGCAAAGGAATGAAAACCAAAAGGAAATTAAAAAAGAACTATAAAACAGAGGGAAAATAAGACAATTGTACATAATACAGTAGTCAGTATAGTTCAAACGTTTCCTGAAATCTGAACGATTAATAGCCCACACATTATCCGTGAAATTATTATATTATTATATTAAATTATTATATGCCAGGGGGGTGGAGGATGAAAAATAAGACAATTGAAAGATAACTCAAGACAGTTGTCAGTGTTGAAATCTGAACAATTTCTCGTCCATACATTATCTGTGAAATATTGTCCAATGATGGCAGTAATGACAGCAGTTTAACCTCATGTTCAATAAACTACAATTCGGTTGTCAACTTCCCACCATAAGAACATTATTCACAAAAAACTATGTGCATTTAAGACAATGGGCAGTCATGCGCTGAAAACCAATTCGTACCTTCATGAAGTTATTCCTCGTTATAGGTGTGATTTATTTTACTTCGACGGCCAATATTTCATATTTCTTCTTCGTTTCAAAGGCGTCGAGAAAAATGTTCAGGCAGTGTTTCAAATCTCTACCCCAATATTAATATGTTAGAAGATATCGAACTGCCAATGATATTTATATTTATTTAAATGAATGTTTATATTTATATACACCACGTGGTGCGGTTATCAGGTCAATATCAAAGATAGTTATTTTTAGATAGCTGACCTCAGATCAACCGAGATGCTGGTTATCACGAGGTTGGTTATCTGAAAACAAACCTCTTGATAACCAACCTCTCAGTTCGATACAGTGAATTTGGCTCTGCTACGCCTCGCCAACTTCCCTGTGTCGCACGTCGAAAAAAACTTACCTTCAGCTTACAAGTCTCAAAGACCATTCGCCTCTAATTGTGATTTTGATATTCATTAGAATTTGTTTTTATTTTCATCTGTGCATTCAGATACATTATGTCTTTAGTTTAATATGCAATTCTAAAGAATATCAAAGGTGACAAAAACGGTAATCAAAGAAAACAAAAAGACAGAATACCCACTCTTTATTACAGGCCAATATTTAATTTTTCTTCTTCGTTTCAAAAAAGTCTTTAAAAATGTTCAGGTAGTCTTACAAATCTCTACCCCAATATGAATATGTTAGAAAATATCGAACTGCCAATGATATTGATGTATTATTTAAATGAATGTTTATACTACATTGTGCAGTTATCGGGTCAATATCAAAAGGTAGTTATTTTTAGATAACTGATCTCAGATCAGCCAAGAGGTTGGTTATCATGAGGTTGGTTATCTGATAACCAACTTCTTGATAACCGACCTCTCAGTTCGATACGGTGAATATGGCTCGGCTATGGCTCGCCATTTTTACCGTGCTGCACCTCGAAGAAGGATACCCTCGGCTTAAGAGTCTTTATGACCCTTCGCCTCTGATTGTGACTTTTGATATTTTGACGATTAAACTAAAATGATTCAGCAAATGGTCCTAAGTATCTATGCTAGTGTTCTCTTCAACAAATGTTCTAAATCCTTCTGGGAAGTAAGTTGACGGGAGGTCACATGCATTTGGAATGCTCCTTTTGAAATAATGCACAAGAAAGCTGACTTCAGTATCAGCAAACTTTTAACTGTCCTGCTATCACCAATGCATAGTTCCTGAAACAATCAAAGGTTGAACATTACGAACACAAACAGTTTGATTTCAAGGGTTGGAAAAAAAACCACATTTTCATATACATACATGCATATTTCATATCATCATGGTTACCTTGAAATAGTTACTTATGTTCGGAACTGTCATTTCTAACATCGACTTTTGAATAAATTTATATAGTATTCTTATTGTTTAATGGGCGATTGATAGTTTTACGTACACACGAAATTGATTGAAGGTCATTCTAAACCAAACTGATCTTAAATTCACAATTCTAGCTAATACCAAGATTCATCATTTATATACATATTACACAACTAAGAAAAATTTTTCAAGCAGAAAATGCGTGCAAATGGGACACGTTTCACTTGCTTTCGCTTTCCGAGTCTATTACATGAAACAACATATAAAGTATACTTTGCTATTAATCTCACCTTAATTGCCTCCGAACAAATCTGTTTGACACCGGCCACGGAGAGCACTACATGTACATTGGCATTACCTACTTGAAACTTTGCTTGCTGCACTGAATTTTAGGAGTTGCTTAGCAACATGGCGTACAAGTCCGTGCATCACATGATAAAATAGACGCACAGTGACGGAATATTTACATTTTACCACAAAACTAAATTTTGTTGACGTCCTTTTAAAATTTGGATCAAAATCTTTAATTTATAGTTCAGTTCAATGTGGCTGGTGGAGAAAGAAAACAATTGGTAATTGGCTCAGAGTTGTCTTACCGACAATTTTGCCTGTATAATCTCAAACTGTACATGAAATACGCACAGTGAAATTGATCCATTCCTCAGCAGTGAAAGTTAACCACGCTAGAAACCATTCTCTCTTTTGAACTCATTTTCAACAACCTTATATTCGGCTAATATTGATGATTTCATTAAAATAGAAAATAGTTTCAACAATATGCATGTGAAATTATGATCTCGACCTCGTGAATATCTGTGATAACCATCTCGCTGTCAGCTGTCATTATTTCAACTATATTGCTTCTTTGTCAATCTCATTAATTTTTCTAAATAAATAGTGTTAAGCCATATAAAAAATTATGTTTCAGAAACAGCGAGATGTCCTATTTATATTTTGTCTGTGTTGTGTAGTATACATGTACATGTAAACAAACACGATTAACAGCTAGAGAGAATATCCATATACTAAATTTAGTATAAATATACAGATATCCATGCTGCTTGAATCTAATATGTTGGAAAGGGTCTGCAGTTAACGCTGCCATCTCCTTAAAAGAGGGGAAAACTAACCAAGCATCAGAAATACTGAAAGTTTTGATTCCCAATTTGCCAAGGTATGAAATCCTGGATTCAGTGCAGTAATCCAGTTGCTGGGCTTTCTAGGTTCGTTATGTATTACCATTCAACCCGCTTTCTAGTCTTGTTACAATTTGGATAGTTTCTGTTAGCCAACATCTGCCAAAGTATCTCATTTCTTAGTCAATTCAGTTTCTGAAAACAAATATTTACCGAAATATCTCATATTTTAAACAATCTGAAAATGTGTTGAATGTACTAACTCTATACAAGATCTAACAGGGTTGCTCAGTGCACACATATCTATGTATATTGCAATGACTATAACCAGGGTTAACTCAATGGCTTTACAATAAGATTAAACTTTAAATTGAACTTTTGGATGAATGAAAGCTTACCAAACATCAGAAACACCTACATGCTTCAAGGACTCTTCAATAAACAAAAAATGTTCTCGACCCCAAGAGGCAACAATTTGCCAAAAGGTGAAATCCTAGATTCAATTCAGTTTAATCATTAATTATTAAGAATATCCGTCAAGATTGATATAAAAAAATATCATTAAAAAGCCAGATAACATTTTTTTTAAGTCTCAAAGTTGTGGTGGAAAATTGGTGTGTATCATTAAACATACTTTCTGTTCATTTGCCTAAGGGGTTTTGTTTCTCTAAGGTTAACTGCTCTTAAAAACTGTGAAGCAATCAAACCTATTTAACCACAAAGGAAATGATCTTGTAGTTCTAAATACATGCGTGGCATAAAAAAAGGAAAAAACATTTTACTATTTCAGATTACCGCAACTGTGAAATAACATAAAAACGAATCTGTATCCACAAGTAAGAATTGCATCTGAGGTGTAGAATATTAACTCGTAATGCACACAACATTGAAGGGAGATTGAACTATGACCTCTGACTGTGACTTTGGCTTCCTTATATCCACCACAAGTTGTATATAAGTGAAGAAGTTTCTGAGCCTTGATATCATTGGTTCTTATTGCAACATGAGGTTCACCATACTGATTGTCCTTGGTATGTTATACTTATTGTGCTTATTATTCAGCCGAAAGCATGTTGTTGGCATGTTTTATCAAATTTTAATTCAATCGATTTTTGTGTAGTCGAATCAACCCAAACGGCTTATGCTATTTAATGAAATTGTCATGTTGATATATCTTACTGAGAAGGGGCTCCAAAAACCTATTGAGCATAATCGGTGGATATATATAGGTCCAGATCGAATCTATGTTCGAAAAATTAACATGCAAATAAAAATGCATAAAGTGACTCGAAATTTGTTCTAAAAGATGCGCAATAACATCTCAACCAAAAAGTCAATCATGATGAAGTCGTATGTGTCACGTGGTTTGACCACAATATTGCTTTTTTCAACTTTTCAAAATTTCTTGGAATCCCGTCCCATCTTAAGATGGGACGCGTCCCAACTTGGAATCCTAAGTTGGGACGTCCCATCTTAAGATGGGACGGGGAATATTAAAACATGCATGTCATTATCTTATTTAAACACGAATTGTGTTAAAAATGATATCTATTAATACTAATGATATATACGTTTGACACGCACAAGAAAAATGTAATTTGATGTTGATTTACTCGACTTACGGGCTGGATTCAACTCCCACCTTCTACAAGCGAGTGAACACAACAAGTATGTAAAAACACGATGTCAACATTCATTTAATGATCATTTTTATTTGAAATTACGCTTCATAACACATCGATGATTTAGTATTCATCATTTTCTGTTCTTTTTCAGTCAAAGTAAACAAAATAAGAAACAATGTAAACAACATAACAGCACAAACCAAGCTACCTTTATTTGAAAATGAACATAAATGTGAATAAACTTATCTGTATTTGATATACTATGAAATACATGTATTAAGAAAATCAACAAATATACCCTCTTTATTTATTTACTGTAGATAATATCGCCTTCAAATGTGAAACCAGCTTACCTTATACAAAGAAATGAATAATCCAAATGTACATAGAAATCCAATGTAAAGGCCTTTCTCAATGTGTGTTACAACGCTATCCATTCCTAAACTAAGCTAAGGTAAGTTAATCTGACAGCTTGGCATGTTAGAGAATGAGAGACTGACATTGAGTCATTCATGTCAGCAAGCAATACCAACCAGTCATGAATGGGCACCAATTTGACAACTGTCACTCATGTATGGTTAAAACAACACTGAGTTGGGGGAAGAAAAGTCTTGTTTGTTTTAAACAGGCTGTAAAATGGTTTGTTTACTTATCATGTAACAAGCTTGAATAAATCAAATATAAACACATTTAAAAAACTTTATTGATGTATGTGTTTGCTGAAATGTTTATTTGCATGAAAGGTTTACCAAAATGTTTAACATTCAATAACTCTTAACTGAGAACTCATAAACTTTATTTTTATGTAAGTATGAAATAGTATTTAATTACATAAAACAATCAAGTTGTATTGTCGTTATATATTATTTCAGTGTCAAAATTGTATTTTATAATTTAAATGAGTTAACATTCAAAACAGTCAGAAATTCCAAGTTGGGACGGCCATGTCTGAGAGTTTTGAGTCATTATTGGGTAAAGTTTATTTTTCTGTAAGGATGAAATAGTATTTAATTACATAAAACAATCAAGTTGTATTGTCATAATATCATATCTTAGTGTCAAAATTTTATTTTATATTTTTAATGAGTTAGCTGTCAAAAACCGTCAGAAATTCCAAGTTGGGACGGCCATGTCTGAGAGTTCGGAGTCATTTACGGTTAATGTTTATTTTACTGAATGTACAAAATAGTATAAACTTACATAATACAATCAAGTTATTTTGTCGTAATATGATATTTTAGTGTCCAAATTTTAGTGCCTCATGTGATTCTAATATAAACTCTGGTACTCTTACATATCAGTACTTAAATGAAACAAGTAAGAGTTAATGTTTTTGCCGGAAATTACAATATCACATTACTAACAATAACATCATATGATGATATAGTATTTTTCTCAGATCCTGATAAAGAAAGCATGTCATATTATGTCTGCTCGACCTCCCGAAATAATAGGTGTGTTTCAAGAAGAGGCAAAACTACTTATATATTTGGTTCTCCCATTTCTATGTTTTACATGTTAACACAACCGACCAAGAGCAGATTGCAGATAAAATGCTGAAATAAATCAAACTGTCACTTCAACTCTATTTTGCAAGGCAAATATCAAGCAACTCGTGCAAAAGAGTTCATCACTTACATCAACATTCCCCTGCCGTTTGCAACAATTTATAGGTGTTTGCTGGGTACTCTAGCCCTAAATATTGAATTTTAACCAGTTCTGACCGTAATTGTTGTGATACGACAAGACTATCAAAGTCATGTTGTAAATTTTATAATTTTTTCAAAGATCATCTAGATACAACACAACTGTTTACCAGATTTATTCTAATCTTGAAATATAAAAACGTGCCTCATTCTTCGCACACTAACAGAATTAAGACATGGTTGGGGCTTTAAATGCAACTTTTATCATTTATTCCTTTCTACATAAAACAATGATATTTAACAAAATATCAACAAAATGACAATATATTGCTTCAAACAAGCGCTGTTGTGATGGTGCCATAATCAAATGCACTATATATCTTTAAAATATTGAATAAATCGAAACCATCAATGGTGTGAATTTTATTTTGTACCGAAGTCGATTTCTGTTTTCCCCAAAACTGGCGAATTTGTGATAATTGTGGTCGTTAATCAAAAGCATCAAAAGTCTTTTAAATATTGAATAGATAGAAACCAACATCAATGTGTACTTTATTTTGTACCTCAGTTGATTTCAAAGCGTTTAAAACTTGCGCAGATTCAAATATATCTCTTTAAAATATTGAATAAATCAGAATCATCAATGCTGTTTACCTTATTTTCTACCTCAATTAATTTCATTTTCCCCAAGCTCCAAGATTTGCCTTTCAGCAGGCAACGCTCGGGCATCTCTAGAACCAAACCTTCTACAACTACATGCCTCAAGACTCTTTATTCCCACGAGGCACAAATTTGCCAACAGATGAAATCCTGGATTCAATGCAGTATTCCATTTGCTGGATTGTCTAGGAACGTGATGTATTAACAGGACTATCGCTTGACAGTTCCACTAAACTTGCACTGATTATGTTAACAAACATATATCTACAAAAGTATCTTGTCACTGTGTCCATTTGAAATAAAATATATGTTCCGAAAGTAATTTCTTTCTACAAGATAAATACTAATACATTTTTCTTGGATATACTTTTGTCTGACGTTTATTTGCTGGATTTGATAACTGTTTGCGAAAAATTGTAGAGGTCGTGGATGATGTCATGATACATACGGGCAAACATTGATGAGTATGTAGTTAAGACGTGTCAGAAACGTGTTTTTTTTCTGAATAACATAGTAAATAGTTACATGTTATTTTCTGCGAATTCCTAAAGCTGATAAGTTGTCAAGGTGTGCTGACTGTGCTATATAATTCATACAGCAAAAGTTGAAAACTTAATACCAAAGATAGGATACATTAAAGATATAACTATCAAAATATTCTTTATTAACGACCTGAAAAAAAGATGTGCGTGCTCAAAAAAGAACTTTGCATGGTCATGAATGTTTCTCGATATTTGGCCTTCTTGAGAAAGATTTAAAACCTTTTGCTATTAAATTATGTGGGAATAGTGACAGAAGCATCATAAGCTTTTTCATTGTGATAATACAAGAGCATATTCATGAAGACCACAAACAAGACGACAGATAAATTCTAAGTATCAAACTCTTTCGCCCCACATATCTAGGCGTAGTAATGAAGTTTAATGACACATGTTTCATTCATGTTGACAATTTGATGTGGTTATAGCTATTTTAGAACAAAGAATGGAAATAATTTACATACATGTGTATATGGACATATACAGAACACGGGCCTCAGGAATCATATTTGTTGTTTTAAATTGTTCTTGCTCTCGATATTTGACCAAATAACAATCGAGATATTCCAAAGCTGATCCTCCCAGTCACTTAGTCTCACCAAATTAGTACAATTATCCCTAAGTCTCACGCTGCATTACTGGAGTTAACACCCCCGAGAAGAAACAACTAGCTTCGTCATGAAGGTTGACTAATTTCATTGATTCACCTGTCCGTTTCTCTAATTTGAATAATTTGAATTGTATTGCATGAGGGAAAAGTGTCTAGAAATGGTATATGAGAAGGTAACTAACTGTTTTAAAGTATTTAACATTTCAGTTAGAAAACGGTGACTTTATTCAAGAAATGAACTTTTTAATGTGTTTGTCCACACAGTTATAACCTGTTTGAAACTGGCGGAACTTGCCTAACCAGTCATACAAAAGTTTTGATACATTTGGTCTTCCCGATTTTGTATAATGTTTTTCATATAAAAAAAACAGCTTGTTCATAAGAAGTCACCCATTTTAGATAGCCATACTGTGCAACACACTGACATATAAGCATCAGATGTACTTATGTGTGACGCAACTTTCTCAATTTCTCAACGTCCTAAAACTCAAGACACATCAATTTGCCAACCTATGATATCCTGGATTAAAAGCAGTAACCCATTTGCTAGGCTATATGAAGAACGTGATCTTTTAACAGTAGAGTCACTCACTTGTCAGTTTTGATAAATGTAGGAAAGATTATCTTAACTAACATTGATTTACCAAACAACACTCAGGGGCAAGTAAAATGTCACCAACTTGACAAGAGGGGCGAAACTAAATAATGTGATAATTGAACTCCCTGTGATATATAGGGACATCAGTCGTCATTTTTTGAGTTTTGATACTTTTTTAATAACTGTTCCCCAAAAGCATTCTTAATATGTTTTTGGCAAGAATGTTTAGATTTGGAATCACATTATCAAATGTAGAAATGTTTAACACAAGATGGTGTTAGGAATAACCTTGATGGAATGATCCATTGGTAATTTATTGTCTGTTTGACACAAGGACGAATTAGAATAGTTATTGTGGTAATCTTAACACAATAATTATAAGTCGCTTAACAAAATTGCAACCCGAATTGGGATTTATTTTCAGAATAAGTAAACAAATGCTTTGTTATTGAATTTTGGAATTTTTTAAAACAACAATTTAAACATGAAAATAAATGATTTGATGTAGTTTGTACCGAATGCTTTAAACTTTTCTCAATTATTCTTATATATTTGTTCTTGGATGTTTACATCAATATAATTTCCTATGAATGATAAATAAATCAGATATCCACCCGTTGTATAGTCATGTATATTAGTTGGTAAATTAAAACTTAAAACAAATGTATACATATTCAATATTTCTTTTTAAAATAAACAACATCTGTAATTACTTACTAGATTCTCTATTATACAGTTGTCTGCCAATGGAAAATGGAATTAGCAAGATCAAACTAAAGATAGCAATTAGGAAACGCCTCGCAATACAAGCAAAGGAATGATAACCAAAAGGAAATTAAAAAAGAACTATAAAACAGAGGGAAAATAAGACAATTGTACATAATACAGTAGTCAGTATAGTTCAAACGTTTCCTGAAATCTGAACGATTAATAGCCCACACATTATCCGTGAAATTATTATATTATTATATTAAATTATTATATGCCAGGGGGGTGGAGGATGAAAAATAAGACAATTGAAAGATAACTCAAGACAGTTGTCAGTGTTGAAATCTGAACAATTTCTCGTCCATACATTATCTGTGAAATATTGTCCAATGATGGCAGTAATGACAGCAGTTTAACCTCATGTTCAATAAACTACAATTCGGTTGTCAACTTCCCACCATAAGAACATTATTCACAAAAAACTATGTGCATTTAAGACAATGGGCAGTCATGCGCTGAAAACCAATTCGTACCTTCATGAAGTTATTCCTCGTTATAGGTGTGATTTATTTTACTTCGACGGCCAATATTTCATATTTCTTCTTCGTTTCAAAGGCGTCGAGATGTTCAGGCAGTGTTTCAAATCTCTACCCCAATATTAATATGTTAGAAGATATCGAACTGCCAATGATATTTATATTTATTTAAATGAATGTTTATATTTATATACACCACGTGGTGCGGTTATCAGGTCAATATCAAAGATAGTTATTTTTAGATAGCTGACCTCAGATCAACCGAGATGCTGGTTATCACGAGGTTGGTTATCTGAAAACAAACCTCTTGATAACCAACCTCTCAGTTCGATACAGTGAATTTGGCTCTGCTACGCCTCGCCAACTTCCCCGTGTCGCACGTCGAAAAAAACTTACCTTCAGCTTACAAGTCTCAAAGACCATTCGCCTCTAATTGTGATTTTGATATTCATTAGAATTTGTTTTTATTTTCATCTGTGCATTCAGATACATTATGTCTTTAGTTTAATATGCAATTCTAAAGAATATCAAAGGTGACAAAAACGGTAATCAAAGAAAACAAAAAGACAGAATACCCACTCTTTATTACAGGCCAATATTTAATTTTTCTTCTTCGTTTCAAACAAGTCTTTAAAAATGTTCAGGTAGTCTTACAAATCTCTACCCCAATATGAATATGTTAGAAAATATCGAACTGCCAATGATATTGATGTATTATTTAAATGAATGTTTATACTACATTGTGCAGTTATCGGGTCAATATCAAAAGGTAGTTATTTTTAGATAACTGATCTCAGATCAGCCAAGAGGTTGGTTATCATGAGGTTGGTTATCTGATAACCAACTTCTTGATAACCGACCTCTCAGTTCGATACGGTGAATATGGCTCGGCTATGGCTCGCCATTTTTACCGTGCTGCACCTCGAAGAAGGATACCCTCGGCTTAAGAGTCTTTATGACCCTTCGCCTCTGATTGTGACTTTTGATATTTTGACGATTAAACTAAAATGATTCAGCAAATGGTCCTAAGTATCTATGCTAGTGTTCTCTTCAACAAATGTTCTAAATCCTTCTGGGAAGTAAGTTGACGGGAGGTCACATGCATTTGGAATGCTCCTTTTGAAATAATGCACAAGAAAGCTGACTTCAGTATCAGCAAACTTTTAACTGTCCTGCTATCACCAATGCATAGTTCCTGAAACAATCAAAGGTTGAACATTACGAACACAAACAGTTTGATTTCAAGGGTTGGAAAAAAAACCACATTTCCATATACATACATGCATATTTCATATCATCATGGTTACCTTGAAATAGTTACTTATGTTCGGAACTGTCATTTCTAACATCGACTTTTGAATAAATTTATATAGTATTCTTATTGTTTAATGGGCGATTGATAGTTTTACGTACACACGAAATTGATTGAAGGTCATTCTAAACCAAACTGATCTTAAATTCACAATTCTAGCTAATACCAAGATTCATCATTTATATACATATTACACAACTAAGAAACATTTTTCAAGCAGAAAATGCGTGCAAATGGGACACGTTTCACTTGCTTTCGCTTTCCGAGTCTATTACATGAAACAACATATAAAGTATACTTTGCTATTAATCTCACCTTAATTGCCTCCGAACAAATCTGTTTGACACCGGCCACGGAGAGCACTACATGTACATTGGCATTACCTACTTTTTACTTTTTTTTTTACTGAATTTTAGGAGTTGCTTAGCAACATGGCGTACAAGTCCGTGCATCACATGATAAAATAGACGCACAGTGACGGAATATTTACATTTTACCACAAAACTAAATTTTGTTGACGTCCTTTTAAAATTTGGATCAAAATCTTTAATTTATAGTTCAGTTCAATGTGGCTGGTGGAGAAAGAAAACAATTGGTAATTGGCTCAGAGTTGTCTTACCGACAATTTTGCCTGTATAATCTCAAACTGTACATGAAATACGCACAGTGAAATTGATCCATTCCTCAGCAGTGAAAGTTAACCACGCTAGAAACCATTCTCTCTTTTGAACTCATTTTCAACAACCTTATATTCGGCTAATATTGATGATTTCATTAAAATGGAAAATAGTTTCAACAATATGCATGTGAAATTATGATCTCGACCTCGTGAATATCTGTGATAACCATCTCGCTGTCAGCTGTCATTATTTCAACTATATTGCTTCTTTGTCAATCTCATTATTTTTTCTAAATAAATAGTGTTAAACCATATAAAAATTATGTTTCAGAAACAGCGAGATGTCCTATTTATATTTTGTCTGTGTTGTGTAGTATACATGTACATGTAAACACGATTAACAGCTAGAGAGAATATCCATATACTAAATTTAGTATAAATATACAGATATCCATGCTGCTTGAATCTAATATGTTGGAAAGGATCTGCAGTTAACGCTGCCATCTCCTTAAAAGAGGGGAAAACTAACCAAGCATCAGAAATACTTATGTGTGTCAAAACCTTCTCAATAACTGAAAGTCTTGATTCCCAATTTGCCAAGGTATGAAATCCTGGATTCAGTGCAGTAATCCAGTTGCTGGGCTTTCTAGGTTCGTTATGTATAACCATTCAACCCGCTTTCTAGTCCTGTTACAATTTTGATAGTTTCTGTAAGCCAACATCTGCCAAAGTATCTCATTTCTTAGTCAATTCAGTTTCTGAAAACAAATATTTACCGAAATATCTCATATTTTAAACAATCTGAAAATGTGTTGAATGTACTAACTCTAAACAAGATCTAACAGGGTTGCTTAGTGCACAAATATCTATGTATATTGCAATGACTATGTCTTTAACCAGGGTTAACTCAATGGCTTTACAATAAGATTAAACTTTAAATTGAACTTTTGGATGAATGAAAGCTTACCAAACATCAGAAACACCTACATGCTTCAAGGACTCTTCAATAAACAAAAAATGTTCTCGACCCCAAGAGGCAACAATTTGCCAAAAGGTGAAATCCTAGATTCAATTCAGTTTAATTATTAATTATTAAGAATATCCGTCAAGATTGATATAAAAAAATATCATTAAAAAGCCAGATAACATTTTTTTTAAGTCTCAAAGTTGTGGTGGAAAATTGGTGTGTATCATTAAACATACTTTCTGTTCATTTGCCTAAGGGGTTTTGTTTCTCTAAGGTTAACTGCTCTTAAAAACTGTGAAGCAATCAAATCTATTTAACCACAAAGGAAATGATCTTGTAGTTCTAAATACATGCGTGGCATAAAAAAAAGGAAAAAACATTTTACTATTTCAGATTACCACAACTGTGAAATAACATAAAAACGAATCTGTATCCACAAGTAAGAATTGCATCTGAGGTGTAGAATATTAACTCGTAATGCACACAACTGTGAAGGGAGATTGAACTATGACCTCTGACTGTGACTTTGGCTTCCTTATATCCACCACAAGTTGTATATAAGTGAAGAAGTTTCTGAGCCTTGATATCATTGGTTCTTATTGCAACATGAGGTTCACCATACTGATTGTCCTTGGTATGTTATACTTATTGTGCTTATTATTCAGCCGAAAGCCTGTTGTTGGCATGTTTTATCAAATTTTAATTCAATCGATTTTTGTGTAGTCGAATCAACCCAAACGGCTTATGCTATTATATGAAATTGTCATGTTGATATATCTTACTGAGAAGGGGCTCCAAAAACCTATTGAGCATAATCGGTGGATATATATAGGTCCAGATCGAATCTATGTTCGAAAAATTAACATGCAAATAAAAATGCATAAAGTGACTCGAAATTTGTTCTAAAAGATGCGCAATAACATCTCAACCAAAAAGTCAATCATGACGAAGTCGTATGTGTCACGTGGTTTGACCACAATATTGCTTTTTTCAACTTTTCAAAATTTCCAGACCCCATGCATCTTTGAGAATCTTGTCTTGAAGATACTTGCACCTAAGAGCTGAAACTTTCGTATATTGTAGCCAAAGTATTGGTCATAAAATGATACCCTCCTTGAAGACTGTACCTCAAATAGTTATTTTTCTGTAAGCATTCAAAGTCGGATGACATAGTAAAATTTTCAAAGGTACCATATTTTTTTTTAATTTAAATTTTCAGGAATTTTTTACTAGTTTGTATTCATTTGTTATGTGTCAAACATCGATCGTGAACTGTCTTTTTGGTTCAGAATAAGTTCAAAGTTGATAGAAAATAAGGCAAAAAAAAGTGGCTTTCTTCAAAATAGACCAAAAGACCTGAATTTGTTTTTAAATATGGGCAATAACATTTCAAGCAAGTCGATCTTTATGAAGTCCTTGGGTCACATGGTTCGGAGCCTTTTTGATTTTTTTGCACTTTTCAGGAATTCTTACCTCTAGGACCTTTGTGAATATTTCCCAATGAATGCTCCTAAAGCTTAATGCATTAGCAGATTTGAATGAAATATTCAGGACTGAGTCCTGAGATGTTTATCTATATGATGAACAGGCTCTAACTGGGGCTGAATCCTTTCGTTGTCGCTTGCGACTTTATGTAAAAGTTCTCCTTTGATGTATACTTTTTTAATGTTATGGCTTACGCATGTGTCTTGTCGCAACATGTTGTAATAATATATTTGTATAAAGATAATTTATATTGTGAACATTTACAAAGTTTCATATTATGAGTGATATTCGAAAACCCTGCCTTTTTTAATGTTTTCTACTTATCAAATGAATCAAATGTTCATTTGTAAATATGTGTATATTTCATTTGTATATATATGTATCATCCCAACTTGGAATCCCGTCCCATCTTAAGATGGGACGCGTCCCAACATGGAATCCTAAGTTGGGACGGGGAATATTAAAACATGCATGTAATTATCTTATTTAAACATGAATTGTGTTAAAAATGATATCTATTAATACTAATGGTATATACGTTTGACACGCACAAGAAAATGTAATTTGATGTTGATTTATTCGACTTACGGGCTTGGATTCAACTCCCACCTTCTACAAGCGAGTGAACACAACAAGTATTTAAAAACATGATGTCAACATTCATTTAATGATCATTTTTATTTGAAATTACGCTTCATAACACATCGATGATTTGGTATTCATCATTTTCTGTTCTTTTTCAGTCAAAGTAAACAAAATAAGAAACAACGTAAACAACATAACAGCACAAACCAAGCTACCTTTATTTGAAAATGAACATAAATGTGAATAAACTTATCTGTATTTGATATACTATGAAATACATGTATTTAAAAAATCAACAAATAGACCCTCTTTATTTAATTACTGTAGATAATATCGCCTTCAAATGTGAAACCAGCTTACCTTATACAAAGAAATGAATAATCCAAATGTACATAGAAATCCAATGTGATGGCCTTTCTCAATGTGTGTTACAACGCTATCCATTCCTAAACTAAGCACTGTGGTAAGTTAATCTGACAGCTTGGCATGTTAGAGAATGAGAGACTGACATTGAGTCATTCATGTCAGCAAGCAATACCAATCAGTCATGAATGGGCACCAATTTGACAACTCTCACTAATGTATGGTTAAAACAACACTGAGTTGGGGGAAGAAAAGTCTTGTTTGTTTTTAAACAGGCTGTAAAATGGTATGTTTACTTATCATGTAACAAGCTTGATTAAATCAAATATAAACACATTTAAAAAACTTTATTGATGTATGTGTTTGCTGAAATGTTTATTTGCATGAAAGGTTTACCAAAATGTTTAACATTCAATAACTCTTAACTGAGAACTCATAAAACAGAGGGAACAAAAATTATTATTGAACATAAAACACCTAGCACAAAATTAGCATATTGATGAATAAAATTTATTGAAAGGATCTTAGATTTTAATTCGAGGAAGAAATCATGTCCTTTCCTGAAATGAAAACATTGATAAAGAGGAAGATGGAAATGAGATTCATGTCTGAGAGTTTGGAGTCATTATTGGTTAAAGTTTATTTTCTTGTAAATAATAAATAGTATTTATTTACAAACAACATTCAAGTTGTATTGTCATAATGTAATATGGTAGTGTCAAAATTTTATTTTATATTTTCTAAGTCATCAGTCAAAACAAATAGAAATTCTCTGTTGGGACAGCCATTTCTTGGAGTTTTGAGTCATTATTGGGTAAAATTTATTTTTATGTATGAAATAGTATTTAATTACATAAAACAATCAAGTTGTATTGTCGTTATATATTATTTCAGTGTCAAAATTGTATTTTATAATTTAAATGAGTTAACATTCAAAACCCATAAAAATTCCGAGTTGGAACGGCCATGTCTGAGAGTTTTGACTCATTATTGGGTAAAGTTTTTTTTTCTGTAAGTATGAAATAGTATTTAATTACATAAAACAATCAAGTTGTATTGTCGTAATATCATATCTTAGTGTCAAAATTTTATTTCATATCTTTAATGAGTTATCAGTCAAAACCTATAGAAATTCCAAGTTGGGACGGCCATGTCTGTTACTTTGAAGTCCTATACGGTTAATTTTTATTTTTCTAAATTTATAAAATAGAATAAACTTTCATAATACAATCAAGTTATAGTGTTGGAATATCATATCTTAGTGTGAAAATTTTATTTTATATTTTTAATGAGTTATATATAGCAGTCAAAACCGATAGAAATTCCAAGTTGGGACGCCAATGTCTGAGAGTTTTGACTCATTATTGGGTAAAGTTTATTTTTATGTAAGTATGAAATAGTATTTAATTACATAAAACAATCAAGTTGTATTGTCGTAATATAATATTTTAGGGTAAAAATTTTATTTTATATTCTTAATGAGTTATCAGTCAAAACCTATAGAAATTCCAAGTTGGGACGGCCATGTCTGTTACTTTGGAGTCCTATACGGTTAATTTTTATTTTTCTAAATTTATAAAATAGAATAAACTTTCATAATACAATCAAGTTATAGTGTTGGAATATCATATCTTAGTGTGAAAATTTTATTTTATATTTTTAATGAGTTATATATAGCAGTCAAAACCGATAGAAATTCCAAGTTGGGACGCCAATGTCTGAGAGTTTTGACTCATTATTGGGTAAAGTTTATTTTTATGTAAGTATGAAATAGTATTTAATTACATAAAACAATCAAGTTGTATTGTCGTAATATAATATTTTAGGGTAAAAATTTTATTTTATATTCTTAATGAGTTATCAGTCAAAACCTATAGAAATTCCAAGTTGGGACGGCCATGTCTGTTACTTTGGAGTCCTATACGGTTAATTTTTATTTTTCTAAATTTATAAAATAGAATAAACTTTCATAATACAATCAAGTTATAGTGTTGGAATATCATATCTTAGTGTGAAAATTTTATTTTATATTTTTAATGAGTTATATATAGCAGTCAAAACCGATAGAAATTCCAAGTTGGGACGCCAATGTCTGAGAGTTTTGACTCATTATTGGGTAAAGTTTATTTTTATGTAAGTATGAAATAGTATTTAATTACATAAAACAATCAAGTTGTATTGTCGTAATATAATATTTTAGGGTCAAAATTTTATTTTATATTCTTAATGAGTTATCAGTCAAAACCTATAGAAATTCCAAGTTGGGACGGCCATGTCTGTTACTTTGGAGTCCTATACGGTTAATTTTTATTTTTCTAAATTTATAAAATAGAATAAACTTTCATAATACAATCAAGTTATAGTGTTGGAATATCATATCTTAGTGTGAAAATTTTATTTTATATTTTTAATGAGTTATATATAGCAGTCAAAACCGATAGAAATTCCAAGTTGGGACGCCAATGTCTGAGAGTTTTGACTCATTATTGGGTAAAGTTTATTTTTATGTAAGTATGAAATAGTATTTAATTACATAAAACAATCAAGTTGTATTGTCGTAATATAATACTTTAGGGTAAAAATTTTATTTTATATTCTTAATGAGTTATCAGTCAAAACCTATAGAAATTCCAAGTTGGGACGGCCATGTCTGTTACTTTGGAGTCCTATACGGTTAATTTTTATTTTTCTAAATTTATAAAATAGAATAAACTTTCATAATACAATCAAGTTATAGTGTTGGAATATCATATCTTAGTGTGAAAATTTTATTTTATATTTTTAATGAGTTATATATAGCAGTCAAAACCGATAGAAATTCCAAGTTGGGACGCCAATGTCTGAGAGTTTTGACTCATTATTGGGTAAAGTTTATTTTTATTTAAGTATGAAATAGTATTTAATTACATAAAACAATCAAGTTGTATTGTCGTAATATAATATTTTAGGGTAAAAATTTTATTTTATATTCTTAATGAGTTAGCACTCAAAACCGTCAGAAATTCCAAGTTGGGACGGCCATGTCTGAGAGTTTTGAGTCATTATTGGGTAAAGTTTATTTTTCTGTAAGGATGAAATAGTATTTAATTACATAAAACAATCAAGTTGTATTGTCATAATATCATATCTTAGTGTCAAAATTTTATTTTATATTTTTAATGAGTTAGCAGTCAAAAACCGTCAGAAATTCCAAGTTGGGACGGCCATGTCTGAGAGTTCGGAGTCATTTACGGTTAATGTTTATTTTACTGAATGTACAAAATAGTATAAACTTACATAATACAATCAAGTTATTTTGTCGTAATATAATATTTTAGTGTCCAAATTTTATTTTATATTCTTAATGAGTGAGCACTCAAAACCGTCAGAAATTCCTAGTTGGGACGGCCATGTCTGAGAGTTTTGAGTCATTATTGGGTAAGGTTTATTTTTCTGTAAGTATGAAATAGTATTTAATTACATAAAACAATCAAGTTATTTTGTCGTAATATAATATTTTAGTGTCCAAATTTTATTTTATATTCTTAATGAGTGAGCACTCAAAACCGTCAGAAATTCCAAGTTGGGACGGCCATGTCTGAGAGTTTGATAGACTCCTAATGTATACAACACTGTCTAACACTCCTGGAAAAATTGCGTAATTCTGAGTCCAACTTTTTGAGTTATGGCCCTTTGAAAGTTGCACATTGTACTAAGTCACCCGACTTTGAACACGTATAGCGCCACAGGTATTTAAGGTATAGTCTTCGAGTAGGGTATCCTATATTGTCCAATGCCTCAGTTACAACATACCAAAGTTTCAGCTCTCTGTTGCAAGTATCTTCAGAGGAGTTGATGCTCAAATTCTGAAAAGTTAAAAATTCCAATATGGCGGCCACTTTAAAATTTCAAGTCTCTAGTTGCATTTTGAAAAAAAAGCCCATGTTAATTTTTCGATTTTGGAATCGAACTGTACCTTTAATTCGACCTCCGATTTGAAAAAACGTCATGATCTAAGTCTCAGTAAGGGCTATCAACATGCAAAGTTTCGTTGTAATAGCTTCAGCCGTTTTTGCTGAATCGGTGGGACAAAATCGGTGGAATAAAATAATAAAACACGCCAATAACAACAAGAAAAGCCTTTAAAAAGGCATGCTTGGTGCCACATAGGCAGATGAAGGAGATTGTGATTTGTCGAACAATTTGGGTGATAATATATACAGCACTGGATAACAGCAGTAATATTAACACGAGTATTACTCAAGTTAATTTCACAAAATTAATTTCTATCAACACGAATTGCTGAAAGTTATGAATATTTTTTACATTCATCAACGATTGTTGGTATATTTCAAATCAAAACACACAAGGGTGATATTCTATTTATCATTCAAATTCACTCTTTTTGAGATCTCAGAGAAAAAATGTAAATCTCTGAACACAACAACACTAGATTTTCAAGACAGTGATGTGACAGTGACAGTTTATGATTTTATGGCATAGTGATGTTGTTACTTGAAGTAAAAGCACTGGGTTGCCATGTAGCGTTGACAATGACAGGAAATTGTGCAAAACGTACTGCAAAAAACCATATCTCCTTGTCATGCTGGTTAATTATTAACTGTAGTATTACAGATAATAAACAAAATACTTTCCGATGATCTGACGGGATTTCAACCCAGCTCCGCTGAGCTGAGCCGCGGCCTTGTAGTAACGGTATGGAACCAGCGATGTAGGTCATATTCTAAATATAGCACAAGTCCATTTCAGTAGCTCTGATAATAAATACATGTTTTCAACGTAAACATTTAGTGACATCGTTAAGTATGACTTGTCACGTGGTCGTAAGTGATATACCTATTAGTAAACATAATCATAGATATACACATTTGATTAAAAGAGAATGATAATATGACACTAGATGTCAAAAAAGTCTGTTTAACATAAATATCATTGCCGTCATAATGTGAAAAAACCTTAATGAATAACCGTATCAACTTACACAGACTATTGAGCGTTAAAGGTATCTTGTTTGGGTTCGGTTCTTTTGAATGAAAAATTACTATCCATCAAAGACATTATTGGTTTGAACAAAGGTATTGTGTGGTTTCCATACTCGGAATCTGTAGTGGTTTCAACAAAGTGTACCTATAAACTACTACAACTCGTAGCAAAATATGCTGTTGACCATTGGCTATAATGTCTCGCTGTAACTGACATTAATTGTGTATTAAATTTAGCTACTTTAAACTAGGTTGACGTTATAACATGTCATCCCTCATAACAACCCAAATGTCAACCCAAGGGACAAAAAGCTGATACGGTGACGTCATGAAAGGTCGGACGCATGTACCTTGGTACTTCAAGGTATCTTGAGACATAGCAAGGCCGGAGTACCTTGTGACATCAGAGGCAACTTGGTGACATGATAGGGACACGTGTATATTGTGACATGACAGTGAACTTTGGGACATATTAGGGGAACAGGTATCTTGGTACATCATTGACCAATTTGTGTCATGATAGGGGTACATGTTTATTGTGACATGACACATCCTGTCTCAGGCCTAGAAATGTGTTACTGTCATGTCAAGAAATACATGTATCACTGTCATGTCCATCCTGTCTCATGGTACTAAAGTTACGCTAACTCCACGAATCTGTACCCTGGGCTTTGATTGGCTATATTCCAAGTCGGGCCGCGCCGGAGTGAATCCAGCTTCTGAGCAAAGGGTACAGATTAGTGGAGTTAGCGTAACTTTAGTACCATGAGACAGGATGGACATGACAGTGATACATGTATTTCTTGACATGACAGTAACACATTTCTACATGGTAGATATGTAACATGGCAGGGACACGTGTATCTTGGTGACATGTGCTTGTGAAACCATAGACAACCGTGTGATACGATAGGGACAAACGTAACTTATGACAACACAGGTATGATGATACGGGATGGGACAAACGTATCCTATGCAATGGAAGTTATCTTGGTGGCAGGAAAGGACCACGAGGACACGTTTCTTCTGACACCATTGGCATATAGTGACGTGAACGCAGATTTCTGTGACACAGGAACACATGTGCCCTGTGACTTTAAAAATGACATCAAGGGTTACCGTGTTACATGACGTGTTACATGACATTAATCACAGTGTTTTCATGTTGATAGTAGAGTTCTGTCGATAAGGTTAGCTTCTGAAAGTTCCGGGACCAGGGTACATAGAGTTGATATTGTTTTTCCTTCATTGAGCAGCACAGTGACGCGTGTGAACACCCTACTTAGGTTCCAAACTCTAATGCATATAATGTGAACACCGACAGTATTTAAAAAAAATGTTTTCCTTTAGGAATATACTGTTACTCGTGTGAACACCTTCTTCAGGTTTCATACTCTAACCTTTCCAAGACAGGGAGTGTGCACAGCAAGAACAGTTCCATATTGTTCTCTTTTAAGTGAACATCTATAGTAGGTATTTAAATGTTCCCTTTAGTATAAAGCACAGTGAGTCATGTAATCACCCACTTTAGGTTTCAATCCCGTATCCAGTCCAAGATGCGAATATCTTCATAGTGTTCTCCTTTCAATGAGTAGAAAAGACCTGAATGTGAACACCAACAGTAGGTTCTCCTTTCATTGCACAGCACAGTGACGAGCAACAAAATACCAGCCTGCATTAGTAATCTGAGAACTAGCCGATACGTCAAACCAGGCCTTGTCCGATAGCTAGCATTGGCTTGCAGAAACCTTATAGTCGATACTGCGGCACTCGTAGACAGCCATCTCAACGCACGCCTGCATGCAGTCTTGCATGTTCGTTCCGCGATAAATGTTGTTATTCCAACCTGCTATTCCATAATCTTTATGTGCTTCAAAGGCATTTCCATAAACATCACATTCTGAAAATTAAAGCCTTTATATGAACTCTGAGACAACTCGCAGATCATGTAACCTTTTCTGCATTGAATACGTCAATGGTATTATCGTTATTCATAACTACTATATCTTCAAAAATGGCACGGTGCGTTAGGGTTACTTCATGAATACAACTAATTGTGTTTTTATTTTATTTTAACTTGGACAATGTAAAGTTTATGGTAAGGTATACTATATTTAAAACATAAATACATACGTGTTACGCAGGTTCCTGAGTTAGGATTATAGCTGTACCCTTGAACACATTCACATCTCCCGTCTCTGCAGTAGGAGCTCACGTAGTCACAGTCTTCACTTGAAGAGCAAACATCTCCGAAAGAATGATATCCTGAAAAATAATGTTCTGTATAAAATAGTCAACAGTATTATCGTAAAAAAGTGTCAGTGTTTTCTTGGAAATAAGGAGAAATGATTGTGGACGGACGGACAAATGGACAAAAAATCGTTTTCTATTTTTTTCAATAAAATGTTGAATTTGTCAATGCTTCCCATTGCAAATGAGTATAGGTTGATAGACGGACAGAAGGAGAGGGCGATGACTACCGATGGGCATCTTCCTACGCAAAGCCTAAAACGACAGTTTCATGCCTTGCTGCAGACCCTTAAATTTTCTGTGCTAATATCAGCGCCCCTATAGACGATTGTTAGCAACCTCCAGTTATTTTCTGATTGGACTATTGTTTTCTCTCAAAGTACGCTAGAGAGCAAGCATAGAAAGCTCAAGGGTCTGCAGCAAGCCATAAAACTGACAGTTCCGAAACTGGCGTTTTAGGTTTTGCTTAGGAAGATAACCGGTGGGGTACACATAACACCTACTTCCAGCCATTTTATAAGACTGCCATCCCGCTTCATCTCTGATTCGTAGAAACGGCTTGTCAGGCTGACTGAATCCACAAGCGAAGAGCGAGCACTTGTTGGTCAGGTGGTTGAACTGGTAGGCTCTACATCTACTGTCAGACTGACAGATTCGATAACACATCCACAGCTCCTTAGTTCCTGGGTGGGTGGAAATCAGGAAATCTGAAACTGCTTTGTCTTTGAAGAGTGGGAGGTTGAAGTCGTTCAGATTGTACCACTCACAGCCTGTTGAAGGAGCAAGGGAGAGACTGAGGCTTAGAAGAAGCAGGGGGATGAACTCCAGCGGAAGATCCATCTTCTTAAGTTGTTGTATTTCTCCTGTTTATTGTCCTTTCTCTGTAATTATTATCTCAAAACAGCTTGACAGATCCTTAAGTTGTTGTTTATCGTTCTTCTATTCACTTCACGGTATTGTTGGTAAGTATTGATGTCCCTGTTTATCAGCAAAACAAACCACATAATTATCTCAAATCTAATATATTATACACATCATACAATTAAAAAAAGTATTATCAATCATAACAACAATAATTTTTCTCGTTTTGAACGTACCCGCCATCATTTGTTACGGAATTTCAATTTAAGCAGGAATACATTCTACCATGACATTTAAAAATCCTCGAATGTTTTGGTTTATTTCTATTGTCGAACCTACGTTCGAACACGGTTTTTATGACAGCCGATTCACTGCGGTTTGATACACATTGCCATAGAAACGAACTTCATGACCTGAGTCGACATGCATACAGTCACTGTACGTTTCGGAAGTTGATTCGTCTAAATACTAACTAAAAGTCTTTAATCGTTGTACTACCCATACTTTTCTAGAAATAGAGTTTGATTCGCATTGGTATCACGCAGGTTTATGTCCAGGAAAAAGTGTATTTTCAAGCGAAAGGCTGAATTTAGATCAGGGAGCTACCGCAACTGGTTTTGGTTCAGTGATGTCAACAGTGACGTCAACCTTTGACGTCATAAGCGCAAGACAATGTGACGTCACAGTGTTGACCGACGCACAAAACTGACGTTACGCGGTAGAAAAGAAATCAAATCTACGTTAGACCACGAAAATTAAAAAACACAGTAGGTTTATCTCCTAATTCGCTAAACAATAATCTTATTACAATTAACACAATGGATTATGAAGTGAAAATCTAAAAGTTTATCATTCAGCTGTTTTATAATCTCCCTGAAACCAATGGTATATCCATTTGTTAACTGAAATCCTATGGAGGAAAATACAAAATCGTCGCTAATCTTTTGTACACTATTCATAGGAGTTAAAGTTCACATAACCACAAACATATTCACTTTTTTTCCTTGGAATATAGAAAGTCTGATTACAAAATTGTATAGTGCGTTAAAGGTCGCTACTCAAATATATACGGCAGAATACTATAGGAGGATATCAGGGGACAGGTTGTAGCCTTACGCGGAGACATATACGCTGATGTAGCAGAATGAGTTTGGTAATGAAAGCCATTTTTGAAAGCAACTTTTGATGGGTCGCTCAGACCTATCTGACAACAAGCAAGTGAATGCATGACTGGTCACGCCCCCATTTTGTGACGTCATAAACATAATCAGCCTTGTTATCTATACATCTATCGTAACAATACCACAGGGAAAAAACCTAATAAGTAAAGATTTTCAGAAAAAAATTTCCACTCTGTTAGATAAACCATTTGACGACGTAACACTACTAAACATTTATTGTAAAAAAGATATCCACATCAATGGTAATTAAACAATTATTTAGGTGAAATTTCAGTTAAAATAATGATGCGTTACTTTGTATAGTTTGTTTATTACGTCACACCCGCGCAAGTTTTATGGCCCCTAACCCAGGTGGGTTTTTCACAGTCGATAATTACGCTGTCTTATGAAAGGCTAAATAAAGGTGATTATTTGACAAATTAACAAAAATTAAGTCCAGCTTTTATTTTTTTGAAAAATCTTTGAACGAAAATCGAGAAGTAGTAAGGTCGAGGTTAGTTGATGTTTAAGGATCAAATCTATATTTCTTCATGATATCGCCATCAAGGGAGAACCATTGCATGGCTACAGATTGGTTCCACACAGAGAAATCTTTGACTTGCTAGGAGTCGTTGAGTGAAAATTTCTCTGTAGAAACGTCCTGAAGCTACAGAATGATTTCTTCATCCAACAAGATCTTTATGCTTTCGTGTGACAGAAACACATTTCAATTTGAAGCATCATATTACGTAGAGTGGTGTTGCTTCTTAAGAAGAATAAAAAGAAAATGTAAAACTTACCAATTGGACAAATTTGCCTATGGACACCTCAGTAGTATTGGGTTTAAAGTTATCAACCTTTCTCAGCCAAGGTATGGTTGAAATAATAACCTTTGACTGAGTGAATATCTGGGATAACCATCGAGCGATCAGCGAGATGGATATTACATATATTCATGAAGTAAAAGTCGTTATTTCATATACACCACATGGAAATAGTTGAAAGTTATTTCCTTTTATTATAAGTTTTATTGTTAATCAAATGAAAAAAGTTTTAATAGTTGGTGGTTTAATGATTGAGTGAACTCCATTCCTTAACATTTCTTCATTATCGTTTGCATACTCACGAAACACGCATTTCATTTGACAAATTGTCAAAAGGTCACAGAAAATCTGTTTAATGTCTCAGGATATTCCTAAATTAAACCGACATTAAGTTTGTGAACTGTATCAGTCTGTAACAAACAAATTTACGTTAGACTGCGAGGATGTTGTTCATTTCACCTTGTGCTGCAAGGAATTCATCAATTTCATGTTCAAACTCTCGATGCAGCACAACATCGTAAGCACATGGTGTTCAAAGATGTGGGGAAATAAGAGCTGTGTCCTGCCTCGAAAAATGTTTTATCTGTGTTTTATGGTATTTATTCTCAGGACGAATTTAAGGTGGGTTTTATCTTAAAGTATCATTAACTCTTTCAATTGTGCTCCTTGCAATTTTGTGAATTAGATTGTACATTAAATGATTATTGGGAGTAACAATTGACATTAATAAAATAACTTTTTTTTGCGTCAACTTTGAGCAATCATTTCGAGATGTGTTTAAATATCACCCCAAGGGTAAGTTTTTTCCGAGGGACGATACGGCAACCGAGGCAACCGTTCGTGTATTGTCATCCATGTTTGCTCTCTGATAATCAACCCATGGGGGTTATCTGATAACCAAACCGTGGGTTGGTTATCCAGGATTACGACCTAGATATCACCATTGATAACCATACCACTTGGTGTATCTGCCTATAATGCATTGGAGGCAGGTTATTTGGTCCGTTACCTTTGAAAAGCGAATGTAAAGACTTTCACGTGTATACCGAATGTCATTTGGTTGTAAATAATTAACAAACGCCAACCACTGATCTACTCATAGAATGTTATTCCATTGGCCGCCCTTGAAGGACGCGTTACGGTTGGTTGATAAAAGCGTTCATTCTTGGCTCAATCCTTTTTATGTCCGTACGCACGTAACCACTCTATACAGGGTATTGTTTATCCACTTTCCCCCAAAAACCATTCAACAGTTTTAATTGAAATCTTACACATGGCTTTTAGGCATCCTAAGGGTGTGCATCTCATATTTGTTTGTGATTTTTTTAGTAGTGTGTAGGGGGTGTTGTTTATCCACTTCTCCTCAAAAACCGTTCAATGGATTTAATTTAAATTGCACACATGGCTTATAGGCATCCTAAGGGTGTGCATCTCATATTCTGTTTTTCAATTTTTGAATTTTTTTCAAATTTCTGACATGTTGAACTAAGGTGAACTTTTGTGCAAGTGAAAGCTCATAGTAGTGTGATAGAGGGTGTTGTTTATCCACTTTTCCTCAAAAAGTACTGGATAAACTGCGCTATTCTTCCAAACATGCTTTATAGGTATCCTAAAGGTGTGCACCTTATATTATGTTTTGGGAATTTTTAATTTTCTACCTATTCATGGATGTTTGAACTTAAATTAAGCTAAAGATGTGCATCTCTTTTTAAATTCTATGGTTGAAAACATTGAGAGCTTTTTTATAAGCTGGGGCATCTGTGTTTTCTAATTTGACATTATCCTTATTATTGAGTAAATGAAGAACAACTTCTAGTAAACGTTGCCATGATTAGTGTCAAATTATGCTTGAACAACTTAGCAATATTTCCAAAATTTCCATATTTGCAAGTGATCCTGCTTTACTCGAGATAATAATAATAAATATAGTCGCAAGCGACGACAAAAGGATTCAGTCGCATTAACAGTGTGTTCAGCACATAGATAAACATGTCAGGAATGAGTCCTGAAAATTTCATTCATTTCTCCTTATGCATCAAGCTTAAGGAGCATTTTAAAGGAGAGGATTCGCTAAATCCAAGGGGTCCGGAAATTTTAAAAAGCACAAAAAATCAAAATGGCGCCGAAACCACGTGATCAACAACTTTGTCATGATTGACTATTTTGCTAATAATGTCATTGTCCACCTCTATGTAAAATTTCAAGTCTCTAGGTGCATTTTTAAAAAAATTGCCCATGTTAATTTTTTTCAGCCTTACGTTCGGTCATATTTGACTCTATTTTGTAATCGCAAATGCCTGTTCGCGATCGATGTCTTGATTGATTCCTAATGTATACAACACTGTCTAACACTCCTGGAAAAATTGCGTAATTCTGAGTCCAACTTTTTGGGTTATGGCCGTTTGAGAGTTGCACATTGTACTAAGTCACCCGACTTTAAACACGTATAGCGCGTATTTAAGGTATAGTCTTCGAGTAGGGTATCCTATAATGTCCAATGCCTCAGTTACAACATACCAAAGTTTCAGCTCTCTGTTGCAAGTATCTTCAGAGGAGTTGATTCTCAAATTCTGAAAAGTTACAAATTCCAATATGGCGGCCAATTTAAAATTTCAAGTCTCTAGCTGCATTTTGAAAAAAAAACCCATGTTAATTTTTCGATTTTGGAATCGAGCTGTACTTTTAATTCGACCGATTTGAAAAAACGTCATGATCTAAGTCTCAGTAAGGGCTATCAACATGCAAAGTTTCGTTGTAATAGCTTCAGCCGTTTTTGCTGAATCGGTGGGACAAAATCGGTGGAATAAAATAATAAAACACGCCAATAACAACAAGAAAAGCCTTTAAAAAGGCATGCTTGGTGCCACATAGGCAGATGAAGGAGATTGTGATTTGTCGAACAATTTGGGTGATAATATATACAACACTGGATAACAGCAGTAATATTAACACGAATATTACTCAAAGTTAATTTCACAAATTAATTTCTATCAACACGAATTGCTGAAAGTTATGAATATTTTTTACATTCATCAACGATTGTTGGTATATTTCAAATCAAAACACACGAGGGTGATATTCTATTTATCATTCAAATTCACTCTTTTTGAGATCTCAGAGAAAAAATGTAAATCTCTGAACACAACAACACTAGATTTTCAAGACAGTGATGTGACAGTGACAGTTTATGATTTTATGGCATAGTGATGTTGTTACTTGAAGTAAAAGCACTGGGTTGCCATGTAGCGTTGACAATGACAGGAAATTGTGCAAAACGTACTGCCAAAACCATATCTCCTTGTCATGCTGGTTAATTATTAACTGTAGTATTACAGATAATAAACAAAATACTTTCCGATGATCTGACGGGATTTCAACCCAGCTCCGCTGAGCTGAGCCGCGGCCTTGTAGTAACCGTATGGAACCGGCGATATAGGTCATATTCTAAATATAGCACGAGTCAATTTCAGTAGCTCTGATAATAAATACATGTTTTCAACGTAAACATTTAGTGACATCATGAAGTATGACTTGTCACGTGGTCGTAAGTGATCTACCTATTAGTAAACATAAGTCATTTTTCGATGTCACCATCGTTCTTACACCAACATTTCTTTAAAATCGCCAGGCGAGCCCAGCGTGAAATTAAATCGCGTGGGTTATAAAAAAGTGGATTCTGCGATTATTGAATGCGAAATAATGCTTTTATGTGGAACAAATGCAGACTCTTCATCAAATGAAGATGTTTTTGATTGAGTCTGTTAACATTTATCAGCGTCCTTAATAGAAAATATTGTTTCTCTTTTAACATGACATTTAAAGCGAAATCATATTCCACAGTTTAATGTGCCAAATATTTTGTATTACCCACATGGTGACGTAATGCATTTTTTGCTACAGCTCTGTTCATTGGTCTTTTGATTTGGATACAACACATGTGATTGGCGCGGCTTCCCTTTGAAAATATCAAGAGTAATATAGAGAGAAATCAGAAAAGTTTTAGGAAAATCAAATCATAATACTTGGTGCCCTTTGGGGCACCAAGCAATACGGATTCAGCCTGAAAGGCTGAATCCTTAATAATTGCTTTCTTATACCGCGCATATATCCATGACAAAGCATGCTCAAAGCGCCTTGATTATTACCCTGGAGGGATAGTATTTTCGGTGCCGCCGATTAACAACGTTCGGGCGACCGAAAAGGTCCATACTTCCCCCTTGTTCAGGTACCCATTTGTACAGCTGGGTGAACTGAGTGCAATGTGGATTAAATGTCTTGCCCAGGGACACAACACAGAATGAGACCCAAGTCAAATATTTTTGGTGTCTCCACCGGGATTCGAACCCGGGTCTCTGGCGTAAGAGGCAAGCATGCTAACCACTACACCACTGTGCTCAACTGAGATCTAACACTCGGGTGAAATCAATATACCTTACACTGTGTTCGTTTAGGACCTCCCATGATCATTAGGCTCTACCTCATACCGTGAATCCTATCAAGTTCTTGGATTCAAGGGATTACAAAGAGGCCTTACATCCATAATCAGAGTTTTACCTCTGTGTAATTTGAATACAAACGAAACATAAATATAAGCAATAAACGCTTCTTCTTTTATTCTTCTTCAATAACAATAATTAAGATTTTAAAAAGCTATATATTACAAATAATGATAAAAACAAGGTTGAATTCCTTTTTTAAATGACGTAAATCATAAGACCAATAAACACATGGTTTATCGATTTAGAGTTCATATTGATAATACGAAGTATTTACCCTCTTTACTTTATTCATAGAACATTCATTGTTATTTTCTTAACACATGTCAAATGGTTGGGTGTTATGTAACACGTCGAATAGGAAAGTGCATCTATTGCCATTACAGTTTAAGGTAATATTATTTTATAAGGTATTATATTTCAAGTTGGTAAGAATTATAAAAATTAAAAATTTAAAGCGAGACTCAATATCTTACAACCTGAAATGGGTATGATCCATCTACAAGCCTGCTTTACATTTGACTGTCAGCTTTTTGACAATTGGAAGCCAATAACTGCAGCATCTTTAAACAAAACAAATGTACTGACATTTAATATAAACCACTTAATGCATTTGAATATTTAAAGGCCACCGAACATCTCAAGCGACGTGTGTTGATGTAGAACCTTATGCTACAGATGATACGCGTTGTCTTCGTTGTTTTTTCAAACACAATACTGCCATTTCAAACACAATAAGAAGTTGATGTAAATATTGTAAAATATGTGACAATTGAACTGTCAGTATTAATCTTGAAAGAACCGATAAGCATGGACCATTTTAACTTGTCCGAATGTTATTCAGTGTATAATTGGTCTCGGACTATCGATTTCAAAGATCAATAGATGATTCTTTTGTTTTTATATGAACGTAAATAACGTAAATAAAATATTCATTATAAGAATTAAAATAAATCTCACTAATTAATCCCCAATTGCCAATAATATCATAGAAAGTAGACTTACAGTCATTTATATTCGTGGATGAATCGTGTTACGTAAAACTATTAACCGAATTAAACATTAGCAGATTGAAACAAAATAAGATAAACATTAATAATAACGAAAACACCTGGTCGATATTATGTGAATTCTGCACACCTCGTGCGTCATTGGTAACGTCATCGTAACACCTCTTCTCGGAGAGGAGCTGTCACTATAGCGGTAGGGTACAAGAAACTTTGACACCGCCAGAGTTGAGAGTCCGCGGTGTACAAAAGAAAAAACAGTCGATCGTGAACCAATCAAAACGACTTTTTTACTGTAAGGTAAGATAATATTGGTACGTAACCTGAAAAGGTGCTCAGTCTGTGATATGTTTATGTTGCTATTTTAATAAAAAAAATCGGACCACGACAAAGTCTTGCACATTGATAGTACTTCCTTCCACGGTTTAAGTGAAATGGCCTTAGTTCGACCACAAAGGAGCCATGATCTAAATATATAGAGGATACTAAACGACCTTCCATTTAATACTATTTTTATTAAACGAGTAAATGATTTTGTATAAAACGAGCGAAAGCGAGTTTGATACCAAATCATTCACGAGTTTAATAAAAATAGTATTAAATGGAAGGGAGTTTTGTATTCTGTTTATTACTTGCCCTAAAAATCAAACATAATTGCCGATAAGTTGCCGAAACTAACATTTTCGCGACTCAGCAACCATTGTGACGGCGCGCTTACACTGTGACGTCACATTAACACACTTCTATGACGTCATCCTTGCATTATGTTATTATACTAGTTTAATATTGTCGTATAAATATTACACTGCGGTATCTTACAAGGGCGAGTAATAAAGGATATTATATGAGTGTCCATGACATACTATATTTACGACACGAGTGCCTTAATATTAGTATTTCCCGAGCGAGAGCGAGGGACATACTGATATTTAGGCACGAGTGTCGTAAACATAGTATGTCATGAGCACAAACATAATATTCTGTTTATTAAGAAAATACTCAAAACCTACTTCTCAGCATAGGCGGACTAGCCGCCGCCGACCCGTTTGCATTGTGACGTCACAGGTGAACCGTGACGTCAAAGCATTGTTTATAACGTGACGTCACAATGAAAAGTGATATTTTGCCCTAGGGCAACATATGAAAAATATGAACCTCGGTATGACTGCCCTAGTAGGTAATAAATTAAATTACAACTTTTACCAAGCGCTGATGTTACAGTGACGTCAGCGGCTATTTTGCTATGTGTTTATTTTCCATCGTCTTGTCGCATATCGTCTAATGAAAGTTTAGATGAATTTGTGTACTGATGTATTTTAGATAATGAAAAGAGCCAGCATACAGGTAGATTAGTTATGTAATCTTCTATTTCTGTCTGGAAGTTTGTTAGAAATTTTCGCAAATGTCATGTTAAATGCTCAAGTTTAAAGGGGCAGTAGCACGTTTTTTATTTATATTTTAAAATTTCCACTGATAATTGTAAGTTAATGCTAAATGTATTATTTTGACAGTGTCAAAAATCTCATTACACAAGGCAATAATCCATAGTCAGAGGACAAAGTATGAAGATTCACATAAAATCCATTGGCGGCCATTTTGTGTGAACACCTTTAATTCCTTTTTTGTAAGAAAAAGGAATCGCATGGCCAAACATTACATTGAATATTTGAATTATTACTGCTCCTTTTAGTTTAGATAGATTGTCTTTCAAACGGGACCCGATTAGTTTTCATTTCCCTGACATCACCTTATATTCCCCCTAAAACTTGCTACTGCTCCTTTAAGGTGCGTATGGTGTGCAGAAATGGTGTATGGTGTATACATTTGACAAACGTTGCTCCCAGAAGTATTTGAACTATCCTGACTACCAGACACTAAAACAAAATGTCTCTAAAGTTCCACGCAAATCTCCATCATTTTAGCAGGTACTGCTCACTGATCAAATGAACAGCTTCAGTGGTCAACTATCTTCGTTAATATTAGATAGTTACATTTTGGTATAGGCCTATACGTTTTTAATCTAGCACTACCTAAATTTATCAAAAAGAAATTATATTTCATCATGCGATCTGAACTCCTTTCAATGGAAAGGCAAGGTCACAGCTTATACTCTATTGAATTGAAGGTATTCACGATTTCAGTTTCAATAAAGGCCTTTTATAGAGAGTGTATCATCGCTTCTTTCAAGTTAAATAGGCAGGTATTTTGTGAATCGCATTGAGCCTATATTGGTTAGGTTAGTTGAGATATTATCGGAACGTAAACCCGTTTTTGCAGGTTATTGTATTACATAAATTCTTCACCATTTTCTAGTTATGGTAATTTGTGAGTATTTATTAAACATAAACAGTTTTTAAAAACTTTGTAAATTCATTAATTCCTTTAACTTCAGATTTGTTTGTAAGTATAGTGATAATAAACATATTTGTTAATGAAAGGAAAATTGGCGACGTTAATGGTGATATGAAGTATAGTGTCGAAAAATATCATGAAGAAATGTAAACCTATTTAGTGTATAGCCGGCATCCAACAGATCTGTTTTTAGATATAAAGGAATAAATGGTGTACAAGATCAAATCGCTCATATTGTGACCCCCTTCCTGGAGATGGCTTGGCTAATCAAATGTTGAAGAGTACTTATTTATTAAGAACTAGATTACTCATATTCTAGCATGCTCAAACACTTTTTCACATTTCGCAGAGAAAAGGAGTATCTAATTTTTTTACCCATTGTAGTTAATTCATTTAATCAATACACAGTACTAAGGTTTTGTCGTCCACAGTTCCGTGATTCGCCAGATTTGTCAGATACACGTCATTATGAGTAATCAAATGTTAGGTTATAATGATTGTGTGATCGACCTAGGTTAGTTCTCGCATCATGAGCTAATACTGGTCGGATCTGTTTTTAATTAGGATGTGATTCTTACTGAGATATATATCATCATGTTTTATACACTTACTATATCCTTTTGTCCCTTTTATTTGCCCTAAACGCTAAAGTGCCTCATAAGCCTTTTAAGGCTGGATGTACATGTATGTATAATTTTATCAATATATCAATGGTTTTTTTTATCTGTGTACATACATGTGACACTTTAATAAACTATATCTGTCTGTCTGTCTTTCTATATAGATAAATAAAATATACATGAAACTTACCTTTTGGCCAACAATTCTTAAGTTTCTTCTAGATTCTTAGTTGCTTTACGGCTGACATTATCCATTTCCTTCGACAAGTCCGCTATAATCTGCTATGTACAATAACGGTTTCACAAAGTCACCTAGATAATATATAATTCATGAACAACGTGCACTGAAGGTGAACAAATACCAAAACAAACGCTGGCCACAATCAGGCTTTAGGATATTTCAATGTTTGTGTAAAACATTACCATACACGTGTCTCTCCATTAGTTTTCAATTTCTACATGCATTGCAAGCAATGAAAATTAATTTTTAGAAGATATGATCTGTCATATGTGTTTTATCTCATAGCAATAAGATGGCGTTACCAAATGACGCACGCGGTGTGCAGAGTTAACATGCGTTTGATTAGCTGTTTTCGTGATTATTAATTATAGATTTGTTTTCTCATTATTCCATGTTTTATTTGGAAACAAATTCCGCATTGCATTGCCTGGCGGCTCGGGCAACATTTCTAAAAAGATGGTACATCAGACCGTATTGCCCTCGTAAGAAGCATACAGCTTATATAAAACAAAAAATAAAATGAGGATAAGTAAACAAGCCATAAAGCGAAAATCAACATCATTCTAAAACACAATAGAAAGCTGGACTCAAAAGTAATAAAATCAGGAACATATATCTCTAAACAACCCAATCTTCTGTAGTTTAAAAATGGTCATAATGTTGCTAGAGACGCCCAAGGTTGGCTGCAGCTAAGGTCAGGTGATATCATATGTAGTTTAGAAATTTTATAATTATTAAGTGATTATTATTTCAAAGAAAACGGTTGTTTTAAAATGGTGTCACGAATTAAGGATATTGCTTTACTTTGATATATTTGGTGATTATTGTCCTTATGTCACTTCCTTGTTTATAAAAATACATGTTGGAAGTGTCACTGTATTTCAGGGTGTAGTCACAGGGGCCCTTATAAGTGTCACAGGGTAAACTGAATTATGAATTATTCCCATCAGCTTAGCATTCTGTACACAAGGCTTAAAGGGGCAGTAGCACGTTTTAAAAAAAATTATATTTTAAATTTTTCACTTTTAATTGAAAGATGATACTATATGTAAAATTCTGACATTGTCAAAATCTAATTACACAAGCCAATCATCTATAGTCAGATGACAAAGTATGAAGATTCACATACATGTACCATTCATTGACGGCCATTTTATGTGAACACCTTTAATTCATTTTGTGTAAGAAAAAGCAATCACATGGCTAAGCCTTACGTTATATATTTGAATTATTACTGCTCCATTTAGTTAAGATACATTGTCTTTCAATTGGAACCATTAATTTTCATTTTCCTGACATCACCTTATATTCTCCCTAAAACGTGATACTGCCCCTTTAATTTTTATATCAGGTAAGTATTAAGGACATTTTGAAATATAAATACACGAATCAGGTGAAATGTTTTTTTAGCAAGATTCGTTTTTAAATCATTATTGTATTTACTAATGTCTACAATTCTACAGTCTGAAATACTTTTCTTATAAGTACCCGAAAATCGATTTATCGAACAAAATACTGCATCAAATACACAAAAACAAAGTTTCCTTTAGTAGTTTATTTCGTTCACTTCCTTATGTAACAGTTCCAGGCGTACACGTTTCTACGGTGTGAATATTCTAGATATTGTTCCCTCAAACGACGATCTTAAGAAATTCTATTCATAAATTTATCATAAAATCTAATCGATTTGACATCTCATAAGCACTTGAATATGTAATGACTGCCACGCAAAGAACATGATATTCATGCAAAACCAATATCTGTGAAGCTAAGTTGTGAATCTGACATGTGTCACTAACTACTATTAGTTTTATATTTATATATGTGTAGCTGTATCGGAGCGGCCTTGATATAAGCTCTTCGGAGCTTGTTGGCCAATCCATTCATGTATATATACTTATCATGAATAAATATATTTAAATCAGATATTGTTCCATAGAGGAAAGTTGTACAGACAATAAGTTGGGGTGGTCTCCTTTTGTCCTCTTTGTAAACAGTGATTGTTTCTCTGTGTAGATCGATTTGTTGACTTGCGACCACGACAACTATAATTAAGAGCAGCATTGTCATGACAATGATGTTTGAGCTCACAACAGATCATATAGTAGGACCAAATTTCGTTTGGTGTTAGAAACGGATGCATTTATCCTATTTTGAGCTCCAATTGGTGTTAATGACACTTATTTCTCCTGAAACTCTTATTTATCGGTTGATTTTAAAAAAATTATCGGAAACACAAGTTGGGAAAAACCTTTGTGAATGAATATTTAGAAATCAAATTTCAAGTTTGCTTCAAATATGAAACTGAGAAATATATATTTCTTTCTTTTCTGTGGCTATTAAAATGTCAGGCAAACTATAGATTGTACTCTAAACGCATTTTGATCATAGTTGAATAACACTTATAGCCTTTACTTATTTTGACAAAGATATGGGTTGTACCCTAAACGCATTTTGATACAGGTTCGAGATATATTCGTGGAAGAGACCAGGTTCAAGACATAATTATATATGAATTGGTGAGGCTAGTTCATATGTGTGTTATCAGTGATCAGGAGACATTGATATGTCTTTTACAAGCTTCATAAATCAGGATGTACTGTGGGTGAATCAAAATCAAATCAAATAAAACAAGATGTGTTTGTGAAACACGAATGCCCCCGGATGCATATGTCAAGTATCAAAGACCTAGCTCCGACCAATCAAAAGTTATGACCAAGGTTAAAGTTTTTGTGGACAAACGGACAGACAGACGGACAGACAGACAGACGGACGGACAGACGGACAGGTGAAAAACAATATACCCCCGGAATAAATAAATATTCTTTTTAAGAACATCGGTCTTTTGTTATAAGAGAAATAGGTAGTGCATAATTTATCTAATGATCCTTTCCTTCAACGATCAATCCTTTTTGATCGGATTACACTATTGAAAACGTTTGGCATACATGACTTCCGACAACTCACGAAGAACAAAGAAGTTTAACAGACAATGATATCCTTTGGCAATGAGGTACAAATAGTTGCCCAGAGAAACCTTTGGCTGCCATGACTTTTTATGTTTTTGGCTGTAGACTTTTTTTAAACATTGTATTGCATGATCACTAGACCTTATCAAATAATGGAATTTATTTCACATATAAACCAGTTACATGTATTGGTACATATATGGTATATTGATAGGATTGTTGTGGCATTATGGTTCCAGGAGTTCTCCCTTTATGTTGTACTCATAGTGAATCCTTTTGGGTTTTTTTCTGGGAAGAATTTTATCACCAGAAAACTCTCTCAATTCAATCGAGATGGTGTGTTGCAATTGTAAAGGTGGATTGCAACTGAGAAGGTGCTGCGATTTGGATGTGTAGCATTTGAGAAGGTGTATATAATAATAAAAATCTTTGTAGATATTTTTTAAGAATATATTTCTCCATAATTTCAACATTGGAACAGTCTTTACAGACAGGGTTAGATTTGATATGATTATTCCTGAAATTGAAAATAAGTTCGTTTTTTTACATTCAACATTGAGCAATTGGTTGACATTATCTCTGTAGGAAAGTTCCTCATCTTGAGTGAGGCCGACTTATGCAGTATCGTCAGCAAACTCCACTCTCAGATTTTTGGGGTGATTACTAATACAGTCATTTATGTAGAGAGTTAATAAAATAGACGAAAAGACACAACCTTGCGGGACTCCGGTATTGGTATAGAATATTGAGCTGTGGGCGGAGTTTACCGTTGCAAACTGAGGTCGAAAAGTTAGAAATTTCTCAATCCACAGTATTACATTGCATGAATACCCATACGGTATAGTTTGTCTTACAAAGATGGCTGGATTGTATTGAAAGCAGAACAAAAATCTTCAAAAATAATTCTAACGTATGATGACGCGGTTCGACTGTATGTCACTTGTATTGACACCGCATCTAAGAGGCGGCTGTGTCTGTGTCTGTATATGTAAACATAGCTTAAGTTGATAGTACTTGAATGCCCTTTCAATGATTAATCTTTGATGCTGTTCAAATGATTGAAAGTTTAGTCAATAAGAATTATTTAAAGAAAAGATAATTTCGCACAACTCGTGAGAGATATACATGTACACATCATAAATTTTTATCTTTGATCTTTAGAATCTTTAGAGAGCGCTTCCGTAGTAAAAAGAGAAGGGAAGATAGCCAGAGATAGCAGAGTTCACGCCAGTTGAGTGACTTATTGTCGAAACTATTTTCTTCCTTCTTATATTTATTATTTAAAACCTTTTTGGTTTTTGGATGGGTAACTTTACAGTATTCAAATATTCCGGGGTTTTTTTCTTCCCAAAGGTAATAAACTTTCCATTGTTTCTTTTAATCTGATACCTATGCTATTGATTAAAACATTCTGACGTCATTGATTCCTTACACATACAAGACAACATCCAGCAAGGTCATCAAATGATGCCTCCGATCTAACCTACTCTAAGGACAAATTAACTAGGTGATTTGATACTTTCTCTTGTCAACGGTCAATCATGAGTAACTATGATGGCCGCGAGGGGCCATTTGAATTCGTGCTTATTACCGACACGAATATGCAAAATCGCAAAATATTCAAAACGAAATAGCGAAATTGCGAAACAAGGAAGACATGAAACACGGAACAGTAATGCGAA
This sequence comes from Steromphala cineraria, assembly GCA_916613615.1. Classification (NCBI taxonomy): domain Eukaryota; kingdom Metazoa; phylum Mollusca; class Gastropoda; order Trochida; family Trochidae; genus Steromphala; species Steromphala cineraria. The sequence goes on along the minus strand of OU744731.1, from coordinate 55,317,184 downwards.
ATCACGAACGAGTGACACGAAACTGCGAAATAAAAAATGTAGTAGTATGAATGTGGATTATAATCTTAAATGTATTACATTTTGGTGGAATTTCAAATTGTTAAGAACGTATAACAATCGGTAAAAATCGAGGGAACAGCACATCATAAAGCCCTTTGGCGCCTCCCTTCCCCACGCTTAACATATAAGTAATCATGCCCCCATTGCGAAAACGCAAAATTACGAAAACGCAAAATGGCGAAACAAGGGCGAAACAAAATTGCGAAACAAGGGCGAAACGAAATAGCGAAAAGAAAAAAATATATTATTCCTAGAGTTCGCTTTTTTACATAAACTTTTTTCGCAATTTCGCAATTTTGCTTCGAATTTTGCTTTTTATTGATTTTGCGTTTTCGCTTCGTTCTTCGTTTTTAATTTCGCGATTTCGCCTCGAGCTTGTTTCGCGATTGTTCGGCCATTATAAGTACGTACACACACAGATATTCCAATAATGGTCGACTCGTCACATAGCTCTAGGACGACGATATAACACATTGCACCAGGTTAAAGAATGGAATCACCAACATGTTTTCGCATAACTTCAAATTTGACGTATCTATTTGTTTCAAAATTTTGGACCTTTGATTCCCATCTCATCGAAGTAGACCAAATCCGTGTTTGCCCTCGGGGAGAAAAAAATCAATTTAAATTTGTTTTGTATATGACAATGGCGCTTCTCGCAAGGAAAGGGTGGTTCATATCACACTGCCTTTGTCGTGATTCAGAAGAAAAAATGATGATTTTAGGACAGATTGCATTGGATTTGCAAGATCAGACATCTCCCATTCTAGCCTACAAAATCGGCAATTTGAAATTTAGACTCTATCAACATTTCATGAGTTGATCTGCCTCTGTGGGAAGAGAATGAATATTTCCTGAAATACAATTGTTTCATTATGTTCTGTATGGGTCACACGACGTACAAAAGCGGTTAGTTAAACAAATATCCATAAAATGTGTTGTTTTGAGCGTTAGGGCTTTAAGGACATCTTTATTATATGGAAATGTGAAATAACAGAATAGTCATGCGAATTGCATTTTATTTTAACTACATCGGACTTAAAAATTAAGTAGCTTGAAATTGACTTTAGATAAAGAACCTTCATTTTCATTCTCCAGTTAGTAAGAACGAGGTGTTAGGCTCCGTCTTAGAAAGTACACTTGCAGAAACTATGTGATGTGTAAACGTGTGCGATATTACTATTGTAGTTAGATATTCTAACGTCACGTGACCAATATATGATATGTATTACCCATATGGTTTAAAATAAGTAGTGACATATTTTCAATATGAGCACATGTGTACATATTTTTTTTTTTTTTTTTCTTCTTCCTTTGTTCCCACTGTAGGCAAATAAAGATATAAGATAAAAAGAAAAATTAAGTAGAGAGCGAGAGAGAGAGAGCGAGATATATGGGATAGGGAGGAGGAGAGTATGTACAAGAACAGTATTACATACCATTGGTTTGGTTTGCATCAGTTACCATTTCAAGGGGGCCCATTTTTTGGCAAATTCACTTGGGTCGTTTGAATTAAACTTTACAATGTTATTATAGTGCCTTATTTGAGATAATAGTTGGACAAATGAGGGAGTGGTGTTGCTATATTGGCAATTTTGTATGTAGCGTTTTGTTATTATAAAAATGTGATTTTCCAAGATGTTTAATTTTGGATTACCAAGGAGGAAATTATTTCTGTTTAAGCATAATTTTAGACATGTTCTACTTTCATACCAGTTACTGAGTTCGTTCCTTAAGTTTTCAACTTTTCGACAAGAAAAAAATAAATGTTCAAGTGTTTCGTTTTCAGAATGGCAAAGTGTACATAGGTTATTTTCAGAGAAACCTATTTTGAAAAGAAACGATTTTGTTGGTATGATGCGATGGACAAATTTATACTGAAAATTTCGAGACTTACTGTCCGTCACAGAGTTTCGTATTGTTGTAAAACATTCAGAAAGGTAAATGTCAGACATGTCTAAATCTAATTTGGAGTTCCATTTTGCTGTTAGATCTCGTAGGGTACAAATGCCACCTGATGTACGGAGAAGTTTATAGAGAAATTTGCAATCTGATGATGCAGTGATGTCACTAAGGATCTTGCAAAAAATAGCTGTATTTGTTCTATTAACCTGGACGCCCTTTGAAAGTTTAATCCATGATTTGGGTATGAAACTAATGAGTTTGAAATATGTCATAAAATTCGAATTCAATCCGAAGTCATGTTTCAAGGCATTAAATTCTCTAAGGTGTCCAGAGTCCGTCATCAGATCTCGAATGTATCTTATTCCACATTGGTGCCATTTATAATAGGTTTCAAAATCATCATATGGGAGATAGCTCATGAATGGTAGATTTCTGAATTCAGAAATATTCTCGATTTCAGAGGTTCGGAGATTATTATATATGGTTAAAACATCTTTCCAGAAATCATTTTTGATATTTTTAAGTAACCTTTTTAATTGATCTTTCGGGAAGTTCAGGATGTTGATATTTTCTGGGTTTACCATTGAAAATCTGGCTAAGTGTTGCCATAATCCATCTTTTTGAGTAATACGCTTAATCCATTTCAATTTCATGTATTTACAAAAAGCTTCAACGTCAATCATGCCCAGTCCTCCTTCTGAATAATCATTCATCAGCATCCGTCTTTTTATTTTATCTCTTTTTCCATTCCATATGAACTTAAACAAAATTGTATTTAGTGATTTAAAGAACGCTTTGTTCGGCAGTGGAAGGGCTGAAAATAAATGTGTAAATAGTGGAATAATTTGGGACTATATAATTGTAATTTTGCCATTTAATGTTAATGAGCGTTTTGACCAAGAAAAGCTAATTTTTCTTGTTTTGTCAATTTGTTTGTCGAAATTCAAGGGGATAATTTGTTTTAAGTCAGTTGAAAAAGTTACCCCTAGGATCTTAAAAGGTTCTTTCGACCACTGGAGGGGTAGATGGGGGCATAATTGTTCATTTGAATTCACAATTTATCTTTAAACCAGAAGCAAAAGCGAATTCTCGTAGCATTTCGATAAGTTCGATTAGACCCTCTTGTGTTCCTTCCAGGGTAAAATTCGCATCGTCAGCGTATTGAAAAGTTAGATATTCAACGCCATGGACATCTATACCTTTTATCCGGGTATTATTCTTGATAGAGATAGATAATAGTTCTATACACACAATAAAGAGATATGGGGAAATGGGGTCGCCTTGTCTACAGCCTCTTTCAAGTTTGAAATAATTTGAAATATGCCCTGTACTTATAATTGCGCTATTACTATTATATTGAAATAATTGTATCCAGCGTCTAAGAATGGGACCAAAATTAAATGCTTCCAATGCTGTATCTATAAACTTCCACTCTACAGTATCAAATGCTTTTTCAAAGTCTACAGTTATAAGCAGTCCTGGTTTTTTATGTACTTCACAATAATTCATAATATCATATAATATTCTTGTATTTTCTCCAATGAAACGGTCCTTAAGAAATCCCGTTTGTGTTTCATTAATGATATGTGGAAGGACTTTCTTCATCCTATTTGCTATTACCCCAGACGCTATTTTATAGTCCACATTTAATAAAGTTATTGGTCGCCAGTTCTTGAGATATCGCCTGTCTCTATTTTCTTTTGGAATGCAAGTTATTATACCCTGATTTTGAAAAGTTGACAAAGTTCCAGTATCGAAAGCATAAACTATTGATCTAAGGAGAATAGGTCCGATATCTACCCAGAAAAACTTATAGAATTCTGCTGAAAAGCCGTCTGATCCCGGACTCTTTTGATTTTTCATGCATTTTAAAACAAATGCACATTCATGTAGGGTAATTGGACCTTCACAACTGTCTCTCTCATTTGGATTTAATTTGATGTCAACATTTGTGAATTGACGGGCATAGTCTTCCCACTTTGCGTCATGATGGGTAGTGTACAGGGTTTTGTAGAATTGTGAAGTTTCATGGACTATGTCATTAGTACCAGTCACATGTGTACATATCACTTTTGCCTAGCAACGATTGTTGTAGCGCGAGTACCCGTATTTTTTCACCTGTGACGTCATGAAACCATTGTTCGTGACGTCACTAACTGGCCGTCGCAAGGGAAGCGGTCTGTTTCCTTGACATATTTAAGAGATTAAATTAGTATAGAATCGGTAATAAAGAAATTATTACCCTCGGAAGTGTGTCATATGACTTTTACGAAACTCGTGCAAATTTGTGGATAACCCTCTCTCTCGCTCGGGCAATACAAAAATTCACACTCGTTTCGTAAAAGTCATATGACACACTTACTCGGGTAATAATCTCTATATATAATCAAGTGTTTATTATTTATCATATCATGAATTTACTATAACATGGTACATGTACTTTATAAGTAACCATATGATAAGAAAATGAGGGGAAAAAAACATTTCCTTAAATAAATTTGTTAAAGGTAAGAACGGGAAGTAATGTAAAAACACACACAATTATAAGTAGTGTTTTATGATCTAAATATCAAATCAAGCTAAATTTATTTTAATATAGTACTTTTCATTGCAATTGTCACTACACTTGTGGATGAATATATAAAAAATCTTTAAAAAATATTACAGAAAACAACTACGTAGAGATGACTGAGTTCACCCCTCAGGATGTTCTCCATTGAAGTTCACGTTCACAAATTTATTGTATGTCAGAGAAGACGTATTTGATGTGAGATAAGTAAAGTATATTTTTATGTATCATCCCAACTTGGAATCCCGTCCCAGAAAGAAAAATTAGAAAAATAAAAATTAACCGTATAGGACTCCAAAGTAACAGACATGGCCGTCCCAACTTGGAATTTCTATAGGTTTTGACTGATAACTCATTAAAGATATGAAATAAAATTTTGACCCTAAAATATTATATTACGACAATACAACTTGATTGTTTTATGTAATTAAATACTATTTCATACTTACAGAAAAAAAAACTTTACCCAATAATGAGTCAAAACTCTCAGACATGGCCGTTCCAACTTTGAATTTCTATGGGTTTTGAATGTCATACTTACATAAAAATAAACTTTACCCAATAATGACTCAAAACTCCAAGAAATGGCTGTCCCAACAGAGAATTTCTATTTGTTTTGACTGATGACTTAGAAAATATAAAATAAAATTTTGACACTACCATATTACATTATGACAATACAACTTGAATGTTGTTTGTAAATAAATACTATTTATTATTTACAAGAAAATAAACTTTAACCAATAATGACTCCAAACTCTCAGACATGAATCTCACTTCCATCTTCCTCTTTATCAATGTTTTCATTTCAGGAAAGGACATGATTTCTTCCTGGAATTAAAATCTAAGATCCTTTCAATAAATTTTATTCATCAATATGCTAATTTTGTGCTAGGTGTTTTATGTTCAATAATAATTTTTGTTCTCTCTGTTTTATGAGTTCTCAGTTAAGAGTTATTGAATGTTAAACATTTTGGTAAACCTTTCATGCAAATAAACATTTCAGCAAACACATAAATCAATAAAGTTTTTTAAATGTGTTTATATTTGATTTAATCAAGCTTGTTACATGATAAGTAAACAAACCATTTTACAGCCTGTTTAAAAACAAACAAGACTTTTCTTTCCCCAACTCAGTGTTGTTTTAACCATACATTAGTGACAGTTGTCAAATTGGTGCCCATTCATGACTGATTGGTATTGCTTGCTGACATGAATGACTCAATGTCAGTCTCTCATTCTCTAACATGCCAAGCTGTCAGATTAACTTACCTTAGCTTAGTTTAGGAATGGATAGCGTTGTAACACACATGGAGAAAGGCCTTTACATTGGATTTCTATGTACATTTGGATTATTCATTTCTTTGTATAAGGTAAGCTGGTTTCACATTTGAAGGCGATATTATCTACAGTAAATAAATAAAGAGGGTCTCTTCGTGATTTTCTTAATACATGTATTTCATAGTATAGCAAATACAGATAAGTTTATTCACATTTATGTTCATTTTCAAATAAAGGTAGCTTGGTTTGAGCTGTTATGTTGTTTCTTATTTTGTTTACTTTGACTGTAAAAGAACAGAAAATGATGAATACTAAATCATCGATGTGTTATGAAGCGTAATTTCAAATAAAAATGACCATTAAATGAATGTTGACATCGTGTTTTTACATACTTGTTGTGTTCATTCGCTTGTAGAAGGTGGGAGTTGAATCCAAGCCCGTAAGTCGAGTAAATCAACATCAAATTACATTTTTCTTGTGCGTGTCAAACGTATATACCGTTAGTTTTAATAAATATAATTTTTAACACAATTCATGTTTAAATAAGATAATTACATGCATGTTTTAATATTCCCCGTCCCATCTTAAGATGGGACGTCCCAACTTAGGATTCCAAGTTGGGACGCGTCCCATCTTAAGATGGGGCGGATCCGCAGTTGGGATCATACATATATATTTATCTCAAATGAATGCTCACTTAAATGTTACACAAATTTCTTAACGGGCAATAAAGAATTATCTTATCTTATCTAATCTTGTCTTAATCTTATGCTTATGTTATATTCAGTTTTCACTACCCAGCTTGCCTTTGCCCTTGCTGGTCATGGGAAAGGTCACGGAGGTCATGGGAAAGGTCATGGAGGATGTCATGGCAAAGGTCACAGAGGGGGTCATGGCAAAGGTCATGGAGGCGGACATGGCAAAGGTCACAGGGGAGGTCATTGTAAAGGTCATGGAGGATGTCAGAGGTCACATGGGGGGTCATCGAGGTGGCCATGGCAAAGGTCACGGAAAAGGTCATGGTGGTCACGGTAAAGGTCATGGAGGAGGTCACGGCCACGGGAAAGGTCATGGCCATCATGGTTAATTCGGTTATATACAATTATGATTTACTGTCTTACAATTGTCTGATAATATATATGCAAAATCACAAGTTGCTTCTTTTAAGTGTCAATAAATGTGTCTTCATTAAAAATTACATTTACACTTATGGAGTCTGTTTTAAAAATTATTTATAACATTCGTCAACAAGAAAATGAACCTCAAATGAACATTCATGACTATCCAAATAACAATAAAACATTGTCGGATAAAGAAGCATCACAGATGGTTGGGAATCTTGTATACCTGTTTCAACATTTGAATCTTTTTTTTTTCACGATATCAATATAATACTCATGTTGTGGTTTTAGTTTCACTAAACTGATGTTTGTGATTATGTACTGACAATTAGTAGAAATGTTATCTTAAGGTCATTAATTAAATATCAAGGCCAGAGATTTGAGATTGGGAACATTAAGAAATTCTGGTAATTAAAAAGCTTAAAAGGCTATTTTTCTTCTCTGGATAAATGTTTTAGAACATTTTAGGAAATTAAAGTAATATAGGTTATAGAATTCATCACATATTACAGCCTTTGCTGACCGAAATCTTGTTGTCTTGAAAATTCTTAAATCAAATGTAAATGGTGTAAAAATAAGCTAGTTTCAATGCCTTCACTATTTTCAATGTGTCAATGAAAGCTTATGTGAAATATGACCAGCCTATTGAGCACTTATGAACGAGCACTGATAACTCAAAACAGCCTGGAACATCAGAGAGCAAATGTCAAAAGACATTCAATATTTGTTGTATTCTTATTCCTCTTCTGTAAAGTTTTAGGAACTAATAAATTATTGATAAATAATTTCCATACTTTCTATAGACAATGGTTGTTGAAAAAGTTTCTAATCTTGTTTATAATCCAAATGCTAGTGTGCTCAATATAACATAAAAAATAAATATAATTAAAACTTGAAATGACATTGGAGAAATATTAACATTAAGTAACAAATATTTGTTAAATAAGAACAATGTGTTTCAGATCAAATCAGATCCGATGAAATGCTATTTTTACTGTGACAAAATAGCTAATCCCATTGAATACTAAAAATTATATACGAATTAAAAACGTTTTCTGGTTGAAAGATGATTCCACACAATTGTCAGTGTACTTCAATCGCTTCCTGAAATCTGAATAGAGAACTGTTCCCGGCCCACAAATAATCTGTGAAATATTGGTCAATGATAGCAGTCACGACAGCAGTTTCATCTCAAGTGCAATAAACAACAATTCAGTTGTCAACTTCCCCCTACAAGTACATATTTTACAAAAGAGGATGTTCAGTTAAGACAGCAAGCATTCATGCGATGGAAACCGTTTCCTGTATTTCCTGCAATAAATCCTCGTGGCTCATTTTAAGAATGATGTATTGTCTTGTGATGGCCCCTACTTCACATTTCTTCTATGCCTCATGCGCTTCTAATATAAACTTTGGTAGTCTTACACATCAGTATATAAAGGGAAAACGTTAGTTTCTGCCGGAAATTACGATATCACATTACTAACAATAACATCATATGATGATATAGTATTTTTCTCAGATCCTGATAAAGAAAGCATATTATATTATGTCTGCTCGACCTTCCGTAAATATTTTCTGTCCATCTAGATGCTAAAACATTAGTGTGTTTCAAGAAGAGACAGATTTACATCTATATTTGGTTCTCCCATTTCGATGTTTTACGTGTTTTTACAACTTGATCATTTATCAATGTGTTCGACATAAATCAAGGAACTTTAACAAAATAGCAAACATCAATTCTCCATGCCGTTTGCAACAATTTCTAGGTTTATGATTGGTACTATAGCCCTTAATATTGGATTGTAACCAGTTCTATCCGTAAGTGTTGAATTACGACAAGACTATCAAAGTCATGTTGTAAATCTTATCTCTCTTATTCTTCACAGAATTTAGACATGGTCGGGGACATTTTGTAAATCCAATTATTTTTTCAAAGATCATCTTGGATACAACACAACTGTGAATCACTATATCGGATTTATTCTAATGTTGAAATCAATAAATGTGCTTCATTCTTCACACACTTTCAGAATGTAGACATGGTCGGGGTTTTAAATGTAACTTTTATCATTTTCCCCTGTTTACATAAAATACGGAACTTAAACAAAATATCAAAAGTACAACACCAATGTATTAGTTCCAACAGGCGCTCATATGTTCTGTTGTCATTGTGTCATAATCAAATGCGACAGATATTAAAATATTGAAAAAATCGAAACTATCAATTGTGTGAACTTTATTTTGTACCGAAGTCAGTTGTTTTTTCCCCCAAATGTTTAAATCTAGCAAATTTTTGTAATATTGTGATCGTCACTCAAATGCATCAATTGTCTTCGAAATATTAAATAGATTCGAACCAACATTTGTGTGCACTTTATTTTGTACCCGAGTTGATTTCATTTTTGCACATCAGTTAAAACTAGCGCAAATAAAAACTAGTGGTATCGTGATCGTGCCACAATGAAACGCATCATATGTGTTGAACAATAATTTTTTCGGAACCATCAATGCTTTTTACCTTATTTTCTACCTCAATTCATTTCAGTTTCCCCAAGCTCTTCAAAATCTAAAGATTTGCCTTTCAAAGGTGCGAGTGCCTTTAAGCAGGCAACGCTCGGGCATCTCTGAAACCAAGCACCAAACACCTACATGCCTCAAGACCATTTAGATTACTGAGAGTCCTCATTCCCACGAGGCACAAATTTGCCAACAGATGGAATCCTGGATTCAAAGCAGTAATCCATTTGCTGGACTGTCTAGGAACGTGATGTATTAACAGGACTCTCGCTTGAGAGTTCCACTATACTTGGACTGATTCCGTTAACAAACATGTATCTACAACAGTTTCTTATCACAATGTCCATTTGAATAAAATATATGTCCCCAAAGTATTTTCTTTCCACAAGATAAAAACTAAAACATATTTCTTGGATATACTTCTGACGTTTGTTTGCTGGATTTGATAACTGTTGGCAAAATATGGTAGAGGTTATGGATTTTAAATTTCAGTTTCAAATTTTGCTGTATAACTTATCTAGCACAATCAGCACACTTTGCATATTCAACAAAAGAAGAATCTGGTTTTTCTGATCAGAAGACCGATTTTATTTGTCTACTTCTAGGTAACTTGTTATGGATGATGACATGATACATAGTACAAAATTGGATGATTTGGCATTTTAAGTGTGTCAGCTTCAAGACATTTTTTATTCTGAATAAGTGTCACATTGATATCAGTAACATGTTATTATCTGTGACAAAAGCTTAAGGGATAATCAATAAACCGATAAGTTGTCAGAGTGATACATAGATAGTATTATATGGGTAATTTCATATCACATTCTGTATCAGCCCGAGACTCCAATATCAGCCCGAGAGCTTTAGAATGTGATATGAAAATACCCATTTTATACTTTTTTTATCATATATACTTACCAACTTTTGAGTTTATGTTTCTCTCTAGATATATTTCCAAATTGGTAGTTAGATTGTATCAAACAGACATCTCCTATCCGCAAGTGACTGAAGCGTTTTCTTTGCGATGTCGACCATGTTAGCAAATTTCCCCATGGGGATAATAAAGTTTATCTTATCTTATCTTATCTTATCTTATCTTATCTTATCTTATCTTATCTTATCTTATCTTATCTTATCTTATCTTATCTTATCTTATCTTATCTTATCTTCAAACGTCAGCTGTACAAAGGGAGACAACTCTAAATTCCTCGCGACTTCGATCTATTTTTGGCATTCGTTGCCTAGGGTTCTGGGTTCAAGTCCCTTGACGACTGGCTGATACAGGTGTTTGCCCTTGACGACGGGCTGATACAGGTTTTTGCCCTTGACGACGTGCTGATACAGGTTTTTGCCCTTGACGGCGGGCTGATACAGGTTATCTGCCCTGTGGGCTAATACAGGGTGCTTGACGGAGGGTGTATCATGCATTCAAAATCTCTGTATTTATAACCAAGTATATGATAAATGTTGTTAGTGACCAAGTTTATCACATGTATAAAAACCAAGATAGACACAGAGAATAAGGAAGAACGTTCCGGTCATGCAGACATATGGAACGCGGTGAAAATCGGCAGGAGGGTTACAAGTTGCAACAGTCGTACCAAAAGGAGACAAATAAAATCGGTCTTCTGATCAGAAAATCCAATTTTCACTTTTGTTGAATCTGCAAAGTATGCTGTTGTGCTACATAAGTCATACAGCAAAATGTGAAAACTTAATACCAAAGATAGGATATATGAAATATATAACTATCAAAATAGTCTTTATTAACGACCTGAAAAAAATATGTGCCTGCTCAAAAAAGAACTTTGCATGGTCATGAATGTCTTCTCGATATTTGGTCGTCTTCAGAAACATTGAAAACCTTTTGCTATGTAATTATGTGAGAATAGTGACAGAAGCTTCATAAGCTTTGTCATTGTGATAATACAAGAGCATGTTCATGAAGACCAGTACAAGACGACAGATAGATTCTAAGTATTTAACTTTTTGCCCCACATATCTAGGCGAAGTAGTGAAGGTTTATGACACATGTTTCATTCATGTTGACAATTTGATGTGGTTATAGCTATTCTAAAACAAAGAATGGAAATAATGTACATATATGAACATATACAGAACACGGGCCTCAGGAATCATATTTGTTGTTTTTAAATTGTTCTTGCTCTCGATATTTGACCTTCTTCAAATTTCGATCTAGATATTCCAAAACTGAACCTCCCAGTCACTTAGTCTCACCAAATTAATACAATCATCCCTAAGTCTCACGCTGGATTACTGGAGTTAACATCCCCGAGAAGAAACAACTAGCTTCGTCATGAAGGTTAATAAATTTCATTGATTCACCTGTCCGTTTCTCTTAGTTGAATCCTTGTGCATCTTGTATTGCACGAGAGAAAAGTCTCTAGAAACGAGAAGGTAACTAACGATGTTTTAAAATATTTAACATTTCAGGTAGAAAACGGTGACTTTATTCAAGAAATGAAGTTTTTAAGGTGTTTGTCCACACAGTTAAAACCTGTTTGAAACTTGTAATGTAAACTTGTTTAACTGGCAGACACAAAAACTGAAGCTCCTTAGTCTCGCCAAATTAATACAATGATTACACTGGATTACTGGAGCTGACGCCCCCGAGCAGAAACAACTAGCTTAGTCATGGAGGTTAATAGATTTCATTGATTCACCTGTCTGTTTCTCTCATGTAAATTCTGTGCATATCGGATCGTGCTAAGAAAAGTCCCCAGAAATGATATACAAGAAGATAGCGAATGATGTTGAACATTTAACGGTTACTTTATCTAAGAAATGAATTTCATAATGTGTTTGTCCACCAGTTATAACCTGTTTGAAACTTGTAACTTCTACAAAAGATTAACTTACTAAGAGTCACGAAGCAGAAATGAAACATTTGATATTTCTAAAATATAGTTGACTACATTTATACTGCATTATATTATTTTCTTGTAACTGTTATCATTCCTATTTTTGTCATTCTTGATTGCTATTCAATAATTTGAAGTATTTATACTTTCTCTTGTCAAATTATTTTAACAAGATAAGACAAAAGCAGAGATACTGAAACAATGAAATGATGTCGGGTTGTTGAAATATCTTTCTTTGTAAACGATGGACCAAGTTCGTACATTCCAATACATATTTATGTAAAGCTAGTGACAATGATTACATTTCAAATGATATTTAAAGACTGTGAAACGTAACATTTCCATCTGTGCTTCATTGTCTTTGATCATGTAAACAAATTTGCAAAACATAAAACTGTCATATCCTTTTTAAGTATTTATATTATTAGGCATTTAAGAAGTAAAGAAAGAAGTCTTTTCTTTTCTCATTGGTCCCATTGTAGTAAAATGATGAGATCATTGAACTATTTTTGAGTTATCAGTATTGATAATGACAGAAAATTACCCTGCCAATTTTGCTAACTTGAAAAAATCGCTTTCTATGGATAAACTTAAAATGTTATAACAAATATAACAATATGAAAATTTTGATAAGACAACTCTTGTAAGATTTTTTTTTAGTAATGTTGTTTTCGTATTCAACAGGAACTTAATTGTGTACACATTTTAGATATTGCTTAACATTAAATTATGATGTGCTGAGATACACAAAGGATATTAGTGCGTCAATGAATGTTTTCTTGCCTAATGTAAAATCTAAAATGCATACTAAACGTAAACACAAGACATCAGGTAGTTTTGATCATTCAAATACAACTTTGACCATGTAAATATTAATATTAGTTTCACTGCCTAACTAAACGACAGAGTAGTATAACAATTATGTTATTATTTTCGCTTTGATGTAAGCAAGTGTGAATGGCTTAATTTACACTAATGACTCCAAATTGTTGTTTCCCGCCGCAACGCGGAACGGGGGACATTGTATTCAGCGGGGTCCTTCCGTCCGGATCCTTGTTAACGCGATATCTCAAGAACCGTTGCACCCAAAGTCTTCAAATTTGGTGACAGTCTCACTTGGGGGATTTCGCAGACACCAGTCACTTTTGGTGACCTTGACCTTATTTTCAAGGTCACAACGGCACTTTGACCACTCTTGAAACTCTTGTTAACACGATATCTCAAGAACCGTTGCATGCAAAGTCTTCAAATTTGGTGACAGTCACACTTGGGGGATTACGCAGACACCACTCACTTCGGGTGACATCTCCTATCCGCAAGTGACTGAAGCGTTTTCTTTGCGATGTCGACCATGTTAGCAAATTTCCCCATGGGGATAATAAAGTTTATCTTATCTTATCTTATCTTATCTTATCTTATCTTATCTTATCTTATCTTATCTTATCTTATCTTATCTTATCTTATCTTATCTTATCTTATCTTCAAACGTCAGCTGTACAAAGGGAGACAACTCTAAATTCCTCGCGACTTCGATCTATTTTTGGCATTCGTTGCCTAGGGTTCTGGGTTCAAGTCCCTTGACGACTGGCTGATACAGGTGTTTGCCCTTGACGACGGGCTGATACAGGTTTTTGCCCTTGACGACGTGCTGATACAGGTTTTTGCCCTTGACGGCGGGCTGATACAGGTTATCTGCCCTATGGGCTAATACAGGGTGCTTGACGGAGGGTGTATCATGCATTCAAAATCTCTGTATTTATAACCAAGTATATGATAAATGTTGTTAGTGACCAAGTTTATCACATGTATAAAAACCAAGATAGACACAGAGAATAAGGAAGAACGTTCCGGTCATGCAGACATATGGAACGCGGTGAAAATCGGCAGGAGGGTTACAAGTTGCAACAGTCGTACCAAAAGGAGACAAATAAAATCGGTCTTCTGATCAGAAAATCCAATTTTCACTTTTGTTGAATCTGCAAAGTATGCTGTTGTGCTACATAAGTCATACAGCAAAATGTGAAAACTTAATACCAAAGATAGGATATATGAAATATATAACTATCAAAATAGTCTTTATTAACGACCTGAAAAAAATATGTGCCTGCTCAAAAAAGAACTTTGCATGGTCATGAATGTCTTCTCTATATTTGGTCGTCTTCAGAAACATTGAAAACCTTTTGCTATGTAATTATGTGAGAATAGTGACAGAAGCTTCATAAGCTTTGTCATTGTGATAATACAAGAGCATGTTCATGAAGACCAGTACAAGACGACAGATAGATTCTAAGTATTTAACTTTTTGCCCCACATATCTAGGCGAAGTAGTGAAGGTTTATGACACATGTTTCATTCATGTTGACAATTTGATGTGGTTATAGCTATTCTAAAACAAAGAATGGAAATAATGTACATATATGAACATATACAGAACACGGGCCTCAGGAATCATATTTGTTGTTTTTAAATTGTTCTTGCTCTCGATATTTGATCTTCTTCAAATTTCGATCTAGATATTCCAAAGCTGAACCTCCCAGTCACTTAGTCTCACCAAATTAGTACAATCATCCCTAAGTCTCACGCTGGATTACTGGAGTTAACATCCCCGAGAAGAAACAACTAGCTTCGTCATGAAGGTTGATAAATTTCATTGATTCACCTGTCCGTTTCTCTTAGTTGAATCCTTGTGCATCTTGTATTGCACGAGGGAAAAGTCTCTAGAAACGAGAAGGTAACTAACGATGTTTTAAAATATTTAACATTTCAGGTAGAAAACGGTGACTTTATTCAAGAAATGAAGTTTTTAAGGTGTTTGTCCACACAGTTAAAACCTGTTTGAAACTTGTAATGTAAACTTGTTTAACTGGCAGACACAAAAACTGAAGCTCCTTAGTCTCGCCAAATTAATACAATGATTACACTGGATTACTGGAGCTGACGCCCCCGAGCAGAAACAACTAGCTTAGTCATGGAGGTTAATAGATTTCATTGATTCACCTGTCTGTTTCTCTCATGTAAATTCTGTGCATATCGGATCGTGCTAAGAAAAGTCCCCAGAAATGATATACAAGAAGATAGCGAATGATGTTGAACATTTAACGGTTACTTTATCTAAGAAATGAATTTCATAATGTGTTTGTCCACCAGTTATAACCTGTTTGAAACTTGTAACTTCTACAAAAGATTAACTTACTAAGAGTCACGAAGCAGAAATGAAACATTTGATATTTCTAAAATATAGTTGACTACATTTATACTGCATTATATTATTTTCTTGTAACTGTTATCATTCCTATTTTTGTCATTCTTGATTGCTATTCAATAATTTGAAGTATTTATACTTTCTCTTGTCAAATTATTTTAACAAGATAAGACAAAAGCAGAGATACTGAAACAATGAAATGATGTTGGGTTGTTGAAATATCTTTCTTTGTAATCGATGGACCAAGTTTGTACATTCCAATACATATTTATGTAAAGCTAGTGACAATGATTACATTTCAAATGATATTTAAAGACTGTGAAACGTAACATTTCCATCTGTGCTTCATTGTCTTTGATCATGTAAACAAATTTGCAAAACATAAAACTGTCATATCCTTTTTAAGTATTTATATTATTAGGCATTTAAGAAGTAAAGAAAGAAGTCTTTTCTTTTCTCATTGGTCCCATTGTAGTAAAATGATGAGATCATTGAACTATTTTTGAGTTATCAGTATTGATAATGACAGAAAATTACCCTGCCAATTTTGCTAACTTGAAGAAATCGCTTTCTATGGATAAACTTAAAATGATATAACAAATATAACAATATGAACATTTTGATAAGACAACTCTTGTAAGATTTTTTTTTTAGTAATGTTGTTTTCGTATTCAACAGGAACTTAATTGTGTACACATTTTAGATATTGCTTAACATTAAATTATGATGTGCTGAGATACACAAAGGATATTAGTGCGTCAATGAATGTTTTCTTGCCTAATGTAAAATCTAAAATGCATACTAAACGTAAACACAAGACATCAGGTAGTTTTGATCATTCAAATACAACTTTGACCATGTAAATATTAATATTAGTTTCACTGCCTAACTAAACGACAGAGTAGTATAACAATTATGTTATTATTTTCGCTTTGATGTAAGCAAGTGTGAATGGCTTAATTTACACTAATGACTCCAAATTGTTGTTTCCCGCCGCAACGCGGAACGGGGGACATTGTATTCAGCGGGGTCCAGCCGTCCGGATCCTTGTTAACGCGATATCTCAAGAACCGTTGCACCCAAAGTCTTCAAATTTGGTGACAGTCTCACTTGGGGGATTTCGCAGACACCAGTCACTTTTGGTGACCTTGACCTTATTTACAAGGTCACAACGGCACTTTGACCACTCTTGAAACTCTTGTTAACACGATATCTCAAGAACCGTTGCATCCAAAGTCTTCAAATTTGGTGACAGTCACACTTGGGGAATTACGCAGACACCAGTCACTTTTGGTGACCTTGTCCTTATTTTCAAGGTCATAACGGCACTTTGACCACTCTTGAAACTCTTGTTAACACGATATCTCAAGAACCGTTGCACCCAAAGTCTTCAAATTTGGTGACAGTCTCACTTGGGGGATTACGCAGACACCACTCACTTCGGGTGACCTTGATATTATTTTCAAGGTCACTCAGCACTTTGGCAACTGTTGTCTGTCTTGTTAACTCGTTATCTTATGAACTACTGCACCTAATGTCTTCAAATTTGGTGAAAGTCTCACTTGGGGTATTACGCAGACACCACTCACTTCAGGTGACCTTGACATTATTTTCAAGGCCATACGGCTCTTTGGACACTTTTGATACTCTTGTCAACACAATATCTCCTGAACCGTTTTACAAAATGTCTTCAAATTTAGTCACAGCCTGTGAGACTAAGCCAATACCAAATACTTTGGATGACCTTGACCTTAATTTTCAAGGTCACCACGGTTCCTTGAAAACTTTTGAAACATCATATATCTTATGAACCGATTCATGAAATGTCCTCAAATTTGGTCACAGCCTACATTGAGGGAGTATGTAGACAAAAGTCACTTTGGGTGACCTTGACCCTAATTTCTAGGTCACCACTTTCGCCATTTTTGAAACTCTTGTTTACTTGATATCTCATAAACCACTGGACCGAATGTCTTCAAATTTGGTTAGAAACTACATTGTTAACGCCATATCTCTTGAACCTTTGCACTTATTGCCAATTGGAATATAGCATTTGCTTATTGTGACAATTCTATCACAATATCCAAGCGGCGGGGGACATTGCCACATTAGTGGCAAACACTTGATTTGATAGAGCAGATAGAAATCTGAATAAATCAGTGTACTCAATTAAAAATCGCCCATAAATTATTTGTACGTTTTGATGACAATTTCGGTTTATACTATTCGGCTTACCACTCCTTACAAACTATAATGTTACTAAACTACTTTTAACCACACACAAATGTGTTGGTTTAAACTGGATGTTTGAATTCATACATGACTTTATAAGAAAAGTAAAGAAATATTTTTACATTTTCAGGTAACAACCACTGTGAAGTAAGATATAATACAAACGAGTTTGTAACCACAGAAGAAATGCATATGAGGTTTGAAGGATTAGAAGGAAAGCTGTGAGAGGGGTTGAACTTAAACCTTATCCTGAAATTTTCCACAAGTTGTATTAAAGTGAGGGAGTTTCTGAACCATTTGTCATTTGTTCTTTCTCAAACATGAGTTCCATTATTTTGATTGCACTCGGTAAGATTAACCTTATCCTATTGTTATGATTATTCTCATTAGTTTTGGGGTTTTTTTCATAGGAAAACTATTTTTTGTTTGCATTCATATTTACAGTTTTACGACCTTGCTTGTCTTTGCTCTTGCTGGTCATTGCGGAGGACACGTAGGAGGTCATGGTAAAGGTCACGGGCATGGTGGAGGTCATGGCAAAGGTCACGGGGGAGGTCATGGCAAAGGTCATGGAGGTCATTGAAAAGGTCATGGAGGTCATGGAGGTCATGGAGGTGGTCATGAAAAAGGTCATGGAGGAGATCATGGCAAAGGTCATGGAGGAGGTCATGGTCACGGTCATGGACACCATGGGTGATAATACTGATAATGATTACAAAACAATTTATGATATCATTCTCCTTCCTATACTGAAATCATCTAAATGGAATATATCCTCTATTCACATGATAATAAATCTGTCTTCTACATGTATTTAAATCCTTTTTTGTTATATGTCAAAGACAATTTCGTCAACAAGGGAGACAGACATATCTCAACATAAATAATGTAATAGTGCTCAATGTAACACACACGTTACAACAGTAACTGCATAATAAAAAGTTAAGATTAGCAACACAGAGGTTTAGAATGAGATACTTCACGAAATTTGTTCTTTTCCTTCAAGAGACCATAAAAGTGATTTTGGTAGAACATAAGCTCGTATGTTAGAGATCATATTTTTCTTTAATGGTCTCTAAAAGGAAAAGAACAAACTAAGTTGGCCTGAAGATTAAAAAGCCTCAACAAAATATAACATTATCTTCCAAAAAGCAAAAGAAAAGAAAAATAGATCACAGTTAAGATGGAAAATATATGATACATTGCCATGACACGACATGGTTATTGCGCATATGTTTGCCAATAAAGTTGAAATGGCTTCCTGAAATCTGAACAGATAACGTTTTCCAGCCCACACATTATCTGTAAAATATTGGTCAATGATGGCAGTAACGACAGCAGTTTCATCTCGTGGTCAATAAACAACAATTCAGTTGTCAACTTGCCACCATAAGTGCATATTTCAAAAAAGAGGATGCGGAGTAAAGACAGCAAGCAGTCATGCGATGGAAATTGATTCTTTTTCTTCCAGAAATCCTTCCTTTTACTTGTTTCAGTCCTTTACTAATGATTCATATATCTATAATGCTTGCTTGCTCATCCCTATATCATAGGAAATATGAATATGCATCAATACAGACTCATGTCAACTGTAAGAATTCCAAGTCACATAATATGTATGAATAATTTATTGTATTTATTGCTTCAAACAATAGTTATCCCTCTTTAAAATATTACCATGCACATACATTATTTTCTTCCACATCAGTTTAAAGGGCAAATGATTCTTGAAAATCTGCAAAGGTACTTAGAGGTTATGGATAACAACTTCTTTATTGGACATTTACTTTTTGTCCCTTGTTCAGATGACTAACAGTGTAGTATATAAAAGCACATTCAGCCAGATAAGTATTAAACATATACCAAGACGGTAAGTGGTTATCAATTACATTTGGGTTTTTTTACAACAAATATATACATACATGTATAATTGATATTTTCATATCGAATTTTGTATCATTTATGTTTCATGTTATACACAAGTCAAATTACAGGCTGTAGGAATAAAAAAGACTGATGAATTAAGGGTTAGAACCACCCAGTTCTTCAGATAAACTGTCAACTATTGATGCATTAAATCTAACCAAGCATCAGAAGCACTTACATGTGTCAAGACCTTCTCAGTTACTGAAAGTCCTCATTCCCCCGAGGCACCAATTTGCCACCAGATGAAATCCTGGATTCAATGCAGTAATCCAGCTGCTGGACTGTCTAAAGTGCCTGATGTATTAACAGTAGACTCGGTTGGAAGTCTGGTGCCAAGTTGGATATTTACTGTTGGCAAACTTCTGCCATAGCATCTAATATTTTTATCCATCTTCTTAAAAGTAGTTTTTCTAGACACCGAACATAATTAATTGATATACATGTATATTTAAATGTCAACGGTGCATCAATTCGATGACTTGAAAATGAAAATGAAACAGAATGTTTGAGGGTATATAAAGTTTATCTGAAGGAACATATGCTAATTTTTTTGCGTAAATAAATGCTGTTTGAGTGCATGTGCATGGTCGTAGATGATGTTACTGGCTGAAAAAAAAAGCTTAAAAAAAGGGGCAAATTATATGTCATGTTTTAAAGATGCTGTATCATACTTGCAAGCGGTTCAGGATGAAATTTGGCTATTGAGAAAAGAAATACATCACTTTGTAGAAATATCTTTCGTCGAAATCTTGATATCATATTTAGATTGTTTAATCAACAATAACATTCTTATTTCGATGCTCAAAGCACAGTACCCCTCGTAGAAAAGGCATGTCATTTAACGAACCCGCTTTCGGTGACATAATCATTATGCTTGTAGGATTTACACCGTGTCTCAACTACCGTAATTGCGTTCGATGGGTATCAACTTTGACAGCAACGAAAATCTAATTCGGAGAAAAATAAAATAAAATCTAGTTGAGCGCGACAAAGACGGTTTTCAAGCGTACATTTAGAAACCTGAAGTTGTGAAATGGCCACACTTGATTCGCCCTTATGTCGACTGCCGTTTCGGTTTTTATTGGTAAATTATCTCATTTTTAATTAATTTTGGTCCGATTTTCTCAAGGTTGGACACTAAATTTTTCTAAAAATACAACGTATACATTAAAAATACTTTTAAAATTATTGCAAGTATGGTACAGCATCTTTAAGTTGGATGATAATAACACACGTGATAGGTAAGTAAAAAAAGTAGCCATTCACTGAAACATGTTAAGAAAATTGATCCAATAGTAAAAAATATTGCGAAAGGACTACACGTGATGATAATAGATCAGAAGTTCTTGACCCTTTATCAAAATGATGGTCTGAATATCAAAAGGTCATAAAGCAAATAGCAACAAACATTGAGTAAAAAGGATAGAAGCTGTATTTGATAAAGTTTTCAGATAAAACATGTTCAGAAAGGGGGAAAAATATTATAAGTTACCTATTCCAGTGTCCATTTCCTGTTAAAATCATGTTTTTATAGTATATTAACTAATAAAAGCTTGTAAATGAATGCATCTAAATCAACATAACATCAAACATTTTATTGTTGTTTTAAGTAATTAGACATTTTTTATTGTTTAGTTTGTTAAATTGGCCAAGAATCTATTTTGTATCCAATGGGTTCGAAGTAAGTTCAGTGAATAAATTAAATGTCAGTACATTTCAATCTTTAAATACGATAGATAGCTTAGATAAAAATCTAAATTAGAAACAACATTTTGAATAAAAATCTTAACTTTCCACAGATTAAACTTTCTTTTCATTATCCTGTAGCTTATGGCTTCTATTCACCTGACCACTCCTTAAAAACTATGACGCAAAAAAGCTCATTGTAACCACAAAAGAAATGGCGATGGATTAAATTTTGATGGCTTTTGATATATAAACGCGTCTTTTAAAAAAGTATTTAAAAATTTCAGCTATCCTGCATGTAGAAATTACAAAAAATGAGTAGCCACAAAGTAAATGCATACGAGGTGTAGAAGATTAAAACTGTTATGCACACAACTGTGAAGGGAGGTTGAACTATGACCTCTGACTGTGACTTAAGCTTCCCTATATCCACTACAAGCTGTATATAAGTGAAGAGTTTATGAGTTCTGATATCATTAGTTCTTTCTCCATCATGCGGTTCATTGTTCTGGTTGCACTTGGTAAGTTTACATTTATTGTAAAAAATGTTTTCATTCGAGCTTCTCTTTTAATGTTGTTGTGAGCCTAAGTATGTGTTGTCTTCTTTATCACATAATCATTTATTTCTATTTGAGGAATACTTCGTGTGAGTACAAAAGCACGCTACGTTATAACATTTATTTTCAGTGTGTTCAATTTCAAATGGTCATACTACATGACACTTGTCTGTCCACCTAATATATGCTCTTGTTCACAGTTTTCACGACCTTGATTGCCTTTGCCCTTGCTGGTCATGGGGGAGGTCATGGAGGAGGTCATGGAGGAGGTCACGGCAAAGGTCATGGAGGAGGTCACGGCAATGGTCATGGAGGAGGTCATGGCAAAGGTCACGGTGGAGGTCATGGCAAAGGTCATGGAGGAGGTCATGGCAAAGGTCATGGTGGAGGCCACGGGGGAGGTCATGGCAAAGGTCACGAAGGAGGGCACGGGGGAGGTCATGGCAAAGGTCATGGAGGAGGGCACGGAGGAGGGCACGGCCATGGACATGGTGGAGGTCATGGACATGGACATGGTGGAGGCCACGGAGGAGGTCATGGCGGAGGTCATGGCAAAGGTCATGGAGGAGGTCATGGCAAGGGTCACGGAGGAGGTCATGGACATGGCGGAGGTCATGGCAAAGGTCATGGAGGAGGTCATGGCCACGGGGGCGGTCATGGACATGGAGGAGGTCACGGTCACCATGGTTGATGATTGCAAACTTCAAAAATGTGATCACCTAATCAAAGCACCTAGCATCATAGAACTTTGTTATTAGATTCAAATAAATGTTTCCTCATTAAATTCATTGTTTGTAATATGTCAATTTATTAGAAGTAACTAAACCAAACAAAGTTAGCTAAACGTTTAGCATAATATATGAACTGAAATTTCAAAATAACTGTAAAGTATTGTCTGTGCATGACACGGCAATAGCACAACTTTATAGTTATATGCTCACAATACTCACTTGCAATACAGAAGTTCACTGATTTTTCAGAACATTTTCTTAGGTGTTTAGTTCCAACATCCTCTCATATACTTACATTCAACAGTAAAAAAACGTCACCACATAAAAAGCAAAATGGTTAATCCACACGAGAAGTAAAAACCATCACATAGTTACATCATATGTTAAGAGCCAATTATCATCATCCATTTATTCGTGAAAAAATGAGTTTTTACATTAAAAAATGTTATGGTATATATTATACATTGCTGCCTCCTTTCACACATAATTTACTTATCAAACTATCACATTATGATGCAGTTGATATAATTTTGTTATAATGATGAAATAAATTGCGCATTTCAAACAGGAATATCTAAAAACTGATCTTAAAAATCTCTTTATTAACTTAAGTTTTATCTTTCCCATTCCTTCAATTTGGTAACGTTTGGCAATTGCTATAACTTTAGGATTATCACCAGAACATTTTGATAAATAATTTCTTGTAAATGTTCTCTTTTGGGTGTGTTATGCGCTTTTCACTTTCACTTTCATTTCACAAGGGATAAAAACTTGATATGTTTTCTGTCTTTATTAGATAAAGCGTTTTTATCAAAGTATACAGGGTAGCATTTTACTTCCCTTCCCTAGGGACTGGATTTTGTTGGTTGTTGTGAACCAATTAAAGAGACACAGAGTTGATAGGATCACATATGTCAAATTTTGAAATCGATGTTATTACATCGGGAACCACAAATAACAATAAAATTGTTGAAAATAACAAGTTAAAGGTCAATCAGTACATTAGAGCGAAAATACGGCCATTCAAAGTCAGGATTTTTGTCATAAGCCGATAGGAAGATATATTCGATTCGATAGTGTTTATTAGGTATTGTAACCAATAGGTAGATTAATTGGATGCATAATTTCGAATATTAAACGTATTTGAGATGTTTTCTTGATGTTTCAATAAAATCAAGCATTTTAGAGATATTATGCATAAATGGATATATTTGCAAGTCCATTGATGAGATATGAACTTCAATCAGCATATTACATATTTTGTAGCTTATCAAAACCAAATTGAATTTTAAGAAAGATACTCTGTGTCACTTTAAATTCCTGTTTGTGCCATAACTATTTCGTTCATTTTTTAAATGTTTTCAACTGGCAATATTTAATTCAAACCAAGTCAGTCTGTTCCATGATTCTGCTTTTTTGTCATTTCTGTAACTTCTAACATGTGCCAATACAAAAATCCACTAATGAGTCTTTAAAATTTGCAAAAAGTATAAAAATTATCTTTTATAAAGGTTCAGCACTCTAAGCTCTCACAGTGGTTGAATTTTACAGGTTTTGTTCAATTGACTTTTTCTTCACTGTGCAAATGTCCAATTTTAATTTGCATCAACTGGTATTTTGTTACAAAAGGGCGTTACTTATGACTATAAATCAATACAATGATGGTTAGAAAACTAAGAAGTTTAAAAACGAATTACAGTTGACTTTAACTTCGCAACTACACTGTTCAGGTACGTTGCAGCAAGCCAGTAGGAATATGAGATTAATCCATTTGAAATCATTTATGAAGAACATTTTATGTAAACATTTAAAGTTTCAACCCTATTAAACAATAACCAAATGGTGATGGGGAATGCCCCACTCTTTTATTAATTGTGTCATTCTTAGCTTGAACCTTTACAATCTCAAATTTTACAATTATAAAAGGGTTTTCTATGACAAAATCTGTATTGACTTTAATAACTTCCAAATTAAAAAGGGAAGCGTTCAATTAAGAGATGCGGCCAACAATTTTGAATTATTACAATTATATAAGAGTTTTTCAGGATAAAATCTGTTAAACAACAAGAAAACTCATTATTTTTTCCATGTTAATTGGTTTATTTGTACAAAATATACTGTCAGCTTTAAAAAACACCAAAAACCGTTTTCATCGGTCCTCTAATAACAAAGATATCGCCCTTGAAAGTACGCGAATTTCAGGCTGCTCAATTTGACAGTCGCAAAACGGCTTCAACCGGAATAACGATATTACCTTTACTGTGCATGCCCGGAGTGTTTTATCACTTCATATACAGAACGGAAGTGGGCATATTCAATGTAAATACAACAGACAATGGTGGTAAATAGACAGATTAAACAGGTTTTAGCAACTCAGCTGTCCGGCAAAAAACATGAGAGTAGTAATTAACAGTTCTGACACATCGTTACATCGTTACATATTTGGCATTGACTACAGTAATTTCGACAAGTTAGGTTTTGTTTACATGATATCTAATAGAAGATTTGTAAACTAAACTTGTTCATTAACATTTATAAGTATACATTTTATCATGTCATACAGTTGTTTTGCGTTAGAAGCTAAGAATTGAAAAATAGAACCATCTCAAAAGTACGATGTACATGATGTATCGAATTGTATTAGGTCGTAAACAGGATAATCGGCTACAATTTCATGACATGATGCCTTAACGACACTCATTTTTTTTCAATTATTCGTATTCGCATAATTTAAAATCACTTAATTTTTTAAAAATATTATTTATTTGAAGATTTAACGTGCCTTCAATTTTATATGGCCACATACAAAATGTAAACGTAGGGCAACTAAAGCCAGTACACCATTACATTGTAATATCTAAGAGATTTTCAGATTTGACATGATTTGACATATTGAGATTTTGCCGTGCTGAAATATCCTTACGCTTATACCATCTTACTATAACATGAGCAGGAGTCTAAGTTTCAATGTCTTATATTTTCCAAAAAAAATTATGTTATGTGTACATATCTGTCCATGTGTACGTTACGTCACTATTATAATTATTATAATAACGGTTTTTTTTTGCTAGGGAGCTGCATTTATATAAGCATTATTTGCTTGTTTGTCAATCCTGTTTCTTTGTTTTAGATGAATATGTTTAAACCACATTTTCTTTTATAATGATAAGTTTTCTTTAGAGTAGAATGGGCCATCTAATCATTTGCGAAACAAAGAACCAAGACATACCATGCAGTTTGATGATGAGTTGACTTCAGATCTCTGAGTAAAAGCCATGATTAAGCTATCACCAGATTTAACAAATCAACAAAAGTTAGTAAATATGTTTATTAAACGTCTCACTATCTAACTGTCATACTGTCAAGTTCTGTTCCTTGTTTGTGTATTAATTATACGTCAAGTAAGTAAGTGTGCGCTTGACTTATTACTGTAAACAATAGCAATAGCCTGATCAGTAAGGGCAATGTGATGTGGCAGGTTGTGATTGGCTGAGAGAAGTTTTCACGACTTAAAATATGAGGTTTGTTTTCAAAGCCATTAAATGACTGTTTTTCGCATGTTTTTTAACAAGCAAAGTATCGATGTTGTCTAATTATATTCTTTTGAATTCATTTCTGCATTGTGTACCCCCTCGGGGTTATCTGTTGTTTAAATATTGACTTTAACTTCCAAACGAAAAAGGGAAGCGTTCAATTAAGAGATTCAACAAGAATGCCATTGATATACCTTGTAGTATCATTATAACCGTCAAAAATCATTAGAAAAGGGGCGAAACAACTGTTCACTTCCTTATGAAAGATGTTTTGATATGTGAAGTAATCTTGATTGTTGATTGTAAACAAGGGTTGTTGTTGCCTTTGAAATCAGGTAATTTGAACCTCCAGTCAGGGTTTCTTCAAATTTCAACATGAATTATTTTTCTATCACTTTATTTCTTTTACTAAGGTACATACATAGTTTAAGAGAGAGTAAAGATGATAACATATTTTTTTCATTCTTGTATACATTTAAAGAATCAAGACGTTATAGTTATCTATGTGAAGAGGTTGTGGCAGGATGACAAAAAAGTGAAAAAAATTATTGTAATTGCAGTTTGAAAAACGAGTGAATTTGTCAGTACCATATAAGGAATGGAAGTATTTCTTCAATCCAGTAAAGTCTGGACGGGTGTTAATGCATCTTTTTCCGTAGATATAGCAATGATTATTAAATTTAGAACGTCATTTCTTCATGAATTCATTCATTCAAGAAAAAAGTTGAAAATGATTAATTCATCAATTGCCTCCTAATTAACACAAGGCATCACAATCCCCAATTTCCAGGTAATGGATTGAGAGGTTTTTTCTTACCAATAAACCAACTTTGAAAACTTTGCCCTTAGGTATTTGATTTTGTGCTACTAAACTGACAAGCAAAAGAAACCTAACACCTCATTTAGTTTCGATTTAACAACGATTTGAAATATATATGACGCATTTGATTATGGAATCATCAACATTAATCATATCTACAATATTTCATATGAATTGATCGTTGATTGATTCATTTTTTGTTAAGATATCTTTCTTTAAAGAAGAACGGGGTAAAAAATGAAATTTACACCAACATGACGCCTACTGTGTTAAATAGGGTGTAAATGAGTGGAAAACAAGGTTTGTTTTGTAATCTTTTGGTAAAATATAGCTTATATATCGATGGACATTTGTTGTTTATAAAAATTAATTTTCCAACAATTTTTTTTTTAAATTTCAATTTTCCCCTGCCTGCACTGTTCTGTTTTAGCGTACGACGTCTAAAACTTAAAATATTTGTAATTGAAGATTATGTATATGATGAAAGCAACTAAAGTGTTAGGTTTCTTTTGCCTGTCAGTTTATTAGAAATAACTTAAAGTAAAATTATTCAATGAGATGATAAGGGAAGATATTTTAGCTTGACTAATAATAAAGGTTGAAAATATATGATAAATTTAGATGACATCCCATGGTTATAGTGCATATGTTTGCCAATAAAGTTGAAATCGTTTCCTGAAATCTGAACAGATAACGGTTTCCAGCCCACACATTATCTGTAAAATATTGGTCAATGATAGCAGTAACGACAGCAGTTTTATCTCGTGGTCAATAAACAACAATTCAGTTGTCAACTTGCCACCATAAGTGCATATTTCACAAAATAGGATGCGGAGTAAAGACAGCAAGCAGTCATGCGATGGAAATTGATTCTTTTTCTTCCAGAAATTCTTCCTTTTACTTGTTTCAGTTCTTTACTAATGATTCATATATCTATAATGCTTGCTTGCTCATCCCTATATCATAGGAAATATGAATATGCATCAATACAGACTCATGTCAACTGTAAGAATTCCAAGTCACATAATATGTATGAATAATTTATTGGATTTATTGCTTCAAACAATAGTTATCCCACTTTAAAATATTACCATGCACATACATTATTTTCTTCCACATCAGTTTAAAGGGCAAATGATTCTTGAAAATCTGCAAAGGTACTTAGAGGTTATGGATAACAACTTCTTTATTGGACATTTACTTTTTGCCCCTTGTTCAGATGACTAACAGTGTAGTATATAAAAGCACATGCAGCCAGATAAGTATTAAACATATATATACAAAGACGGTAAGTGGTTATCAATTATATTTGGTTTTTTTTACAACAAATATATACATATAATTGATATTTTCATATCGAATTTTGTATCATTTATCCTTCATGTTATACACAAGTCAAATAACAGGGTGTAGGAATAAAAAAAGACTGATGAATTAAAGGTTAGAACCTCCCAGTTCTTCAGATAAACTGACAACTATTGATGCATTGAATCTAACCAAGCATCAGAAACACTTACATGTGTCAAGACCTTCTCAGTTACTGAAAGTCCTCATTCCCCCGAGGCATCAATTTGCCACCAGATGAAATCCTGGATTCAATGCAGTAATCCAGCTGCTGGACTGTCTAAAGTACCTGATGTATTAACAGTAGACTCGGTTGGAAGTCTGGTGCCAACTTGGATATTTACTGTTGGCAAACTTCTGCCATAGCATCTAATATTTTTATCCATCTTCTTAAAAGTAGTTTTTCTAGACACCGAACATAATTTATTGATAAACATATATATTTAAATGTCAACGGTGCATCAATTCGATGACTTGAAAATGAAAATGAAACAGAACTTTTTAGGGTATATAAAGTTTATCTGAAGGAACATATGCTAATTATTTTGTGTAAATAAATGCTGTTTGAGTGCATGTGCATGGTCATTGATGATGTTACTGGCTGGAAAAAAGCTAAAAAAAGGGGGGCAAATTATATGTCATGTTGTAAATTGGATGATAATAACAAACATGAAAGGTAAGTAATGAAAGTAGCCATTCACTGAAACATGTTAAGAAAATTGATCCAATAGTAAAAAATATTGCGAAAGGACTACACGTGATGATAATAGATCAGAAGTTCTTGACCCTTTATCAAAATGATGGTCTGAATATCAAAAGGTCATGAAGCAAATAGCAACAAACATTGAGTAAAAAGGATAGAAGCTGTATTTGATAAAGTTTTCAGATAAAACATGTTCAGAAAGGGGAAAAAATATTATAAGTTACTTATTCCAGTGTCCATTTCCTGTTAAAATCATGTTTTTATAGTATATTAACTAATTATAGCTTGTAAATGAATGCATCTAAATTAACATAACATCAAACATTTTATTGTTGTTTTAAGTAATTGGACATTTGTTATTGTTTAGTTTGTTATATTGGCCAATAATCTATTATGTATCAAATGGGTTCGAAGTTAGTTCAGTGGATAAAGTAAATGTCAGTATATTTCAATCTTCAAATACGATAGATAGCTTAGATAAAAATCTAAATTAGAAACAACATTGTGAATAAAAATCTTAACTTTCCACAGATTAAACTTTCTTTTCATTATCCTTTAGCTTATGGCTTCTATTCACCTGACCACTCCTTAAAAACTACGACGCAACAAAGCTCATTGTAACCACAAAAGAAATGGCGATGGATTAAATTTTGATGGCTTTTGCTTTATAAACGTGATTTTTAAAAAAGTATTTAAAAATTTCAGCTATCCTGCATGTAGAAATTACAAAAAATGAGTAGCCACAAAGTAAATGCATACGAGGTGTAGAAGATTAAAACTGTTATGCACACAACTGTGAAGATAGGTTGAGCTATGACCTCTGACTGTGACTTAAGCTTCCCTATATCCACCACAAGCTGTATATAAGTGAAGAGTTTATGAGTTCTGATATCATTAGTTCTCTCTCCATCATGCGGTTCATTGTTCTGGTTGCACTTGGTAAGTTTACATTTATTGTAAAAAATGTTTTCATTCGAGCTTCTCTTTTAATGTTTATGTGAGCCTAAGTATGTGTTGTCTTCTTTATCACATAATCATTTATTTCTATTTGAGGAATACTTTGTGTGAGTACAAAAGCACGCTACGTTATAACATTTATTTTCAGTGTGTTCAATTTCAAATGGTCATACTACATGACACTTGTCTGTACACTTAATATCTGCTCTTATTCACAGTTTTCACGACCTTGCTTGCCTTTGCCCTTGCTGGTCATGGGGGAGGTCATGGAGGAGGTCATGGAGGAGGTCACGGCAAAGGTCATGGAGGAGGTCATGGCAAAGGTCACGGTGGAGGTCATGGCAAAGGTCATGGAGGAGGTCATGGCAAAGGTCATGGTGGAGGTCACGGCCACGGGGGAGGTCATGGCAAAGGTCACGGAGGAGGGCACGGGGGAGGTCATGGCAAAGGTCATGGAGGAGGGCACGGAGGAGGGCACGGAGGAGGGCACGGCCATGGACATGGTGGAGGCCACGGAGGAGGTCATGGCCATGGACATGGCGGAGGTCATGGCAAAGGTCATGGAGGAGGTCATGGCAAGGGTCACGGAGGAGGTCATGGACATGGTGGAGGTCATGGCAAAGGTCATGGAGGAGGTCATGGCCACGGGGGCGGTCATGGACATGGAGGGGGTCACGGTCACCATGGTTGATGATTGCAAACTTCAAAAATGTGATATGATATCCTGTGATATCAATCACCTAATCAAAGCACCTAGCATCATAGAACTTTGTAATTAGATTCAAATAAATGTGTCTCTCATTAAATTCATTGTTTGTAATAATAATTTTGTTCAATTAATTAGAAGTAACTAAACCAAACAAAGTTAGCTAAATGTTTAGCATAATATATGATCTGAAATTTCAAAATAACTGTAAAGTATTGTCTGTGTATGACACGGCAATAGCACAACGTTATAGTTATATGCTAACAATACTCACTTGCAATACAGAAGTTCACTGATTTTTCAGAAAATGTTCTTAGGTGTTTAGTTCGAACATCCTCTCATATACTTACATTCATCAGTAAAAAAACGTCACCACATAAAAAGCAAAATGGTTAATCCACACGGGAAGTAACAACAATCACATAGTTACATCATATGTTAAGAGCCAATTATCATCATCCATTTATTCGTGAAAAAAGGAGTTGTTACATTAAAAAATGTTATGGTTTATATTATACAATGCTGCCTCCCTTCACACATAATTTACTTATCAAACTATCACATTATGATGCAGTTGATATAATTTTGTTATAATGATGAAATAAATTGACACATTTCAAACAGGAATATCTAAAAACTGATCTTAAAAATCTCTTTATTAACTTTGAAAGTTTTATCTTTCCCATTCCTTCAATTTGGTAACGTTTGGCAATTTTTATAACTTTTGGATTATCACCAGAACATTTTGATAAATAATTACTTTTAAATGTTCTCTTTTGGGTGTGTTATGCGCTTTTCACTTTCACTTTCATTTCGCAAGGGATAAAAACTTGATATGTTTTCTGTCTTTATTAGATAAAGCGTTTTTATCAAAGTATACAGGGTAGCATTTTACTTCCCTTCCCTAGGGACTGGATTTTTGTTGGTTGTTGTGAACCAATTAAAGAGACACAGAGTATGTTGATAGGATCACATATGTCAAATTTTGAAATCGATGTTATTACATCGGGAACCACAAATAACAATAAAATTATTGAAAATAACAAGTTAAAGGTCAATCAGTACATTAGAGCGAAAATACGGCCATTCAAAGTCGGGATTTTTGTCATAAGCTGATAGGAAGATATATTCGATTCGATAGTGTTTATTAGGTATTGTAACCAATAGGTAGATTAATTGGATGCATAATTTCGAATATTTGAGATGTTTTCTTGATTTTTCCATAAAATCAAGCATTTTAGAGATATTATGCATAAATGGATATATTTGCAAGTCCATTGAAGAGATATGAACTTCAGTAGCATATTACATATTTTGTAGTTTATCAAAACCAAATAGAATTTTAAGAAAGATACTCTGTGTCACTTTAAATTCCTGTTTGTGCCATAACTATTTCGTTAATTTTTTAAATGTATTCAACTGGCAATTTTTAATTCAAACCAAGTCAGTCTGTTCCATGATTCTGCTTTTTTGTCATTTCTGTAACTTCTAACATGTGCCAATACAAAAATCCACTAATGAGTCTTTAAAATTTGCAAAAAGGTATAAGAAATTATCTATTATTAAGGTACGGCACTCTAAGCTCTCACTGTGGTTGAATTTTACAGGTTTTGTTCAATTGACTTTTTCTTCACTGTGCAAATGTCCAATTTTAATTTGCACCAACTGGTATTTTGTTACAAAAGGGCGTTACTTATGACTATAAATCAATACAATGATGGTTAGAAAACTAAGAAGTTTAAAAACGAATTACAGTTGACTTTAACTTCGCAACTACACTGTTCAGGTACGTTGCAGCAAGCCAGTAGGAATATGAGATTAATCCATTTGAAATCATTTATGAAGAACAGTTTATGTAAACATTTAAAGTTTCAACCCTATTAAACAATAACCAAATGGTGATTGGGAATGCCCCACTCTTTTATTGATTGTGTCATTCTTAGCTTGAACCTTTACAATCTCAAATTTTGAAATTTTACAATTATAAAAGGGTTTCCTATGACAAAATCTGTATTGATTTTAATAACTTCCAAATTAAAAAGGGAAGCGTTCAATTAAGAGATTCAACAAGAATGCCATTGATATACCTTGTAGTATCATTATAACCGTCAAAAATCATTAGAAAAGGGGCGAAACAACTGTTCAGTTCCTAATGAAAGATATTTTGATATGTGAAGTAATCTTGATTGTTGGTTGTAAACAAGGTTGTTGTTGCCTCTGAAATCAGGTAATTTGAACCTCCAGTCTTCAAATTTCAACATGAATTATTTTTTTTATCACTTTATTTCTTTTACTTAGGTACATAAGAGTAAAGATGATAACATATTTTTGTCATTCTTGTATACATTTAAAGAATCAAGACGTTATAGTTATCTATGTGAAGAGGTTGTGGCAGGATGACAAAAAGGTGAAAACATTATTGTAATTGCAGTTTGAAAAACGAGCGAATTTGTCAGTACCATATAAGGAATGTAAGTATTTCTTCAATACAGTAAAGTCTGGACGGATGTTAATGCATCTTTTACCGTAGATATAGCAATGATTATTAAATTTAGAACGTCATTTCTTCATGAATTCATTCATTCAAGAAATAAGTTGAAAATTATTAATTCATCAAGTGCCTCCTAATTAACACAAAGCATCACAATGCCCAATTTCCAGGTAATCGTTTGAGAGGGGTTTTTTTTACCAATAAACCAACTTTGAAAATTTTGCCCTGAGGTATTTGATTTTGTGCTACTATAAGAAATAATTTAAAGTAAAATCATTCAATAATATGATGAGGGAAGATATTTTAGCTTGACTAAAGGTTGAAAATATATGATACATTGACATGACACCACATGGTTATTGCGCATATGTTTGCCAATAAAGTTGAAATCGTTTCCTGAAATCTGAAAAGATAACGGTTTCAAGCCCACACATTATCTGTGAAATATTGGTCAATGATAGCAGTAACGACAGCAGTTTCATCTCGTGGTCAATAAACAACAATTCAGTTGTCAATTGCCACCACAAGTACATATTTCACAAAATAGGATGCGGAGTAAAGACAGTAAGCAGTCATGCGATGAAAATTGACTCTTTTTCTTCCAGAACTTCTTCCTCTAAGCTAGTTTAAAGAATGTCTTTCAGTTCTTGATTCATTCTTCATATATGTATAATCCTTTCTTAGCCATCCTTTAAATCAGTTTATAATGGGTAATAAAGTCAAGTTACATTTATGACTATCTTTTTTGTGTGTGGCTGAAACAAGTTTAATGCCTCTTTGAAATATTATTATCATGCATATACATTGTTTCCTCCCTCATTCAATTAAAGGACAAACATATCTCGAAAATTGTTAAAGGCTTTTAGAAGTTGCAGTGATGATACAAAACAAATGGAATGGATAACAACTTCTTTATTGGATGTCTAATGACGTTCACTGCTAGCCCCTTCTTCAGGTGACTAATAGTGATAAGAGTTACAGTGTAGTATATCAAAACATTGATGTATATGAAGCCAGATATGTACAGAGTGATCCATAACATTGTTTGTATTAAAACAAATTGTATATACAATTGGTATTCTGGATTCTGCAATTTGTTATACATAAATCAAAACTTATACAAAATATAATATACACTTATAGAATACTGCATAAAGAAGCCATGCTGATAAGAATAACTGGTAAGAATCTTTCAGTTCTTCAGGTGAAATACTGTCAACTATTGATGTATAAAATCTAACCAAGCATCAGAAACACTTACATGTGTCAAGACCTTCACGATAACCGAAAATGCCTATCCCCACAAGACACCAATTTGACACCAGATGAAATCCTGGATTCAATGCAGTAATCCAGTCTAGGACAGTGGTGTATTACCAGTTAACTCCGTTGACAGATTGGTTACAACCTGGATAGTTTATGTATGAGTTCCTGTAAGCATACCAAAATATCATCTACCAAAGTTGCTCATCGTTTTATCCATCTGCAAGAAGCTTAATATGGTTATTCTGGATGATATTAATAAACTACAGCAATGAATAATTATAATGTACATATGTGTTCAGTGCAAAGACTATGGTATTAAGTTAAGAGTGCACAAATTCGATGATTTAAAGATTAATTGAATGAATAAAATCTGATTTGCAAAACATTCTTATGTTCATATAAGAAAAAGATGCACTATGATTTAATTTGAAAACAATTTAGAATAACAAACATGATGATAATAAAAGCAAACATTCATTGAAATTGAAATACATATTTGCACATCAATATCAATGAACTTGTTTTGTACAGAATTCAAAAGTAAAATTGAAGCTAATGAAACATTTCTCAAAAGAAAAGAAAATACACCACAAAGTTATATATACCACTAAGCAGATTAAGAAGTTTAAGAAGCTTAAAATTGACGGTAGAACTTTAGTGGATTAGCCAAATAAAGCCAAATCCCATATATGACAAACGTTTTCATTCAGCTTCGCATCTGCCAGATCAGGCGAATGTTGTTTCTCAAAAGACAATGTTCTGAATTTATAATAATTTTATCATATCAACACTGAGATTTGAAGGCAGTTAGGCTACTTAAGGACTAGCATTTAAAAAAAAACTCTAAACATATCCATTTGATTGCAAACAACACTACGATTTTGCAAATCCATAGTCTTTCTATATATCAGTTTAAAGTGAACTTGTTCAATGTATCTGTATGAGTCTTGTAGACTGCATCAGTATGTATAAATGGCATCTATCTCTAATTGTTCGAGGTATTATTTATAAGGATCCAGTTTTGAAATGATTCTTTAGTTGACCCGCCTGTCTAAACACTGCCACTTACACTCACAATGATTCCTGACTCCTACACATGAATACTGGAACTTAACGAGAAGAAACAAGTACCTGCAGTCGGAGAGGTTGATTAATGTCATTGGTTCACCTGTCCGTTTCTATAATGTATAATCTAGTAGAGTTTTGAAATGATTCTTTAGTTGATCCGCCTGTCTAAACACTGCCACTAAATCTCACAATTGTTCCTGACTTGCACACATGAATACATGAACTGAACGAGAAGAAACAAGTACCAACAGTCGGAGAGGTTGAGTAATGTCATTGGTTCACCTGTCCGTTTCTATAATGTATAATCCAGTAGAGAGCCAAGGGAAGGTCTCCAAAAAAGTTATACAAGGAGTCCTTAAATACCATCTCCAAATATCTACGATATTTTAGAAACCTTCAGAAGGAAAGAGATCTTACAGCTTCCACGAGAGTCTTGTTGTGTGTTAAATCTCGATTGGGTGGTTGATTAATGTATTTGGTTCACCTGTTTGCTTCTCTAACGTTAATCCCTGTACATCTATTAAGAAGGAGCGGCAAAGTGCAGTGGTGAGAGTGTTCGGCTTCAGAAGGGAGGGGTTGGAATAAGGACATTGGCTCGGCAAGTTTGTCTGCAGTAAAGAACTATTCTACATGCAGTAGGGTTTTGGTGTAATGCTATGCTATGCTACACTGTGTACCACCCGTGGTTGACTATTTTCAACCGATGCTTACAGGTTTCACCACAATACAGAGCCAAATAGTGTCCCAGGCTGTCCACCTGCAATATTACTAACAGCTGTTATATAAGTGAAATACTCTTGAAAGCTACATTAAAACCCCAAATCACATCGCAACGTTTATTAGAATACAAGAGGACTGTTTCTAGAATCTTAATGAGCAAGGAGCCTAACTTAGTTTGTCGTCACATATGCTTTGTTTGTACATTTAAAAATAAAAAAATGTTGTCCTGTTATTTTCAATAAATTCCTAAACTGTTTTTCTAAGCACCCATCCATCCATCAAGGCAGGCCAGACAAGTAAAAACATATTTACCGATTGTCTAATATCATAATCGTTAAGGACATGACAGAAAATAGAGAAATTGCAAATTCAGCTTTGAAGGAATAAAAATTGCCTTTTATCAAATATGTACAGATATGAGAATAATCTTACCCCTATTGCTAATCATTACAGGGGTAAACCTTGGCAGCAGTTGAACTTTATTTATCTTTGTTTTTCATCGTTTATCCTCCACTGTGTAATCGGGCAAACAAAATGGGACCAAAGAGACTTTGATTTTCACAAAGTGAAATTCACAAAAAGTTTACTTATGTGGCTTAAGGTCTTAAATTGTTAAATGATCGTTATCAATAATGACATAAAAATAAAGTTCAGTGATCACATAAACTCTCAGTTGTACATTATGATGTCCAAAATGATAGAAAACGTAGATGGAAATCTGAATTAAATACAATATTTTGAATACAAATCGTAACAATCCACAGATTAAAATTTATTTTCATTATCCTGTAGCTTTTGGTTGCTATTCAGCTGACCACTCCTTAAAAACTATGACGCAAGCTCATTGTAACCACAAAAGAAATGGCGATGGATTAATTTGGGCTTTTGATGTGTATACGTGATATATCGTGAAAAAGTATTTAAATATTTCAGCTTTACAACAGTTAGATTTTACAAAAAAACGAGTTTGTAGCCACAAAGTAAATGCATATGAGGTGTAGAAGATTAAGATTATACTGCACACAACTGTGAAGGGATGTTGAACTATGACCTCTGACTGTGACTTAAGCTTCCTTATATCCACCACAAGTTGTATATATATGAAGAAGTTTTTGAGCATTGATATCATTTGTTCTTTTTCAAACATGAGGTTCATCATACTGACTGCACTTGGTAAGTTGTACTTATATTAGCTTCCCTTTCAATACTGCTGTAAGTTACAAGTTGTTAGTATTTTCACAAAAGCTCCTGACCTTTAAATCTCTTCATTGTGGAAAATTTCAAATGCTTTTGTTATATGAAGCTTGTCCGTCTATCTAATACCTGTTTTATTTCACAGTTTTCACCACCTTGCTTGCCTTTGCCCTTGCTGGTCATGGAGGAGGTCATGGTGGAGGTCATGGTAAAGGTCATGGAGGAGGGCATGGCCATGGACATGGCGGAGGTCATGGCAAAGGTCATGGAGGAGGCCATGGCAAAGGTCACGGAGGAGGTCATGGAGGAGGTCACGGAGGAGGTCACGGCCATGGACATGGTGGAGGTCACGGTCACGGGGGAGGTCATGGCAAAGGTCATGGAGGAGGGCACGGCCATGGACATGGTGGAGGTCACGGTCACGGAGGAGGTCATGGCAAAGGTCATGGTGGAGGTCATGGTAAAGGTCATGGAGGCGGTCATGGCAAAGGTCATGGAGGAGGTCACGGCCACGGAGGCGGTCATGGTAAAGGTCATGGAGGAGGTCATGGCAAGGGTCATGGAGGCGGTCATGGACATGGAGGAGGTCATGGTCACCATGGTTGATAATTGCAAACTTGTGATATGATAACAAAATGTTCAGTGATATCAATCATCTCAGAGTTGTCTGACATGGAACATATGTTGTTAAATTCAAATAAATATGTCTCTCATGAAATTCATAGTTTGTTATTGTCAAGTAACTAGAAGTATCAAATCTCTGTCACTTAAAATGTTTTACAAAGATGTTGTGTTGGTAAATATGGTATTGCTTCTGCCAACTTTCACACTATCCCATTATTAAATGGATTGTTGTTTAGCAACGCTTTGGCAACAGTCAGCCTTGAGAAGCGGTCACATTATTTACGGTTTTGATTAGATAAAAAAATTAAGTGTTTCACTGTAAGTTATGTTCGTTGCTGAAAACATAAAGCTGGTATTTACGCTTATACCAACACAGCACATTAAAAACAAGATTTCTTGAGCAACTGGTCATGATACTTAGAGTTGGTGAAACATATACATAACTCGTAACGTTGTTTCTTTATGTCCAATAGACTCTATTTTTTAATATGATCACAGTCAGACAGATTTTGTCTGAAACCTTGTTGAATGATTGTTGGAGATGTGGGTTGTAGACTGATCACTAATCCTTATAGCAAGGTGACGACAGAGGCACACCTGAAATCTTGAGTTAACTTCGTGTTATATAAATGTAACTGCATCAACATAATTGGGTACAGTTTTCCCCTTTTCAGGAAGATTGG
Source organism: Steromphala cineraria (assembly GCA_916613615.1). Taxonomy (NCBI): domain Eukaryota; kingdom Metazoa; phylum Mollusca; class Gastropoda; order Trochida; family Trochidae; genus Steromphala; species Steromphala cineraria. The sequence goes on along the minus strand of OU744731.1, from coordinate 55,278,403 downwards.
GTTACTGTTTTCACTTTTTTCAAAAAAAATATTTTATGATATGAATTAATGAAAATATACTTGTTTGCTAAACATTCCATGTATTATTTTTAGATGTCAATATCAAGCACACTGATTTCTTCAATTTTGCCCCTTTCTCAAGGATTGGTATACTTGTAACGAGTTGAGAAGTTTCCCCATACAAGGTAAATCTTGATAGCGGAATAATTGGCGTCTTGAAGCAGTGGTGTACCAGATGTGCTCGATTGTATTATCTTGATTTAAAGCAGAAATACGTCGATTTCATAGAGACAAATTTAAATTTTTGCATTTGATAACATATTTGACATTTATTCTGGCAAAAGAAGTTGTTTTTCAGAAACACATTTCTTAGGTATTTAATTCAAAAATGTTCTCATATACTAATAACTTGCTTACTGCCTTCTGCCTGGAGATGATATACATTTTTGCTACCTGTCGATTTCTTGCAAATGAAGTTGCTAATGAAATTAGATGGAGGGTATGTGATAAGAATCAATAAAACTTCAATCATCAATTTGATCGACTTTTTAAAAACATCCTATAGATGCATGATAAAAAAAATATTCCGCAAGTTAAGATTTATCTCAGTTTCTTACGATAAAATACTTCTTAGTTTTTGTTATGTTCAATTGTTCATCATTTCCAAAACATTCAAAAACTTTTGAGAGGGAAATTTACTAAATAAGAAATTTGTCAATTTTGATCTAATATTTGCTAAATGTATAGTGTTTCTCGAGACTTCACATTAACAACAATGACATATGCAGTTGGTATGATAAGGAAGTTATACTAATGAAATAAAATGACATATATGTTTCCAACAGGAATATCTCAAATATGAATTTCATTTTTTTTTTAAACTTTGAAAAGGTATCCCTTTGCCAGTTTTTATTCTGTATGGCCCTATTCATTATATCATTCATCATTATTACTGTTATCATATATATCTTTCTTTTCCATTCCTAAAATTTTGATATGATTTAGTTTACCCATTTCCATAACTGTATCATGAATTCTCATTAGAACATTTTGAAATATGATTTTGTCAAATGAACAATTTGTTTCGACTTTTAACGCTATATATAAGTGGAATTTAAAAAAATTTAAATATCGGGTTTTTTTTCAGAAAATGTTCTTTTGCGTTTTTCGTACATTTCACAAAAATATATCAAGTTTGATTATAAAGGAGTTATCTAATTGTAGCAGTCAATAACTTTTTTAAATATTTTTATGAAATATTGTGATAAAAATGCAGCGATTCATCAACTTGACTTGATTGTAATCACTGTGTCCGCAAAGCACAGGTTCATTTAACATCAATAGAACTGTACTTCCCAAGTGACAAATTAACCAAGTTGATGAAATCATACCTTTCTTTGACTAATAAGTTGTGGAATATATTTGAATATTCAAATGATTTTTTTAATTCACTGTATATTCCATAAATCCTGTCAAATATAGGGCTTCAAACCAGGGTAGTAGAAGCTCTACTGAATAAAAAGAAGAATAAGATTTTAGATTTTTTATTATTTTTTACACAAGAAACAGGAACAGCACAATCACTCACACATTCACACAAGAGTTTGTACTAGTCTAAATCTAATGTTGAGTTGTATTCATTTGCGAACAAAACATTTATAAGATCTACATGTAATTATATACGTTTAAAATTATTGAAAACATGAACGTTAGATCAACAGGACACAAGAAGAAGAAAAATTACTTAACATTTACAATATCATGATACAACATCCACTTTTAATGAAACTTGTCCTATTAACATTAACTAAAATGATAGATTAAGCTGGAGGCTGAAGACTGACTCAGAATGAACGAGCACGTAATTCATTTGAAAAGTACTGTCCTACTGAATAAACAGCCAATTGATAAACTTCTGCTAAACACCCAGTAAACAGATTTGTTATCTATGCAGATAAATTCAAGATGAAGATGAAATACCACATTTGAATGTGATTGTCCAACATATATTCATTTTGGAAACAAATACAAGCGCTCATTACTTCAAAATTGTGTAGAAGGGTTGTTTTCCTTTATATCAATAAACCCAAATAATAAATGTCAGTCTACAGATATTCAGCACATCTTTCCACTAACGGACCAATTATGACGAGTTCAGGTGTCTCTCTTAACAAAGTAAATTCTTGAAACAGAAGTAATTGGCATCTTGAATAATTGTTCTACCAGATGTTCTCGGTAGTTTTGTATGATTTGAAAGTTCTGAATTGACCAAAAGTAACAGAAAGCTCTTTTTAGCATCTTGTAACATTCATGCCGTACAATGTATTCTTTGACGACTGAAGATCTTAAAGATCATATATGATGTTAAATAATCTTTTCTTTATACCCCACAATGACGTATTAAAGTTGTATTTGATAATGTCAGATGAAATATGAAAAATAGTATTAACATTCGATACAACTTTCTTGAAATGTATTATTTTCCAACTTTTCTCGTGTTTTTTAGACTCAGGTGTTTTTGTAATCGCTTATATATATTTACAGGCTCTCAGAGGTGTAATAGTGACATCAATTATCACTGAAATATCATCCTTTTGAGCTATTTGTATACGTGTATAGATATGAATTCAGTGTTAACGGATTCTTCAGTTTACACAAAGGTACAGATGAGAATGTAAGCCTTTGGTTAAGATATACAATCAGTACGTTTGTTCTGGTTTGCTGCTTTCAGATAAGGATAAATACATAACAAATGGCAAATGGTAAAGTTTACTATGATTATTCCTTACAAACAAAGGTCATTAAGGTGTTTTTATGATAATTATCGTCTAGATATTTTTGTTACTTGTAAAGGTTAAATTTCCAATTTCATTATTTAAACGTTCCAAATACCATGTCTTTTGGAGACATTTAGAAATGTTAGTGTTATATAGAAATTCTTGCTGGGTTTTTTTCGATTGCCTTTTGAAAAAAATCTTTACACTTGATACTAGGTATAGACTTTATAATTCTCAAAATTCTTTTACAATTTCTATTCTTTATTTTAGTAAAATGCCTAAGGCCCACGTATAAACCTCATTTTAAACAAATACAAAGTTACATTTGAGACAAGTGTTAAATTTACAGTGTAAGTCCTTATTTCATTTGATGATACATTATTGAGTGTAGAATAATCGCATCTCTTATAAAACATGAGCAACATGAAAGAGTTTCTAAGTTTTGAAGTTGTAAGCATTTCCTAAATGACATATATAAATATTTACAGAAATATTTGGGATGCACTTCCTTCTTTATTCAATAAAACTATGACATTTGAATAAAAAGTGTAGTTAATCTTCAATAACATAATCTTAACAAAGCTTACACAATCTTTGTTATTCCTTCTCTTTTTCAAATAGTTGAACGTTTTGTTAGGGAACCTAGTCCCTACTGAAGTAATTCTACGGCGTGATTCTTTCGTTTTAACAGTTTTTGTGGTTGTTTTTTTTTAAATCTATTTCAAATCATTTATACAAGTGACATGAGAAGGCAAATACATTTACAAAGTAGTATTCCAATCATTGTTAACAGAGGTAGGTGTATACAATATCAACAGAAGAGGGCTGTATGGATCGTTTTATCAGTTGTCAGGTAATATCCATACAAAACGTCTGTTTGATGATAGAATCTGAGAAGAACAGCTATTAATATCAGCAATTAGCTTTGACCACAACAATCATTTATTCTTGATACGAAGTTAGTCAAATGTTATGTCAAGTTTGTTGCCAATACCATACAAAACTAAATTTATCACGAATAACAGCTTTGCAACATCCGAATCCCTTCTTCTTCTACCTTACACGTTATTATATATTATTGCTTTGGATATCTCGTGTATTGTATACTCTACTAATTTAAACCAATATATAAAAAGTTATTGAAGGAGGCGTAGCTCAGTGGTAGAGTGTCCGCTCGTCACCCGGAAGACCGGGGTTCGATTCCCGGTCGCGTCATACCAGAAGACGTTAAAAGTTGGGAGTTGTTGCTGTCTTGCTTGACACTCAGCATTGTAAAGGCAGAACAATGATTTAACTGGCGCTGCACTGTGGCTGCCGGGTGCTTCGGCACAAACAAAATTTCCAATGTATGTATTTACTGAGGACAATAAAGTGTTATTAAAAAAAAAAAAAAAAAAAAAAAAAAATTATAAACATAATTCTCCCACAACCAGCAAGCCAGCAACATTTGAACACGTATAACTCACACCAAGATCTTATTTACAAAAACAAACATTAATTCTTTCACTGTTTTTTTTCATTTGGTAACTCCTAAATTTCACAACCATACTGTATTATTCACATTTTACAATGTTAGGCATTGGTAGATTTTTTCTGTTGTTTGTTGTTGTTGTTGTTGTTGTTGTTGTTGTTGTTGTTGTGATGGTCAAAAATAAAAAATAAACGTTATAAGTATTCTGGTAAAAAATGGGGATATATTTAAAAATGACGATAAATCATTTATTAAAAGAACAGGTAGTAACCTTCACTTGTATCACGACCAAAGGAGATAAACATCGATCCGGTATATCAAGTAGAGCCAATTTGATTGTAAAAATGTATTACTACTTTGACCATTATCTCACAGTATTTTGACTTCGATCTTACGGCATTTTGACCTCCATTTGGCAGAATTTCAGCCATTTGCTAAAATTCCTTTTTTAAAAGCAATATAATATTTCATTAGAAACGTTATAGGTTAAGTTTTTAAAAAGACACTGATGTTGATATTCTCTTGTAAAATGTATATGATGGAATAGTTTGACGATAATGATACAAGCATAGATTCCATACCATTTTTTGGAAGAGCTATCAAAGAGAAAATTATTTCAATATCAAATAACTCGTGCCTTTGTATCATATTCTGTAACAAGGATATTCAGAATCAGTCAGAGGGTAAACTTGAGCCTTCCGGTCATTTACTAAAACGTCATTCTACGTGGATTATTATTCTACTACATTGTCTTATTCACAGTACAGACGTTATCAGAGATTTGATGAAGTAGAGTTCAACACATGTGAGAAACTCTGAGAAAAAGTCCAACATCGAGATAAACATTATTTGAATTTTAAATCGGTCAGTTGGGTGTTTGAATATTGTGAACATGACAATTAATAGTTTACAATTGGATAGAAAAATGAGGTTGAGTTTTTTTTACCACCATGGCGATGAACTGAAAACTTCATCATTGGTGATTCTATTGTCATTCATTTACGAGTGAACTCCAGTGGTTGTTGAGGGAAGTGTTTTACATGGCATACTCAAAATCATGCATTTTGAAATGGAACAAAACATTTAAAAATAATGTTATTCCAAATAAGGTAAAAAGATAAAATGGTAACTTTTTGTCATAATATTCTCTTCTTTGAAAAAACTAGATAAACTGTCATTCTCTGATGTCTGATTTTAATATTTCTTTATTCACCACACGATGACTGTTATAAACATTATAAAGAAATGTGAACGTATGAAGTATTTGTTCGAATATACTGCTGCGTTAAAGCTCAATGCAGAAAAAATATTGTTTAATCTCAAAAGAAATGCACATGAGGTGTAGAAGATTAAAATCGTAATGCACACAACTGTGAAGGGAGGTTGAACTATGACCTCTGACTGTGACTTCAGCTTCCTTATACCCACCACAAGTTGTATATAAGTCTAGAAGTTTTTGAGCCTTGATATCATTAGTTCTCTCTCCATCATGCGGTCCATTGTTCTCGTTGCACTCGGTAAGTTTCAATTAAATTATAGTTTCTACTTAAGCGCTTATTACGTGGTTGATACTTTTTTGTACTGATATATCAATATGGTAGAACAATGAATTTACAGTTCTTGTGTTTTAATGTTGCTTGCAGTTTTCACGTCCTTGATGGCCTTTGCCCTTGCCGGTCATGGCGGAGGTCATGGAGGAGGTCACGGGAAAGGTCATGGAGGTGGACATGGGGGAGGTCATGGTAAAGGTCACGGTGGAGGCCATGGCAAAGGTCACGGTGGAGGCCATGGCAAAGGTCATGGAGGAGGTCATGGTCATGGAGGAGGCCATGGTAAAGGTCATGGTGGAGGTCATGGTCATGGAGGAGGCCATGGTAAAGGTCATGGGGGAGGTCATGGTCATGGAGGAGGCCATGGTAAAGGTCATGGTGGAGGTCATGGAGGAGGTCATGGTCATGGAGGAGGTCATGGCAAAGGACATGGGGGAGGTCATGGAGGTGGACACGGGAAAGGTCATGGAGGTCATGGACACGGACATGGTGGAGGTCATGGGGGAGGTCACGGGCACGGACATGGGGGAGGTCACGGAGGTCATGGCAAGGGTCACGGGGGCGGACACGGTCATGGCCACCACGGTTGACGATGTCGCTGATAGTAATGGTCATTTCATTTCATGCATCTTTACTGAAACGAGATTGCCCATTGTTACATCTTTGTCAAAAGTATGTTCTTAATAAACATTAACGAAAAATTATCGTTGTTGGGTCATTGAAATGGATAACATTTAAGTTTTCTTAAATCCCTTTAAAGAGTGACTGCAAACACACTTTCGGTATCAAAATTACCCACCTTTTGAATTGTGTACAACTTATCTACAATCGTAATAGTTGATGAGTGCAGGCGACACAATGTAATTACTCGCACAGGTAAGGGTTATAAAAAAGGCTTTACGTTTGATTATGTATCTGTGGTATAACGCCTTCGTCTTGGGTCGATGTTATCATTCAGTAGATTTTCAGTCATATTTTCAGATAATTGAGTATTCTAATGATAGTATGTTATAAACATACATGTACTACTTGTTGTTAACATATTTACTGTAAAAGACAACAAGAGTACTTTCAATACAAACATGTATTCTATGAATATATCTACCAAAACTTCAAATAAATATCCTTTAAAGCTCGATAATTGGAAAAAGGGTGATTTCAAACATTTGAGGGCATCAATAATCAAACCAATTTTGTCCGACAAATCCAGGATATTCAAGATCAATCTTTATTTGCACTTATAGGCCACAGGCCTGTAGCACAATGTGCATACAATATATGTTCAGGCAGGATAGAGTTCATTTTTTCTGAGTAAAAAGGCATAGTATAGAAACATTGACAGATTTTCTAAATGTGCTTTGCTAGAGTAAGTTAATAGAGATATAAATTTATAAATATTATGATGTGTAAAGTAATATTTCTTTATGTACTTATTTCTCAAAGTGAGATAGGCAGGGCAAACACAAAGGAAATAATATTCATCTTCAATAAGATTTAAATTACACATTTTACAAATTCTATCTTCTCTTTTTAGTCCAATATATCTGCCGGTTTCTATTAGTAAATCATGCGATGAGCAACGGAATTTTGCAAGCGAGATTCTATATTTCCGGATATTCAAATGCGATAGATAGCTTTCATCTTGTATAGATTGATATTAGGGGGAATATAAGGTGATGTCAGGAAAATGAAAATAAATAGTTCGAATTGAAAGACAATGTATTCAAACTAAATGAAGCAGTAATAATTCAAATATATAACGTAAAGTTCAGCCATGAGATTCATTTTTCTTACAAAAATGAATTAAAGGTGTTCACACAAAAATGGCCGCCAATGGATTTTATGTGAAGCCTCATACTTTGTCCTCTGACTATGGGTGATTGGCTTTGTGTAATGAGATTGTTGACACTGTCAATATGATACATTTAGCATTTACTTACAATTATAAGTGAAATATTTAAAATGTAAAATTATCAAAAAACGTGCTACTGCCCCTTTATGGGTCTTACTCAATTTAATCAACAATACCCGCTCAAAATCATTCTCGTATAAGAGGAGAAAGCTCACAAAAGGTACGATCATTTACAGGAGCAAATGTCTTGAATCCTATGGAAACACCATCTAAAACAGAGTTTCTACCTTCATGAAGAATGGTTTGTGCAGGTTAGTATGTTTACCAGCATTTAGTTACCTCTTTTGTCCAATATTTGGTTATTTGATGAAAACTATCTAAAAGATACAATTCTGCAATTTTATTCCCTGTTTCTTTAAAATACTAATTACAAAAGCAATAAGTAATAACCTAATCAATCTGTACTAGACCAGACTTTACAGGAATGTTCATATTCACTTAAATTTCAACATTTTAATCGTATTGTTATATTAACAAGTTACATTAACAATGTTGAAAATGTATAATTGGTAACTGCTCGCTTGTTTAGCCGAGAGAACCAGTAAGACAGGGCAGAACATGCCTGATGCTGCTAATGGCAGTATTGATCAGAAGCTTATATGAAGAATTATAAGGTTGAGAAACAATTGATATAATAAAGATTGAGCTTTGAAGTAGGACTTGTATATGAAGCCACCCATTGAAAGAGAGGTGCGCGAATCGTACCAGAGAACGAGTCATAACATGTAGCATGGCCGTAGATGTTACTTAGAAGAGCTTTTATTAAATGTGAGGGATAATACATTTATATGTGTTATGTCTTTCTTTGACATTTAGTTTCAATACGTTTATTGAATGCTTATGAATAGATTTAAAGGTACCTCATTACAAAATACTTTCGCGAGATAGAGAGGTACAGCGGTGACGTTGAATAAAGTCAAACAGACATATCATAAGTCGGATAAGACATGATACTATAGATCCGAACATAAACAGATACAATCATAAGAATATAATATTGTGGATAAGAGACTATGGCAGTACGTTTTCACTTAACAACCATGAGCTACAAAGTGAATATATGTATGTAGGACAGGTAACGTCAAATTTGCCATTTTACATACAATATGAACCTTTTTTTTATATTTTTAAGATTTTTTTTATATCAGACTAACATAATCGATTTAGTGTCATCTTTTTCACAGTGAGTTGACACGGTTGCATAACAGCATGCAAACATTTCATGGTCAAAACTTTCGAATTGCACAAAAATACTCTTTGAGATGTTCAGTTTGTATTCGTTTCAATGTTGGTTGTTGAGTAACTTTCACCAACATAAACCGGTCTTCTAAGTTTTAAGACATGACCAAAACACGGTTGTACTTTATTCACTTCTTCATATGAAACAGTAGGTATGTCTAAAGATCTGCAATTTATTTTTACACAATCGTGATGAAGCCGACAGTCCAGCACGTCCACTCCGACCAACTGGTCAGTTTCCTGTTTTGGCGTGTATCACGTCTCATAATGGTGGATCCAGGAGGGGTGCACCTATCGATGTTGCCAGTACAAATTATATCTTTAGAATAGGTAGTTGTGAACATGTGTGTTAATGTTCACTGAATTTCTTTGAGTGTACTTCTACCTTGAATGAGAAATACGTCTGTCAACACAATATTTGGAACTGCCTTGGGAGAGATGAAAAACAAGTTCTTATGGATAGTCAACTTCTTTATTGAGTTCTTATGGATAGTCAACTTCTTTATTGCATGAAATGCGACGTTTCGGTGTAGATATTAACACCGTTTTAAAGCAAGTGATAACGACGATAACGGTGTTAGTATCTACACCGAAACGTCGCATTTCATGCAATAACGAAGTTGACTATCCATAAGAACGTGTTTTCCTTCATCAACCAGCTTCTAAATGCCTCTCAAAGAAGTTACTTGGGAGAGATGTTGATGAGCACCTTGACTAAAGTGATACTTTAAGACTTTACCAGGGTATTATGAGCAAATTCGACACAGATTTCGTCGGACAAGATCTTAAATCGGATGACCAACGATTTTTTTATCATTTACTCCAGAAGAATTGTAACGACTTGGTTGTTTTATCAATTTCCTGTTAAACAAATTAATTCATAGTTGAAGTGCATATTTATTGCAGACCGATTTCATAATATTTCTGTATTCAAATATGGCTGTTATAAACGCCATGAGAGTTGACAAAGGTACCTTGCGTTGCATCAATGTTCAATTGTGTTTATTAGTATCAAAAGCTTGGTTTCATGCTCTCTGCCTACGACTTGCGTGAAGGTATGGACAATATCTTCACGCGATTCTGAACTAGTCTCCGTGCAATATGAGACACAAAACCTGTCGTATAGCCTAATGAGCATATACACTGTCTTCCAACAGAGGTAGCTCGTCGAAAAATCCTGGTCTAACCTCTTTTGTACTACAGGCAGTTGTTCTTGGGCTTAAAGAGGGGGACCCTGATTGGAAGTAATGTTAGTTATGGCTGTTCTAACGATCAGTTCCAAGGTCATTTCCGCATGATTCGGGAAAACTCAAATTTATCCGATTGAGCAATTCCACATTTGGGTCAGCTTGACTGAACAGTCGTATAATTTGGAGATGTATTATTTGAAGATCGAATCATCGCGTAAGCTTAGGTGACACACTCGAGTATCCAAAGCACTGTTTTATGGGTGAAAATGTACACGGCTAGGTGGATATCCTGTACGCCGGAGACGTCCTACACTGGTTGGATCAGGAGTTCATGATTTGAGCTGCTTCTGTGAGGCCAAATATGATGTTCAGATGGCTATTTAGTGATTGAGGGATATTTCTTCTTGTTAGCAATTTGTCAACCACAATTTCTGAACAGGTCACGTGGGCATTGAAGAAAATTTTCTCACTAAGTTAACATAATTTCAAAATAAGCAGATTAACCTTCAAATAACATTTGTTAGTGAGTTGGTGTAAGGTGTGTTAGTTTGTTAGCAATCGAGTAAAAATCACTTCAACACAAGTAGATTATTTCTAAAACAAATGTTTGTTCGCGAATTAGTCTATCCAGGACATATTGTTCAATCCAGAGGTTGAATAAACAAAATTGCTTGATCAGCCATTTCTTCATCGATTAACAAAATAATCTTGCGAGTACATGCAAATGGAAATAATTGAAAAGCAAAGAAATTGAAGTGACCATGGAAATGAATGCTGTCACTCATAATAAATAAATGGGATGGTTCTATGATTTTTCACACTCATCTTTTGTTAGTAAAGTGGTGTCTTTGACTTTCTTTCTGAAATTCAAACTGTTATATATTGAGGACATGAGGTGCAAAAGGTATCTTGTAGCAAGTGCTATATAATAAGCCATGAATATTTGTTAGTGTATTAGTATGAACAAGCAGGACATTTCTATCGAAAACCTTTATTTGCCTGAAGAAATTTCATACACAAAATGTTAAGGTTAGAAAGATATTAAAAATTAGTTGAAAAATATTAATAAATAACATAGCAGCAAAACATGGAACATACCAACCACAGATTACTAATACCCATACATCTGTTGACCAGTGAAAAAGTGAACTACTAGATTGAAGTCTTACAAAACTTTCCTCTGTGACTTGGCTCATGAAGTCGAGAATGAGGTTGTCTGCCAACTGCAGTTATGAGGTGAAAAAAAAGAACAAGTCGTAGTTTATTAAAACATAGAAACTTTATGATAATTCTTAACTCTGCATCAAACAAAATAGCTAAGAAAAACTTCCCATATACAAAACACAACTGGTATGAAAAATTGGTCAAGAAATTGAAATATTTGTCATGCAGCTACCCAGCATTCAACACACAGCTAAGAATACAAACTGCTTAATATGATCAAATGTCCAGATAAAATGCCAACCTACTCACTACAGGATAATTCTTATAGATATTGTTTATATATTAAAAATCCATAGCTCCAAAAATAATCAGACACAAAATAATTTGAATATCTTATTAAATAATGATAATAATGATGATAATATCAATCATAATAATAACTTAATCACATACTCCAGCAACATATGAAACATCAATACTAATACTGTATTACTGAATGAAATGATAGCACATCACAGAGGACACCAAACAGATGATAATGATCGCAATGCCACAGCTGAAGAGAGAGCTGGAGAAGAAATGTACTTTGAGACATGCCACAGATCAATCATAAAACGTGGCGGATAGATAGAAAATTATACTATATATTCAATTCAGAATACTAAAATAACAGCAAGTGTTATTTGAAAATGGAATAATATAAAACTTTAGATGAACTATGTGTACATCTTGGTTAAAATCACTTGGATACATTCACTGTAATCCTCGGCAACAGTTAATGTGCTATAAAAATAAGCATTTGAATAAATACATAGACATAATAACCAAAATAGAAAGTCTCCTGAAATATTGCACTTATAGAAAGGTTCTGCTTATCCCAACACCCAACACAAATGGAATATGTGACCCCCGCCTCTATGATTTGTATGTATGCATGTATACACATGTCTAGTCCTCTTAGCTATTCTACTCTACAAAGCCTTTTGGGTGGAAATGGGGGAGAAAAGATTGAAGCCAACCCACAATTCTTCCCTCCCCCATTTCTCCCCATTCTTTAAATCTGAGACAGTTTTGGGCCATGCTGGCAAGCACTCATGATGTAGTTCTCTACAATATAAATAAATAAGTTAATTTAAAATATTAGCAACTTTAACAATGGTTCCAAACTCATCCGTATATTACCACCCTTTAGAGTCAGCTCTGGCTATACATAAGAAAATGTGCTCATAAATAATTTTACTTGACTAGTATATATATGCATTTGCACCCTTCTGTAGTGATTTTCCTGATGTAAAACAGTCTTCATACAGAAATCATAATAATAATAATACAAATTATAACCATAATTGTAATTAAACTGGCCATAAGAAAATAAAAATAATAACATGCATGTATTTATATATATTAAAAACAGTTGTAAATAATTTTTCTGGTTACGCTTTGATTTTCATCTGTCATTCCATTACAAAAAAAGATTTAACAATATAAATGCTAGGCATTCAAATGGACATAAAGTCAGACAGGTTTTAGGAAAAAGAGACAATTACAAAATAAAATACCAAAGTTCTACATGTATGAATGGATGTATGTATCTGTTTTCAAGTATCAAAATATGCAACACAAATGTATCAAAACTGAGTATTAAATGTACAAAAGGTGGACCTATGTCGGGAAGGCGGTCTGTCTTTGCTTGAACTAGAGGCAATATGTGAATAGGAAGAATTTGCACAAGTGCTGTTTCACACTTAATTATTCGCTGTTTAAACTTTGGCATAAAGAATGGGGCGGCAGAAAATTGTGATAAAAAAAATCACTGCATTCACTGGAGTTGTCCAATTGTAACAAAGTGCAAGCAAAAACAGATACCCCTCAGTCAGTCAAAGTTTCTATATAAAAAAATTGTTAGATAAATGCAGTGTGACAGAAAGCCTGCCCGCCCGCCCGCCCTTATTGTAGGTGAGAGGCATCCTGGCTTGGACTGCATGTACAGTAGTTATCATCACAGGCAGACTCCTACAAAAGACCCGCAACATCTTTCAATGTGGAAAAATATAATAAAGTACAAATTCTTCTTTACCGTGAATGAGCTAGCACATTTTATGTATAACTGATCACAGATCCGAGAAAAAGGCCATGTTAAATACAGTTAACTAATACAACAACATAAGCATGGAGGAGGAAAGGATAACTTAGGCATAATAAATAAAAACAAGATGCTATAGTGTGTCCGTCTTCACGGTAGCATGTGCAACAATACCCTTCCTTTTGTTAAAAAAGTGGAAGCGGCCGTCAATTTACCTTCACTGTTTAGGTAGGCTAACATTATAAAAACAGACAAAAATACAAAATACCCAACATCTATTAAAAAATTGTAGTAGATAAAAAATAATGTGAATTATTTCATTACAAACATCATGCAAAGTTGAAAAGTCGAAAAATTTCAGAACAATAACAAATTCTGCAAATGCAAAATGTTTGAGTAAGAATTAATGCAATGTGTGGCAATTGTTAATAGTCTTCATATATAAAAATGGATAGCCCTCCTTCTAGTTAGATGAAAGAACTGAAGTGAAAGATTTCACTTCAAAAGAATTCAGCTCAGTTTTGAAACTGAACTTGTAAGAACTTGTGCAAGAACAACGCGCCATTAAGATCTTAACATGGCAAATCTAGTTGTCATTTTGTGCCATTAAATGGTAGAAGATTTGCAAATTGATAATAAATACTTAAATGCATGTTGAAACAGATCCAACAATTTGTTGAGGAAAAGAATCAAGGGTAGGAAAACAATCTCAATAGTCCGTGTTTCATGCATGGACAAAGTGTGTGTGATTATATAAAAATAAGGTGTCTTTGGAAACATTAACAAAGATGAAACTAAATCTCTAAGGTTCAACAACAAAATATAAGTTCATCTTCATTGAGCAATATATGACTGAAACAAAATATATATAGTGACACAACCTTAAACAAATTGCACGTTTGCACCAGAAAATATCTATGTGCGATTGATAGGAATCGGGAGATTTTTCACTGGGGATACATCAAAAGCCCTTGCCGACACTTCACAATGAACTATCAATGTTGAACAGCTATCACAAGTTATCACTGAAATACATACAAATATATCAAATTTGCACAACAACTGATGTAGGTTTATAGTAGAAAACACTTTGAACTGAAAGTGTCTGCAAGTGCTCGACATATTCCTACAAGAAGTGCCTACCCCGAGTCTTCTAAGTTAGAAAGAGGAGGGAGACTTGCTTGTACGACAAGCCGCTATGACTCTAAAGTAGGGGAATGCATGTGAATAATGTCATGGCTGCACACTGATCGACTGTGCACTTTCTCCTTAAAGAACTTTTGTCTTCTACCAAGTTGCTTTCAGTGGAGCAGTGAGAGGCCATCTATTATCATCTTGGTAATAATTGCCAAAAATACCCATTGAATGTGTTCAGTGAAATCACAGTAACGTTCATAAAAAAGAAATAGCAATCGGTAACAAAAATAGTCTTTTGCATGCAATAAAAGATTTCAATTCTGCGCAATGTATAAAATTGACTATATAAATAGTAATCTTACAAAGTGATAAATGCTGAATTCTTAAATGAACATGTTACAGTTACCATACATCTCTCTACAAAATATATATTCCCTGCAGATTTACACATATGCATAACCATTTCCAATGGCACTAGCTAACGTGCCACATGAAAACTCTGCCTTGGTGACTAGATACAGCTCACAATAGAAATGGATACCACCTCATGTCTAATGACATAAAAAAGTCATTTATAGTTTTACTTTGTCATCACAAATAGGAGAAAAACCTAGTTCATGTGTCAAAATAAAACCCATCAATTTTTTGTTATTTTTCCCATATGATAATCCATACAAAATACCACAGACGAGTAAGACTAGAAAAATGTGACAAGATTTAGGTATCACTGTTTGCCAACCTTCTACTTGAATATGCAAATTGTTAACATCTTTGGTATCGTGATATCAATTCAAGTATTCTTTGAATCTGCACGAATTGGTAGTTGATATTCCAATCAACTATCAGTTTTGACCTCATCGTGTGTTTTACTTCTTAAACCACAGCAAAATAGGGTGATCATTAGTTGTTATACAACGGTAATAGTTCCTTCGTACTTTCCCTTTCGTGGAAATGATATCTCCAAACATCAGATGAGTCACATCAACTGCAGAGTTTCATTCAAAGGTTGACAATTACTTCAAGGACAATATCACAATAATTGAGGCAACCCTGAAGAAAATTTCAACTATAGAAAAAGTGGATGAACAATAAAAAAGCTTAAGCCCTATGTAAGAGATGATAGTCAAAGGGTCTGTTTTTCTGTCAACATTTTGGTTCATCCGAGCTGGTTGACACGTGCGCAACAAGAGAACAGTCTTTTAGCACCACCGAAATGGCACAGCTCTCGGCCTGTCCGCTCCTTTAGCACCACCGAAATGGCACAGCTCTCGGCCTGTCCGCTCCTTCCTTGACCAGCGGCTTGTGGAACTCACGGCCCGGCCTGGAGTGTATCTGTGCCCAGCAGTACTCGCAGTAATACTGCAGGCACGTCACGTTGGCACAGAAGAAGGGTGCAAACTTCCCCCCACAGCGAGCTCCCTGGCACTCGTCACACATCTGGTCATCCAACACGTACGGTTTCACTTCAACCTTTGCAGAAGAAAAGAACTCTTTGAGTAACTAAGAGATGACAACTAAATGAATAAATAATGAATTGGAAAGCATAATTGTAGAGAAAATATATACCTTAAACATTTGTACAGAATAGAACATAATGAGAGTGGCTATACGTTCAAACATTTCTAAGAATAGGAAATCATAATCAAGTTTTGAAATTTGTCTAGTGAACAAGGAAACGGGCTTGTGAAGTGAAATAACTGGTTGTTTGAAAGTCTCATGCATTGGTAAGAGTTAATTGCAACAACAGCTAACAGACAAATAAATTGAATTGACTTTTAAATTTGGTCTTATAACTGTCATCATCAACATCAACTTGACACTGGCTAAAATAGGAAAGGTTTGGCTACTCACCCTCTTGTCAATATCTCCATGCTGTAGCTGAACAAATCTGGCACTTATTGCAGCAATGTAACTCTGCTGGTTGGAGAATGCCACCCTTCCCGCTCCCTTCGGGTACTTCAGCTCGGGGTCTGTGTCGATCCCTGCATAGCACACTCCTCCGTACAGGCGGTCCATGATCATTGCCAGCTCAACTGGAACCAACAAACTCAGTTATTGTCACAGGCAGATATGTCCTGCTTACTTCAGGGACTGGCTATTACAAGGTCTCGTGAGCCCTAGCAGAATTAAATGAGTCCTTCAACAAGTAAGCAATAGTACCACTAAAAAGGCTTGTAGTGTAATCTTTGGTGGGTGATTTTTAAATCTTGTGAGTATTTGAAGGGGGACTCTCTGCGAATGCTTAATTGTTATAAACTTATCATTTTATCATAATTAAATAACACCTCTTTATTGTCCTAGTTACAGCTTAATTCGGAAATTGCTCTTGCTATCCGACAGCCAAATTGCACTGAAGTTCAAGATCATGGCAGCATTGACAATCTATGGTGTTGGTAATCAGACAAGTTCTGCAAACCTACCTGCTCTCAGAGGCCTTGGCACGCCCCCCACAAATATTGTCTTCCTTGGGTCAAGAGGTTGGGAGCCATCCATCACAAAGTCTGAATCACTCAAGTTCCACGGTCTTATTTGAACCTGGAAAAACAAATTGTCAAGAGTTTCACACACAAACTCATAACAAAAACAAAAAAAAGCTTTAGTAATCTTTATTCAAAACAATTATTAACAATCTTAGAAATGATAATTTCCGATGTATTTGTCATACTATCAATTGTTTAAGTCATTATTCAGATAAAAAGTCTGTTTTTTATTGAAACAACATGTCATTTTAATAAGTCATATAATATGATGTAATCTGTTATGTATGAAACCATAGAATGATGAAATGTCATTAATTAACTGTTGTGAAGCAGGGCAAAATGAATGTACAACAAACACTTGCATTATTTAAAGAAATATTTCAAATAAAAATATTAAATGATCTTTTCCAGGCAGTATAAAAAAAAAAAAGATATTTAAAATTATCACTTTGCTGCTTACAGGTTTGTCTTTCATTGTTGGACTGGAAACACACCAATACAGTTTGTCATCGTCGACCAAACAGGACTCGATCAATGCTTGAACAGACATCTCATCTTGAAAAATTAGGAAACAGTATCCTGGAAGAAAAAAAGAAGCGAAATTGAATTAGTAACTAAATGGGTAAATAAATTGTCAGTAATTTTAAAGCTTTATTTTTTTTTCACTATTCACTTTTCATACAGATTAACAAAAGTGATTGAAGTGTCATAAAATATTGAGGGTACCTCACTCTGCTACGACAAGAAGTTCTAAAAAATGGACTCTTTCAGGGATTAAACCACTATTAGGTTTAGGAACTTATCTAATGTAGCTAACAATGAATGAATACATAGTCATTTAAAATCCTTTTTTCTAAATTCAACCTGCAATATACATAATAGTATTTACAAAATGACAGCTTTCATATCAACATTTAGTAATTTTGGTGGGCTAAACTAACTGAATATTTAAAGAAATTTAATAAGAAATAATTGAATGCTTATTCCAACTGATTTCTAAATTGATCATCTAATTAATTGGTACAACACTGGCAGATAGAAGGAGCCAATCAGTGTTGTTCCTAATGGATCAGCAGAGGGGATTACTTTGGCGATGATAAAGGTTTGGTTTAAACATATTTTATTCACAAGAAAAGGATTGGGGACAAGTTATCCAACTTAAAATGCCCTCTCCTAGTATGTACAAAATAGATTTACATAATACATAGTGAATACAGACAGCAAACAAGTGAACAAGAGTAGAGTAGAGTAAGAGTATCAGAAAGAAACAAACATTATTGACAATTATTTGACGTCAAAGAAATCTATTTGTTTCATTAATGTAAGTTTGTATCAACATATTAAAATAAAGTTTTGTTTTGACTTATTGACAGGTCTGCTGTTCCCTCAAGCAAAGTAAAAGTTTAAGATCAATTGTAAGTCCAGTAATGCGCCGTAATGAAATCATAATGATAAAGGTATCCCATCTTTCATTCTTTCTTAGTGACATAATGCCAAAATGGTTGGTTTATCACCCGAGGACACCCTCAAGGAACAACACTGTACACATACAACCCTCAAATATGGTTATATAGATTCTTGATGGAATGATTGGTGAATATATATATAGATTCTTGATTGGGGAATCCCTTACAGTCAGAATAAGATCGAATTAATGGTTTAATTGATTATCTAATTGATTGGTACACCACTGACAGACAGGATGAGAAAATACTGGACATCATACAAACCTTTTGGAGGGAAGTAAGACTTGGACTCTGCTTTGTGTGGCCAATCAACAACAAGTGGCCCAAAGCGCCTGAAAGCTGCTGTGATTTCCTCTGAAAAACATTGAACATACATTTAATCATGACGTAATTATCTTCATAAAGCATGTTCCATATAATGTTATTTGCCAAACTTTTTGGTTAAATGAGGAGTAACTTACTACATCAAGGTTGTTTATTCTTTTTATATAGCAAACTGTGAACAATACATTTTTTTGTCAGCTTTGATCCCTTTTGTTCACGATAAATTGTTTTGCATACAAAACATATTTCTCTCAGAGATGTGAATTTAAATCATTGCAAAAACACAAATATTCTGATTTCTCTTTCACCTCGTTTTTAGTGAGAAAGTATTGAAAAGTAAAAGGAGTGATGATATCTCATGATATTTTGTAGGAAGATAATAATTATCCTGGTGTGTCACTGGACAATGAAATTTATTTTTATGTGACTGGGATGTGACTGCACGTAAGGCCAAAATATGATCAAGATAAGTATCAAAATAAAATACCTTCATCGATGTCAGGGGGAAGACCTCCTACGAACACTTTTCTAGAGAAGCGCTCGATCCTGTCTCCGACGCCGGACTGAGAGCTGGGGGACACTCTGGGAGGGGTACTCATGTTGGGCACGGTCTGGTCGAGGTTACCAGAATTCAACTGATTCTCATCAATTTCATATGGTGATTTACCTGCAACACAGCAATAAGCAATTATGAGTATTTCAATGCTATGGAATGTCATTGTCAGATAATATGTTCAAATTGGACAGTAGAACAATTGATTGGTGCAGGGTTTTACGGGACGCAACTTTCCTGAGTATTTGACGCAGAAAATGTCAGGAGGACCCCCAAAAACTTATCATGTGGGTCCTCTGTGACTCAGTATTATTCTGATACAAATATCTAATCTTTCAATGAAAACACATTTCAGTATGATTTTCATGTCAAGATGGTATGAAAACATCAACCAATAACCATCCAATTATAGGCAAGTCTTTATCAACCTTTCCATTAAGTATGAAACTTCTATAATGTTTTTAAGGACTCCTGAAATAGGAAAAGGACTCCTAAAAATATATGCTCCGAGTCCCCAGGACTCTCAGTTTTGATTGACTATGTAAAACCCTGTTGGTGTCGAGAAAAAGCTTTCATAAATTTTAATTCAAGACGAAATCAACACAACGCAAAATCAGAGGGTTCAGATTGATGGTTTAAGTAATTATTTTTGTCCTCAATCTGCACATACTACCCTCTACTCTGGTAGAAACTGCTTAGATACTAGATAAATGAATGAGTTACTGGAAATACTTAAATGCTTTAGGTGACAAAAAGAAAAAGATAAACTAGATTAGCGTTTGCGGGATACCGCAAAAGCAGAGCAGCCCCGGAACTTTGGGTTTCGCCTTACCCTGTTCCGCCTTTTACAGGCCTCACCAAATTTGGAATTTTCTCGTGACCTTGACCTTTGACACTCAAGGTCGCACAATCAATGAACACATTTCATTGAGTATAACATTATTGTAATGAAATAAAGTGTTAAAAATTAAATTAATCCATTTTCTCCATATATGTTGACCTTGCTGTGACCTTGACCTTCGACAGTTAGTACCCAAAACTTTTTGAAAATGTTGTACTTCTCAAGAGATAATATATACAAAATCTAAACTTCATAGCACAAAAAATTTTCAAGTTATTGTGTTTACAAGGAATTGCAATAACTCATATCTCATGACCTTGACCTTTGACCTTCAAGGTCACACAATAATTGAACACTTTTTATTGAGTATAACAATCATGTATTGATTGAAAGTGATCATAGTTAAAATTAAGCATTTTCGCTAAACCATGCTTAAGTCATGACCTTGCTGTGACCTTGACCTTTGACAGATTGTAGCCGAAACCTTTTCAAATTTTTTTACTTTTCCAAGGATGATATCTACCAAGTGAGAGCTTCATAGCACAAAAACTTTTCAAGTTACCGTGTTTCGAAGAATTTTGTGGTGATTTTATAACTCGTGACCTTGACCTTTGAACTTGAAAGTGAACATGTCATAATGATTCCCTGGAAGTATTAACATTAAGACATGTTCATGAGTTCTGAAAAGCTAAATGGGATAAAGTTATACCCCAATTTAGTGCATTTTGTAATAACTCATATCTCATGACCTTGACCTTTGACCTTCAAGGTCACACAATCATTGAACACTTTTTATTGAGTATAACAATCATGTATTGATTAAAAGTGTTCATAGTTAAAATAAAGCATTTTCGCTAAAACATGCTTACATCATGACCTTGCTGTGACCTTGACCTTTGACGGATTGTAGCCAAAACCTTTTCAAATTTTTTTACTTTTCCAAGGATGATATATACCAAGTTAGAGCTTCATAGCACAAAAACTTTTCAAGTTATCGCGTTTACAAGGAATTCTTAGAGTGAATACATAGCTCGTGACCTTGACCTTTGACCTTGAAAGTGAACGTGTCAAAATCGTTCCCCCGAGGTATGAGTAGTAAGGTATGAATAAGAGTTCTGGAAAGCTTAGGGGAAAAAAGTTATAGCTAGTAGTACGAGTGCGGCGGCGGCGGCGGCGGCGGCGATGGAAACTTCACAAAAACTGATAGCAGCCCCGTCCTTAGACGGGGCTGCTAATAACTCAGATTGACTGTTCATTCCCAACCAAACTCTTATGAAATTGTTTATTAAACATTTCTACCTGATATAGAGCACTTTTTTCTTTATGGGTAAGAATTTGGGGAAACAAGGAATGGTATGTGTTGTTCTTAAAGGGTCCTGGAGGAATTTTGACCACGCTTTTAGCTTGGTGTCCCTCAAAATCTTGAAAAGTAGGATACTCTTGTCATTGCAGAGGGTGACCGGTCACATCTGCTCAAAAAGGCCAAAACAACCCACTAAAAAGATCACCTAGGAAGTGTTTACAGATATAATGTGGTACCTTTCCTGTTCATAAATTCTTATTCTCACCTTTCAAAATAACTGTATGAAATCATAACAGTGCCGGAAATTAGTTTGTCATCTTGATACACTAGAAAATATCAGGGAAAGTCTAAATATTCTTTTGCTTCTCATCTCATTAACTCATTAACATAATGAAATATTTACAAATCCTGTTTGCTTGCATGATTTATACACCATGAATTTTATTTTTTCAATTTAAGATTATGGAAATTCAAAATTGTTCAATATCCAGCATAAACTTTACAGCTTTTATTTCAAATAAATGTGCTCATAAATATTTACTCTGGCAACAAGTTTATTACAACACAGCTTGGTTCAATTTTCATATGTTCTATTTCATAACCTTGTTTGCAGCCACTACTTGGATAGACTGGTTTATTTTATAGAGGTGTAACGATACGACAATACATTGTCGTATCGTGATACATGGGCCACAATATATCGTATCTTAGGATGCTTATCGGGATACATAAAATGATGATAAATTCTCAATATAGGTGCTTACAAGATTTATACACCTAATTTTATATTAAGGTTTTTAGATTATGGAAATTCAAATATGTTCATTATCCAGCATAAACTTTACAGATTTAATTTCACATAAATGTGCTCATAAATATTTACTCTGGCAACAAGTTTATTACAACACAGCTTGGTTGGAATCAATTTTCACATGTTTATAATTTATAACCTTGTTTGCAGCCAGTACTTGGATGGACTCACTGGTTTATTAAACAGTGTTTACATTTGTATTTTCAACATTCAGCAATAGAAATGTTTCTTGTCTTCACAGTATTTGATGCAGAACTCCAGTGTATAGTATCATTGTTCCATTATCTTAAATACATCTCAATTCTCAAAGGGGCACATCAGTGCACATGGCTTACAATTAACTGTTTGCAAAAAGTTTGTAAAGGGGCGAGAATATCCTTCTTGCTTTATTAGGTTGTCTATAAGAAGCCTATTAGGTTGACAAGTTATGACACCATAGCATTCAAAGTGTCACTGTATCAAACTGAAATTAGCAACTGAATACATATTGCGCACTAATAACTACATCAACTTTGAGATAAATATTTATATATAATACCTAGCCCTACAGTTATGTAATGATTTATTTTGATGTCATTAATCAAGGCAATATCTTTAGTTATTTTGATTAAAAAACCTCCCCTGAAACCTGGTAGTTCTAAAATGCAGTTATCTGATGTTGATTATGACATTAGTGCCTTTTCAAATTCAAATGAAATGAATGACATCTGTACATAAACAGATGTACATGAAGATACAATGTGCGTCAAAAGATAGTTGAAATTTGTAAACAGACACAATGTATGATTTCTTTGTACAACTCTGTCAAGAAACATCTGTTATAAGGCTGTATCATTAATGAGAACAACATCAACATTCACAAAAAATTTCCAAAGCCTGCAGAGTTAAATAATATGATGCAAATTACCCTTCATATGTTCAGCGAAGTGCTCTGGTCCTGCTGTTTTCATTATATCCAGGAGCTGACTCTCCAAAGCAGGAAACCTCATTGTGTCAAAACTCGTTGGGCGATCCTGCAACAAAACTGTCAGGTTGTCACTCAAGTCACAGTGTCATCAAGATACATACATAACACTGAAAACCACAGCCATATTTTGTCCAAGCGACCCACGTTAAACAACTGCTGTAGGTCATAACATACACAGTGAGTGGGCCAGGGAAAGACGGGCCATGGGCAATTTTGCACCAAAAATGTGCCCATTTAGATAAAAAAAAATTGACGTTTACTTTTGACTAAAGTGAATAATCCTCCGCATTGGCACATTTAAAATTCAGAATTACTACAAATGACCTATGGTCAAAGGTGTCTTTTCCAATCCCTGCATACATTTACAGTCATTTACCATCCTGAAAATAATATATATTTTGCATGAATATCTAAAACAAAATATAAATGGTATAGAAATCAGAAGTACAACAACACCTATATCTAACACAGTAAACATTGTATACATTATTGTGGTGAGTGAATTTTTATTCATTTAGTAAGTGGGAGTTCCACAAATATAATTACATTAAACTCGGTAAACCCGATCCCCCGCTGATTATGAATTATTACTAAGGGCATCTCAGTCTTCACATGATACCACATGAAAGACCTTTATTTCAGAGCAAATCATGATTCTTTACTTAGCAACAATTTTAAACAGACTGGATCTTTTACATTGTTTACATTGTTCATTGATGTTTGAGCTTGAAATACACGGCAGGGATTCAATTTTAAATATTAACCTTACTTATACCGGTAAGTTACTAGCACATTTGAAGAGAGCAATGAAATTTAAGAAACATTTGTTTTATTTGTTATATAAGACGACTGTTAAAACTGTTAGATATAACAAAATATACAGGTATAATGTCACCAAAACGAATTCATTTTTTGCACTAGTGGCACTACATAATTTCCACTCAGACGAGACGATCGAGTTTGTAGGGGGAGAAAGATGAATTACATACTTTAAAGCTCAAAATGCGAAATCTAAAAAAGAAATTGGCAATTCTATAAAGATTATTTACTGTTAAATCTTGTAAAAAAATAATAAATAAATTTAAAAAAAATTTAAATTCTATAAAGATTGCACAAGTCAACAACCCATGCAATATTCCGTTCTTGTGCTATTTGGTCAGTGTTGGTCCAAAGCGATCAGGAGCATCATTCATTTTGCAAAATTACGATGGTATCAGCAAAGAGATTGGGAAAGGCACATTTCACAATGAGCCATTTTCAGGTTTACGGTATAAGTAATTTTTGTATTTAAATGGACCATTGCTATTATATCAATGATAAACTTCAAAACTTTAATGGGACATTTTTTCATCCAATGTGCCAAATGACCCCTGTTTTTCCAAATCCTGGCCTAAAAAAGTATCAGATATTATTATCTTCAATGATTTCCAGACAAAATACTACTCATTTGTTTGGTGACACCAGACACATGTCCAGTATCAAAACATCAATAAAATTCTGATCAGAAGTCATGAATTTACATTTGTCACAAATGGGTCAAAGTAAAGGTGAAGGTCCCTAGGCCAAATGTTATGACATCATCATAAGTCTAATGATAAGGGATATAAAGTATAAACCCTAAGAAATTATCAAAGGCTTATGCAGAATGCCTCTGTAAAGTTAGGACCAGGTTCAACTAGAGTACATATGTTTTACACTAGATTAGAAGATATTACCAGGGATTGGGAAAGACATCTTTGACAATTGGCCATTTTCAGAGGTTTTGGCAATTTTCTGAATTTCAAATGGGTCATTGCTCATTATATCAAGAGTTTGCACATTGGATGAAAAATGACCCATGGCCTCTATCTTTCCCAATCACTATAAGTCTATTACGTTAATTACCTTGTTATATGTTACTGGATACACAACAAGAATATCTTATATCAATATTCTTTTCAAGTATTGCATATCTATTGTTGAGAAAAAAACTTTGAGCCAAAGTTCATGTGCACCCATTGCCACCCAGTCAGAAATAAGAAACTAAAACTCTGTTGTTCAAGGGAAATTACTCTTGCTTAAACAAAATCCTTTTTTTGAGTTGCAGCACTGTTGCACATTATTGAATTCATTAATTTAGTTGAAAATTATTAAATTTTGTAATTTTTGTTAAAGTACAGGTACATATTGGGATGATATTGCTTTAAAAAAGTTTTTAAATTAGGTGTAAAATTACCGTAAATAACAAGAAAGTTCTGAGTAGTTCAAGTTTAAATGTTACACAATTTAACTAGTCTGATTCTTTGCCTATATGACCCAAATTCTGTTTACAAAACAACCCACTTTTTATAGCAGCTGCTCCTTGCCGCTTCAGTCAATCTGTATGTATTTTAGGTTTCAGAGCCAGAGGCAAATCAATACTGATGTCATCATGATTGTATTATTAAAGTAATGAGTGCATAAATAATATACAGTGCAAAAGCAGTGGTAGATGTTATGCTTTTCTAATGGGCTAAAGGTAGCTACTTGGTGGTGCAAAGTCAGGAAGTATACAAATAATGAAAACAGATGAAAAGAGTATTGTAAAAAAAAAACAATTTACACTAGGGATTGGGATGGTAGGAACCATAGGCCATTATGCACATTTGATGCAAATAAAATTGAGCAAAAGTTGAATTTTACCATTGATAATGGATGCCAAAAAACTGTTTATAAAAACTTCAAAATGTTACTATTGATATAAAGTCAAGGACCCATTTTGAATTTGTAAATTACAAATAAACATGAAAATGGCCATTCATCTGTATGACATTAATGTAAATAAATCTGCCCCAGTTCCAACTGACCTTGACCTTCAAGATGTATGTTGATGGCAAAAGCAAACAGTGAAACAGAGGGACTAAATCAAACATTTTGTTGAACATTTACTATTTAGTTAGGATGCGAGGTATTATATTATATACGAATCGGTACACACTTCTGAAAATATCCAACATATCAAACGTTTTAAAACAAGCTGTTTCCATCTTAAGTAACTTAGTTGCACAAAAAACACAACCAAAACAGTGATTGAAAAAAAAACTCTTTCCACAACGGCTCAATGATGATTGTTCTTATAATATGACCAGAAATACATGAATATGGATTGGCACATGACAAAAAAACATAGGCATAATAGATAGTAGTAAGCTGGTGCCAATAGACTAAAGAAAATTAAAATGACAAGCACGGCTGCACCTACTTCTTAGACAGCAAGTCCTTTTGAGGGAAAATACTAGGGATGTCACTATACAGGTACCTCAAGATTGATACGATACGTTTCACAATGCTTATGTCATGATACATTTCCAGTGTTGTTCTTAGAGGGGGTCCTGGAGAAATTTGACAACCCTTTTTGCTTGGTGTCCCTTAAATTTTGGAGAAGTAAGATACTTTAACCACTGCAAGAGGTTCCATCCGCTGAAAAAGTCCAAAATGACCCCCTTACCTGACCAACTTCGAACAACACTGCATTATTGCATATCGCAATACAGTAAATGCAGAAATTTTCAGAGATCTGAATTTAATATTTCCTACGAGAATTTTGTAAGTAACTTTATGAAAAAGTCATATTATCATTTTTTTCCAAACCTAAACATGAAAAGAGGCACTTTAAGAAACTCTCTGGATTTTTTTTTCTTTGAAAATTGTTTTAATGACATTCAAAAAATTTGTATTGAGATACAGTTTACTGTATCATGAATCTTATCGTGAACTGTACCAAGAAAATGTATTGATGCATTGTGACACCCCTAGCAAATACTGCAACACCTTTTTCATTTAATACTTTAGGATGAGAATACAGGTGCTTGTTTGTGCAAATACTGTACACTGGATAATCAACTCATTTAAATCAGCCCTGAAAGCATTCCATGTTCTTATGTTTGCAGGAATTGGGAAAGGCAGGGGGCATTGGCTATTTAGCACACAAACTACTAAAAAACCCTAAAATGGCTCATTGTCTATTACTAAGATGGCTTTCGAAATCCCATGTATGCATGAAAAACAACTGCAAAATGGTCAAAATGTTGTCTCCTGCTCGTCCCAATTTGTCTTGATGAACACTTTACCGTAACTTACTGTTACAGATTTCAACTCAAATCCATTGAATTTAATATAGTATACTTTTTAAGGAGAATGATCAAACTATTATATCTCTGTTTTAGCAAATGTAATTTTGTCTCGGGCAGGTTTGATTTAGTGTGGCCAAATGAGATTACACAAGGTGCAACTGCAAGCTGATAGGTTACTTTGGTTGCACTTTCTTTTGTAACAATCAATTCATGTATCTTTTTGGCCTTTTTGAAGAATTTGATCATTTGTTATTAAGACTTACAAAATGTAAATTTCTAAAATGAAATAACTGTAATAAAGAAACGCAACAATTATTTTTACTGTGTGAGTTGATTTGAGTTCTATCTTGCATGTTTGATTTACCTTTTATGTTTGTTGTTCCTTGGTGATCAGCTGAGGGGGGTCATTTGGCAAAATTTAATCAGATTGACCCCTTTGCAATGGTAAAAGTATCCTACATCTATTAATTTAAAGAGACACAAACCAAAAGGGTTGGCAAATTTCCCCAGGACCCCTTCTAGTAACAAATTGTGTTTACCATAAGTTTTGGAAGCTATCATATTTACTGTTACTTGCACTAGCCTAGGCCCAACATGTTTGCAAATTTTACTTGCACTTGCTGAAATTTACTTGCAAAGGTGCAAGTTGTTTTTGGCTAAATCTAATCCTGTCAAGTCAAAAGGTGGTTGGTGGTTGCAGTGAGATTACAGGGTGAGGACAACTCATGTCAATATAGTATTTCTTTTAAAAAAAGGAAAGTCATCATCATTGATGAATTCTTTGGGAGGGGGTTAAAGTAAATTTGGAGAATCGATGATCTGCACTGCAGCAGATTTTTAGGTTACCTAAATTGACCTGTATCTTTGTGAAATAATGTTTAAGATTGAAAAGTTTATTTTTTACAAAAAAGAAAACTAGGTTTATACTGCTTAATAATAATTCTAATTTCATCCTAATTTCTATCCTATCAGTTGTTATAAATGTTTTATATCTTAAATTTTACTGACTCTTTTTTTCAAGATTTTTTTCTAAAATAAAGGAACTGAAAGAACTGTCTACTAAACTACAGTCCAAATTCTCACTTTGAAACAATGCCACTCACTGATTGCACTGTTATGTCAGTGGGTTTTTTGTGTGTATAATCGAGCTGTTTGATCCTTAAAATAATCAATTGTTGACTAAAGAGACCTGCAGAGGTCCTAGTAATCTGCAGAAATGAGAATAATGCAGCATAGCTTATACACTAAGAATGGCCAAGTCATATGAAGCAGGGAATTAGTCCTTTTTGGCAAGTGCATTTCTGAGAGTTCCAGCCAGAGGTGTAACAATACAGGAGAGTAGCGATACGATACATATCACGATATGGGGGTCGCGATACGATACATATCGGATATCCCAATTCACATTAATACCTTACACAATGATCTTTTCACAAAATATTTGGATCAATTATTTTGGTGCAAGAATTAAACATCATTACTTGGTTTGTTGTAATTTTAATTAAATGATCAAAATTCCAAGTATTAGTGGAGGTTCTTGTGTGCATTAAAAGTATCTCTTAGTTTTTATCATGTACATAGATTCATTAACATGTTAGTTATGTATCATGATATGCATCCTTTAAACAATACAATATATCGTGGACCAATGTATCGCAATATAATACTGTTTATACTATCTATTAAAGGTCACAATTTCAAGGTGTGAAGATATATTTTGGTATTCATGAATCGTGATACATTCCCTGTATTGTGATACGTATCATTGACTTTTAAATGGAATATTTTGCCCAAAAATCAAAGTATGATACTATCTATGAAAAATTTATTTTTTATTAAATTATAATGTCAAAAACCTTGAAATAGCGCAGCGTGATGTGTATCGTATCGAATCGTTTCGTATGAGATATCGTGAAACAGATTGTATCGTGAAAAATCTGTACTGTCACACCTTTACTACCTATCTATGACTATTAATAAATAAATTCTATTGTGAAAACCTATTTATGTTAATCATGAAATGATAAAGTTGTCAAAAATTAACATAAAGGAATGTAACCATGATAAATATGTGATGATGTTAAGAAATATAAATATACAGTACTGAATCAAACAACACACATGCATGGTTATCTATTTAACTGGAGTCAATGGCTTGTTATCACCACCAAGATAAGATTCGACTGAAATTGACTCAGCTATTTTAACTAAAAATTGCTCTTATAGACTCCAAAATAATAACCATTTAAATATTCTTTACTTATTATGTTATTTCACATATCAAACTATAAAACAGATAAAGGTTGGATATATCTAGACTAAGAAAGACTATGACACAGAAAGATGAAACAGCACCATACCATCTGCTCTACTGTAGAATCTAGGCCATATTGAGGTGACCTGACACCGAGCTCTAAATGTAAACACCACAGATAAAACGGACTGAACGAAAAACATCCAAATAATACACAAATGAACTGAGAAAGGGTATCCAAGTGGTACATATTCCAAACGTAGATGAACCAATGACACGTACCCTCACCTGGTTATACACAACAGAATTGACTCCGTCCCTGTGAAGGTCATCATATGCCTGGTAGTCAAACTGAGCTTTCATTCCAAGAGCAGCCTGTTGGATCTGACCGGGAAACGATGTGCTCCGACGAAATTTGGACGGAGCAATAAGAGAGGATTGGGGTATCTGGTGATAATTTGTAGCCCTTTTCATGGGGGCGAGAGCGTTGATATTTGGCACCGATCTACGTTGGTTTGCTTGAACATTCCCCCAAGGTGACAACGTAGCTGGATTTTGTTGATTAGGCCAAGATGTTTGGGGTGCGTTACTCCAATTTGGGTAACTTTTCGCGTTATTTATCATTACATTGGGGTTCTGACGTTGTGAATAATTTTGATGACCAGTGATAGCCCTTCTCTGTGGGGGTGGAACATTCATTCCCATATGTTGTCCAGTGAAACCTGCATTCATCACTGAATTCGGTGCAGGGGGAAATTGTTGAAATGTAACAGTTCCATTTAGGGACTGAAATCCTTGCACAAATGTATCATCAGCTGACGCGGTAGACCAATAACCTGGTGCTGAAGAAAGAGGGGTCACAATCGTGGTACTTGGTTCGGATAAACCGATTGACAGCTGAGAGTGGGAGTTCAAGCCAATGTCGTCAGCTTTCTTCTCCTCCGATAATCCTCCGTTTGAAACGATATCTCCATTTTGTTCTGAGAGTAAATTTCCTTGATTAGCAGACACAGGTAACTGTTTGGGTGACTGTTGTTGTTTCGTGGCAGTTTTTTCGAGCAGCGTGTCATCTTGCATGATTTGACCACTACAAACACTGGGGAAAGGGTCCGGTGTGAATAACGACTGATTGTTTGCAAGCTGGTCAAAATCCACAGGAGATAAAGCTCTTACGTTTGAAACTGTGTCCAGTCCAAAATCACCCATGAGCCAATTGTTACACTTATTTCTCCTGTATGTATCCTTTCGGCGTTGAAAGGCTCTTACAAACACAAATTCGGGCCGATCTTATCGCCACGTCTGCTAGATTCCAAACCACGTCTGCTATCACAGCTGAACTCTCGTACCCAGTGCTCTTTGTTTCCTATGTATTCTGTGACGTTTTCAGTCACCCCAACACGAACCGATAAAACGCGATATAATTTTATATTAAGAAAACAGTGAGGAGACGTGGGTATGAGAATCGTCTAGGACCACGTCAGAGACCCACAATGACAAACAAACCTACCTAGCCCGAACTATATCGCGAGAAATCGTATCGCGCAGATGAAACGGGCACCTTGAAACAGTCACGTGATTAGCAATCCATGTTCCGGGCTGAAGGAGGCGTGTCCTGTTATTGGTCGCTTTTTACGTTCAGTGACTCCAAAATGCAGTTACATTTATTTACCGTTATCTTCATCAAAATATGTCACAAATATTTCCATTGAATTTGATAATAATAAACAACAATTTCTGTAACTTAGTATATAAATATTAGCAGCGTTATATTCTGAACAACCTCATAAGCAAAGTTTGACATAGATGTTTTTAGCCTGGGCCTACTTGTAAACAAAATGTTTTACGGAAAATCAGAGAGAGAAAAGTTTGTATACTTTTTATGATATCAAATTGAAGTGTTTGCTTTTCTTAACATTTTGATAAGATTGTCTTTTCGTCATTTTTTAAAACCTGAAGTACACTTACGGCTTAGGCCTATTACATCGATCTAGATACATGTAGAAAAAAATATCACGAAACTCAAAAAAAATGGTCAAATATTGCAGCCACGTTATAGACCTACTGGTTAGGCCTACTCATGATTATAAAAGTAGGTGTATGTTAATCAGTTTTGACTTTATTATTAAAGTTGAATTTTGATTGACAGCTCTCGAGGCCAGAGATCAATAAAAGCCCTCTGGAAATGACTTTACGCTTGAGTGCCTTTGATCCGTAAAACAACCTGAGAAATTCTACCATCTAACATTGCCTGTTTCTCGTTACAACAAGCTACCGTGTTTAGAGGGAAATAACAGAATTATTGTTATACCCAGCTGTGCAGTATTGTGTGCAGATGATTGATATTAGTGTAAGATGATAGAAGCTTAAGCGATAACCTGGCGGTATTCAGGTGTTCTATAGTTAACAATGAGCGCTTATACACCATCTGAAAGAATAACTCGATATGTTGGTGGTAAATCGTATGCAGCTATGCGCTTTTAGTCATGTGTGTATGGGAAATTAATACCTGGGATTATATAGCAACGTTCATGTTTTGAATATACGTATGCAATCTATTTCAGTGATCTGATAATGTTAAAACGCAATAAGGAAATTAGATAGTTTGGAATCATTTCTTTATCACAGGTATATGATCTAGTGTCATGTTATGTGCGTTACAGTGTTAATTAACGTGATGTAAATGTATATATAATATATATAGCGTGGATTAACGCTATGTATGTGAGAAGTGCCAGATTTTTTATGTTTGGTTAGTTAAGATCTTGGATTTGTTCCCAAAAAGTGATATAAACTAAAGAGTTATCGATTAAAATATGTCCAACATCCAAACTCCCAATTTATTTAATAAAATAATTATTTCAAACCATAATATGTTCAGGAAACTGATAAAAATCCATGCTTGTGTTTCAAAACACACCTTTTAAAGGTATTACACAAATGTGTAAATACTGTTTCCACGCCAGGTATTTGCTGTATGTGATCTGGAGAGAGGGTGGATCTGTTACATACAACTCCACGTGAACCACGAGCTGCACGTGCCGACTTGTACATAGCGGGTGTTGTTGCGAGGACAGCCCCAGACCGCTGTCAGAACATGACGAATAAGCGGATCTAAGACTGGACAAGCTAGTTGTACGTCGCGCACCTGCAGTGTGTTGATGACGCAAACTAACAATACTGTCGAGATGCTCCCATGTGGTCAAATAATAATTACGAAAATGCATACTTGCTGAAAAATTCATAACATTTTGTAAATAGATTTTTAAACATTTTAACGACTATATTTGCCTTCATTAATTTCGGATTTTTTGTGAATTTTGCGCGTATAAAAATAACTAATGAAAAAATTTAATTGTATCGATATTTACATTTTCTTGAAATAATTAATGATTAACTGATAGCAGAGTCATGTATTGTAATTACTGATACACTGGTTTAAAGTCGTATAGGATTACGGTGATTATGCGACGGGTCTCAGTAAAGTGCATTTAGCCACTACAATTGGTTGGTTAATCAATGTGTCGCATGCAGATGTCAGGGAACGCACGAGTCTGAACGCTAATCCATTTCACGTATTGATCCGAAATATTCATGCATGCACCACATGCACTCCTCTCGCACAGGTTGCTGTCATGCACGCCCACACACGCACGTGCCGCACGCGCATCGATCTGCTTGAGTCACCGAGGACTAACGGTCTCACGCACGTGTAAACACACTAACACCCGCGTACAGCTGATAATTGAAGCTGACAGGAGATTCGTGCATCGTCATGAACCTTATATTATCTGAAAGCCAAAGTCGGTAACATTTTTCGAAGGAGAGAGTTCAAGGGCCTATTTTTATGGGTCTAAGATTTTTGTATTAGCACTAAATGTTCAGTTCTTGTCGTTAGTTTTTGGTTTTGTAAATTAGAGGACAAACGTTCTGTTTCAACGTGATTATTAATTCATCGCATTCTTTCTAAAATGGATCTATTAGTCGATAAAATCGAAACATGAATTGGCCTAAAACTGAAGTGATTGGCTTTAAACGCTTTTACTCACGTCGAGATGACGTGCCAGGTTTTCATGTAATTTTCATATAAAGTTAAACAGGTCACGCGTCTATCAACAGATCCTTCTGAAGGAGTTTTCACATCTATTTTAACAGAAATATTTATAACATATTTTAACGATGTGATCTGTAAAGACCAATATCAGTAAAATAGCAAAGTTAAAATGTATCCATAGGTCTTTAGGATCTCAAACTCCATGCTGTACAATTCCACCGTCTGACTCTCTACTTTCGATTTTTGTAAATTCCAAATACGTCTTCGTGCACTTAATCGAACCAAGTCGCTATAGGGTGGTTGTCTGTTAATTGTCTTTGTCATGATATATCTCATGTTTCTTGACATAATGTTATGAAGCGTGACAATTGTGTTTATATGTACTGTATATACGTCATTGATACTCACGGATTTCCAACTACAATAAAGGTCAATAATACGCGTAATAATGCTTTAGGGGACAAAACGTGTTTTTTTCTATATGTGGTACTCTGCCACGGTATATCAAATGCATAATAATATACAAAACCGAAGATCCGCTATACAAAGTGCAAAGTCTTCTTGACTTAGTACAGTAATTTATCGCCCAGTAAGATTATCGTCGAGTAGTTGAATTTCAATACAACAGAATAGGATATACTCGCGATTAAGTGTACTTGTCCCTACTTGAAAAATCGTCAGTCAATACACTGTGATATAATATACACAGTGCCACGTGCCGTCGACCTACTTATATTCCTGTTACTATTGTTAGCGACACAAAACCAAGACACTTCGCCTCAGGCGTGACAAAGTATTCACAAACGTAAAGTCGACAGTTCTGTGTACTTAAATACTGGTCTGGTCGTCTATAAATGATTATATTGTTATATACCACAAACCGAGTCTGTCACAAATATGCCACCCTTGTATCGAAGACTTTTGACATGTCCCAGCTGTTAACAATTTACACATGTGGAGACGGTATAATCATGCTCGCACCGGGCCCGAATCAGCGCAAACGACGATGTCGCCTTTGGCAAAGCCCAGTTTTCATTTAAAGTATCTCGCGGCTCATCGTTCTTATAAAATATGGATGGTGTATAAAAATGTCATTTCTTACAGTAATAGTTTAATCTTCTCAGGGATATTGATACCTTTTATTATCATTTTGTAAAGATATGTAAAATTAACGCTTAACGTGGGCGGTACACATTTACTCGATACCAATGCGTAAAAAGTAGGCCTATCAACATGCGATCAATACACGTGGGCGAGAAACTGACACCAGAAATTATTTAAGTCATTGTTTAAACTTTAAACAGCATTAATAGTTCCGTTCTGTTGGTTTATTTGTTATTTGTAAATATTTGATAAATTGTGCGCAAGGTCAAATTTCTGTTTCTGGTTTTATTATAATTTCTTGACAATGGGGATGCCATTAACTAGGGCCTATACTACATTTTAAAATAATATTATTTTCATCGAGTTTTCAACTTTTCATGTTCGTTAAATATGGTATTCCATGCAAATTTATAATTAAATGTACATTATCCGAATTATTAAACATAAACTGCGTAAATTGTATTCATAAGCGCACATGTGTAAATCCTACGTGTTTCGTCTTTTTTTGTCGACAGTGCTTTGTATATGCCGTCGGAAGAGAAAAGGGAAGCTAACTTGATTGACCTTTTTCAAGTGTCTTGTATCTAAAATGAATAAGAATAGTAATTCATCAAAATACCTAGATATTATTGCTTTCGAAAAAGTGTCATACGATTTAGTCTTAATTCTTGCAAATTTGCATACAACCCTCGCTTTTTCTATCGAAATCACAAATTAACACTCTTTTCATCATATGACACACTTATTCGGGCGATAAGCTGTATAAGTTCACTACGTTTTATAGTGATAAACACATACCTTACCCTCGTTCTTTGAAATGAACAATTTTGTCTTTTATAATTGGTTTAATTCTGAAAGAAACATGAAAGAATGACATAAAATAATTACATTTAAATATATTGCATAGAAATCTACAAATTAGAATACATTTCTTTATGTAATAGATATACGAATTGGCAGCAACACAATATCAACAAAGTAAAAGCATATGAATGCAAGAATCTATAAATTAATAAACTAATAAGTTACTATTAGAAATTTACATATTATCCTTCCATATGCTTTCCAAAGCATGCGAGTTCGCAAATAAAATGTTGAAATAGGTGTTATATTCGCGCATGTTTGCCAAAGCCTTGGATATCACAACCATATATAGTCTAAACGTCGTCTTAATTCACATATTTAAAAGGAAATTTGGTTTAAAACTCAAATTTCCTCATTCTTCTCACATGAAAATTTAGAATTCCCACTTACATTGATACATATACTGTTACATATTGTATATTTTATTGAAACTGGGTAACACTGTTTAAAGTGACGTATTATAAGTAACTCCATACGATAACGTTAAAGGGACAGTAGCACGTTTTAGGGGGATATAAGGAATCGCCAGGAAAATTAACATTAATGGTTCCAATTGAAAAAATATATATTTAAACTAATTGGAGCAGTAATAATTCAAAAATATAACGTTAAGTTTAGCCATGCGATTGCTTTTTCCTACACAAAATGAATTAAAGGTGTTCACACAAAATGGCCGCCAATGGGTTTATGCAAATCTTCATGCTTTGTCCTCTGATTATGGATGATTGGCTTGTGTAATGAGATATTTGACACTGTCAAAATAATACATTTGGCTTTAACTTACAATCATCAGTGAAAACTTTGAAATATAAAATTATCAAAAACGTGCTACTGCCCCTTTAAATAAACCTTATTTACTCTTATGTTTGAAGTCTCATATAACATCTACGTCATATATCGAATTCTTTTGTCCAGCTGTAGGTAGGAAGAATGCATGTTATTCACTGGACAAAGCTGACCACACCTGAACGCCGGGGGTCAGCTGGTCACACTGAGCGCGTGCACCTGTTCCCCCGTATAGTGGACACGCCCTATCACTTGGGTCCTGGAAACAATGACATTTACGTATCAACATACATAATTATATTCATTCTTTGTGTTCTTTGTATTTTATTTTTTAATATACGCGGCCTCTACTTATTAAAGCATGATTTTTACATTTATCTTGATCATGTTTCCACAATGCTAGAAATTAATGTAAAATAATGCTAATAATTGTTTAGTGTCGTACTATGTCGTGATGTTGATCAAAAACAGATGCATGAAATAGAATTGGATTTCTGTTTCAAAGTTAAGGTGTGTTTAAATGTTTTAGTTTTTAAATCTCCAACATAATAAAATACATTTATAGATCTGAAAGTCTCTTCTCTAAAGACCCGTTTAAATGCACACGTTTATATTTGCATACTAAGTAAATATAATTTCAGAAGTTCATTATGATGTGTTATTACCAGGGAGTGTTTGATATTTCCGTATAGAAGCTAAATAGCATTGTCACTGTTGTTTGTATTTTCCTCATGAGACCATCTGGTTTAAAGGGGCCTTAGAACGTTTTTTTTTTAAATTAATTTTTTCGATTTTTCACTGGTTATTGTACGTTAATACTAAATGTATTTATTTTGATAGCGTCAACACAAATCAATCATCCATAGTCAGAGAACAAATTATCAAGATTCATATAAAGTCCATTGGCCGCCATTTTTATGTGAACACCAATTCATTTTGTGTAAGAAAAAGGAATCGCACGGCTGGACTTTACATTGCATATATTTGATTCATTACTGCTTCAATTAGTTTAAATAGTTTGTTTTTCAATTGGAACCATTTATTTTATTTTTTTCCTAAAATCACCTTATATTTCCATTAAAAACGTGCTACTTCCCCTTGAAATAGAAGCGATGGAATAATTAACTGTTCAATGTAAGAAAACAGAAAGACCCGTTTACATGTCACTATCGCATATGGAGTAAAAATATACTTACTTAAGAAAAAATTAACTCCAAGTATAAATTTACTTACATATGCAAGTTCGTTTACCTGAACACTTTACTTACCTCAAACACTTTTGTACATGTGAATAAATATAATTTTAATATACTTCCAAATTAAAACAATTGCATATACATTCGGGGCTTAACAATCGGTTTGATTAATTCAATCAATCTTCATTTGGTAAATCCGTCAGGCAATTTAAAAAAGACTATTGACAATGTAATCTTCTATTAAATTTCAGGCGGCTTTTTATTTTCACTGTTCCAATGAAATAATAAATGTGCGAGACCATTTATTACAAATCAATGAAAACAATTTGTCGTTTACCAGTCAGGAAATGAATTGATTCTAAATTTGTGTGTTTCATTTTCTGACGAGTGATCGAATGATATTCACTTAATCTTTTTGCTTTAAAATATTATATTTTTAGCCTGTCAAAAAAAAAAGCTGTACGTCAGTGACACTTGTATTATTATTATTGGTTACGTTTATATACACGATAGACACGACTAAAAGGCACAATAACTATATGGTGCTATTTCTTTTTTTATATATTTTGAAAAAAGACGTTTTAGTTAACTTCTACTAAAATGTTGAGTGACATTTCATGCAATGACCGGTCCCTTAGTTATACTACATCCGGTTGACTTCTACTTCCGGTTCTCAAGTTGACCGATGCAGACTGGTTATTTTTCCTGTAAAATTATGTGAATATTATGAAACCGTGTTTTTGGACCTATATCAAACACACAAACGCAGAAATATTTGGTATATCAACTCAACTGGCTGTTACAAGAGACTATGTACTGCTTGGTTAGAGATATCTTGTAGCTTGACGCCTGTCAGTGATTTTGACGGGGAGGAAATAGGATCAATCAAAACAACTCACTGAAGGAGACGGAGAGAAAATATGGCTCAAAGTAGACTGAAAGAAGACGACTTAGACAGGTACACAAGTGGGAATGACATGAAATCAACATGATTATGCATAATTTAGGAAACATGACTGATATAAAAAACGAAAGTAAAATACTGTGTTAGCCCGGAATTTGCTAACTCATTCAGTTGATATTGTCTGTGTCATCATAAAACAATTAATAATAATCAATCAAATAAAGGATTAAAATCGTCTTTATTTGATTTTTAGGCATTTTTATTATCATTTGTAGAAAGTCAGTCAAATTCAATTGATAAATTTAGACCTATACTGTCATCACATGAATTGCATCAGAAATACATCAACCATAGGGTAGAATATTTGTGCAGTGATATGTATATTCAATGTTTTTATTCTTATCTACTAGGCGTTCCTGTTGGGTATGTTTTGCAACTGACGAAGATGACCGTGATGCATCATGGGTACGACCCTGCAGATGTAAGGGAACAACAAAATGGGTTCATCAGAACTGTTTACAGCGTTGGATAGATGAGAAACAGAAAGGAAACAGCACAGCAAAAGTGGCTTGTCCCCAGTGCAATACAGAGTATATGATAATTTTCCCAAAACTAGGTATGCATTGCAAACAAATAATAATTTGTTTTGCCCAGACATTATATTCAGCTTTTAAATGTGATAAAATCCCATATATGTTGATCTAGATTCAGATTTCTCCAAAGAAACTAGTCATATTTTTGATGAAAATCAAACGAAAAAGAAGAAGCTGAAACTATTGGTCTATTTTACATGAACACTTTATTGGTAACTTATGAAACATTAACATCGCCAATCTGCCTTTCTATTTGCTTTAGATTAATTTTCAAAATTACTTTTATTTATTGGTGTGCAACAGCAGTAAAGTCAATGAGTGCCTGGTTTTCATGTAGAATATTGATATTTAACCTTTATGTTGTCATTGTACGGAACCAATTACCATTTAAATAATAGTTTTCATTAACAGTCGGTATGTTTTGATACAGTAACAGTAAAAGCTGTATATAAAATCCGACGTTTGTGACTCGAACACTGATTGTCCCTTCAAAGACATTGTAATTTTTATCAATAAACTCCAAATATTGTATTTTCAAGTACCATTTAAAAAAAAATTAAATCTTGGAAATAATTTTCAAATTGTATTAATTAAAAATTAATATTTTTCAAGTACACTCTCTTTGAGAAAAGAATTGTAGGTTAAGTTTGTTTTCTATGCTGTAGGTCCAGTTGTGTACATAATGGATATAGCTGACCGGATAATCTACAAGACTTGCCCCTTCGTGGCCGGTGGTATATTCATTGGGTCGGTATACTGGACTGCTGTCACTTACGGTGCTGTGACGGTCATGCAGGTCAGTAATCTCAGTATACACGACACTGTCGAAATGATATAAAGAGGTTGCTATACAATTGGTATCCTGATATTAGGGCATTACAAAACAAATCGTGATACACTTCAGTAACTTACCCAGTCATGTAGGTCAGTATACAAGTTGCTGTCAAAACAATAGTGATGTCACGATACACCGATGGATGCATCTATGCATCGTTGTGGTACAGTTCACAATACAATACACGATACAGTCAACTGTATCGTGATACAAATTTTAGTGAATATCGTTTTTATTTTTGGTGAATATCGTTGTGTGTTTGTGTGAATATCGAATCAATAAATCCAGAGTTAGTTAAATTCCTTGTTAAGATAGCTTTAATATAGCACTAAATGACTTTTCATGACAAAGTTGGCTTATTTTTGTCTTTATGTGCTGGTTACTCAGATAAGTCTCTTTAGGTATATTAAATTTAGATCCCTGAATTTTTATCTAACCGTAATAATGTCGCATTTAGTGTATCGCGATATGTATCGTATCATGACCTCAGTATGGTGATACGTATCGTATCGCAAGGTACCTGTATCGTGACATCCCTAAAAAAAAATATGTTTTGTATCCTGATATTTGGGGTCGATATGATACATATCCTTATACACTGTAATATCTTATACAACTAATCACCTACGATGGATGTAGCTCAGTTGGTAGTGTGTCTGCTTGTCACAGTCATGCAGGCTGGTATACAATCGCTGTGGAAAGGATACTGGGAGGTAACGATACATTTATATCCTAATAACTGAGTCATGATATGATATTTTTTCTTGTACACTCCAATATCTTACACAAATAGTCACCTACAGTCATGCAGGTCAGTTAATATATCACTGTTTAAGCGCTTTGGGTGGGGGGGATAATTGGGTCGTGATATGATAATATCCTGATACACTCCAATACTTTACACAAATGGTCACCTTCTAGTTATGTAACCCAGTTGATAGGGTTTCAGTATGTACATGTTGCTTGAAACGGTATGGAGAGGTTATGATACGTTTCGTATTCTCATTTTGGGGTCGCGTTACAATACATATCCTGATGTGCTCCAACCCCCTCCCCTAAGGGTCGGGAGACATTATGGTTTTGACTGAGTTCTTGTCTGCGCCTGTGATGGCGGTCTTATTTGTTTCGCTTAGTTACCAGAGAATAACTCCGAAACTTCTCGACCAATCCTCACCGAGTTTGGTATACATGCTCTTCATATCACGTAGATGTGCCCTTTGGGGGTTTCAACTTATTTTCAATTAAATATTTTTTGTTTCCATGGCAACATTTTGGACTTTGTAATTTTGAATGGAAGGGTTAGTTTGCATGACAACTGCTTTGAGGTTGATTAATGATTCCCATAAAAATAACCAAAACTTACAGTTTATATCGTTTTATACACAGGGACTTGTATCGCTTATAAAAACAGATCCTAGTAAGCATACTTGAATATGATAAACCCCTATTACTAACAATACTGAAAGGTTAGTTAGTTAGTTACTACCCCCATTTTAACTGTTTTATTAGCAATAAAAGTCCCTGTGGTTTTATAGAAAAAAATATGGTTTTTGTTTGAGATTTAATAAATATCAGCAATTTTCTAAACAAAATTCAGCTAGAATGATGTATGGGAAGACTGTTTTTTTGTAAAAACAGATTCTAGTCTGGATTGTATTCCTTCATGTTGACACGACAGTGATGTGTTATTGATGTCCATGCACGCCTTTCCATCGACTAGCATTCATACAGAGATGCTGTATTTTTCAAGAAGATGATACTTGTTTAATGCACCAACAATCACTGCAATTTCCATGCTTTAAAGATTATCAGAATTCAATATTTTAGAAAGTAATTTACTGTTTTCCTTGTATTTTTTGCAAAATTTTGCGACCAACCTCGGGAAAATCAGACCAAAAATCATTAAATAGGAGATAATTTACCAAAGTTACCGGAACAGCAGCCGACATAAAGGCAAATCAAGTGTGGCCATCTCACAACTTCCGGTTTCTTAATATACCCTTGAAACGCGTCTTTGACAACCAAAAGACCTAGAAAGCTGAAATCTTTTGAACAGACTCCTTGACTAGTGAGGATTACAGTTTATAGTTTTGATGACCCTGTGATCCCTAATACATGCGGTAGGGGCTGCACCTTTAAACCTATTTCACCTTCTTCTCCAGAGGCCAATAGCCAAGATGTTAGAATCGGTGACCCTGTGGCCCCTTCTAAAACCCTTTTCATCTTCTTCTCCAGAATCACAAGGCATAGAATGATAAAATGTTATGTAGCAATGCCTTAGGTTATGGGGATTTTAACAAAATTGTATATTTGGTGACCCTGTGGCCCCTATTAAAGGGGAAAACGACTTTGGTCACACCCTAAAGCAAATTTTAATATAACGCCTGATGAGATTTTTTGAGATCTAAAAATGATGTTCAAATTAAGATCAAAGTTCAAGGTCACAACTTTTTAATTCTCTTTTGTTATGTACTTATAAAAATTGCCGAATTTCATGAGGTTTTGTAGAAGGCCGAACACAGGGGAAGGTGAATCCCTCAGTTTTGGGGCTACTCTGCTTTTGTGGTGTCCCGCAAACGCTAATCAGATTTGAGTATTTCTCACAGTTATGGTTCAAATTAGCAAGACTAATTTGAAAATTACCTAGCAGTCTCTCTACACATCATCATAAACACAATCTCTCTCTCTCTCTCTATAAATATGTGACAGGATTTTCATAGCAACTTCATAGTTTTGGCATCTCTAGTGGATCCAGATAGGCTTTCAGGATAGTAAAACTCTCTTAAGAGGTGATTTGTGTAGAATCTTCAAGCATTTTGTATCATTCTCATCTCATATCAATGAGAGGTGTGGGGTTGTCAAAATATATATGTTGAGATAAATTTTTTCACATTCCTAACAAAAGTCTACTAAAAATGTTGGGCAGGGAACTTGAAATTCTGAAAACACATACATACATCTTCTTTGATCCTAAGTACCGTAATTTCTCTATTAATTCGACCCTGAAATTTTTAGAAAAGATCTATGGTTTTACTATTCTTCACTTTTGGTGGTTCATTACCTCTGTGGTCGAAACTTCAGATAGATATCAAGTATATGTGTGATATTATACATATAAGTTTTTAAAGATGACCACATTTTCATAATAAAGATATTTTAGATAAATTACTGCAAAAGAAAAAATAATGCTTTGCAATTGTTATTATTTTTTTTTTTTGCAAAACAATTATTTCAAGCAATGGTTGAATCATATGGGCATCAAGTTTTGACAATTTTAGAAGTGATTGGAAGTTGTGACCTCTGAAAAATATTATGTTGTCGAATTATTGGAGATGTTGAATTAATAGAGAAATTACGTTAATAAATTTAGTAGTTGTAACTGTGGCCTCCATAGTGACCACCCCACCCAAACAAAAGGTTGGTGCGGTGAGACCATGATGAAAAGGTTATTTGCACTGAATTGATTTGGAACCCTGATAAAGTAAATATTTTTTTCAATTATATTCCCCATTTGATTTTATGCAGGCTGAACTAAGAGTGTGAAGCTATTTAAAGAGACACAGAGTATGTTGATAGGATCACATATGTCAATTTTGAAATCGATGTTATTACATCGAGAACCACTAACTGTTACTGAAAAGAAACAAGTTAAAGGTTAATCAGTACATTAGAGCGAAAATACGGCCATTCAAAGTCAGGATTTTGATCGAAAACTGGACAATGTGGCTCGAGTGGCGCGCACAAATTCGCCAAACGTAATTTTGAAACCTTGTTATAAGCTGACAGGAATATATATTCGATTCGATAGTGTTTTTTAGGTATTGTAACTAATAGGTAGATTAATTGGATGCATAATTTCGAATATTAAACGTATTTGAGATGTTTTCTTGATTTTTCCATAAGA
Organism: Steromphala cineraria; assembly: GCA_916613615.1. Classification (NCBI taxonomy): domain Eukaryota; kingdom Metazoa; phylum Mollusca; class Gastropoda; order Trochida; family Trochidae; genus Steromphala; species Steromphala cineraria. The sequence goes on along the minus strand of OU744731.1, from coordinate 55,234,553 downwards.
GATATCATGCATAAATGGATATATTTGCAAGTCCAGTGATGAGATATGAACTTCAATCAGCATATTAGATATTTTGTAGCTTATCAAAACAAAATAAAATTTTAAGAAAGATACTCTGTGTCACTTTAAGTCAAACTAAGACTTAATCTGACTTATGATTCAAGGGGGTCATGAAAATATATGATTTCTTTTACTTTATGTCCTTGTTGATCCAAACTATGGGATGAGAATTATTTTTTTCATTTCCTTGCATAAATGAGAATTTTTTGATAAGATGTTTTCTGTTTTATTTCAGTGATAAGATTAACTTTCTGAGAATAGATGCGTTCTTATGTATTGTGTTGTTACTATTTGAGGTGTGACAGACAAGTTTATTTCTGTATAGAAAGAATTAATTAGAGTCATGTATAGAGTTATGAACGTCATGACTCATGCTCTGTTTAATGGAAATCTTTTTTTGATTTTCACAAATTCTAAATAACCCAAGTCCATATGATGTCAGCTAGGGCTTGAGAAGTTTGTTAAATTGCATTTAAGAAGCTAAAAGAATAAAATGATTTAAATGAAAATAGAATTTACTTTTTACTTGCTAGACAATGACAGAATCATCATTATCAGAATAAGGAATAAGGAATTTCTATATCAAAAATAAAAACTTGTTGTTCCGTAGGAATGAGTTTTTTGGCAGTGGGTGAATGGCCAGATGTGTAAATGGTCGCATTTATGTTGCACCATTGTCAAATGTCTCAGATATTGGAAAAAAGGGTCAAACCTTTAGATCATTTGTCACTTAAGTCTTAGAATCTTGAGGTATAAATTATGAAAGAGTCTGTCGACATGGCTTTGCAAATATGGATGCTATCTGGTAAAGTTTGTGATAGTTGGGACCATAATAATGGCCGCTTTGAAAGTACCTTTTTTGAAAACCTCCAGCATTAGAATCTTAAATTAGCATGTTGTACTTCTACTGTATTAAGTGCCTAAGACCCACCCTGAAATTCAGTGAAATGTTTTAGATATCTTGAATTTTTAAATCAGTAAAAAATGAAAAAATATTGTAACCTAAAATGTATTCAAATTTATGAGCGTTTATAGTTTTTTACTTCCCACTATACTGCACAAAAGACATACAAGAGGTTTACTTTCAATATAGCTCCCTAACTAATTGAAGAAAGGGCTAGACTAAAATATATTTTATTCATGAATGTTATAGTCTTAGTTTATCTCCCTGGGAAAGTTAATGACAAAATGACAAAAACAAATGTGAATTAGGATGTTGTTGAGGGCGTAACATAAATTCAGTCAACAACCTGTTTGTCTCAAAAGGCTTATCATGTGATCCCAAGACTTTTATGTGATTATTTTATCATGTGGCTTCAAGAATCTGTCATGTGGTGTCAAGATATTATCATATGGTGTCAGGATTATCATGTGATGTTGAGATTCAATCATGTGCTGTCAAGATCACAATCATATGATGGTAAGATTCGCCTACCTCTCTACACCTCACCTGTTTGATTGTTTTATAGACAAAGTGTGATGTGCCAAATTAGTTTCATAACAATGTTTCACTTGTACAAGATTATCATATATAATCATTAAAACATAAAAAAGTGTTTAAACCCTTTTTAATCCAATATTGAAAAAATATTGAAACTTATAATTAAAACTTTGGTCAACTACTTCAATGAATCAAAATCTTCAAACAAAAGCCAAAATTTAAAAAAAAGTTCTCGATGGAATAAAATTCATAATTAATGGCTCTTTTTCCAAGCAATTTTTTAGAAAGTTTTTTTCCAACCGTGTGTGTTCCTTTGTAAGAAGCGGACTCAAAGGGAGGGCGAAACCATTGGAACACCCTCAACTGGGGAGGTGTCGGTTTCTTCTCAAAGAGACGCAGTCGTTTAATTTCCGTGGCTTTGATCAGCTAGAAGGTATCAAGAGGTGTTCCATTTTGACGAAGAAAGTTCGAGGCAGCCTAACGAGCACGGTCCTTCATGTAGTGAGATAATTGCTGAAATGTGGGAAGATTGAGCTAGCATTGTCTTTCACCTCTGAGCATGTGGCCGCTTTGTTCCATCCCCATCCTACCTGGAACTCGCTCGGCTAAAAACACTAATTACTTTCTGCTGATTTGTCCGAATTTGTGCTCTTTTGAAGTCGTCTTGTTATGATCATGCATATCTCTGTGTAATATGCAGGTATTCTTGTTATTCTGGTATGTTTGGTTTGTTTTGCATGTTGTTATTTTTTGGTTGAAAAAATGTAGTTTTTTTAAATTTTGTTGTATATAAGGACGGAAAACCTGTAAATGCAATTCTAATTTTGTTCATGTGTTGCCTGTTTCTTTCATCTTTGCTAGAGAAATTTGTTTTTCTGACCATACATTTTGAATTATGTTTCAAAAGGAAAAAATCCTTTGATTGTTTTGCGTAGATTCAGTTATAAGATTAGGATTACTTGTCTGCTTTTGAAGTAATATCAAAAGTTTGTTGATTTAGAAAATGATATTGTATCATATATCTTTCAACTGTTCTAGTTTTTGCTCCCATATTTCTGAGATTAAAAGTCATTGAGTTTTGAAGGACTACCAAAGAAATTTCTCACAGTTAGTTGTTATTTCTTGGAACTTTAGTATGGAGTATGCAAAACATCTACTTTGAAGTAGCAAAATCTATCATAAACATACTTTGTCCAAAAAACATGTTCTTTTCATGTTCCTTATTTCTTTCATCTTAATCTAGTTTTTTTCCCCTCCAGCAATGATCGGTATAGATATGGAAATGGCTTATGCAATAAAAACATGTTTTTTATCTTCAAATGTTGTAAAAAGAGAGAAGTAAGAGAGACTTAGAAATTCTTTACAGAACCACTCCTTGATTTCATTTATGATTGTCTTGCTTTGATATGGATGTAATCCATTTTATTACCCATATGGTTCAAAATATGTAGTGACATATTTTCAATATGAGCACATGTGCACATGTCACTTTTTCCTAGCAACGATTGTTTTAGCATAAGTTCTTGTATTTTTCACCCGTGACGTTATAACAATATTGTTGGCCACATCACTGTAGCTGACTGTTGCAAGGGACTCATCATTTCTTTGATACATTTAAAAGAGTAAAATGGAAATGAATTGGTAATAAAGAAATTATTACCCTTGGAACTGTGTCATACTACTTTTACAAAACTTGTGCTCTCGCTCGGGTAATACAAAAATTCACTTGTTTCATAAAAGTCATACAACACACTTCTTTGGGTTATAATCTCTTTATTTGAATGAAAAAACAAAAAACATTTTTATCTCAAGATGATAAATACCGGAATTGAAATTTAAGAACAGTCATATTTGGTCCAGGATGGCAAATTCACAGGCTCTATTTACATGGAAACTAGTTACATAATCTATTGATCAAAATCATTCTGACAGTTTTCTTTGATACAATTGATTGAAAATAGCAGTAGTCCAGTAGCCCATGGCCAGTGAAAAAGATCCTGGGCTAGTTAAAGGCACCACTCGAGCAGCTTTCATCCACCATTTTGAAAGGTTTGCATTGTGAGAAAACAAATGTGCAGTAATATGCTTCTTCATTAACAAAATTACCCGGTAAGTAATAACTATTTGATTGATAGAATAATTCTTAAACCTCATTCCAGGCTGTTAAATCGCATTTCATCTGTTATCCTTCATTTTAAGCTGTTAAACCTCATTTCAACCTGTAAAACCACATTTCAGCCTGTAAAACCACATTTCAGGTTGTTAAACCACATTTCATCTGTTATCTTTCATTTTAAGCTGTTAAACCTCATTCCAGGCTGTAAACCACATTTCAGGTTGTTAAACCTCATATCAGGCTGTTAAACCTCTTTTCAGGTTGTTAAGTTAAACCTCATTTCAGGCTAAAACCTCATTTCAGGCTTAAACCTCATTTGGGAAAAGATGAGAAAACATTAAGCTATTATTTTTTGGTATAAAAGATGGAGTACTTTAGTCTAACTGTTGGGGAATGAATACAGTACCTCATTTGAGGCTGTTAAACAGAACATTCAAAAGATCTTGTGGAGTGTTCCCCGTCGTGTCTAGACTCAACTTGAGGGTATTCTCCTAGCCGCCGGGGACTTCTCTAGACGAGGATGTTTTGCTCTCATCTCTCTAGCATGGTTTCATCTCCTTCAGTCATCAACACCGTCATCTTCTTCTGGCTGACTGCTGTCTGTACCTTGTGGAGTCTGACTGGTACAAATGATAGGACTTCAACAACTTGTTAAGTTTAAGATGTTTTGAGGCATATTAGAAGTTGGAAAGAATGAAGCGACGTTTTGGTATAGGTCCGTATGCCGTTTTCTGAAGACAATGAGTTTATGGATTATCAACTTCTTTATTGTAGAATGTAGCGACGTTTTGGTATAGGTCCGTATGCCGTTTTCTGAAGACAATGAGTTTATGGATTATCAACTTCTTTATTGTAGAATGTAGCGACGTTTTGGTATAGGTCCGTATGCCGTTTTCTGAAGACAATGAGTTTATGGATTATCAACTTCTTTATTGTAGAATGTAGCGACGTTTCGGTTTAGATCCTTATACCATTTTCTGAAGACAATGAGTTTATGGATTATCAACTACTTTATTGTAGAATGTAGCGAAGTTTCAGTATAGGTCCTTATACCGTTTTCAAGCCAGAAAACAGTACATTCTACAGTAAAGAAGTTGATAATCCATAAACTCCTTGTCTTCTTGTTAAGTTTAATGGTCGACATGAGCATAAGCATACAAAAACCGATTATGGCATTTAGAGCCTGATGAGTTACAGAGTCTATTATTGTCCCTTATCTACCAGGAATGGTTTTCAACTTATTAATTTAGCCCATTGCTGGTAAACAAAAACATCTTTATTGATGATAGTAACTTGGTCCTTAGTGTTATTTATCTGCAGAACTTGTACTCTTCAAGTTTTCAAGGCACTTCTCAAAGAAGACAATTGAATTGAAATATTCTTCCTGAAGTTTGATTGATTGAAGGTGGCAGCTTTTCTTTGGCCAGTTTTTGTCGACAATATATTTCCCAATGGCACATTGTAATTATTAGAATTAATAATCTGCAGTTGATGTTATTTGATATAGAAATACAGAATGTCCAATCAATATTGGTTTTTAATACAATAAATATTAAAGGCTATAAAGTTAATATTCAATTGTTGTTCTCTTTATAGTAATAATGTAAATTGAATTAGATTCATTTGAATTAAATATGTTTTTTATGATTGAAAGCTAATTACCAGTTTGATAAAGCAAAGGGTTTTGAAATCAACATCAGAAACTTTGATTAATTCTCTAATGTTATAAACTTGATCATAGTTCAAAACATGCGTCATCAGAATTCCAATATCTAATCTTACCATGAAATGTCTTTATCTTTGCAAAACTTAGCTTAGTTTCTAAAATTATCTAATGAATGTTAAGTTAAGATTTGATGATTTCTTGTAGACGAGAAAAATTGTTTTAGTGGATAAAATTGAATAATTTATAGTCATTTTTTTTACACATATGTGTTTAAAGGCATAGAAAATTTTACAATAGGACATGAAATATGTCAGTGCTCATTGCATGTGACTGAGTCCAATAAGAAATCAAGAGCTATCTTTTTGTGTGGCTGTAAACTGTTTTATTGCAAAATCTCACTGTCTGAGAAACATGAAGTACCAATATCCTGAATTACGGCCATACATATGATATGAATTGATGGACACAGTTTTTATGCTGACATTATTGAGAATCATACATCGATAGCTCTGTAGAAAAACCATCAAGCCTACATCTTGGTATGTTCTGGACAGATGGAACCGACCAATCAACAGATTTGTTGCATTATGAGTGAGACTTAAATATCTAATCTACCGGTATTTGCAATGGTAATCTTTCATTTATGAGATTTTAAACTTCTTGGAATTTTTTTTTAGGCGAATTATTGAGTTTCTGACCAATTTTGGCCTGGTTGGATATGTCATCTTCTGATGACTCTTGTTTTTAGTATCACACATTGATGAGCTCTGTACAAGAATAATCGAACCTCTCTCTTGTTATGTTATGGTTCTGGATAGGTTGAAAAGACCAATCAACACATTTGTTGCAGTAAAAGTGTGCAATAAGTTAGGATCTATCTTCAATCAGCCCCTTTTTCCCCCTTGTCTATACTTCTCAGGGGAGAACATAGGCTCAGCCAAACTTTCCTTGGTGCAGATTTAGCCTAAGTTTAGCCTAGGCATAAGTTCCCTTGGGGAAAGTCTGTCCAAGGCAAAACCTTCCCCTTGGAAAGTCTGCCCTAGGCAAAACCTTCCACTGGGAAAGTCTGTCCTAGGCATTAGTTCCCCAGGGAAAAGTCTGTCCCAGGCAAAACCTTTTTTCTACAGCGAAAGACTGGCCAGGGCAAAAGTTTGACCTGTTACACCGGCACCAGGGAACATAGTTCTACTGAACTTAAATTGATCTTCAAGTTAAAGAAAGAATCTAGCATCCCCTGGTGTTATCAGTGGCAGATCAGCCCCGCTCACCCAATTACCTTCTATTTGATTACTGCTGGATATCACCCTGTCTCTCCATTCGTCAATCCATTTGTCTATCCATCGGTACGCTATCATTTGTTCAAGGGATTTGCGACTTGTTTGGCCTTTTTGGGGCGATTTTAGTGAGTGGACAATTTTGGACTGGAGGGATATGTCATCTTCTGATGACTTGTTTTAAAAAATTGTCTGTAAAATGGGTTCACCCCATTGGTTAATTCTTCCTTTTTAATAGGTGATTCCCTCTTTCAAAATTCCTGAATCTGTGCCTTTTGATAACAAGATGTAGCTCTGTTCTTATACCAAAGCCTCTTTCTCTTTGCCATGAGTATACTTATCTGAGTTTATAATATTTTTATTCATGGTGAACATGATGACAAGCTTATGTTAACACCGCTCCTATATATACAACGTATAATACTAAATCACAAAAGAAGCGACATCAACAATGATTATCAATTAGAAGATAAACATGAGTAAATATCAAAACAAGGCCATTAACGTATCACTTGTAATCATGTAGAGCTAGATTGTGTGTGTCCATCCACCCATTTGTAGACTTGTAGTATACTGACATCAAATGCAAATAAATTTAAAGGGGCAATAGTAATTTTATATTTAAAATTTTTTACTGATAATTGTACGTTAATACTAAATGTATTATTGTGAAAATGTCAAAAATCTAATTCAGATAACCAATCATCAATAGTCAGAGAACAAATTTTTTTTTAATTATAAAGATTCACATAAAGTCCATTGGCAGCCATTTTTGTGTGAACACTTTCAATTAATTTTTATACGTAAAAGGAACCGCATGGCTTAACTTTACTTTATATATTTGAATAAACTGCTTCATTAAGCTTAAATACATTATCTTTAAATTGGAACCATTTATTTTCATTTTCACCTTATATTTCCCCCAAAAACTTGCTACTGTCCCTTTAAAGGGTTATCGACAGGGGTGATATTAAGAATCCATTTTGTCACTCATTCTCTTTCAAGAAAAAGACGTTGGATGGAATCCTGCGGAGAATCGAACGTTGAGACCGGACTTTCTATATTGATTAAGATGCTTACATAGTAGAAGTGCGGTGGTGTTCTGCCTTATTCCAAGAGCTAATGGTATTGCTCTATTAGCGGATGAAAAACTAAAGGAAAGACCATAGTGTAATGATGCCAGATCTAAATAGAAAATACTTCTTATCGGAAAGTCAACACCGGTTTAGCATTCAGGGTTCCTGTGATACGTTGAAAGAGGATTTGGTTTTTGTGTAAGTTCGAAAGTGATAGTTTCTAGAGTTTGCGTACTTTTTGTGATGGATTCTTTACTTTTCGGAGGTTACAAATATCTGGATTGTGGAGAGGATCAATAGGTATTAATTATTGCTCATCAAGTATATGAGAGCAAAGGTTTTTTGTGTGGTAAAATTGATTCTTTGACTTTTATATTTGTAAATATGAACTTAACACCGACGTGACGAAAATGTTTTTTACTTAAATTGATGAATTGAAAACAATTAAGACGAACATCCTATCAGTAAATGTTGATGGAAACACGTAAGATATTTTGTTCATTTCCGGAGCTATGAAATCGTCGGCATATCCAATCTTTGTTTTGGAAATATCATGTAAGTATGTTTTTTCTGACAACATCAACATATAACCATCTAATAATAAGTGAACTTCTATCAACAATTTATCAAGTGTTGTACAGACCATGTTTTTAAGAACCCCTAAAATAGGAATTGGACTCTCCAGGACTCTTAGAACCTCTCTTTCAAAATTAGGAGATCTGTCACTCATCCACACAAATTGTCATCATCATTTTCTTTTATTTCTCCTCTCATCTCCCCCTTTAAATTTCAGCTAAGGCAGACCATGTTTTTATAAATGTTATTAATTGTCATTTGTCTGTCGCTATATTCAAAATCATTCCGCTCTCATGAAAAAATCTGTTTTAAGACATATCCATTAAATTTTTTTACATCAATCAACCAGGAATTCCCTTTTCCCATTTGGCCTTTCACGAAACATTGTCCTTATCATGACATGACCATTTATCTATATATTCACCGCTTTATTTTTATACTTTTTTCCGACCGCCCACTCACTTGCAGAGGGACGAGGGAGATGAGAAACTAAAAAAATGATACCGATGGCCTAGCCAATTATATGCTTTGGCTAATTCCACATTTCAACTAAGCTATTGCACAACTTTGTATCATTGAACTTTTGACAAGCTTTCACTTGAATTGGTTTATGTAACTGAAATGCAATTACTTGTCGATATAACTGTAGTACAATAAATTGCATCTGCTGAGAAGTGCTTCCCTGATTGGTCGGAATTAACTGGCTGCTGACATGCTCGTCAGGACCAGTTTGCACTTATAAGGTAGAAGCCGAGAATATTGCCTCATTGCGTTTTCATGATAAAAGCCCTCCAAGGCAGTTTCCTTCAAACCTATCTGCTTCCAGTAGCTTTCAAGAAATTAGCTTTAAATGAGATTTGTTGTATGGCTTGAATGCTACCAGGGCATAGTGTGTTTCATTTATGGGGAATTCTCACAATTTACCAATTTTCAAGTGAGAAATGTTAGATCTTTCAAATTGATCTTCTTTTTTCTTTGAGAATTTAAAGGTTAAGGAGTCTCCCAGTTGAAATATTCGTTTTCAAATGAGGCGAACTTTCTTTGAAAAGTAATTTCTAACAATTATTTAGTAAAAAAAATTTTTCTTTGATTTTGTTTATTGATTATATAAGTGTGTATAATTTTTTACTTGAAGATGCTGGTGCAATTTGCAGTATTTACATATTTTGATGTTTTTTATAAGATAAATCATGTTTCAGATGAATTAGAGTTTAAAATCTGGATTGTGTTAAGAATGTTTTTGCTGATTCAGATGTTTTTACCACTGGTAATAATAATAATAATAATAATAACACTTTATTATCCTCAGTACATGTACATATTGGAAATTCGATTTGTGCCCATGGCACCCGGCAGCCACGGTGCAGCGCCAGTTAATGCGTTGTTCTGCCTTTACAATGCTGAGTGTCAAGCAAGACAGCAACAACTCCCAACTTTTAACGTCTTTTGGTATGACGCGACCGGGAATCGAACCCCGATCTTCCGGGTGACGAGCGGACACTCTACCACTGAACAGATAGCTGATTTCCATATCTGCTTGACAATGATTGCAGTTGAAAGATGATACAAGTGCCCTTTGATTCATAAGATTCTCATATTTATTCTTTTGAATTATAAAAAGTATGTTCGTGTAGTCAGAAAACAAGTTGATGACAATTTATTGACTTTGCAATGAAAAGACATAGAATATATAATAGAATAAGATATATAGAGCAATACTTTGATCAGCTGCTTTTCTGAAATACATGATTGACTGTTATTCTGGATTGGTCATGAATTATGAAAACAATGGTCTAAAATATGTAGAACTGAAAGAACAATTTAAATCAGCTGAGGCACTTTTTGGGAACCACAACGTAAAATATTAGAAATTTAGGACCTTTTTCAATCTTGAATAGTATCTGTAAGGTCCAACTGTGTTAAACTGAAAAGATGTTAATGGAAATGTAGGAATTGGAAGAATCCCTTTGGAAATTAAATATATAGTTGGAATCTGTTGAGGCCCTCTTCGGGATATGATAATAGAATAAGGATTCCGACTGAAATTGCGCAGGCCCTCTTGCTATCTGGAACTGATAGTCGGAAATATTTGATCAGATCGTCTGATGCAGTTTTAGAACTTCCAGGAGGTACCGAAATGGAAGAAGAAATTGTCTGAGATTCCTTTACGGGACATGCACCGAAAGAAAGAGTCAAATTACTAGAAATCAGATCCTTCGGGGATTTTTAACTAAGATTTTTTCTATGAGACTCAATATGGACAATAACTATATCATTGTAATCACCAGGTGTTGGGTCACAAGGATTTTTAACTGAGAGTAGGAATCAAAATGGGCATTTAAAAGAAGCTTTCATGTAATTTACCTAAATAAACTAAAGGCTTCATCTTCAAGAACCTCTGGTTTACCATCACTTATATCTTTTTCTATGAGTCTCAATATGAACAATAACTATATTATTGTACTTACCAGGTGTTGGGCCACAAGGAAGGTTTAAACGTGATGGAGCGTGCCGACCCGCTCTTCCTGCTCATCGGCCTTCCCACAATTCCTGTGATGCTCATCCTGGGCAAGATGGTGCGGTGGGAGGACTACGTGCTGCGACTGTGGAGGAAGCACTCCTCCAAACTTCCCCTTCTCAACTACCTCTTCCCTGATGGTAAGTCCCCCAGTATTCACTCACTCTTATTTTTCAGGTGAGGAGCTTATTGTATTCCTTGGAATACAATCTGGGTTCTTGAGTACAACCTGTGTTCTTTAATTTAACCTGGGCCCAAATATAACCAGGGTCAGGGGTGCTGAGGTAAATACAACCAAGGTATACAAATAACCATAGAACACGACTTCAACTTGAAATTTGACAAAATCTAGAGGCCAGGTGACTATCTTGTCAGACTAGTGAGTTGGCGAATCAATGTTAATTTACACCGGAAGTCTGAATTATACCTAGGGTTGTAATCAAGGAAATATGTTTTTTTTTCCCTAAGTCATCGACTCTTACCTCTTTAAGTCACTACAGTCATTCTGGTGACGGGATGATGCAACAATTTTTATGATTTCGAAGTCTTTTCCCTCTTTTGAGCAATTTGACCTGGGCTCAAACATATCCATAAATACTTCCCAGGTATACACACACAAAAATCAACTTTGACACCACCCAGACTTCAAATAGAGGAGGTAAGGGCACTGAACAAGAAAAAAGCCAAGGGTTGTAATCAAGTAATTCACTCACTCCATTTCAGCAGTCTGGTGACGGGGATGCCATCCCTAATAATTTTGAGGTCACTTCCCTTTGTTGAGAGTATTTGCCTTCCTCCTGCCATTGTTGGTGACCATTTTATGTCAACTTAATTTTACTTTTGTGTTACCATTTTATGTCAACTTTATTTTACTTTTAAGTTACCATTTTATGTCAACTTAGTTTTATGTTACCAACTCATGTCAACTTAATTTTAGTTTTATGTTACCATTTAATGTCAACTAAATTGTACTTGGCAATTTTAGGTCAACTTAGTTTGATGTGACCATTTTATGTCAATGCAGATAGCCAAATTATACAAGTGATCTTCAAGAGAAAGAATATTCTTCAAAGAAATTCCTGTATGTTTAGGTTTGTGCCGTTAGCCATCTTGTCCATATTTTGTACAATTCAGTTTTACAAAAAACATATTTGATTAAATTTTGAGTATCATTCGTTGTTAATCGGAAGCTTCTTCCTCAAATATCAAATGAGACTCATTAAAATGAAAGGGATTTTCCTTTTTTTATTGCTCGCCAAGATTAAAGAATCTCAATGTTCTCCAACTTGTTTTTCAACGCTGTATCCACTTCACATGAAACAAAATGTTCAAATGAAACCAGAGACATTGAAGATATTCAAGTATAATAGCCCCTCAATCTTCTTTTGAACTTTCTCACAAGAAAAGAAAACTTCAAGATAAGGAGCCACGGGAACTTGTTGTGCTCTGAAAGATTGTTATGCAGTGAAAATCATGTTTCAAACTTTCAAAAAAATGCATGGATGAAATTGGAAAAATCCCTGCATTCTGAAAACGTATTCGTAGAAAAATAGAGCGAAATTTGAAGTTTAGTGAGGTCAAGGTGCCGTTGCACAAAACACAATAGTGACCTTAAGGAACTAAGGTACCCTTAGTGCGATGTTAAAGGATGGCACAAGTCAACGACAACCTGGTGGTGTTGTGTAATCAAAATGTTAAGTGCTCTTGCTTTTGTGTTCTGAAAAATTATCAATCAGTCGAGAGACTTGTGATGTCACCTTGGGCGAGAGACTTAATTCAAAATGTGCCTCTGTTCACCCAGCAGGAAATGGGTACCTGGAAAAGAGTTGTGTTGGTGGTGACCTTCTAGCGACATATTTGTCAGCTTGGGTTAGACCAGGGTAATAATGTTGGTAGCGCCTTGTGCATGCACTAGTAGATGGAAATGTGCGCCTTTTAAATACCCATTATTATTATTATTATTAATCGTAGTGTTAAGTCGTTTTGTGCAACGACAACCTGGTGGTGTTGTGTAATCAAAATGTTAAATGCTCTTGCTATTGTGTTCTGAAAGATTATAATCAGAGAAAATCATGTTTTTGAGAACAAACCAGCATGGTTGAAATTGGAAAAACACCTTCGCATAAAACAGCAAAATTTGAGGTTGTTGTCAAAAGAAAAAAGAAGGAATAAGGGATCGTGATGTGTAGGAGAAAGAATATTCTCCTGATGTGAGGAATTGTGACATGGCGTTGTCTTATATGTGACATGATCGTATTTCTCTCTGTCAATTGTCTTTTATGCTAATGAACAACAAGATATTTGTCCACTATATCAAAACTTTGATATGGCGCTGTGATATGTGACAAATTGGACATGATTGTATTTCTCTCTGACGCTCTTCTATGGTTAAATACAAGAGTAGACCAAACCTAATCTTTATTTGACAGGCCCTCTAAGGTATTCTCCTTAACTATGTCTTTTTTGTTCCATGTTTTTATGCTTTCTAAACGTAAGATAGTTGTATTATTTTACAGTTTAATCCTAGGGATAAGAGGAGTATGAAAATATAGGTCTTGTGTGCTTCCTTTACATTTTGAACCTTCCAGAAATTGGCTGACAGGTTTTTCCAAGAATTGATAATCATGAAGGATAACATTTTTGATTGGGTAGCAAAATTTGGAGTAGAAGACACAAAGTAAGAAGGAATAAGGAATTCTGACATGTAAGAGAAATTTAGCACGACACTTGCAGGGATAAATTTACCTGTGAGTCCTGCTTCAAATACTTATGAAATTAAAAAAAGACTGCAAAGGTTTTTGGTGGTACTATTTGATTACTCATTGAAGGACTCATTAAAATCTGCTTGGATTCACAAGACTTTTCGGGAGCCAGTCCCTGGACTCAGAAGATCATATCTGTAGATTGATCACTGCACTTGTGAAGGAGAACAGCTTTGAAAATTAGTCAACTTCTTAATTTCAATATATGCGTTGTTTTGCAAGTTTCTGCACTGAAAATTGTAAATATTTTGCAATTATGAAGTTGACTCTTTATTAAAGTTGTTCTTGATCACATCTTGAGCTTCTATCACAGAACACCACAGGAGTCATGTCAGTCCTGAAAGGTGACAGGACATGATCATATTTCTTATTGTCACTTCCCTCTCCATGTGACAATATTTTCGCTGACCTTTTGTGTATGAAAGTCGACCCTCCTCCTCCACAAATATCGAGAATGTTCAGCAGTAAATGGAGACGCTGTCTCATACGTGTAGGTGGGGTGTCAGCCTAACGCTAGACCGGTTGACGATGCCTCTTGAGAAATCATGCTGCTACCTTTACTGCTAAATAGGAATATGGTGTAATGAAAATGTTAAAAATGGTTTATGGTAATTTGAGAATATTTTTAACACAAGTGTCATGTTTTTGTGAAGCTTTCTCTACTGTTTGAAGGACTATGGTTCAATGTAAAATGTTAAAAAGGGTTATTTGTAATGTGAAAATATGTTTTGGACACAATTGTCTTATTTTAGTGTTTTCTAAGTTTCTTTTTCTAAGCTTGACAATGTTTACATTACAAATGGTTAATGGAAGTTTTGAAATAGATTTTTTTTTTTAAATAGATTTTTTTACATGAATGTCAGGTAACTGTTATCTTAAGTTACCTGTTTCTTTAAGAAAAGTTGAGATTTATGAAAATGATGATTTCTTCATGATGTGTTAGGAAAATAATGAGTTCAAAGTATTGAGACAGTTTGTTGCAGATGATTTGCATCCATCCAGAACCAAATAAATTGAATCTTGTCTAAAAGCTAATGAAGCTTATTCATTTTTATCCACTCAAAATGAGGCCACCACTTCCTTGTAAAATAAAATGAAAGCCCATAGTTATGTAATTTTGAGTAAAAAGTTGGCATACATCCAGATACAACACATGTTGGACGTGTACGGCTGATTACAGTTGCTTTAGGAGGAAATGAATTCAACGCCAGTTGTCATTCATTATGATGGAAGCAATTTTAGTTCTCCCAAAGTGCATGGAACCGTTCCTAAAGCAACCTATTGCTTAATTTCCTGGCACTTGTAATGTGCAAATATGATACCATTGATTGAAAGCGCCCGATTAGATGAAGGCTCTCCAGCAATTATGAGCACCATGAAATGCCAAATATGTTTTTTATTCTAAGTAAATGCCCAATCCTGCTGCATGACGTTGGTAGCCACACCACCAACATGCATCCTCGCCACCAACATGCATCCTCACCACCAACATGCATCCTCGCCAACAACATGCATCCTCACCAACAACATGCATCCTCACCACCAACATGCATCCTCACCACCAACATGCATCCTCACCACCAACATGCATCCTCGCCAACAACATGCATCCTCACCACCAACATGCATCCTCACCACCAACATGCATCCTCGCCAACAACATGCATCCTCACCACCAACATGCATCCTCACCAACAACATGCATCCTCACCAACAACATGCATCCTCGCCAACAACATGCATCCTCACCAACAACATGCATCCTCGCCAACAACATGCATCCTCGCCAACAACATGCATCCTCGCCAACAACATGCATCCTCGCCAACAACATGCATCCTCGCCAACAACATGCATCCTCGCCAACAACATGCATCCTCGCCAACAACATGCATCCTCACCACCAACATGCATCCTCGCCAACAACATGCATCCTCGCCAACAACATGCATCCTCGCCAACAACATGCATCCTCGCCAACAACATGCATCCTCACCACCAACATGCATCCTCGCCAACAACATGCATCCTCACCAACAACATGCATCCTCACCACCAACATGCATCCTCACCACCAACATGCATCCTCGCCACCAACATGCATCCTCGCCAACAACATGCATCCTCGCCAACAACATGCATCCTCGCCAACAACATGCATCCTCACCACCAACATGCATCCTCGCCACCAACATGCATCCTCGCCAACAACATGCATCCTCGCCAACAACATGCATCCTCGCCAACAACATGCATCCTCGCCAACAACATGCATCCTCGCCAACAACATGCATCCTCGCCAACAACATGCATCCTCACCAACAACATGCATCCTCGCCAACAACATGCATCCTCACCACCAACATGCATCCTCGCCAACAACATGCATCCTCGCCAACAACATGCATCCTCGCCAACAACATGCATCCTCGCCAACAACATGCATCCTCACCACCAACATGCATCCTCGCCAACAACATGCATCCTCACCAACAACATGCATCCTCACCAACAACATGCATCCTCGCCAACAACATGCATCCTCGCCAACAACATGCATCCTCACCACCAACATGCATCCTCACCACCAACATGCATCCTCGCCAACAACATGCATCCTCGCCAACAACATGCATCCTCACCAACAACATGCATCCTCACCACCAACATGCATCCTCACCACCAACATGCATCCTCACCACCAACATGCATCCTCGCCAACAACATGCATCCTCACCACCAACATGCATCCTCGCCAACAACATGCATCCTCGCCAACAACATGCATCCTCACCAACAACATGCATCCTCGCCAACATCATGCATCCTCGCCAACAACATGCATCCTCGCCAACAACATGCATCCTTGCCAACAACATACATCCTCGCCAAGCAGATAATTGCAACAGCGGCACGTGAGCTTTAATTGCCTCCATTGTTGATGTGCCTGTCAGATTGTGGTTGCTGTTCTCACATGATTGATACCGCCACAAATTGATGACGATTAAGTATTGATTAGCGTGAGTTACGTGAGATCACTGGCCGGCTGGCTGGTCTACTACACTCTACATGCACTGATGATGCAAGCACATGCTGTTTCAGGGGCCGTGGACACCAGTCCTTTCTTGTGTTTGTAAACCTAAACAATGTTCTTCATTATATGGTAGAATCATTAAATGTTACTATATCATACACTTTGGAAGAACTATTGGACAAGAGGCCGTTTGTATTAAATCATATAATTTTCTTCTTTCTTAATTCATTAAATCTTAGTATTACCTATAATTCACCTCATGAAGAAGTATTTGACAGCTGGAGGCCTTTTCTTTTGTTATTTGCCATATCATTATATTATTCTCATTTATCAATTATGTATAAAAGAAACATAAACATTTAAATATTCCGTACAAATCCCCTTGAGAATGCATATTTGACAGGAGACCTTTCCTTAGTATTATACGACCTCACATGACAAATATCGTCACCCAAGGAAAATTAGATTTCACGTTCTGAGGGAATCTTAAGTTTGCACGTGCACAGGTGAAGTAACCGAAGTTAAAATTGTTTATTGGATCAGATTCTCAGTTGGAGGATTTATTCATGGCTGTAATCACCCATGAGCGTAACAAATCATGATTTAGGTTTTGCCTGGAGCTTTTACAATCATTACATTGAAATAAAACTTGACCGTCTATGAATGAAAAAGCAATGCAATACAAAATCATGTGTTCAAATCAATTTGAAAATAAAGAGGATGTTAACTAGAGAACAACTGTTTGATAGTTTAAATAAGAATATGGTAAAGACAGGTTTGTAACCCTCCATTGAATAAACAGATTTGAAAAGAAATATGCAATACAGGTTAATGAATCAAGTATATTGATATGATTTCTCTTATCGTAATTTTGTATGCGCTCTATGTTTCTCATTAATCTGATTTAGCTTAAAATGCATTATCAATCTTTAATTAAAGTAAATCAATTTCAAAGTGAGTCATTTTGAAGAGATTTCAATATATTGAATTGCATTTAAATAAAGTAACTGTAATTAAAATTTTCACACATTATAAAAATTCCAATGATCCTTGACTCTACTAAAATTTTCATTTTATATCTCCGATATTTCTTTACCTTAAATGATATGGGCCCTTAATGCCCATTGCATTATTGCTCTCTGGGGCTGGAAATCTAAATAAATTCTCGATTACAATGATTGCTCAGTGGCCTGTTAAGACAAAAAGTGAGGATTTTATCAAAGCATGGAAAATGTATTGTGTGAAATTGCATCGCGAATATTGATGTTACCGACTTGAATTCAGATTTCATGGCTAGAGATTGAAATTCCATGTTAACTATGAGCTTCTAGGAATTGTCAATAAGGTACGCTAATGAAAATTCAGATTTTTTATGTTTCTGTAAATAACTGAAAAATGTAATGTTAGCTTTCTCTTGTTCAGTGCACATGACAAATAAAATAATTATGAGGTTAATTGATATGAAATTGATTGATAAAGACGTGATTTCCTTCAGTAAGAGCAGTTGTACACCTTGTTCGGTTGTAGTTTGTAGGTTCACAACCAGTTCTTAGGTATGGATTTGATATTGTTGTTTCGTGTGTCACCGTGAACAAAGGAAACCAGTGATGCCCTACCTAATGCTCAAATATCCATGATAGAAAATAATGATGAAATAACCACGATTGAGCCATGCAATTAGTAAAATAAGCTTACGATTAGCCAGCCAGGAAATACGATTTTTGTCAATTAGAGAAATTGAATCAAAGAAAATGAAAAATCTGTCAGTTTTGATCCAATCTTTCTCAAAGCCACAAATTTATTGAATCACTGACTGAAGTTGGTGTAATTTTCTCTAGCAGTGATGAATCAGATTTACGAGAAGGGAGGTTGGGGGGGGGGGGGGGTGTTTGGGGGGAGTTGGGAGTTGGAATGGCAGTGTCAATACCATTTTTCATTCTTGTACATTAAGTGAAGCTACAATTATCACCTAGGACATTCACACCTGCTAATTAATTTTTTTTATAGATTTTCTCTGTATAAGTCACAAGGTTTATTTCTTCTGTATCAAACATAATTATGTTATGAATTTGATATTTTTTGTGATTAGAGAAATATCAAGGGACTTTTATTTTGCATAGCTCAAACTTTGATATATCACATATCACGTATCACGTATCACGTATCACATATCACATATCACATATCACATATCACATACCACACATCACACATCACACATCACACATTACATATCACATATCACATATCACATATCACATATCACATCTGAAATGAAGGACAGCAATATTACCCTCAAGCTACCTCATCATTATAAATATTTTTCCTTTCCAATTAACACTATCACCTGCCATTGGATGCAGAAAAAAGTCACAGCTGACCTTTAAGAAGTTCTTTATAATAGACATTGCTAAATTGCCAAGCTCAAAGTAATTACAGGCCTTGCAGCCAATTTTTTTTTTCAATTTGAAACCCTTGACTATCCGTAATGAAATCCAAGAATAATTTTGACTAAATATTTGGTCTGACTTTTGTGAATGTAAGTTGATTATGAGACAATGTAATTATCGACTACCCGCTCAGCTAGTTAGGTGTTGTAATTCCCTGTATTGAATAACGACCATCTGCCACAGTAGATACAGGCTTAGCATTGAACAGATGGTCGTATCACCTTGAGTTGTGCTGATACATAGATTGTACTATAGAATATCTATCATTTTCATGTTTCAGAACAATATGATATGATACAATACATGTCAATTTTCCCGGTTTTTTGGTTTTATATAAAAAATATATTTTTGACAATCACCTTGAGTTTTGTGAAAATGAGCAATTATAACTTGCGTCCACTGAACTATATGTACCACATTTTAACCACTTTATTTCAACCATCTAATTTCATCTAGCGTGCTACTGCTTGTACTATCATAGAATAGAGGGAGGTCAGTAACTGTTGTATTATCCACCTTGTTTTAAAGGGGCAGTAGCACGTTTTAGGTGGAATATAAGGTGATGTCAAGAAAATGAAAATTAATGGTTCCAATTTTAAGACAATGTATTTAAACTAAATGGAGCAGTAATAATTCAAATATATAACGTAAAGTTTAGCCATGCGATTCCTTTTTCTTACACAAAATGAATGAAGGTGTTCACACAAAATGGCCGCCAATGGATTTTATGTGAATCTTCATACTTTGTCCTCTGACTATAGATGATTGGCTTGTGTAGTGAGATTTTTGACACTGTCAAAATAATGCATTTAGCATTAACTTACAATTTTTAGTGAAAAATTAAGAATATAAAATTATAAAAAAACGTGCTACTGCCCCTTTAAGCTCCTGGTTTCAGCAATCACATCAACCAACATGCTTGTACTATCTTGGATTGAAAGTAGAACTGTAACTATTTTTCTCAAAAACATTTAATTTGTTTCAACCTTCCAGTTTCTATCATCTCATGTTAATCACCATATGTACGCTGTACGGCTAGAAAATGATCTGAGGTAACTACATTAGTTTGTCCTGAAGACCCAGAGCAGAAGTGTGGCTTCTCTACCTGAAGGTTTGATAGATATTTGAAATGTATTCACACTACCTATCCTCAACATCCTCAATTCAATGTTCGAGTTTTTAAACTGTTTCATTTTAATCACCATATACATGCCTGTATTACTAGAAAATGGTAGGAGGTCAGTTACTACAAAAGTTTGTCCTTAAAATCAGAAAGGTAGCTACTACCAGATTGTCGATCAATGTTTTGAGATATTATAAGTTATACCATTCAGAGGCGGGGTACACGGGGAAATATCCGCCTCTCCCTAGGTGTTATGCAACTCGCCTTCGGTTCGTCGCATAACACCAAGCTCGAGGCAGATATCTCCCCATGTACCCCGCCTCTGAATGGTATAACAAATTTATCTTACCGAATGTTTAAACAAAACGCATATAATATGAAGATAAAGAGTAAGAACTTTGTAAGCCATTTTACTATAGTTTGTTCAAAGCTACATATCGGTTGATCAAAAGTAACCAGCTTGATCATGCGATTGAGGTAATATACATTGTACATTTCAAGACGCTCAATCTGCATGTTTTTTTAATGATTTTTATGTGCCGGGGTATAAATGATTTATTACCCTGCTCATGAGGGTGATATCAGTTTTTATCCAGGGTCACGTGGACCAATCAGAGATGGCGATTATTACATGAGGTAGGATATTACTTTCTTATCCTCAACTTCCTCATGTCAAGGGGGGGCAGGAGACTGAGCGCAGTGGTTAGCGCGATTCGGCTTCGGATCAGGAGGTCTGTGGTGAAGGAGAAATGTTCTACACGCAGTCAGGTTTGGGTGCAATGCTACACTGAATTTCAGTGCAGTACCACCCATGGTTGCTAGTTCCAGCCAATGCTCGCAGGTTTCACCTCACCTCACCTCACCTCACCTCACCTCACCTCACCGCCTCATGTCAACCACCATATGCAGGAACATAGTTGGAAGACAGTCACTACATTAGTTGGTTCTGAGGTTTAGCAAACTCCTGAGCAGATGTGTAGCTTGTCTAATCGAAAGAAGGCAAGGTGTTTCCCTAGCAGAAATGAGATTGATGTTTTGAGATGTAACTTTATTCACACTCCTTTTCTCGCCATTTTCTTATCCACATCTGTTTAACGTGTAAAAAGGTCTAGTCGATCAGTGTGTAGGATACTGGTTTGATTATCACTGTCATTGTGCTCAGAGGTTTTTACCAAGATATCTGCAAAAGAAGATGTTTAGTAGATCAATAAAAGACAATTTGAGAACCCTTGAGTTCAGTAATGAAGACCTTGGTTCAAACTTGTTTTTCCTTTTTTCTTTTATTTGAATAATCTTTTTGCTTAGCTTGACAGTTCTACCGTAATTATCTTGTTGTTTTCGAAATGTAATCTCTTCCTTTGTGAAACATTCAACAAAAAATATTTCTCAGCGTGAAAGAATATGCCATTCTGTTCACTTATTTAGAGTTATAGCTTAAGGTGTGAGTGAGAATCAATATAATGTTCAACATTCTAGTTGTATTCTTCTTTTGTGGTCGTTCTGTGGTTTAAATAGCTCACCACTAAAAAGAAACGATAAGACTAGAATAATTTTATCTCAAATTACCACATTTAAGATATCAATGTTTAGATATTCATACGTAAGAAGGAGAAATAGTACTTTGTGTAATGTCAATAGTGCTATAAAATTTAAAAGTCACTTTATTTTTACACAAAGTTTACAAGGCTATTAGTAAATCTATTTCTATCTCAAATTTCAACAAACCTGAAAAAAATGAGGGATATGTTACAGAGCAAGAAATTGAGCTATCAATATTGTTTCATCTAACTTTTTGCATTTTAATTCTCTTCTCAAAAACCCTGATCTTGAGGACTAAAATATATTTCATAATAAATAAAAGATATAAGAATGTTAATCTATGATATTTCTAAAGGTTCAGTAAAAAAATATCAGTGACAATGATTTCAAAATTTGCATATATCAATAGGCTTTTGTAGATTCATATGTTATGATTTGATTGTAATTCAACTACCCATATGTTAATTTTAAATCCTCATTCAAAATCTTGTTTACCCTGAAAGCCGACTTTTAAGAAATCTGTGAACAGTTATTCTCAAATGTCAGATTGTCTTTCCTCTTGATCCACTTAGAGTAAATGAGAATATTACGTGTAACCGGTATTGAGGACTATATCCTCCCCAGTGACGTTGACGTTAAGTTAGAGACAGATAGCGAGTACAGATCATCCCACTACATCACCGGATTGCAACACAATCCCTCCCTGATGGGCCCTGAATATTTCATCACTCTCATTGACATAGTCGTTCTGTTTGATTTTGTAATGTGCTCCTGGATTAGATTATCTGTCATTAAATCATGTAAAGAAGAAGTGTCTCCTTTGTGAGGGTGTTAGTGTTATTACCAGGAGAACTACGGTAGTCAAAATGCTTCATGGAGTCAACTTCATTTGCGTTAGGTAAATTATTTTAATACAGATTTTTTTGGGCACTACTGTCATTTCTCTATTAAATTGACCCTCAAAAAATATTTTCAGAAAATGTCTATGGTTGAACTATTTTTCACTTTTGGTGGCTCATTCAGTACTATGGTTGAAATATTAGATAAATATCAAGAAATAATATGTGATATTAAAGGGGGTCTGCAACCCGAATTTTTAACAATTACCAGGGCCCCGAAAGAGTCGCAAAAAAAAATCTTTTTGTTACGAACCGCTTACAGCTGATAGCCAGTACCAAGTTTGTGTCATGTGACCGCCCTCACTAGTCTGGACGCTCTATTTAACAATGGTCAAATAGGTATCACGAGCTAGGTTGTTGATTCCCTTTAATGCATAGTTTTATAGATGACCACATAATAATGGCAATGTCATCATAATCAAAATATTTCAAAGTAGTAGAGAAAATTACACTTTTCAATCATTATTTCTATTTTTTTCCCCAAAGTAAACAATATGTAATGGTTGAATAATAATAGCATCAGCATTTGACACATGGTTGAAATTTTAGAAGTAATTTGAATTGGAGACCACCAAAAATTGTTATGTGGTTGAATTATTGGAGATGTCAAAGTAATGGAAAAATGACGATACTTCCAGGAACTAAAAAATTATCAAAATGCCACATCATCTCTGTGAAGGAATGCTCGGTGGACTGAGCACAATGTGGATGAAGTGCCTTGCCCAGGGACAAAACACCTTTTTGAGACACAGCTCACAATTCTTGGTGTCTCTGCAGGGGATTTGAACTCAATAGATGCTGGCACCACTTCAGTTTTTTTGTGCAAACTTTCATCGTTATGAAGAAAGTGAACTAAAGATCAGAGCCCCCTTTCACATAGCAATCATTACTAAGGTTACCCTTAATTCCCATTTTAACATTGCAGTAAGGTTACCTTTAGGACTTACAATCACCTTAAGACTTTGTGGGCCTATAGAAGAGAATAAAGGGGTTTGCATTTAGGGAAATATATTCAGTTATTCAATTGACCTAATTACTTATTAGCAAGATACTCCCTTACAAAGATCTTATAATCCAACTGGCTGACCCATTAAAAATAGCAAAACTTGCCAATGAAAATAAAACAGGACAATGTGTTACCTTTCTCCTCAATTCTGTGCCTGCTGTGACTCAAATCAGTAAAACAAGTAATTAATTTTGGTTAGGCTAAAGTTGTCCTCATTAATCTTGATTATCAACTTCTTTATTGATTTCCAAATCATGAATTTAGCTTTATTGTTTCTCACAGCTTTGACTTTGTAATATTCCCATAGAATGTAAACATCTGTTATCAACTGCTGGAGTTAACTCTCAACAGAGAAAGCTCTTGAGTTCTTTTATGTTTGGTTTAGCTTCATGGCATGTGATCAATTACTGTCATCAATTCATTTCGAAAAGTAATCTTTTTCAGTATTTTATTGTTCAGATATGATATAATTTTATCAATTACTGTCACGAATGAAAACCTGATATTTTTCTGATGATTTATTGTCAACATTCCATTAATAAGAGTTTAATTTCCATCTCACGCAAAAATTCTTGTTGAGTTTGACATGATTTTCTATCAATCTTGTTCCTAAATTTGAAATATTTTGTAAGGTACTCGATCTTAAACCAACAATTCATTTACTTTGTATTTCAAGATATAACATGCAATCACTTTATCATTTTCATTTTTCATATTTCATAGCTTGTTTTTAGAGTTATTGAATCAATTGCTGACATTAATGATGTATTTGTAATAATTTATGATCTTGTCTTAATGCTTATTACATCTAGTTATTATTTGATTATTAAGATTCTGAAAGAAAACTTAATTTAAAATAAAAATATCAAATTATGTGTTTGTTATTAAGATAAGTTTTTGATATAAGTTTCTGTATAGTTCCTTAAACCATTTTCAAGCATAATGATCTATACCAAAATGTCGCTACTGTCAAATAAAGAAGTTGTTCATCCATAAAATTATTCTTGACTTCCTTTTACCATCAACCTCTAGAATGCCACTCAAACAGCGAAACACTCAAACATATTTATTCAGATTATCATTATCCTTTTTTCTATGTGATTCTGAACAGTTGTTTTCTGAAGAACATTCGGTAATAAAGCATCGACCAATGAATATTTTGGATATCAGTTAGTGCGAGAATTCCTTTCAAGTTGTATCAAATATTAAGAATATTCAGCAACAAGACTATCAGGTTGTTTGTTCAAACAGATGCTAGACTCTTGTTGCATAAGTTAATACGTCAAAAACATACAAATACAAAAAAATACGTTCTTTGCAAAAATCATGCAAATTGTCTTTAATTATCCTCTGTTTCGCAACAATGTAGGTTGATGTAATTGTTTGGGAGAGATAATAATGTTTTATTTCAATAACTTCAATCTAGAATACTTTTTTACACCAAATAAGAATGCCAATTTAATGAAATATAAGCACTTTTACAAACTTTAAGTAACCTTCCAAACTGAGTACTGGTTAGATATAAACATTGTTTGGCATAATTGCACGCGTCTTAAAAGCACACATCAAAACAAATGGATCCATTCTTAGGTCAAGGTTATTCTGAAAGCTTCTTATAAATGATCAAATTCATTTCTCTCTCAAGTGATATTTAACATATCTCTAACATTATTTTATTATTTCATAATCGTATGGAATATAATATCCTTTGTTTTTACTTAAGATCAATACAATCCTTGTTAAAAACAATATATCACACCAGACACTGGCAGACAGCATGATATCATAGCCAATATCTCCCTCATTTATGGAGTGATATCTCAATCCAGCCAGCATGATATCATAGCCAATATCTCCCTCCTTGTTAAGAACAATATATCACTCCAGCCAGCATGATATCATAGCCAATATCTCCCTCCTTGTTAATAACAATATATCACTCCAGCCAGTATGATATCATAGCCAATATCTCCCTCCTTGTTAAGAACAATATATCACTCCAGCCAGCATGATATCATAGCCAATATCTCCCTCCTTGTTAAGAACAATATATCACTCCACCCAGCGTGATATTATAGCCAATATCTCCCTCATTTATGGAGTGATATCTGAATCCAGCCAGCATGATATCATAGCCAATATCTCCCTCCTTGTTAAAGATGCTGTATCATACTTGCAATATTTTAAAAAGTATTTTTAATGTATTCGTTGTATTTTTAGAAAAATTTAGCGACCAACCTTGGGAAAATCGGACCAAAATTCAATAAAAAGAAGATAATTTACCAAAAAATACCAAAACGGCAGTCGACATAAGGGCGAATCAAGTGTGGCCATTTCACAACTTCCGGTTTCTAAATGTAAAAACGAAAACCGTCTTTGTCGCGCTCAACTAGATTTCATTTTCTTTTTCCCCGAATTAGGTATTCGTTGCTGTCAAAGTTGATACCCATCGAACGCAATTACGGTAGTTTAGACACGGTGTAAATCCTACAGGTATAATGATTGCGTCACCAAAAGCGGGTTCGTTAAATGCTACGCCCTTTCTACATATTTCTACAAGGGGTACCGTGCTTTGAGCGTCGAAATAAGTATGTTATTGTTGATTAAACAATCTAAATATGATATCAAAATTTTGACGAAAGATTTTTCTACAAAGTGATGTTTTTCTTTTCTCAATAGCTAAATTTCATCCTGAACCGCTTGCAAGTATGATACAGCATCTTTAAGAGTGATATCTCATTCCACCCAGCGTGATATAATAGCCAATGTCTCCCTCATTTATGGAGTGATATCTGAATCCAGCCAGCATGATATCATAGCCAATATCTCCCTCCTTGTTAAGAGTGATATCTCATCTCACCCAGCGTGATATCATGACCGATATCTCCCTCGTTGTTCTCTAACAGGGGAATAATGAGACTAGAGAGTTTGATAGGGGTAATGCAGTGCCGCAAATTTGCCGTCTAATGAAGTGGACAGGCAGGGCCCAGCTTGACATAAGTAAATTGACCATTAGGACGGTCAGGTGTCTGGGCAGTAGAGATTGATGTTATGTTTTCATGTTATCATAGCCGTTTGGCTTTGTTTTGCAAACTTGCCTGGATTTATGAGTCGGTGGCTAAGTAGTGAAGTCCGTGACCATATATCAAGATGAGAGAGTCAAGAAACCACATACGTATTGATTAGTTGGTCAAGCAAGGTGGAATTAAACGGGACTCAAGACGAGGGTCGTAAACTGATGTCCTCTTTATTTCATGTTGCTAAGATCTCTCTTGAAGCTGTGCTGTCGAATGGTTTTGTAACCTTCTCTAACATTTCTGGTTCACTTACAGGAATGTAGAATTGTAAGAAAGAATCCAGAAAAAACAGAACCAATGGACAACATGTTTATGTTAAACAGAATATTCCAACCAAAACATGTAAATATTTTGGTATATTGAAGAATCAACAAGAATTTCCCTTGATAATTCGTGTCTAGTAAGTGGTAAACATGTCATGATTCAAACAACTAATTTTGTAAAAAAACCCTTTTTAAGATGATTCTGGAATTAGTTATCTGTTTATAGTGTTATGTTGTATGAAGTATGATTATAAAATCAAACTCTGCCTATCAAAAAATATTTATGTTAAACTGGTTTTTTAAAAAACTTTTTAATTTCTTTTTTAATTTCCCATAATGATGTTTACATGTACATATTCATAATAATACAGAGTTCATAGTTTAATAAAGATCCCATATGATGTTTACATGTACATATTCATTATGATACAGACTTCATATTTCCATAAAGATCCCATATGATGTTTACATGTACATATTCATAATGATACAGAGTTCTTATTTCCATAAAGATACAGATAATTGATTGTTAATATCACATCATGTCTAAAATACAGATAAACAAATGCAAGGTTATTTATATTTCTTAACTTAGATCTACCTCCCTTTCCGCAAATAAAGTGTGAAAAGAGGACCAGAATGAAAAGAATTTGGGCTGGTTGTTATTTGTAAATGCAATATATTTACATGCCAAATAACGTTTATATAATTCCCTTTGAATGTATCCAAAGGTGGGTTTGTTACCTTTTCTACTCATACTATAGATGTTTTGTTTCACAAGTAAACAAATGGTATTTAGCGGGTTATTATTTTTACCCTTAAAACCGAAGATGATTTTTATTGGTATTAATTCAAACTGTTTGTGTTTGCTAATTGGTCTTATTTCTTGTTAAATTTAGGGAACAAAACAGAAATTAAATACAGACGAAATGCAGCTTCAGAATAAGAAATAAACAAAACATGAAAGGTTTACAAAAATCTCTTTTTAATGTTCTAGAAAATATTTGGCTGATGCAATTTCGCTTTAAATTTTGTTGTTCTATCTTGAAAGTTGTTACATTATTAGATGTGAGTCTTCCTTTCATCATTGATGTTATATGAGGAATTGCTACTTTTATTTTCAAAGAATATCTCAAATTTCAAATATTTTTATGTTCAAGAAATTAATAAGCAATCCATCTGGACAATGAAAATTGTCAAAGAGTTGCTTTATAATCAAATTTGCTCTAAGGCTTCTTAGAAGTTTGAAAGAGATAAGTAACACGAAGCATAATGAGCTGGAATATACATCATAGTCATCATGACATTTCATATCTTTGATGTAGGATAAGCCGAAATCACTCCTCGCTAGTACATAGAGGATGCTTAAAGATCTTCCGTTTCATACTATTTTTATTAAACAAATTAATGATGGAAAATTAAACGAGGGATAGTGAGTTTCATACCTAATCAATCCCAAGTTTAATAAAAATAGTATGAAATGTGAGGAGGTTTGGTGTTCTAACCATAACTCGCCCACATAAATTGATAAAATTGCCAGATATATTTCAATACAGAGATGAGGAACAACTCATCCTTGTGATCTTTATTAATAATCTATTAACATGTCTTATTGGAAGTGAAATAACCCGTACAACTTATCTACACAAGTGGAAACCTGTCTCAAGAATCATAAACTACATGAATTTCATGAGCTCCGTTGGGTATTGTCAGTTGATAATGTTTCCCCTTTAGTAGCACGCAATATAATAATAATAATAATGATGATAGTCCATTTCTAGTGCGCTATTATCCATGTACCAAGACATGCTCTAAGCACACAATCAGATGTTAAAGGGGCAGTAGCACGTTTTTAGGGGGAACATAAGGTGATGTCAGGAAAGTGAAAATTAATGGTGCCAATTAAAAGACAATGAATTTAAACTAAATGGATCAGTAATAATTTAAAAATCAGATATTATATGCAGCTCCTAAGAGATGTCTTTTTAGACTAGATTTAATCGCAAATATTTCACAGCAGGATTTGACATTAGCTTCAACTTGTCCCTAATCCTCTTTAATTCATTTGCAATTAACTGAAATTTCTCATGAAGAAATAAATCTGATATTGTATTCAAGGATAGTTGTGCTTTATTAAATGATGGATTTTTTTGTAAGAAGAGAATTATTTCTTCCAGTTCCTTCCAAATCAGCATCATCTTTGCTCAAGGCATCTATTTGGAATCATAGTTAAACTTTCACTCTTTTGACTGGTTAATCAATTAATCCCAAATGATTCTTCAAGTGATCAAACTTTATTAATGGGATATAGTGATAGGTTAATCAGGAAAGCTGCAGAGTCTAGGTATGCAGTCCCTGCAGCTCCTGTGTTCAACGGGGCGGGATAGTTCAGTGGTTAGTGCGTTCAGCTTCGGCTCAAGAGATCAGAGGGTTGAAGCCAACCAGAGGCTGCTGGCAAGTTTGTCTGCAGTAGAGAACTGTTCTACATGCAGTTAGGTTTGGATTCAATGCTACACTGAATTTCAGAGCAGTACCACCAATGGTTCGCTAGTTTAAGCTGATACTCGCAGGTTTTACTGCAATGCATTGCCACAATAATGTTGGGGGCTTGCATTAATACTAGTAATGATAAAAGTGAAATACTCTTGAAATCAGCATTTAACCCAAAATCACCTTACTAAACGTCCAGGGTTCAAGAAATCCACATTAAAGGAAAGTTTCAAATCAGTACTGAAGGTTTGATATGGTTAATGCCAATTTTTAATCTCCTGACCAATATAACGCTGACTTTACAGCTCTGTCAAATCTGGTTTCCCTGTATTCTGTTGTTAAACAGGTTTAATGTCCAGGTTTATGATGCTATAAGTTGTACAATTTATGTGAACAAATCTCATACTGAATGGCCCAGTTAAGCAGGATGAGGGTTACAGTCGTCATGCGATGTTTAAAAGCGTTGGCTTGATCTGTGTGTCAATCAATGAGAGCCTAGTTTAAGGAGTTTTATACGATAACCAGGAAAACACTTTTATGTTGATCTTTATGGCAGTATAATGGAGTGATTTCCACATTAGACAAACATTAATTTGAGTGTAATGCGAGGGTCATAAATCACCAAGATGGATATACTTTCACATTGATCGCTGCCTGGCCTACATGTTGCAAGTGGAGATTATGACGTCTGCTCGATCAATTCAAGGGACATAGTGCCCGTCTGCTGGGTCAGTCAGTTACTCGGACACCATTTCATTGGAGGCAGCCATTTGCAAAATTAAATAATGACCTTCATGAAAGAGGTTTTGATGAACTTAGGAATGATTTTGATTATGTGAGGAACTGCTCCTTGGATTGATCATTATCAAGGGCAACCATTTGTAAAATTATGGAATAACCTAGCTCAAAGGGTTTTTAGCTCACCTTTACAAAGTAAATGTGAGCTTATGTCATGGCGCTTCGTCCGTCGTCCGTCTGTCTGTCCGTCCGTCCGTCCGTCCGTCTGTCCGTCCGTCCGTCCGTCCGTCCGTCCGTCCGTAAACTTTCAGGAAAAAGACTACTCCTCCTAAACGAATCCGGATATCATTCTGAAATTGTAGTATGTTATACCCATGGTGATTCCTCACAGAAAGGTAGACGTTTCAGTTTTGAGAATCCAAGATGGCCGCCATGGCAGCCATATTGAATTTTCAATTAGATTTCACGAAAAAGACTACTCCTCCTAAACGAATGCAGATATCATTCTGAAATTGTAGTATGTTATACCCATGGTGATTCCTCACAGAAAGGTAGACGTTTCAGTTTTGAGAATCCAAGATGGCCGCTATGGCAGCCATATTGAATTTTCAATTAGATTTCACGAAAAAGACTACTCCTCCTAAACGAATCCAGATATCATTCTGAAATTGTAGTATGTTATACCCATGGTGATTCCTCACAGAAAGGTAGACGTTTCAGTTTTGAGAATCCAAGATGGCCGCCATGGCAGCCATATTGAATTTTCAATTAGATTTCACGAAAAAGACTACTCCTCCTAAACGAATGCAGATATCATTCTGAAAATGTAGTATGTTATACCCATGGTGATTCCTCACAGAAAGGTAGACGTTTCAGTTTTGAGAATCCAAGATGGCCACTATGGCAGCCATATTGAATTTTCAATTAGATTTCATGAAAAGACTACTCTTTCTAAATCAATCTAGATATCATTCTGAAATTGTAGTATGTTATACCCATGGTGATTCCTCACAGAAAGGTAGACGTTTCAGTTTTGAGAATCCAAGATGGCCACTATGGCAGCCATATTGAATTTTCAATTAGATTTCATGAAAAGACTACTCTTTCTAAACCAATCTAGATATCATTCTGAAATTGTAGTATGTTATAACTATGGTGATTCCGCACAGAAAGGTAGACGTTTCAGTTTTGAGAATCCAAGATGGCCGCCATAGCAGCCATATTGAATTTTCAATGAGATTTCATGAAAATTACTACTTCTCCTAAACCAATCTAGATATCATTTTCATATTGTAGTATGTTATACCTATTGTGATTCCTCCCACAAAGGTAGACGTTTCAGTTTTGAGAATCCAAGATGGCTGTGATAGCATCCATATTGACTTTTCAGCTGCAGAAGACACATCATTATTACTAAATTTTAAGCTTTCATCAAGTGATCACTCGCACTATATACATTCTCTAATTTGAACTTACTGATCATAATATTATCTTGAATATGGAATATTTAAGATTGTCATGCAAGTTGTTCTATATTTGTAAGTGTTTCTAAAACATTAAGATGAAAGACAAACATACCCGGTAATTAATTAATTTGTTTAAAATATTTATGGCAACTAGCTGCAAAAACCCAATGACATTAAACATCATGTTAGATTTTGAACAATGGTATCTCCCTTATATTCCTTTAAATACCACACATAAGGGGTCAACCAGAGTTCAGATATTTCTATTGAGTCCACTATGCTTTCTAATACACATCCCAATACAGGCTGCTAGCATCATGGTGTCAGCTGCTAGTCTGTTGCATAATCAACCTGACCCAATTGATATGGTAGAGCATTATGCTATATGGCCATGTGTATGCAATAAGAGTTATGGAAATTAGACTTGTATTCTCATGACAGTGATATGTTCTTTCTAAGAATAACAACTTACACAAAACTTGCCACTTGTTTTGTGTTTAGCAATCTACATGATAAGTTGATGTGGAAAGAGTTATTTTGCATCAGGTTCCAGTTCCTGTGTTTTACTCATATTTGTACCATTTCTATATCTAAAAGAAGTTCTTCTTGACACAAAATCAATTTAGGACATAAGCTAACTATATTTTGTGAAATTATATTTATTTTTCACAACAATTCATGTTCTCTCCCGTCAAGTCTTTTAATACCACACATAAGGGCTTAGCAAGAGTTCAGGTTTACAAGCTCAGCACACTAGGATGCTTCTCCAAATATACGTACACAAAGCCAAATACACAAATTGCTACACTCTCTGGGGCTAGCAGCCCTGCCTGCTTGTATATTGCATAGTAATCCTGTATATTGCATAGTAATCCTGACCTAATTGGTAAATAGAACATAATGGACTTTATGGAAAGTATATAAATTGTCTTTATGAAAAGTGTACTTGTATTCTATCAATAGTAATACTTTTTACAAATAACTTAAACAAGTCAAGAATCAGCTTTTGTGTACAACAATCTGCACGATGAGTTAATATTAACAAGTCAAGAATCTGCTTTTATGTTCAGTAATCTACATGATAATACCATGTGTTTTATAAATACCTGTAAAAATAAATGATAATTGTATCATGCTGAAGGGGTTCTGGGAACAACATGTCATCATAGAAGTCATTATTTTTCAATTAGATTTCAGGCCAAGTACTACTCCTACTAAATCAATTAGATATCATTCTGAAAAGTGAGTATTTTTTTATATAGTGATTCCTGACAAAGACACATTTATTTTATTATCAAGAATCCAAGATGGTCAATATGTCAATTATATATTGAATTTTCAATTAGATTTCATGAAATTCATTGAAAAGAATACATTTCCTGATCAATCAAATCAATGTCATTATATTTGTATTGATACGCTTGTTGTAATATTTATCAACACTATAAATACAGTTACAAAAAACTGTATGAATCATCTTTATCTGCGAACAGCCTGAAGCATGACTGTTTTAATAAATCCTTTCCGTTTTACATAATTCCTGACACTTCATATATGGCAAATAACATAACCAGTGAGGGATAAATATACATTTTATAATCATCTATATCTGATTACGGTCTGAACAATGATTATCTAGATAATTATAATGATCATTCAATTCAAACAAATCCTTTTCAAAAGCATTTAAAATGATTAAATTTGTTCACTCCCAACACTAACTGTTAGGTTTTTAGTCCTTTGTTCCCATGCAAATAATTTATTCCAAATTGAAAATTTTGGTTCATGAACAAACAAATTATCTTTTATTTTGTTTGTCATGCTAATAAAAGATATCATTTAATATTCATCTTCAAAACTAATTGAACAGCTGTCTGAACAATTCTTTTTTTACAAAGTCTTTCTCACCAATTCTCTCTGTTAGTTAAGATACTAAAATAAACATATTACTGAGTTGACCTCCAGATTATTTCAATTGCAAACTTCTCTTCTACCCCCACCCCTTCTATCCCCCCCTTTCCCTCCTCCCCTTTTTTCTCCTGTCCTTCCATTGCAAACCTCTCTTCTATCCCACAATCCTTCTATCCCCCCTTATCCCCCCCCCCCCCCCTTTCCCCATCTATCCTTCCAGCCCCTCTCCTGCAACTCTCCTCTAAAGAGTATCTGTATTGCATATTGAAATGAGGGGAGGACACTCACTATTTGGAATAACAGTAACTTACATAAGAGGATAAGTTACATAAGCTACATGCAGGTGCAAGAGGTCATCATAGGTCAGCATATCTAGTAATTAGCATAAACCCCCATGTTGCTAGCCTATTCTGACCAATCAGATTGCACTAACATATGTCAAGATTTAAGATATTCAGAAATCTTCAGTTAGAATTACATGAGACATTGACCTGGACAGTTTACTTTGGCAATTTGACCTATCACTAGCTGAATTTGTGATTTGTGTCAGAGAGATATATTCCAAATGTTTATGTGCATCATCTTTTTAGTTCTTTGGAAGTTGAGAGTGTGACTAAATGAATACTCCTAAACCAATCAAGATATTATAATGAAATTAATACAGATGCCCACATAAAAGTAGCATTTTGAAGATTAAAAAGTCCAAGATGGTCACCAATTTAGCCATAGATATAAAAAAAAGTTATACAAAAACCTACTGCTTGTTAATAAATCATGATTATATCATTCTTGTATTAATGTTTGTTCAAGCTCTAGTGGTTTCCAACAGAAGAATAGCATTTTAAAAGATAAAAAAATCATGATGGCAGCCATAATCAATTATCATATAAAAGATGGTTACACAATTAAACCATATTACCACATCATTCATTTTAAGGTGAGCTTCTGTACCCTCGGTACTTTTATTAATCAACTTATATGAATAATTTAGATTTTTCATGGAACAGGCACAAAACTGCTAGTCTTTGAAGACGTTGGTAAAATCTGTTAAAATTATCTAAAGTTTTGAAATGACCACTGGCAGAGTTTTGAATCAGCTGTCAATTCATTGGGAGCAGCCATTAGCAAAATTGGCAAAATTAGATAATGACGGTCATCAAAGAGTTTTTGATCAACTTATGAATGATGTAGATTATGTGAGGAATACATTTTTTTAAGATAAAATCTTTTCTAAGATCAACCAATTGTAAAATTATGGATTTACCTCCTAAGATACCTAAGATATTTTCATCAACTTATAAGTATTGGCTTATCCCCAAGCCTGTAAATTGATGGCAGCCATTTGTAAATTATGGAAAAAGCAATAAGTTGTCAATCCAATATATACATATTTTAGATTATTTGGGGTAATATATGACATGATGGGAACCGTTTGTAAGGTTATGGAATAAATGTCATCAAAGAGGTTTATTTTCAAAAACTTTAAAATAATTTAGATTATTTTGCAATCTCACTTTGCAATACAGTGAAAGCGCGTACCTGTGAAATGTCAGATCATTTGAACTCAACTACAATATTACAAAATCAAACTCTAAGCTCCCAGCAATTCCATCTTGTGTAAAGAATCAAAGAGCATTGAGACCATTATTTAGCGATTGTGCACCTTCCAACTCTTCTTGTTAATGCACAACTTAAAAACTCAAATTGCAGCGGTATTTTTCTTCTCTCAGCTTTTAAGTGTACTTAATACCTGCCTGCCATTTCATTGTGTGTAATTAAGTGGACTTCAAAAGTTTCGAATGGAATAACTTTAAATGATGCAAAAAGCCATCACAGCAGTTTTGGAAATGAAAAATATGTTGTTTGAATTTTATCTGTTGTTAACAATGCAAACCTTTTTATTTCCTCAGGGAATTGAGATTGTCTTCCTTCGCTCAAACCTCACCAGAAAAGGCAATATGAATTTCAAAATGTACAACCCTTTTAGTTCCGTAATATGATTCTTTCAGTTTATCGAAATTTTAAATTTTAATTGACATACAACATCTTGACATTTATGAAAAATTGATTGCCAATGTAAAGGCCTCTTTTAGTTACCAACTTGTATAAATTGACGATGAAGATGTTGAAATGTTAAAATTGATAGATTATGATAATGATAACATAGATACACTATTTGTTGTTTTTAACTGTTACAAAATTGTTCAATATCATAGAACAAAAATGCAGCATATTGAAATATAAAGTTGATATGTATTTATCAAGATAATCATTGATTTAACAGTAATGTAAGTATATCATTATCTTTATATTATCATTCATAATCATTATGATTAAAAAGGTACAGTTACGGTTATAAAAGACCTAAAAAGACTTCATATGAAAACCGAAAGTAGCAAGCCTAAAAATGGTATTTTGTAGATTTTAATGGTGCTATTGAAGAAAATCTCAAAACCCTGCTAACAAGGTACCATGCTGGGGGACAGTCTTTATTTCATTCACTGTATATATTATAATGTAAATGTAATCTGCAGTAAAAATTATCTGTTATATATTATACCTCCAATTGTTATGTTACATAAGATTGGCGAAGCAAAGTCATTTCATAATATTTTTTTATCTAAAGCAATCATGTGCTAAACCATTTTGAGAGGCATATTAGCGACTCTTTTGGAATGTTTGGATAAGAATATTCACTTTTTAGGCGGGTCAGAGGTCATGACATGTTGCGAGACAACAGCTAACTAAGACTGTGTGATAATTGTTGTACAAGCATGTCTGGTTGTCGCTAATTCTCTGAGGTTATGTAAACCACGGCCTCACACAAGTTGCCGTGTATCTGTGAGAGTACACAGCTCCAAATGTTACCCACATACGCATCACATCGCCGTTGCCGAAAATATTTTTGTTTGAGATTACATAAGTTTTGTCCCAAATTTGACTTTGTATATGCTGTATTATGCCTAAATAGTTGGTATTGTAGTTATACATTTCACATCTTCACCCGTCATTGTTGTAATTTCACAAAAAGTTTATATCATATAAATTTATCCAAAATTTATTTGGTGTATACTTTATTATCCTTTAGCAGGATTTGACATACTTTTCTCATCATCACCAGTTGTTGCTAAAAATTAAACTCACTCAAAAAGACCTAGTGTGTTTTTCGATAGACCCTTAAAACAGTTTACATGTTCTATACTTGAGAAATGTATTTTCTTACAAAATGGCTTATTATATTTTGAATTAAAAAATCAATTGCACATAAACTCCTCATCTACATCCTGCAATCTCACCCAGTCAATTGATATATTTTCCCATTAACGAGTACACCTAAACTAGTCTTGTCTCAAATTATACTGTACATGGGCACAGACTTGATATCACCTGACAGCTTGGATGAGCAAATCAAGTAACTCCATTCCTAATTAATGCCAATGCCCTTTAAATAGGGTATTAATTAACACCTTTTTGAATATTTATAGTTCTTCGGCACTTTGTAGTTACGTAAAGTTATAATATCATTTTCCATATTCATATTACCCATGAACT
Organism: Steromphala cineraria; assembly: GCA_916613615.1. Classification (NCBI taxonomy): domain Eukaryota; kingdom Metazoa; phylum Mollusca; class Gastropoda; order Trochida; family Trochidae; genus Steromphala; species Steromphala cineraria. The sequence goes on along the minus strand of OU744731.1, from coordinate 55,197,516 downwards.
ATTAAAGATCAGGCCATGAAATATCAAGTGGTCCAGGTTTTAATGTTTAAACGGTCACTTGGTTCCTAAGGCTGGACATGACAAAGAATAGATTCTCTATTTGCATGTTGTGGAATTGAATCATGTAAGCAAATGGTTATCTCTTTGTCTCAGAATAATTCCCTTTATAATACACATTTAGAAATTGATTATTGTATCAAGTTTTGTGGTTTACTTTATGATTCTTACATTATAATTAATTATTAATGGTTAATTTGACAAACATCAGAGATTAAGTATCACTATCTAATTATATATATATATATATATAAAGTAGAACTTTATCTGTGATTGTTACATTCTATCAATGGTTAGATGTAAATAAAACAATTCAAATATTTTGAATAAAGTTTCTGAAGATAAGATGAGTAGTGGTGAGGACGCCGGTATGTAAGATAAAGATGAGTTGTGGTGAGGACGCCGTTTTGTAAGATAAAGATGAGTAGTGGAGAGGACGCCGTTATGTAACATAAAGATGAGTAGTGGTGAGGACGCCATTATGTAAGATAAAGATGAGTAGTGGAGAGGACGCCGGTATGTAAGATAAAAATGAGTAGTTGGTGAGGACGTCAGTATGTAAGATAAAGATGAGTAGTGGTGAGGACGCCGGTATTAGAGGTCAGGAAGGGAGGGTCAACCCGACTGTTTGCAGACATTGATCTTGGGGGATCCTCGGATGTGTGCTGTTTGTGTTTGTGCTGCGGAAACTTCTCCGCTACTGTCACCAGATGGACAGGCTTTCTCTCTGTCTCCTTTATTCCTTTATGCTATCATTAACCATTAACCTACTGAAATTATTTTTACCATTTTTTGTCTTCAAAAATGATGATTCGTTCAGTAAGTATTGGGAAAGACAAAGGGCCATTGACATTTTCTTAATTTCTGTAATTTTCAAAGAGGACTTTGCCCTTATGTCAATAGAAAACTTCAAAACTTTATTTGACCATTTTTTTATCCCAAGTGCAAAATGGCCAATGGCCCCAGCCTTTCCCAATCCCTTGTACAGCTTTGAACAAAGTCTCTTGATGATAAGAAATAAACAAAGGATAGACAAAGCTAGACAAACAAACTATCTGTCCATATTTTTGCATTCTACAAGACCAAAACTTATTTGATGAAACATGAAATGTAATCAGCAGACATTTTGGTTGTGCCTTTTCTAAATTCTAAGATCCAATTCCGGTGGAAGGGAACTGTGTATGATTGTTGTACTGATAACAGCCATTTGTCATTCATTCATTGAAATTGTCATTTTCCTAATGCACTTCTCTTAAGCTTCACAACTTTTAATATAAAAAAAAAAGCAAAAATGCATTTAGAGTTTTGTCAGTTAGATATTATATTCCATGTCCATTTCCTAAATTATGCTTCACATTCCTTGTTTTTGGTTTGGTATGGTGTCGTCCTCCATCTTGGTTTGAATATCTCTTGCATGCTTGGCCTTTAAGCAGTTCTTTAAAAAATAAATTAAAATAATGTATACTTTTTCAATTTATTGTTGACCTTTAAAGTAAAACTTTTATTGTGAGATTACATTTAGTAAGAAGTTTTTAGAATCTACTCAGTTTGTCATGGCATTTACAAGCATTGGCACTTAACAACACTATTCATGAACTGTTTCATTTGAATTGACGGGAATGGTAAACTTCATCAACCTTTGAAATGGATAATAAATCTGTAATAAAATATTCATTGACTTATTCATTACAGTTTACATTTGACTTGGCAAGTTACTGACAAGAAATTGAGTGTCTTGTCTATTTTTGACATAAACTGTTTAGTTCTCAATACCTTTACAATTACCCATTTTCAATCGAGCTCACTTCTGATCCTTAGTATGAGCATCTTCCCACGGCAAGGTGAAAACGTATCAAGCAACTCCTCGTTTAGACCTTGCCTTCACAAGGTAGAAAACTGGTGATCCGGAGCAGCGACACCTATCGTGATCACGAGTTACGCCCCTTATCAGATCTTTCAACAATAGCCAATGACATTGCCGGCTACATTCGGAACAAATTCAAAATACTAACAGACAATCTTTTTGAAAACTATCCGAGTGAAATTTAATTTTAAATTTCAGTCCGCATGGTTGTTTTCATGTTTTGATGAGCACCGAGAATGCAGAGAAAACAAACAATAATATATCACTCAAATAAAGTGTTTTTCTCCCTTGTAAAACGCATACAAAAATATTTTTTTCAAAACAGTTTATTTAACATGCTGTCTTCTGATTGGACTATTCTACTTCCGTGCAGCGGGTTAAAATGCTAGCACAGAAATTACGGCCAATGATGTCAAGGGAGGAATGGGAAAGATTTTTTTTTCGTTTTGCCCGTGATGTTGTGAAGATGTAGTATGAGGGGTCCTTTAAAAACTTTGTTTCTTTACTGAGGAACTAAAACTATATCCTCTTCCCAACCCATTTAATCAAGCAGCATTCATCATAATTACATTAGCCCACTTTCAATCTAGCTAAGATCTGACCCATGATCTGATGTTCCTTTAAAAACATCTCTTTGGATCTTTGCTGAAGAACGAAAACTAGATCCTATCTATAAAATTCTCTTCCCAACTCATTTAATCAAGCAACGGTCATCATAATTACATTAGCCCACTTTCAATCTAGCTCACTCCTGACCCATGGTGTGAGTGGGTCCCTTGGGAGGGTAATTACCTGTTGTACGTCACACCTGTTCAGGTAACCGCAGGTACAAGCCAATTAGGAAGTACTCTCTACCTATAAGCATCAAAATTTCATGACACTGTCTCTCCCCAGTTGTAAGAGAGGGGAGCAGTGGAGAGTGATTACTGTACCTTCTCCATTAATTCAACATTTTCAATAACTAAACCATATTTTTTTTCTGGGGTTGCAAAATTCATATTACTTCTAATATTTCAACCATGTGCCAAAAGTTTAATGCTGATGCTCCTATAATTCAACCAGTGCTTGAAATCATTGATTAATTTGTCCCAAAAAATTATTGCAAAGCATAATATGTTTGTATTGACACACCGCAATGGCGTAAAATAATAACTCACTCACTCTTTGTATTGACAACATTGTCATAATTATGTGGTTATCAATAAAAGCTATGCATTTAAATCATACATGTCCCTGATATTCATCTATCAAATTGACCATATACAGTTTGGGATAAGTGATCAAAAATGAAAATAGTTCAACAATAGCATTTGCCAAAACTCTTTTGAATATTTGAGGGTTAACATTTTTTATAGAGAGATAACGGCCACGGCCGGGAGGGGGGTCAGGGCAAGAGGGGGGGCGGGGCAGGCACAAGGGGGTCATGGAGCATCCAATGAATTACTGATTCGGTGGCACCCTCCTACTGGTCTGTGGGGAGTCCCAGATAGATTGCTTGTACATAATGAATTCTCCCTGGTGCGTTGGGGGCCATGACAGTGGGCGAGTAGAGACGCCATGCTGTAACTAACCATTGCTTATTCATAGTTTCATGCGAAGGTGTGCACCTTGGGTCACCCATTTTGTAATTAGCGGCCTTGTCGGCTTGAATCTGCTGAGGTAGTCATTATAATGGAAAAGTAAAATTTTGATTCTTAGATCACATGTACGTTGATTATAGAAATGTTTTAACAAGGTAACAAGGTAAAAACTTTAAGACAATCAAGACCTGGACCGATTCTTTCTTGAGAAACTTTTAGAAAGTATAAATTTGTTTGCTCTGGCCATGACCAGATACAAGAAACTCATTAAACATGTCTAATAAAAGATACTGTTCTTTTAACAAACTTAATTTTCACCAAAATAAAAAAAAAATTTTTCTCTCTATTGCATTGTATATTGTATTTTAAAAGGTTTTCTCTTTATTGTATTGTGTATATTGTATTGTAGTTTTAATTTTGTATATGTTTAACATAAAGAACATGATCATGGAAAATATGTTTTATCAGTAACCAACACTATATGTCTGCTCTGATATATCTCATTGACTAATCCTTGTGTATCACAAACCATCAATTTCAATTACAGCGCTAGCTTTGGCATGGTGATGTAAATAACAGGATAGTAATAGTGTCTCGGCAGTATTAATTCATTTATGAAGGATTACAAAATGTCTCCACTAAAGGTGGAAGGTCTCTGCAAATGTGAGAAAGTCGATGCCTAACGAGGTTATCAATTACTGAATTATTCTGAACGAAGCTGCTGATACCCTTTTGAGCTGATAAAGATAATATTGATGATAATGATAATAATGCTGATGATAATGAAGAAGATGATAATAATATGTTAATAATATTATGATAGTTAACAAGGTTATTAATTACTGAATTTGTTTTCACGAAGCCGCTGATACCCTTTTAAGCTGATGATGATAATAATGATAATGATAATAATGATGATAATGATAAGAATGATGAGGATACAAATAATGGCAATGATAATGAAGAAGGTGATGATGATGATGTATAATGATAATGATCATGATCATCAAGATGATAAAGATTAACATATAATGGCAACGGTAATGATGATGATAAATATTGATATTGATAATGTTGATGATAAAAATTCTTTATTTCCTCAGTATGAAGCCAATTATAAAATGTTTGTTTACCACAAAGCCAGGGGGACTATATCAGTTCCTGACAAGAGGTCGTGGCCATTACTCTACCCATTAGACATAGGAACACGATTATGGTAACCTCACAGAACACAAGGGGCAGTGTTGACACAACAGATTCTGTTGTTTTATCATGAATTGGATCAATCTTGTTTGTCACTTGTTACCAAATATCAGAGTACATTCATGACCTTTAAGAATAACGCCGATAAATGATTTCTTCTGTATGTTGTATCTAATTCTTTGTATTAGATTACAATATAGAGATAATTATGTAGATATTTCCTGACCTTATGGAGTAAATTTAATATGTGGTGGGTGAAAGTGTGATAATGTGCTATATGGCGTACATCAAATTGATATTAATGTGGATATCGTTTACAAGAATTTACAAAAATAATTCTTGACCTTATTAAGTTAACTTAATGGTGTTCTGTTCCAATACTAAATATGGTTATTGATGTTCTGATATTATTACAATATTTATATAAGAAGATTCAAAGAGTAAAAGAACATGACGTGTGACGTTAATTTCTCTTCTATTTCTGTATATCTGATACGTAGTTACCAGATCTGCGTAAAAAGATTTATGATATTTAAGAGTAACTAGGGTTTTCTATTCAAAACCTCCTAGCAATTCTTGAACTTTTAAAGTAATTTTTTCTGTACCTGTTATGGCATTTATTTAAGATAATAATACTGCTTGTGATACAGCTTAATGATGTCCTTTTACTTAAAAAAAACAATAATATTGATCTTTATACTAAGGATGGTATTTCAATATATTGCAATACAGAAAAGCTTATTGCAATATATTGGTACTTCTTTAATTCAAGAATTTGCATGCTATATTGTCTTGATATGAGCGCTAAGAACTATCATCAATGCTCAGCTGCGGTCTGTTTTGGAAAGGAATAGTATTTTTCCTGATCCAACTAAGTACAGGGGCAAGATTTTAAAACATCTCTCAATTGAATGCAACTAATTGTATTTTTGGACAATACAATATTAAATGTCAACAAGTGTTTCAAAATTAATTTAGCTTATCAATTTCTCTGCGACATTTAAAATGACATCTCTCAATTGAATTCAACATATTGTTCTTTTGTACAATAAATAAAGATAAAATGGAAAATACTCATTCACTGAAATCGACCTCTTGCAAAACCAAGGCGCAACTTGTAAGGTAAAGTCCATTGAATTCAACATATTGTATTAATGTCTGCCCAAAGAGTACTAATTAACATGTTAAGTGACATCTCTCAATTGAGATCAACATAATATTGTATTTTTGTAAAATTAAAAAACAAAATGGCAACAACTACTTCACTAAAATTAATTTCTGCCCAAAACAAGTACTAATGAACATGTTAAGTGACATCTCTCAATTGAATTCAACATATTATATTTTTGTCAAATTAAAAACCAAAATGGCAACAATTGCTTCACTTAAATTAATTTCTGCCAAAATAACGACTACTGAACATGCAAAGTAATTCTCTCCATCAAAGAAGAAATGTTTCTTCAAGAAGTGACTTCCTCGATTCCTCTTGAACCCGAACCTCGGAGCAACCGTCCATCGAGATAATTTGCTGCCTGGCATATGGAACTCCTCCAGAAGCCATGGAAACGTATTGATTTTGCATGTAGCGTTTATTCTTCTCAAAATTTGACAGCATATTTTGATAAGAGATCAACTCACAGTTTTTAGGTTCAGGAAATTGATCATAGGTCAAGGAGTTTTGACAGATGAAGCAATAAAAAAAATATGTTTATTGAAAGTTTTTTCAACCAACCGTTTCTGCTTGATTTTGGAATTGTAGATACGCTATGTCCAAGAGTTTTGATAGATAAAGCAATAAAAATATATGTTTATTGAATGTTTTTGCATTCGACTGTTTATGCTAGATTTTGGATTGTATATATAACTATAGTGGGTTGAGGATATTTGACAGATTAAACAATATTTATTAATTAACTTTTTGCATCCAACATTTTTCAGCTTGATTTTGTTAATTGTAACTGGAAGGTCAACAGTTTTGACAGATAAAAAGATAAAAAGTATCCATTTATAAAGGTTTTTGCATCCAACTTTTTCAACTTGAGTTTGGATTGTAACTGGAAGGTCAACAGTTTTGACAGATAAAGCGATAAAAAGTATCCATTTATAAAGGTTTTTGCATCCAACTTTTTCAACTTGAGTTTGGATTGTAACTGGAAGGTCAACAGTTTTGACAGATAAAACGATAAAAAGTATCCATTTATAAAGGTTTTTGCATCCATTTTTTTCAACTTGAGTTTGGATTGTAACTGGTAGGTCGAACAATTTTGACAGATGAAATGATAAAAGTATCCATTTATTAAGGTTTTTGCATCCAACTTTTCCAGCTTGAGTTTGGTCGTAACTGGTAGGTCGAACAATTTTGACAGATGAAATGATAAAAGTATCCATTTATTAAGGTTTTTGCATCCAACTTTTCCAGCTTGAGTTTGGTCGTAACTGGTAGGTCGAACAATTTTGACAGATGAAATGATAAAAGTATCCATTTATTAAGGTTTTTGCATCCAACTTTTCCAGCTTGAGTTTGGTCGTAACTGGTAGGTCGAACAATTTTGACAGATGAAATGATAAAAGTATCCATTTATTAAGGTTTTTGCATCCAACTTTTCCAGCTTGAGTTTGGTCGTAACTGGTAGGTCGAACAATTTTGACAGATGAAACGATAAAAAGTATCTACTTATTAAGGTTTTTGCATCGAACTTTCTCTGCTTGATTTAGGAATTGTTACTCTAGTGGTTCTAGATTGGAACCACCAGATGTTTCTAGTTGCTTCTTGCAATTAGACCTAACAATGTTGTCAGAATAAATAAATCGTGTTATTGTGCGACTTCAGTGAATACAAGATCTTATTGTCTCAACTAAGACATTTGATACCTTGTCTAAGTAATGCTTCACAAAGGAAATTAAGCACCATCGGACTACGCGTGTGAATCTTGATCTATTTCACTGTGAAGGATGGGTTTGTAGGTGAAGGATTGGGTTACAAAAGTCAGAACCATTTGTAGGGTTGTGTGCCAAAGAGCAAAATGTCACTTGTATTTCCTAAAAGGAAGTAGGTTATTGGAGACAAGGACAGTTACAAAACTTGTACAAACTTTCCCCCGGTTCTGATACACTTTTGCTTCCAAAAGCAGTTATCTAAATAAGTTCCTCTGCCCCAGGCAATTATCTTAATAATGCCATTTATCTTAATTATTTTCCAACCATATAATTGAAGATTTTTTTTTTAAGTCAAAGTGTCAACTTAATGTCACTTTTGAAAAGTAACACCAATCTTATTGCCCAAATGAAAATGTTTTGGCGATATGCAACCTCGAACCAGCAAAGTCCATACACCCGAACACTGAATCCAACGCTCTGAACCACTGTAGAAGTGCTGATGAAGTTCTCAAGTTAGGTACTTTTATATCAAAGGTCTAAGTTTGAGTGGTTTGATATGTTATATTTTTTAAATTTATTTTTAGGTAAATTAGGGCTAAGGATATTTATTTATCTTTCTTAAAAATTATCTAGTGATTTTGAGTTGATTTTAAAGTGAAAATCATGCAATCAATGTATGACCATCTGCGGGCATCGGGCATACTTTACAATAAGGCCCGCGGGTCATGTTTTATCCTACACTTATAGACTGGTGATGAGGTCAATACATGTTTTTATACAGAAAAACAATGTCAACCAAGGACGAAGTTCGTAAAATCTTATGTCACATAAGAATTGATTTTGTCCTTTTTGCACGCAAACTGTCTAACTGCCAATCATTAAACATGGACCATTCCTAGAATATACCCTTTTTTATCACAACTTCGTTAAAGATGGACTGAAATGCTATATGGCAACTTTCAGGATTCGTGAAATAGTGATTACAATTTGACATTGACTCAACTTTAAATTACTGAAATCGACCTAGAAACGGCTTAATTACGACTGTATACATAACACTGCCTAATTAGGTCGGCGAACAGAATAAAACGCACTGAAGCGTGACTGCCTCGTGACGTGTAAGTAGGCGATGTGATACCCCGTTGTGTGCCCTCGTTATGTAAAACAACACAAGCTAACAGTACAGCTCAATGTTTAACCGTTGATTAAACACCCTAAACAACATCCCAACATCTCAAACCTTCAATAAATCGGTAGTTTATTTAATCAACTGGCAATTTGTATTGATGAAAATGTAAGACCCTCATTAAAAACGAAGTTGTGCGCATAATGCTACAGCATGTAGCTGGTCTCGATTTGCGCAATGTTGTCATAAGACTGCACGTGAGAACCCGGATGTATTTTCGTCATAAACAATTGCTCACGTGTGAACCGTTTTATCTTCGTGCACAGTTGTTTGTTGTTATTGACTTTAGTAGCACAACAGAAAGGATGTTATTATACAATACTATTTTTTATACATTTAAACCAATTTTTTTTAAATGCCTTTGACTTCATTTTGTAACAGGATAAAACAAATATACGTTTTTCTTAGTTATTTCATTTAGTGACGGATAAGTTACAATTCTCAATGAAAGGCATGTATTGGATGATGACTGACTGTCTTGTTTAAAACATTATTTTAATAGGGCATTTCACTGACAATCTTAATGTTTTCACTCTTGTACATAGAAGATATATTTTTCACAACAATACCCGATACATGGCCCAACAGAATGAAGATTTATTAAATGAACCTTATTCAAAATAATTATCAGATAGAGCAAAAAAGTATTTCTAATTTCAACAGGTTATAATTTACCAATCGGAGAAAAAAGGGACGTTAAGGAATACAATTGCTATTTGATGTTACCTAATAAGCTGATGTCATAAATAGCCAGGTGTTGATGATTGTGCATTATATAACCTACCTGCTATAGTCATCATTTGATAGCTTTTAATTAGGAAACAGACAGGAAATACGATAGACAATAAAGTAATTGTGTAATAGGTGAGTATCTGATCTAAAGAAAGTAAATAACACCTGCAGACCAATGTCATTGTTTATTCAACCTTTTTACACAACGTTCAAATCTAAATGTGAGCATTGTAAATTCGGATTATTACCATAAATCAGCCAAAAACTTTGTGCTATGTTTTATATTTTACTAATCTCTTTTTTCTCTGCATGCCAAACTGTTCATTCAGTGAAAATGCGAGCTCGAAACCGAAATTCGGTGTAGTGATCGGAACACGTGAGTTCGATGTAGATTGTCACATTGCTCTGTTTGACCTTACACAGCGGGTCAATTTGGCGTGAAACGATCAATGTGATGGGAATTTGTCTACGGAAACTTCATCAGGAGATATTCTAGGACAGTTGGCAGCAACACAATGATATGACATACTGTTAATCGCTTGGAAAACGCAGAACTACGGATTTTGCCTACCATTTTCCATATAAGCAGACGAACGCTTCGCCTACTGCCACGTCACTTCCGGTATCCCCTGCCCGTGACCTCTCAGCCTTGTTTTGGTTTGTCGCTGGACGGCGACGAGCAGACGCCTTGTTACGCAATGTTTACTTAGCTGTAGTTTCATTGAGAAACTGTGTATCGTTGCTGTTTTGGCCTAATATTTATGTTATATAGTTATTTGACCAATATCTTATGAAAAATATATTTAAAAAAGGTTATACAGCGGCTCTTTAACAAACAACATGATATCTGGAAGTCACATGTTCGGTACTAATCTGTTGAACAAAAAAGGTTAATGAGTTTAATGTATTAGTTTAACGCTAGGATGTTTATTACCACACAGCATTTCCCTTAATTAGCACGTTTTTTGATAACTTAATATTTTCCATTTTTCACTGAAAATTGTAAGTTATTGCTATTAAAATGTATTATTTTGACAATGTCAAAAGTCTCATTACACACACCAATCATCCATAGTTAGAGGACAAAGTATGAAAATTCACATAAAATCCATTGGCGGCCATTTTGTGTGAACACCTTTAATTATACCCCCGTTATACCCCCGCCTTACAGCGTAAGCGGGGGTATATAGCGTTCATTCTTTCCGTCCGTCCGTCCGTCCGTCTGTCCGTCCGTCTGTCCGTCCGTCTGTCCGTCCGTCCCAAAACTTTGTGCGGAGCAGATTTCCAAAACTATGCATGCTAGCCTCATCAAACTTCATACAGATGTCAACCATGATCCCTAGTTGTGCCTTTTTAGGGTTAGAACTATTTCTGAATTTTCATTTTTGCAGTTTCCATGGAAACGTGACTAAAAAGTGACTCTTTGAGGAAGTCGTTTTGTGCGGAGCATATCTCCAAAACTATGCATGCTAGCTTCATCAAACTTCATACAGATGTCAACCATGATCCCTAGTTGTGCCTTTTGAGGGTTAGAACTATTTCTGAATTTTCATTTTTGCGGTTTCCATGAAAACGTGACTAAAAAGTGACTCTTTGAGGAAGTCGTTTTGTGCGGAGCATATCTCCAAAACTATGCATGCTAGCTTCATCAAACTTCATACAGATGTCAACCATGATCCCTAATTGTGCCTTTTGAGGGTTAGAACTATTTCTGAATTTTCATTTTTGCGGTTTCCATGAAAACGTGACTAAAAAGTGACTCTTTGAGGAAGTCGTTTTGTGCGGAGCAGATCTCCAAAACTATGCATGCTAGCTTCATCAAACTTCATACACATGTCAACCATGTTCCCTAGTTGTGCCTTTTGAGGGTTAGACCAACAAATTCTTTTAATTTTTGGCGGTTTCCATGGAAACATGACTAAAACAGTGACTCTATGACCAAGTTCTTTGTCCGGAGCATATCTCCCAAACTATTCATGCTAGCTTCACCAAACTTCATACACTTATCAACCATGATCCCTAGTTGTGCCTTTTAAGGGTTAGACCAACAAATTATTTTTATTTTTTGCGGTTTCCATGGAAACATGACTGAAACAGTGACTCTTCGACCAAGTATTTTGTCCGGAGCATATCTCCCAAACTATTCATGCTAGTTTCACCAAACTTCATACACTTATCAATCAGGATCCCTAGTTGTGCCTTTTAAGGGTTAGACCAACAAATTATTTTTATTTTTGGCGGTTTCCATGGAAACATGAATAAAACAGTGACTCTTCGACCAAGTCTTTTGTCCGAAGCATATCTCCCAAACTATTCATGCTAGCTTCACCAAACTTCATACACTTATCAACCATGATCACTAGATGTGCCATTTGAGGATTAGACCATCACATTTTTTTAATTTTTGGAAACATGACGAAAACAGTGATTCTATGATAAATTACTTTGTCCTGAACATATTTCATGAAATATACATCTAAGCTTACAAACTTACAAAGTGACTCAAAAAAAATAATTTTGTCCTCAGTGCATCTCGTAGAATATTCATGATAACTACCTCAAATTTGAAACAAAGATCAACCATTATCTCTAGATGTACCCTTTTAATTGTAAAACCTATTAATGAATTCGGTATTTGGGTTTCAGTTGAAAGAAGCCTTATGCAATGACTTACTGTATACTCAACTATCATACTTTAACCAATATTAATCAGTTTTACTATTTGAAATTCTTTGAACAAAGTGGGGAGCGGGGGTATGTGAGCTTTGCTCGCTTCTTCACTTGTTCATTTTGTGTAGGAAAAACATATCGCATGGCTAAACTTGATGTTACCGGTATACATTTGATTTATTACTGCTCCATTTAGTTTAAATACATTGTCTTTCAGTTGAAACCATTAATTCAAATAAATTAATCCAAAGACATTGATAAATATTAACTCTCAAGTTACCTGTACTTGTTGTTTAAAAAAATTCAAACCCTAAGTCGGGTCTAACAGTAAGTTGTATTAGAAAAGTGATGGTTTTAATAATCTTTAATTGTTTATAAATAAAAATAACTTGTGCAGTAAAACAATAGGTCCAAATGTTCCAAATGATAAATGCAATGCTCAAAAAGAGGAATGATATTCTCAGACATGAACCTTTCATTGAGATGAATTGAATGCAACATTACATGTCCATGGCAGGGAGAGAGTTAAAACATCATGATGTGTTGCCGTAGAAACCAACCTGTCCCACAGTTAGGCAGTTGGATCTGAAGGAATTATCCTTTCCATTTGTGGATTAACAAAATACCTTTTTATCATTTTCATATCAAGTTTTCAATTTACAATGCAATTTAGAAAACAATTTATAACCATGCTTTGACAGGTTCAAAATAACTTTCAAAATAGAAATTGCTCGATTGATTTCCTTTTGTAATTTCTTTCATTGATTGACCGACTATCAATTTCATGTAAATGGAGTTTTTTTATGGAACGAGTTAAAGGGTTGAGACAAAAATGTCTATGTTATCAGATAACGGTTGAAATCAATGCCTGTTTATTGCTCCTGGGGTGTAGAAGAATACCGATGGATTTGCTTGAATTGTAAGAAAGAATTTCTTTTTTTGGCATTTAGCCTTGTATAAAACGAAGACCAAGCCCATAATCGAGTAAACGGTAGTCGAGACTAGTAACATTTAAGGTTTTCGGTTGATTTTATCATGAAAATTATATAATGGTCCTTCTAGGCATTTCTGAATTATTTCATTCAATGTCATGACATGTTTATTTGTGTACTGATTCTCATCATAGACACAGGGATTGGAAACAACATCTTTGACAATGGGCCATTTTCAGGCTCTTTAGTGATTTTCTTACTTTAAAGAAACACAGAGTATGTTGATAGGATCACATATGTCAAATTTTGAAATCGATGTTATTATATCGGGAACAACTAACTGTTACTGAAAAGAAACAAGTTAAAGGTCAATCAGTACATTAGAGCGAAAATACGGCCATTCAAAGTCTGGATTTTGATCGAAAACCGGACAATGTGGCTCGACCGGCGCGCGCAAATTCGCCAAACGTAATTTTGAAACCTTGTCATAAACTGACAGGAAGATATACTCGATTCGATAGTGTTTATTAGGTATTGTAACTAATTGGTAGATTAATTGGATGCATAATTTCGAATATTAAACGTATTTGAGATGTTTTCTTGATTTTTGTCATAAAATCAGGCATTTTAGAGATATTATGCATAAATTGATATATTTGCAAGTCCAGTGATGAGATATGAAGTTCAATCAGCATATTAGATATTTTGTAGCTTATCAAAACAAAATACAATTTTAAGAAAGATACTCTGTGTCACTTTAAGATGTGCCATTGCCCTTATATCAAAAATATATTTGAAATTGTAATGGACCATTTTTCATTAATTGTGCAACATTGCCCGTGGCCCTGCCCTGATTGACACAGTAATTTTAACCATTTGATTTACTCATTCAGAAAGTGCAGTTAAAAAAATCATGTGCATAAAAAATAGTCACGGTAAGGGGGTGTATTTTTTCAAGGAATGTCAAATATTTGTGATGATGAGTTTGTCAATAGCTTATTTATGTCCATACCTACATGACATAAACAAAGACATCATCAGTGAAGGTCTGGAATCTCTACTTAAGCTAGAGATGTTATTTTCAGTCCCATAATGCAAGAGTAATCTGGACTACCAACGCTATAATCTACATTTAGCTTTGTTTTTCGTTACCATTACTTATCACGCAAGGAGAAATCTAAATATTCATATTGCTGCTAACTATTAATAACTTTGTTATTGATCAACATTATGCATTAAATCTATCCCGAAATACACTATTTATCTAGGGTTATTAACTATATATAACCTAGTTAGCGACATGAAATGTTTATATTAATTTGGGATATAAAAAGTTTATTTTGCGATATGCTGTGTATAATGTAGTTGTTGACCTAAACTAAAGCAAGTAAGGCCACCGACTTAAGAGAATTTAACTTGCACTAAAGAATCAAGTTGAAGCCATCAAAATGATACTTGGAGTACGACTGTTTGAAAAAAAAATAGACACATGGCCTCGAACAGAAGTTACTTATTCAGTCTCACAAATAGGATTAATTTACTTCCCAAAATATGTGCCAGGTTGAAAAATATGTCATAATTCAATTATGATTTCTTAAACACCTATAAAACAATTGCTATAGTCGCACAGCTATATTTGTGGCAGGGTGAGATATAAGCAATCCTACTGGCCTTGGCTAGAGGGATATCTCTTTAGCTAAACTGGTAGAGTGTCTGCCTCTCAACCTGGTGGTCTCGAATCCTGACAAAGGAGATCTCAGGATCACCTTTTTTACATATCAATTTTAATTCCTGGATGATATTTTTTTTAAATTGATAGACACCAGTTTCTCGCAATCACTTCTGTTACACTTTCATTTTAGTTCCTGGCTGATATATTTTACAAATATTAATAGAGGCCAGTTTTGATCTGTTGCCTTTCTAAAATAGATGTTCAGCCTGTCTCAAATGAACGTGCATCTGTAAAAATAGATGCAGGGGCGTCTAATTTACAGAATATGGTAGAATATTGTTATTTCACATCAGAAGAACAATCGCTAAACTGGGTAAACAATCAGTGTTGGAGCAACTCAATATAAACACAATGGAGTTTGATTCTGTCACTGACATCTGAGAAAATGGAAAAAGACTCCTTGATTCCTACCGTTCATGAATTATTTGCAAAGAGAGTCAATCAATAAGTATTTCAGTAAGAAAGGGAGTGTTGCAGGAATGTTCTGAGAGCTCGGGAGCTATGTGTTTGAGTTGTGGTCCAGATTCAATGTTGACTAACAACACAGTACAGAACGAGGTTGGAGCTATTCTTCTAGGTTCTATTGAGCTAACAGATCAATAGCCTTGCATGCCTTCCTCACATAATATACGATCAATGCAATCAAAATATGGATGAATTCATGAAGGTTATCTGTAGCGTCAATGAAGGCTTTGAAGTCTATTTATTGCTGAGATTGGAATTTCACAAATGGGCAGTTAGCTTCTGAGATCCCAATTTCTATTAATATGGCTTCAAATTGATGAGAGTCACGACAGTTGGCCCGTATTTAGAATCGCATTCTTCCTGTATTCATATTTTTTGTGGTACTCATCTTCTGCCCCTATTCATCACTTGGTAACTAAGGTGGCCCGATGGTTGTGGGTTAAGCTAATACCTCTCGACTCGTATTGACGAATTTACTACAAACTTCCTGTACCGACATTAACCAATCACTGACATTCTTTCAATTGTTGCGTTCTTCTCCGAGCTCGGAGGAATGCTTTCTATAAAAACAAGAATTCGAGTCGATATCCATTAAAATATTTATCCTCCTTATAGGTTGAAGCAGCGATGTCATTCAATGGAAGGTGAAAAAGTTTATCTGGGAATTGCTGTGGTCGATCGAGAGGGAATTGGATGAAAGTAGCGCGCTGGTATAGAAGTGGGATCCCGCTGCCCTTTTCACAAATAAATAGCTTTACAATCAGAAAGTTGACATGATGTTTTCACAAGCGGCATTGATTTCTTCTTATATTGCTGCGAGCATGACAAATATGTTAGTTTAATCCCAGAAGTTATAAATTTTAGTAGTATAGTGCTGGAAATTGGTAAAATGTTTAATCGAACGAGGAAGACGTCTATGTGAATGATGGATGTATCTGGTCTTCTGTCATGTAGAATCAATATGTGCATCCTAAATGATTTATTAAATTGTTCTTTGAATTATGCTTGTTTGAATAGAACAATTTAAAGAGCCAACGATTTGATCTGAAGACTGATATATTCTTTGTTTGTGTTTGATGCAAAATTACATCATCACAGTTCAATTTTGAACAAAGCAGTAACCGATTTGATATAAATAAGATATGTTCTTTGTTTTTGATAATTGCATCATCACAGTTTAATTTTAGCATATTTAGAGAGGCAGAAATTAATCTGGTGACAAATTTTTTGTTTTTTTTGGTTTGTTTTTTTGCATTAGATGCAAAATTACATCGTCAGAGTTCAATTTTGCACAAATTTGGAGAGGAAGTGACTGATTTGATCTGATGACCGATATATTCTTTTTTTGCAAATTTACATTTTCCACTGTAATCAAGATAATTCCTTATTCAAAAACTTACAGCACTATTCTATAAAATTTTGAGAGAAATATTTTTAAAACACTTGTTGAAAGACTAAATGTATCAAACAAAAATATTTTAAAATCATTTTATATTGTCCATTGCTCGGTTTTTCTCTCACTTCTATTTTTTTAATATTTATTTCTGGAAACACTCTTAAATCTTGGAGAAAAATCCAGTATGTTTTTTGAGGGAGAAGGATTTTGAATCATATTTTTGGGTTGTCAACATTAAGTTTGAAATTGCATAAAACATGTATCAACATCTGTTTGAACACAACAAGATAGTGTTGATTTTTGAATTCTTTAAGTACATTATCCAACATGAAAGGAAATAATCATTTCCAACTACAATGATATAAACATTATAACAATGTAATATAATATGATTAAAATGGAAATGAGAGGAATGTCAAAAGGAATTAACTTTTTTTGGAGTTGCTGATTTTCTTGATTAGATTATGCTAAAGAGATTTTCAACTCAGCAGAGAAATATAGGTATTGAGATTTTTCAGATGGCATACATACTGGGAAAAAAAAGGGAAAAGTTTCAACATTATTGGAATCTTTGGTTTTAGTCCACAACACGAATGATTAAGATATTCTTAATGTTGATAATGAAGACAAAATGAATTAATATTGTATGCTGATATTTTCCTTTATGAAAATATTTATTTTTAATTACTGAAATGTCCTGGGATGGAAACCATTTAAGATATTTCCTTTTTATTTTTATTTCAGTATTTTGCTATTTATGATAAGGAACACTCATTTTAAGGTATTTCTAACCAGCATCAATAATTTTCTATACTATTTGAAATGTCCTGGCATGGAAATCATTTCAGAAATTTCCTTTTAAATTTTTATTTCAGTATTTTGTCATTTATGATTAAATTATGATGAGAACCATTTATTTTAAGGTATATTTCTAACCAACTCGGCAACTTTGTCTGCAGTAGAGAACTGTTCTACACGCAGTCAGGTTTGGGTGCAATGCTACACTGAATTCCAGGGTAGTACCACCCATGGTTGCTAGTTCTAGCCGATGCTCGCAGGTTTCACCGCAATGCATAGCCACAATGGTGTTGCAGGCTTTCTCCCTGCAATACTAGCAGGCGCAATATAAGTGAAATACTCTTGAAAGCGGTGCCAAACCTCACCTCACATGAACTGAAGCAGCATTGACAGATGGAAAGGCAGTTAATAGATTTGAAAATTCATTATTTAAATAGGAGAAGAGGATGTTTTCACACTTTCACTCCTAAAACAGAGTAAAAGATATGTTTTTAAATCACTTTTATGCATTGAAGGGATAAAAAGATTAACAATTATTCCTTGTGGTGGAAAAGGACAATTCATGGTTATAAAAAAATTTATTTGGAGAAGAGGAAATTTTCACCCTTTCACAATAACAGATATATTTTTAAGTCTAATTTATGCCTTGAAGGGGGTAAAAAGGTTGTGTTTTTTAACATCTTTTTCAACTGATTAGTTAAATAATACTTAACTGAATCTCTAGAGATAGTGATATATGGTACATAGAAATTATATATATATTCCTCTCTTCTAGATATCTATATACATATATAAGTTATATATACTTGTATGCTTCTCTACCGCTGATCCTAACAAATAAATAATTTACTGATTATGTCCAACCTTATGGGTAAGAAATACATATGCAAGTTATGTATACCAGTTATGCATCGTTTCTAAAAAACTGAAATAGTGATAGCAACAAATTATATATACTTTATGCTTTTCGACTCCTGATCCTAAAAAGTTCGAGATAATAAGTCACTGATTATGTCCCAAGTTATGAGTTTTGAATCTTATCTGATTATCCTGTAGATAGATATATGAACAAGTTATATGTACTTTATGCTTTTCAACTGCTGATCCATAACAATATTATAATAAATTGATTATGGTTAAAAAATAAGTATATCAGTTTTATATGTATACAAGTTTTGCATATCGTTTCAAAATCCTGGAAATAGATATATGAACAAGTAATATATACTTTATGCAATTATTGGCGTAAATCTCCCCTCTGGGACGAAACGCGGCCCCTCTCTTCATTCTCCGAATGAGCCAGCAGAAGTCTAAATAAAAATAAAAAGAAATAACCTAAGTCATATTCACCATTAGTGGTATGCAGCTCCTCTCTTCACTCCTGGAGTTGTCTCCCTTTGACTGCCTATGTGGCAGCCTCATATTCTCTTCTGCTAGCTCTAGAGATGGAAGCCATTCAGAAGTCTGGATAATTTTCTTCAATACTTCTTCATGTGCTGTGTTTTCTTGGACTATATGGTATGTGATATCGACATTGGGTCTTAACAGACAACCGCATTCGTTTTTTGTGTCTTTGAACTGTGTTTTTTGTGACTTGTGAAATTTTTTTTCTGTGACTGTCAACGTGTTTTCCGCGAAGTACTGTCTTGTGTGTTTCGTAATGGCTACCCAACGTAAATGTGTGTCTTGTCAACGTTTCATGTCGGATCGCGATCCTCATTCCCTTTGTGTTCTGTGTGATAAGAATCCTATTTGTTTTCCTGATGCGCGTTGCCTTATGTGTAGTGACTTAGATAAAGATACGTGGGCTAAACTCTGCGAGTTACGTGCAAAGAAAGCTAAATCTTCCTCCATTGCTCCTCATACTCCTCCCCCTGCTATGGACGGTCATGAATCGGATTCTCCTATTCCCCCTTCGGGAACTGTAGCAAATCCCACGGCTAATCCTAATGATTTAACGGCTTTTCTTAATTCCTTCAAACAAGAAATGTTCACCTCATTCCAAAACAATTTTCAAGCTATGGAACGGAAAAACGATGAAAAGATCGCCTCCTTGAAAAAGTCTCTCTCTAAATCCCTTTCGAGTAGCCTGGCTAAGGGCGGGTCTTCACGTAAGATTCCTCCTAGTTCTGAATCGTCCCGTGGTGATAAGCTTAAGCCGTCTAAACGGGCCGCCGACCCTAAGGATACGGTAGTTAAGGCGGGTGATACTTCCAAACGGCAGTGTTTACCGGGCTCGGGCCTGCCTAAGGATGGTCAGGTTGACCAGGTGAAAAAGACCTTAGTCCGTTCTGACGACTATTCTGTCCCAGATTCGGGCGGGTCACACGTAGTGGACGCCGTTAACCTGTCCGTACCCTGCTCTGGGACGGCTCGGGGCGGGTCTCGCGTGCAGGGTGATAAGCCCGTCAACGGCTCTAATGCCACAGCTACTGGCCCAGTCCAGGATGCTATTGACACGGTTAGCACGCGTGATCCGTGCCTTGGCTCACGGACGCAGCAACTCTCCACGGACGGCACGGGCCTCTCGGGGTCAGTAGGTCACGGCTCGGGTGACACTGTAAACAAACAGGAGCCGCTTGATTTTGTCAACATTTCTAATCCGCCGTTCCTCCCGATCTTAACGGACTTAGAATCTGAGGATAAACAACCGGTTGATGTGAAACTCCACTCTCATGAGGGATTAGCGATCATTCCCGCCGTTGATTCTTCGGACATTCCGGACTTAGTCCCGAACTGGACTTTTGTTGAAAAGATTGACTTTTTACACAAGCTCAAGCCTTGTACTCAGCCGTCCTCGCTTGATGAAATTTTGGAACAGCCCTTACCTGAGGAGCTCGGTTCTACTGGTATACTCCCCCCTAAGCGGGCACCCAAGCGTTCTTTACCTCACTCGACAGTGGTCAAGAATGGTCTCGACATTGTGAATGCTAACCTCGCCAAGGCCAAGGATGCTTCCTCCTTATCTAAGCTTCCCCTTAAGAACTCCTACGTTATTCACGATCGGGTTTTACCGGCTGCCGCTCCGGATGTTGACAGAGATTTTGCTCGTCTTAATGCCAAACCTCTTCCACGATTCCAAGGAGATAAACTGTCTGTTCCTCGCAAGGACTTGAAGGATTTGGACGCCGCGGCTAGGAATTCCGTTGACATTCTGTCCTACATTAACTGGTTTGCGGCTGGTGTCAGACAACTTCTTCCGCCGACTTTCCATAGTTATGAAGGGATCAAGCCCCAGACACTCACTGTCATGAGCGCAGAGGAGGTTGCCCTCGCCCACTCCTTTTTGGACGTTATTTACCAGGCCGCGGGGGACGCCACCCAAGCTCAAGTTGCCTCCCTGGCTCGTATAACTGCCCTTGAGAGATCTCAACTGTTAGGATCCGTTAGGAATTTGCCTGTCGACACGAAGGAGGATCTTTTCCAACAGCCGTTGAACTCCGACTCTATTTTCAACGGTCAGTGCGCACAGGCAATCGCTTCTCAGGAGGCTCAGACTAACAGACATCTCAATCAGCAACTCGCCTCAGCTCTGCTAGCTCAGACCAGAA
The DNA here is from genome assembly GCA_916613615.1 of Steromphala cineraria. NCBI lineage: Eukaryota > Metazoa > Mollusca > Gastropoda > Trochida > Trochidae > Steromphala > Steromphala cineraria. Next base: position 55,176,473 of record OU744731.1, on the reverse strand, counting down.
ACCAACGTGGTTCCTTCCGAGGTCGTCGTGGACAGCCCAACTCTACACCCCGACCCCCCCTCCATCGTTCTGCTTTCGACCGAGCTAGTAAGCCCTTTGAACGCTCTCGACCCCCTCCTACTCAACCTCAGACCCCCAAGGAGAGTCAAGGTCCTCCTCCCAGGTACAGTTTTCGTGGCAGAGGAAACAGAGGAGCCAAGAATACCTTCCGTCGCTGACTCTTTCCCGGTCGGTCTTCCAAACCTACACCCTTTCGATCTTGCTATGCCCATGGACTCCTCTCTAGATTTCGATTTTGTGACGCCAGTCGATTCCTCCCCAGTGGGGGGTCGTCTGCAACGATTCGCACGGAACTGGCAACTCATCACCCCGGATCTTTGGATCAACTCTGTGATTTCCGACGGGTACCAGCTCCAATTCCAGACGCGCCCGCCCCTAGCGATTCATCCGATGGGAAGGAGATTTTTCTTACAAGGACCGCGTCTGGACGCTGCTCTACTGGCAATAGAGCAGCTCCTGCTGAAGGAGGCAATTGTGGAACTCTCTCCTCTCGATTCGTCCCGAGGTTTTTACTCACCAGTGTTTCTGGTGCCGAAGCGCGATACGACAGAGATGCGCATGATAATAGACTTAAAGATTCTCAACAAGGATTTCCTTCAGCTCCCTCCCACTTTCACCATGGAGTCGCTGAAGAACGTGAGGAAGCTCGTCCAACCCAACAGCAAGTTCATCAGCATGGACCTGAAGGACGCGTATTTGCATATACCCATCCACAAGCACTCACAAAAGTTCCTAAGGTTCGCCGTAAACGGAAGAAGATTCCAGTTCCAAGTTCTTCCGTTCGGAGTGTCAATCGCGCCTTGGTTATTCACTATGGTCATGAAACCCATCCTACACTTTCTACACATGAGAGGGATTGCGATCCATGGGTACTTGGACGATTTTCTGGGAAGGCACATTTCTACAGTGATGCTAATCAAACAGACCAAGTTCGCCATACATGTCTTTACTCATCTAGGATGGATAGTTCACCCGGAGAAGTCCGAACTAACCCCTACACCCAAGATCAAGTTCCTAGGTGCGATACTAGACGCGGAGAAGTGTTTTATTTTCCCCATACAGGATCGTTGGCTGACAACTCGCAAACTGATTCTCTCTCTTCTCGCCGTACGAGTCACGACTCTCAGGAAGTGGATGTCCCTCCTAGGTTTTCTTACGTCGATACAGGCCTTTACGTACAGAGGTCGCCTCAACCTAAGGCATACTCAGGCGTGGATCAACGCAAACAGACACCAGGAATTGGATTCTCGCTTAGTGTGCCCTCCTCAAGTGTGTCGCGAACTGGACTGGTGGACGTGGGAGTCCAATGTGATGACGGGAACGCGATTCACAGATCCTCCTCCGACTTTCACGATCTTCACGGACGCGTCAAGGGAAGGTTGGGGAGCCCATATGGATTCGCTGGAAGCGCAAGGGATATGGACAAAACAGGAAACGATGTTGCACATAAACTCTCTGGAGCTTCTCGCAGTCATCAAAGCTCTCAAGGTGTGGTGGAGGCTTCTTTATCACGCAAGTTTGATGATAGCGACAGACAATGCGACAGTGGTGGCTTACATCAACAAGCAGGGCGGGACCAGGTCCCAGGAGCTTATGGACTTAACGCGACAGCTATTCTCTCTAGCGGATCAGTGCAGAGCCAACCTCAGGGCCAGGCACATCCCAGGAAGGTTAAACGTGTTAGCGGACTCACTATCCAGAAGCAAACAGGTGATTCCGACGGAATGGACTCTTCACGAGGATGCATTCCAGTTGATAGTCAACAAGTGGGAGACCCCGTTTTTCGATCTTTTTGCTACAAGTCGAAACTACCAGTTACCAAACTACGTCAGCCCTATTCCAGACCCAAACGCTTGGGCAGTGGACGCTCTCTCGATATCGTGGCAAGGGATGACAGCGTACGCCTTTCCTCCAGTAAAGATCATACCAGATGTGTTAGCCAAGATCTCGACTCAGGACTGTCTCATCTTTCTGGTAGCACCAGCGTGGCCCACGAGAACTTGGTTTCCGAACCTACTGGATCTATTAACAGACTATCCTCTGAAACTGCCGTTGTGGGACAACCTGTTGTACCAACCCATTTCGCTCAAGACTCACGGAAATCTATCGGCACTGAATCTTCACGTGTGGAGGCTATCAAGGAATCGCTTTCATCTAAAGGTTTCGGACGAGATTCTTCGAGTGCTATCCTACAATCTGTCAGACCCTCCACATCTAAATTATACGACGCCAAATGGAAGATTTTCTCCGGCTGGAGACAGCAAGTGGGACTGTTAGACTCAGCCATATCCATTCCCATGATTGCGGACTTCCTGTTGTTTTTAAGAGATGTTAAGAAACTTAAGCACGGTACCATCGAAGGATATAGATCGGCCATAGCTTCTGTTTGTGACTTACAAGGATTATCGGTGGGAACGGATCAATCTCTACACAGAATGTTAAGATCTTTTCAGATTAAGGATATGTCCACACCTTCGATTTTTCCCAAGTGGGACTTAAGGATCGTACTCCAATCACTACTTAAAGCACCCTACGAACCTTTGAACTCTACCACACTAAAGTTTCTCTCCTTTAAGACTGCCTTTTTGCTAGCCTTTGCTTCTGCTGCCAGAGTATCGGAGTTGCACGCGATCGACAATTCCTCTATCAGATTTTCAGACGGATACAAGGAAGTCTCTTGCCGTGCGCTCCCGGAGTTTTTAGCTAAGAACCAGTCAGCTTCTCTAGGACCGTTAGGTACTCGTGTGTACAAGATACCAGCTCTACCTTCATCTTCCTCTCGCTCAGACAAGGATAGATTACTTTGCCCAGTTAGGGCTCTTAGATGGTACCTCCAGAGAACTGCTTCGTTTCGGAGGAACAGAAGGAGATTGTTTCTTTCATGCAAGACAGCGGTGGATTCCGAGATCTCAAAGAATACCATTTCGTCTTGGTTAAGGAAGACCATCGTACTCGCTTATCAGTCAGTTGATCAGGATTCTGTCAATGTCAAGTTCTCGCCTCACGAGATTAGAGCTCTCGCTTCTTCACTATCGGCGTGGAAATCTGTATCTATCAAAGAACTTGTCTCAGCATGTCAGTGGAAAGGATCGAACACTTTCATTTCATCGTACCTTCGAGATATTGCTCAGTCTCTAGACGGAATTTGTGATCTGGGTCCGCTAGTAGCGGCTCAGCATGTTACCTCCGCCTAAACCACTTACAAGTACAAGAAAAGAGAGGGGGGGGGGTCGGGGTCGTCAGGAGGTTTTTTGACGACTGACCTCTTCTAGAGTCACCATGTAACTTAAGAGGTGAGAACATACTGTGAATTGAGTTATGGTGAAGGTTTTACGGGAAGGTACTACACGTAGTTATTTACACTTAAGTTGTGGACTGGTATATCCACCAAACTCTATCACCTAGGTAGTATGTCTAAGTATGACGTAAAGCTAGGGATTAACCGGAAGTGACGTCATCAGTAATTGATGACGGAACATGAACCGGAAGTGACGTCATAACGGGTTCGAAAGAACCAGAATACTGTATGGTTTACATACTCATAGGTGTGTTGGATTACGTCATATTCAGAGATTTACCTATTTCATTAACCAAGTGGTGTGCACTCACTCCTAACGATATTGTTAAGGTGAAAGGATAATAAAGTACGGGAGAACTGCATGAGGTGTTGTTGGAGTTGTTTTTGGTACTGCAATACATAGATCTAAAGAGATAAATAATGATCATTGTAACCTAAAGGATTATTGGCATTAAAGTAAAGGGGTTAACATCCCCTGGATCCCTCCTCCTTTATGTAAAATTCGGGACTGCGTTTCGTCCCAGAGGGGAGATTTACGCCAATAATTAGCGAACAATTACATGTATTGTTAGTAATTATTAGTAAACTCACCTCTGGGACGAACGATAAACGCCCGCCCAGAGAGTACTAATTCCTCCCCTCACTGTTCCAGGTGATGGTTACCTACAGTGCGAGAATATGAGGCTGCCACATAGGCAGTCAAAGGGAGACAACTCCAGGAGTGAAGAGAGGAGCTGCATACCACTAATGGTGAATATGACTTAGGTTATTTCTTTTTATTTTTATTTAGACTTCTGCTGGCTCATTCGGAGAATGAAGAGAGGGGCCGCGTTTCGTCCCAGAGGTGAGTTTACTAATAATTACTAACAATACATGTAATTGTTCGCTTTTTCGACTGCTAATCCATAACAAGATTATGATAAATTTATTTTGGGTAAAAAATAAGTATATCAGTTATATATGTATACAAGTTTTGCATATCGTTTCGAAATCCTGGAGATAGATATATGAACTAGTAATATATACTTTATGCCTTTGACTGCTGATCCTTCATGAGATTGAGACGGTTAGCGTGGTCACTCTGCTCGTTGTTTGAGCACGAGAGTGGAAATAGGAGCATCGGGGTTGTATATATGGAGCGGAATCTATCTATCGCTGATCTCGCTCACTTCCACTCAAGCTCATCCAGTGAGGCACGCAAACCAATTTTCCCTCTCAATAATAAGTTATTTTGAGTCAATTCGGTTTATGATGGGAATCCTATTTGACATGTGTGTCAGTTTGTGATCATCTGCCCACACTGATGCCTCCACGGGGCCTGTATCTACAAAGTAGAAGAAAAGTAGAAGTTGATTCTAAATTATATAAATCTCCACGAGGTTATTTCTGGAAACTATCTATCTCCTTCCATGCAATTATCTTATGATTTGAAGTTGATCTTTAATCAATCATTCTCATGCTTGTTTTGAATATCTAGTTTCATTTGATTGATTAACTTTGTCCTCGACATCGGGATCTAGAGCCCATCTTTCGTTATAAAATAATCTCATCTGGATTAATGATAGCTGGAAATGCTTGCAAATCAAATAATTCTAAATTGGTGCAGGCTTCAACTGTCTTTGTGGAGACATGAACAAATGGCCATTCTCAATTGAGAAATTCTGAACTCTTATAGCTGCTAAGCTGTTTTTTATCAATATCTTCTTTCCAAACTTTATAGTTCAAACATACACACTTAAATGGTACACAGATGTAATACAAATGAACTTTCACACTTTCAAGTACAAATTTGATTTTATGAACTTGTAATACAGTACAACTGTACCCATATGCACTTTCAAGTTTACAAATTACAAATCCTTCATGTATTTAAGTTGTTACAATCTAAAATGTAAATATTTAAACTAAATGCAGTATTAGTAAATCAAATATATAATGTAAACTTCAGCCATGCGATTCTTTTTTCTATTACTAAAGGGTTCACACAAAGATGGCCGCCAATTGACTTTATGTCAATCTTATAATTTGTTCTCTAAATGTTCGGAACACACATTAACAATAGCAGCTTTCAAGCCCACAAGTACAAATACACACTTTCAAGCCTGCAAACATTACCTAGCACAGTTATCCTGTACCGAAATGTCAGTACAGTAAACACGAACACATCAATGTAAGTAAAACTAAACTTGGGCACTCTCAAGTGATATGTACTTGAATTATGGTCCACAGACAACGGAGGCATGAAGCAATTTCTCTTATCTCAGTCTTTATTCCGTAAGGTTTCATCCATTAGCAATGCCTTCATAAACAGTCTTGCTGTAGAGAGATCCAATTGGTCATGATGTTCGCTAACATTCGGTGGTGAAGTCGTTCACGCATCAAGCAGATCAAATAGAAAATTTATAATTGACAAACTCACTTTCACTATCTGAATTCATTACCTACAAGGGCAGTCATATCGAGGTTCATATTTTTTCATATGTTGCCCTAGGGCAAAATATCACTTTTTCATTGTGACATCACGTTATAAACAGTGCTTTGACGTCACGGTTCACCTATGACGTCACAATCTATACGGTTTGACCGCCGCTAGTCCGCCTATGCTGAGCAGTAGGTTTTGAGGATTTTCTGTAATTTTGCGACTACGGTAATAAACAGAATATCATTTTCGTGCTCTCGCTCGGGGAAATACCAATATTTAGGCACTCGTGTCATAAACATAGTATGTCATGGACACTCATATAATATCCTCTATGTATGACACATATGATCTCATACATCAGAGTCAAAATATATGTGTCTTCAAAGGTCTTTCTTTTCTGCCCAGTAAAGAAGACCCACTTTCACTTTCAAATGGTTCCTGTCTGAATTTATGCCACACCAAATGATTGAGATGAATGTATTCTTCATCAAATATTATATGGCTGTTAGCTAGGTCCAATGGTTAAGGCCTCAAGCAGAACAGATGGAGAATTTATATTTATTGTCAATTTACAAAGTGAACCCTTTTCACTGTCTAAATGTAGGACACATATTATCTAATAAGACCTTCAAGATACAAAGTTAACTCACTTTCAAATTGTACCAATTTAAACAAATGAATGAATGACATTATGATTGAGGTGAATTTATTCTCTATTATGCAATGTTGTCTGAATGTATGGCACATAAAATAATTATTGTGAATTTATGCACAATCTTATATTCAATAATGTGAGTGATATACACATAGGGAATAAGCTTGGGTCAAGCTGACAAATATAAGTGTAAGATATTCATCTTGAATATCTTTAACATCGTATGTCAAACTGACTTACATTTGTAAGTTGCCTTTCAGAAGCAAACTGGACTTTGATAAGCAGACGAACACATAGAGATATTGATCTCAGAAGCATTTTAGACTTTTAGACTTCAAGGATATAGCTTTTTGTCTGCCTTTCTTGGCTTCTCTTGCAAGGATCTCCTCAGGGCATTTTTTATACTTCCCATGTATATGTTTTTGAAATTTTGTTTACCGGTAATTCTTACACTCATTTTTTCAGAAGACTACCTGACTTCAAAACTTTTAGTCTTCCATAAGAGTTTTATTGTCGTGGCATCTGTAACTTAAAAATTTTCAAAATTCGATTTTGACACAAAAGTTGGTTCAGAAGATCAAAAACTGATTATAAAACAAATGTTCTTATAATACCAATTCAGACAACAAATTTAATGTTTAACTTTTAATTTTCCATTGCTGCTTTATTGTTTTGGCTCCTGCAGTTTTTCTTTATGATGATTAGAATTCAAAACTAATACTTGTCTCACTGCTACAAGAACCTTATATTAATCAGAAATCTTTTAACAGACGCCACAATAGTGGCCTCAAAACAGGTTAAGATTTCAACCTAGGATTGAATTTTGCTGAAATGATCTGTTTCTATATCATATTTGCAGAACTCATTTTTAGACAATTATTTCATTTATTACCAAAAAAAATACGAATTCAGTTAGTACTCCATTAATACTACAATCCTCAATAACAGTTTTGGTACATATAACCTTTTTTTTGGTTTTACAGAAAATATACTTAAAGAGATATGAATCTCTTAAGCTTGGTTGCGACAGCAATGTTAAGATGTACTAGATTTGGTGTATTGGTTGTGGCTTGAGTTTCTGTACACCTTTGTTCAATTGATACACAGTTTATAAAGACTTCAGCAAACTCCCTGTATGTCTGAAAACACAGTTGTTCCAGATCAAAGCCCACTTCACATATTTCTGTACGCTTTTGTTAGCTTGATACAGTTTCTCAAGACTGAGTTCCTGTAAGCCTGAAAACAACACAGATTTTAATATCCAGACACATTTAGAAACATCTATGTCCAGATATACTAGATTTTGTGTATTTGTGATGGACTTGGCTTGAGTTTCTCTATGTTTAAACACCTTATAAGTTTGATACACAGTTTATCAAGACTCAATAGAGTTCCTGTAAGCCTGAAATCCACACATATTATTCAGACACAACTAAATCATGTCTGTACGCCATTGTTCAGTTGATATACAGTTTATCAAGACTCAATTAGAGTTCCTGTAAGCCTGAAATCCACACATATTATTCAGACACAACTAATTCATGTCTTAACGCCATTGTTCAGTTGATATACAGTTTATCAAGACTCAATTAGAGTTCCTGTAAGCCTGAAATCCACACATATTATTCAGACACAACTAATTCATGTCTGTACGCCTTTGTTCAGTTTATACACAGTTTATCAAGACTCAATAGAGTTCTTGTAAGCCTGAAATCCACACAGTTTATTCAGACACAACTAAATCATGTCTGTACGCCTTTGTTCAGTTGATACACAGTTTATCAAGACTCAATAGAGTTCTTGTAAGCCTGAAATCCACACAGTTTATTCAGACACAACTAATTCATGTCTGTACGCCTTTGTTCAGTTGATACACAGTTTATAAAGACTCAATTAGAGTTCCTGTAAGACTGAAATCCACACAGTTTATTCAGACACAACTAATTCATGTCTGTACGCCATTGTTCAGTTGATACACAGTTTATCTGGGCCAGACTAAATCTAGATACATGGGGACAGTTCTGTAAGACGGTAATTGTAAGATTTGATGTAGTAATTGATTGGAAGGCCGTCATATGTCCACTATATAGATCCCGGCTGCAGCATTCATGTTGGAGAAATGGTCGGATTATCCCTGTCTGAGCTGTGAATGTCCATTTCTCTGTTCTCTTATCTCTTGTCATGTTTCATCTCACATCTGCTGGTCAGCACTTGGCTGTGTGAAGGGATTGGTCAAATGTCATTATGCCATTTATAAGAACTTGGTAGTTAACTGTGTGAAGGGATTGGTCAAATGTCATTATGCCATTTCTGAAGACTTGGCAGTTTACTGTATCAGGGGGATTAGTCAAAAGTCATTTGTTAACTTCTGAAAAATTGGGGTCCTTATGTATGGAAGGATTAGTCAAATGTCATTATTTCAGTTTTGAAACTGCTGAAAAAGCATAATTTTAGGAATCGAAAATCCTTTAAAGTAAGCATTTTTTTCTGGAAGTGAAATATGAGTGAGATACATTTCTATTGCCGCATGAGCAGTTTTGCATCACTTTTGTGCAGATGTTTTAGTTTTTGATTAAATGCCTTGATTACAGGATTTATAACTTGTCAGAACCTTGAGGAAGCTGGATATGTCATTTTCCCCCAGAGCTGTGACAGCTAGTCCATCAATGACTTTCAGGAAGATTGAAGTGCTTTTAATTTAAGACATATGACCTCAAGTTATGATAACAATCTTTACACCATGCCAATGAGTTACTTACTATTTTGCATTTCCTTGGTGATTAAATTACAGGTTTGATAACTTGTCTAGAGCTGTTAACACACTCTTAAGAAAATGGAGACCTGTGTCATTTTTCCCAAGAGCTTTGACACAGTCCATGGAAGGCTGTCGTTAGGATTGAAATCATGCTTTTAATTTGAGATATATGACCTCAAATTAGGATAACAACCTTTACACAATGCCCACTGAAGAACTAACTTTCTTACAGTTCCTTGGTGACTAAATTACAGGATTAAGAACTTGTCTTGAGTTGTCTTCACACAGAGAGGTGTCATATTTCCCACCTGCTTTGACAGACCAACGAAGGCTGTCATGAAGAAATCTCATCACAACAAGGAAGAATGAGTCTGATTGACTCTAACTTGACTAATCCTGTCACTGCATCCATCACACCACTAGCTTTTTGTCTCATTTGTCAAATTAATTAATCAAACCCATCGCATGTTGCAAGATAGCAGAGCAAAAAACAATATGATTGGAAATAGATAAAACATGAAGATACGGTCTGACCTGATAAGCACGAAGATATTTGATATTTCACCAGTCATCATGTTCCCGGTGACATTTGATTTTGCAGATTGGCGGAATCTATCTGACAAAATCAGTTTATTTCTTGGAAATGTGAGTGAATGTTGTCACGTGGATGTCAGGATGAGTGAAATGTGACAAGCAAGAAAATTTCCTCTGATAACTCTGAGATGACGTCCGAATCTTGTCGCTTCTTGTCATGATCCAAGAAAGATAAGCTCACCCTGACCTGCCACTTTTGCCTTTCTTAATGCTGGAATCTAAAACTTCTGTCAGAAATTGTTTTTCTTGTTGTGAGGTTAGTCAAATGCCATTTTGAACTTAATTTCAACCTTTTCCTTGAAATCAAGGTGTTTTAAAAAAAATAAATGTTCTCTGTTATGAACAACCTTGAAATTATGGTATAGTGATCTGTTTCTCATCTTACATTTGATACATATGGTACCATAGCATGTCGGTATGATCACAACCATACTACCCTCCATGTTTTACATTTTCATTCAAAACCGGTTTCACTGTATTCCATTCTAACAATTGAGATTCAGGCTTTCTCCCTACAACATGATTCTTTTGAACTAGGAGAAAATTTCTGAATATCACCTAACAATCCAAAACTTGCAGGTTTCACTGCATTCCATTCTCAAAATTGAGATGCAGGCTTTCTCCCTACAACAAGTTTCTGTGACATCATTAAACAATAAAGATGCTGTTTCATACTTGCATACGGTTCAGGCTGAAATTTAGAAAATTGAGAAAAGAAATACATCACTTTGTAGAAAAATCTTTCGTCGAAATTTTGATTTTGATCATATTTAGATTGTTTAATCAACAATAACTTACTTATTTCGATGCCCAAAGCACAGTACCCCTTGTAGAAAGGGCGTAGCATTTAACGAACCCGCTTTCGGTGACGTAATCATTACATGTGTAGGATTTACACCGTGTCACCACTAGCGTATTTGCGTTCCATGGGTATCAACTTTGGCAGCAACGAATACCTTATTCGGAGAAAAAGAAAAGAAAATCTAGTCGTGCGCGACAAAGACGGTTTCAAGCGTATATTTAGAGACCGGAAGTTGTGAGATGGCCACACTTGATTCGCCTTTATCTTGGCTGCCGTTTCCGTAATTTTGGTAAATTATCTCATATTTAATGAATTTTGGTCCGATTTTCCCTAGGTTGGTCGCTAAATTTTTCTAAAAATACAACAAATACATTAAAAATACTTTTTAAAATATTGCAAGTATGATACAGCATCTTTAAACGAGATTTCATAGCCTACTCTGTTACGACGTAAGATGTAATAAACGCGGTAAGATGTAATAACTGCGGTAAATTGTAATAAAAACGCGGTAAAATGTAATACTGCGGTTAATTGTAACAAAATTGCGGTAAAATGTAATAAAAATAGGTGCGGTATAATGTAATAAGGGGGTGCGGTAAGATGTTACTAAAAGGTGCGGTAAATTGTAATACAATATGCGGTAAAATGTAATAACCTTTCCACAGTCTTTGATAACTTTTTTCAACAATATTTGTTCATTTTTGGTCTATGCTGGTACATGTGATGATATGTTTAATTGTTTTTTGATTGAGGATGACACAACGAAATATGTTTAGATTTGAATTACGTACACTTGAATGTTATTTCACTTTCATGAATGATTGTATTTTATTATCAGTAATGTTATTAAGATATATCACATCTCTGATTGGTCCACGTGACCCTGGTTAAATACTGATATCACCCTGTTGAGCGGGAGGGTAAATTATTTTTACCCCGGCACAAAAAAAATTACAATGTATGTTACCTCGAACACATGATTAAGCTAGTTTCTTTTGATCAACCGATATGTAACTTTGAGCAAACTATAGTCAAAGTGTTTACGCACTTAACGTTTTCCTTTATCTTCATATTAAATGCGTTATGTTTAAACATTCGGTAAGATAAATTCCCTATACCATTCAAAGGCGGGGTATATGGGCTCGTCGCATAACACAAAGTGAGAGGTTGATATCTCCCTAAAAACCAAGCCTCTGAAAGGCATAACTTAAAATTGATTTGGACGACTCATATTTCATGGTTTATATCTATGAATGTTAGATTGGATGGCTTTTAGTTTTATTTAGTTTGCTTAAGAATGGTGTTCTAGTTTCATAAATGTTTTTTTATATTTTGGAAAATCAATATTTGTTTTTTGTTTTTAATTATAAGGGGTAATCATTCATTTTTGAGAAAACAATTGAGCAATCTTTAATTTTCAAGAATGGTTATATATATTATGATTACCAAGAGGGTTTGTGATACATTTCAAAATGCACACTTATATATATAAGTATATATATAGATACTTAATCAGTAATATAGTTAACAAATGATAATCTAAAATAACTGATAATAATTGATCTATGTCCGTGTAAAGATATACTTCTAATGCTGAGTTACTTGTCAATATGTTCTACCCCTTAAGTGAAAAGGATGCATTTAAAAGTTCTAAATGAAAAAAATATACATTTTTGCTATACTATAGTAGGTTTGATCAACATTAATTTTTCTGTAACATTTATGGGTGTACAATGATGTTCGTTGGTCGATGAAGATGTTTATAGGAAGTATGAAATCGTCCTAATGCAAATTGCATGTTCTTTGTTATACATGGTGTGGAAAATACCCTGAATGTGACGCTATCGGATAAAGTACAATTTCTTTAATTTTTCTACAATAACCCACTGCCTTATTGTCAGGAACAAATCACCCCATTGGCTGTGATCCATCAATCAACTGAGACTTCGACAAAATCGAGTTCCAATAAGGTAGTAAGGTGTTTGCTATCAGGAACGCCTTCTTGTGACAACCAAAGATAGTTGTGTGATTCTAATCGGTTCTTTGGTCGAGTCTTCTAACGAATTTGTTCAATTTAATCATTTGTACTTGTACCTATGCTATAAACCAAATCAACTCTATGCCTCATGTTTTATCATGTTCTTTATAAGAAATACGATACACTGTTTTGAAACATATAAAAGAAGATATCATTAAACAAGAAAAATGTTTACATATAAATCACAGACGTTTTGATTTTTAATTGTTTTAAACAGTATGCTAAAGGTTATTTTCCCCAAAGATAATTCTTTTTAGTCTTTTTTTAATTCTGATTTAGTTATTGTTGTCCAACCCAATGTTTTCTTTACAATAAGGCTACACAATGAAAATACAACTATCATCATTTTCATAACGTTCATGCAATTAGTTATTTGATAAATACAGTTGCTCAAACCATCACGAGCTTTGCATTATATTATTTACCTGCACTACAATAGTTATAGCTCGAAATCGAAGACCAGAACCCTTTCAAGTGATGTCATAGTATAGTTTTATATTAACTTCATGAACCATTACTTCATGACGTCATTCAAAAATTGTCTTTCGATTGGAACCATTAATTTTCATTTTCCTGACATCATAATATATTCCCCCTAAAACGTGCTACTGCCCCTTTAATGGCATGGTCCCTATGATCCTTATAAGGGGACTCAGGGTCACCATAGCTAAAAATAATAATCCTCATTAGTCAAGGAGTTTGTACAGCAAGTTTCAGTCTTCAAAGCTTCTTTTTTTTAATAAAAATATGTCCAAAATGGACAACAATTAACGGATGGACTAACTGACTGACAAATGGATGGACAGACGCCGGACACCATACCAAACCATAAGCCCATCGGTTGTCGGCTAATAGGGCATATATTACACATAACGTCGTATTAATTGAATTCAAAAACATACTGCATACCTGACAAGCGTCGTAATGTATTTTTAAAATTCAATACTTTAAGTTTATAGCGTGCGGTTTATATCAGTTTTAAATGTTTCATTTGAAGAATTGACTAGCAGTTCAAGAGAGTAAATAGTTGCAGTGTACACAAACGAAAGTAACAAAAGAAGATTTATACCAAACGTCTTTATTCCTATTGCACAGTTTGTCAATTTTTTAGATGTAAATGTATATAGAAAATACACACTTCGTCTCATCAGAAGTTTTAGTCTATTCATTTGACTGTCCAAGTAACTTAATAAGTACTCTTGAAGTAAACCCACAGATAAATCAGAGAAAATCATAAAACAATTGCTTTGTCCTTGTTCGTCTTAACGACACTTTATTTGTAAAAAAATACCTCGTCCTTATACCAGCTTAACATGGCTTATTGCCAGGGTTATGTCTGATTGTTTTGTCAAAAAAGTACAACGTTTTTCGTACAAAACTGTACTCATATGTATTCATATGTGAAGAATGTTGAGCTTTAATAATATGCATGCAGGAGAAATATCAAACTGAATGAAATGCAATCTTAGTTCATTGTAAGTGCCGTATGAACACTATATGAACACATCATGCACAAATCACCTTTGTCGAGCAGAAATTGTTGTTGTAAAAATGTAATAGATTCGGTTTTAAAGCGGATTATTGAACTCTTTTCCTTATGTGTCATGTGCTCGTTCGTACAGTGATATGCAATATAAAATCATCATTGTTCATTAGTAAAAACCTACTCTGGTATAGTTTCGTTTTTAGATTATGCATCAATCGTCAACCAAGAGACATGTCAAGCATGCACGATGTCTGTTTAAAGTTTAAGTTTGGTACGCGTGTGCAAGAAGCAAACAAATGCTGCTGAACATGCAAGAAGCAAACAAATGCTGCTGAACATTAGAAGGTTGAGAATATACACATGTGACCAGTGGGATTTTATCAGTTGATATAGGGTAGACCAGGGCAAAGCGCGCCCTGGGGGCAAAATGGCCAAGCATTATTTCTTCTTAAGGATCGACAAATGGCGTATAATTTGTTATGACCAACCAATGAGAGTAAACGACACGAAGCACTGTGACACATGCTTGTATCGTTTGCGGGGGTTGGGGACGTATGATATCAATTATTCTAAAAAACATGATTTTGCTATAAGGAATTGATGTGACTAGATATACCATAAAAAACACAAAAGGGAAGTTTGAATCTAATGCACCTATGATGCACATTGGTATCATGTTATCAATGACTAAAGCAATTCGTAACTATTTGCCTTAAGTTCCTATGATTTACATATCGAACACTACCCTCAATGGGTCAAAAAAAGCCGGGGAGCGCATTGTCCCGTGTGATCTAAAATATATCCTTGTTGCTAACTAATCGGTGGCTTTTTGTATTTCTAAAGCATACACGTATGACGTAAAAGAATGCTTTTATTTATTTTGTGTCCATTGGCAAGGCACTTTATCCACAATGAACTCAGTGAAGCCTGAAATAACGGGTGTAGGTTGATTCCTTGCGCCTTCGGCATAGTACAATCACCGTCAGGGTATTAATATGTAACGCTTTGTGCAACTGCGAAGCAGATGATAAATGCGCATCATAAGGGGCCTATCATTATCAATATTATTGTATACAGACCTTAGCATAATGATTCTAACATGTTTGGCGAATCATACTCATAATCATTTTCTATGGTTTATATGAACCAATGTTATTACAATTTACCGCGCATCGCATTACAATTTACCGCACACTGAGTGCTAACATTTTACCGCACCCCCTATTACAATTTACCGCACCTGTCTTATTACATTTTACCGCATTTTTATTACAATTTACCGCAGTATTACATCTTACCGCGTTTTTATTACAATTTACCGCAGTTATTACATCTTACCGCGTTTATTACATCTTACGTCGTAACATACTCACGTTTTCTGAGAAGAGGCTGAATATTCTTTTGTTCTGCTTACAATATTATTAAATATGATATAGATCTAATAGATCTTTTTTATCAAATGACTAGGGGTGCAACGATACAGGTGGGTCACGATACGATACGAATCTCGATACTACTGCCGCGATACGATACGTATCCCGATACATTAATAATGGTAAATCTAAATAGATTTACTTTCTTTACTTATTTGTTGATGTTAAATCCTCTTTCAAAATAAATTATTTAAAATTTACAGTTATCTTTACAAAATTAATTTTAAATGTTTAGCAAGGAATCAAATTAAATTCATTTGTACACAGTTCTCTACATAATTTATAAAATAACCCTACCCTATATCATTGTCATTGTTAAAAAACTCAGTCTGTCATCTCAACCTTTGACCTGTTACTGTCGCTAATTATTTTTCTGTTGCCAGAGTCACTTTCAACACCACATGACAGGTTTGAATAAAAATTATTTAGAGGTGAAAGGGCATATGTAGAATAATGTTTTATCTGGTTACCATGTTTGTGATGTTAAAAAATGTTTTGACAGAGGTGAAAATGTGAATTTATATTGACTGACCTCGTAACACGAGTCGTAACTGAGAAAGTAAAAAGCAAACTTAATTTTATTTTATAAATCGCTGAATTGCCTAGTTGGAAATACTACAAGACAATGTCGTGTTTAATTTTCTTTAGATCCTAAACAAGAATGAAAAATACCTTCCAACTATTTCTTTTTCAACGGGATATTGTTGTTTTGGTGAACGATCGGCAATGCAATGCAATGCAGGGAAATCCCAAAGAACGAAATCTGTATTCTGGTTGGTCAATGTATTAATAGCAGCCAATCAATTTAACGTATTTCAATGACGCTTGACTCGTGATAAATAGCAGGGAATAACACATGCTGACATGAAACTGCTTTGAAGGCTTTTTGGTTAGTTTTTTTGCGTTGATATTTATAATATATATATATAAATTTTCATTGTTAATTAGGCTGATAACCGGAAAAAACATCAACTTTGTCAATCATTTCCAGTGTTCTAATATCAAACAGAAGTTGGTTGGCCATTTGGAAATGTAATCGGACATTGGATTGATGGAATGCCGACGACAATCTAAATTCCTGCAACATTGTTTTTGTCACGCAGTCAAAAGTTCAATTTCATGTGCTCCATGCACATATTTCTTACTTGTTTAGTTTATTACCTTACACATATTCATAATTTATTATGGGGAAATAATTACACTGTAGCCTATATGAAGTTGCATATCGTAGCAAATCGATTTGCTGGCAGACATGTATCGTGTATCGTATCGTATGCCATGAATCGCGATGCATCGGAATATCGGTGAATCGTTGCACCCTTACAAATGACAATATCATCTGAAGATCTTGTTTCTCGGTCCACGTTACATAGAACCATGGATCCTGGATGACCTATAGACATTTGTAGTAGCAACATTATCAGATTCACGCATGTATGATAGCAATTATCCTCATAAAGAGTTCTTTGCAAATTT
Source organism: Steromphala cineraria (assembly GCA_916613615.1). Lineage (NCBI taxonomy): Eukaryota > Metazoa > Mollusca > Gastropoda > Trochida > Trochidae > Steromphala > Steromphala cineraria. The sequence goes on along the minus strand of OU744731.1, from coordinate 55,159,454 downwards.
TACTCATTCCAAGATTTTTATGAAAATCATTATTTTGACCTTGTAATTTGACCCAAATGATATGTTCCAAGTTACACAGTTTCCTTTTTACATGACAATTGAAATTGTTCTTATCATACATTTTTTGTAATCCTCATTTTTAACTTACTTTGCGGCTAGACGTGAGATGATTAAATTTCTCTTACATTAACAACCAGTGAAGCATGATATTTGAAATTGTTGATATCATAAGTTTCTTGTAATCCTTGCATTGTCATCTTGTTTCAATTAACTTCATGGCTAGACATGAAATGATTCAACTTCTCTTAAATTTACCACTAGTGAGGCAGTCAATATTTCAAGTGTATATTTTCACAGTCTATCGCACCATTTGTCAAGGTGAACATGTACCTATTTCTTCTGACAGTGTCCATCTCCCTGCTGTTAGCCCTGAATAGAGTTCCCAATAATATCCTTCAACACAACAATTTGTAGATGCCTCTTGCAATTTCCAAATTGAATAAAAAGTTTAAGTTTATTTGACAAGTTCATTTCTCCGAGGGCTGGCTACATTGTTGAGTGCGGCAGGGACGAGTCATTCTGCCAATCTGCCAAGACCACATTTAATTTGGCTTTGTACCAAAATGTAAATTACTTTGATCAAGAGTTGGTCTGTGTTCACTCCGATGAACTAATCCGAGGAATTGGATTGGTACCAGTCCGTGCGTGTGTACTGGGGACATTCTCTACCTTGGGATACACATTGTGTGTGTATTCAATTTGGTACTACATGTATATGTATTATTGCATCTATAAATTGTGTACTGTTTTTTGTAGGGACATTCCCTACCTTTCGATACACATTGAATGTGAATTTGGGTAATGTGTATTTTCCCATCTTTAAAAGGTGTATTGAACATGAATTAGGAAGAATTCTATGGATTTTTAAACTTCTTTATTAAAAGATTGCAACATTTCGATGTAGATACTAACACCATTTTCAAGCATCCTTTGCTTCAAACCAACAACCTAGAATCCGGCAACACCAACATTCAATTATGATGAAAGGGGTATGTGTATGTTTGCTGTACCAGGGACGTAGCTCAGTGGTAGAGTGTCCGCATGTCACCCGGTAGACCGGGGTTCGATTCCCGATCGTGTCATACCAAAAGACGTTAAAAGGTGGGAGTTGTTGCTGCCTTACTTGACACTCAGCATTGTAAAGGCAGAACAACGATTTAACTGGCGCTGCACCGTGGCTGCCGGATGCCTTAGCACAAAACAATTTCCAACATGTAATTGTACTGAGGATAATAAAGTGTTATTATTTATAATCCCACCGGTATGTAATACCGTGGCATATAGACATCACCCTGTCCGTCTGTATGTCCGTCCGCCCGCCCGTCCGTCTGTAATCATTTCGTTTCTGGAGCAGAACTCGAAAACCGGTCCACATATCTTTCTGAAACTTTACATGTGTATTGCCCACCTACTGAAGTGGTGCCTTTTGATATTTTCACTTTTCTGAAAATATTATTTTTTATTATTTCCATGGAAACGGCTCTTATTTGGACTCAGTTCATGAAAGGTTTCGTTTCCGGAGCAGAACTCAAAAACCGGTCTACATATCTTTCTTAAACTTTACATGTGTATTGCCCACCTACTGAAGTGGTGCCTTTTGATATTTTCACATTTCTGAAAATTTTATTTTTTATTATTTCCATGGAAATGGCTCTTATTTGGACTCCATTCATGAAAGGTTTCGTTTCATATATATAGCTTATACTATTATGAACCTTGCTTGAAAAATTTACAATTATCTTTCAAAGGTTTACATCTTACGAACATGTGGAACCGGTGGGATATGTCATCTTCTGATGACTCTTGTGTTATTATTATGTATGTATTTTGCACATAGTCCCCCTCATCTACCTCAGCAGGCCAGTAAGACATGAAGCCGCAAACCGTCGGGTCTGCTCTATCAGCAGTCTTTGTTCAGTTGATGTGTGGCTTCCTCAGAAATAGTTCTATTTATTACTCTGATTTATCGGCGCTGGTGATTTGTTATGGATTGGAAGCTAGCCTGACCATATAAATATTGCCAGATAGTATCTCCTGATTGGTTTGAGCTGCCGCTCCTTGGAGGGTTGAGTACGTAGTCTTGGCTTCATATTTCGGAACCATTTGGAGCCACACGCAACACCATGCTAGATAATACCACAGCACACCGAACTCACAGCATCGGTAACACCACAAACATTGTATACCAAATCAACTCAGTATATTGCAACCAGAACTTCAGACCTACATGAACACTCCAATGCGCACATGACCACATTACTCTTCATACAAACCTACACATCACTCCATAGTTCACAATATACCATGTCACACCAAACACTTCCCAAACTGCACTACATTGTATCATTGTGAACACCACACCACTCCAAATTTCTGAACATTGCATACCAAAACATGTGACATCACCTCTCACCATCCAACACATTACACTTTCCACACCACATAACTATAAGCACCATCCTGATGTGTCATATGCTAACTGCACTACACTAAATAGTTTGAAATTCACTCACCACAATACACACCACATTTCTGTACATAACTCTCAACAGCGTACCACTTTGTTAATACAAACATTTATGATTAATGCAAAATCCCAATTCACACCCCACACTTTACACAAGCGGACACCATTCCACTGTAGTATAGACAATAGACAATACTTTATTACCTTAAAAGGAATTCGTTCCGGATCACAAAGCTTTGACATAATTATTAAATAACAACATAAAAGCATAAAAGATAAGACATGGGAATTAAGATGGTTGAAGTGACTAAGAAGATAACTGGACATTCAACATTTGATTAAATTATGTAGTTATAACAACATAAAAGGACATAAGGTATATGATTTAAAATTGTTTAACAACTAAGATGATGACTGGACATACAGCATTAAAATATGTAGTTTTAACAGCATAAAAGGAGATAAGGTATATGATTTAAATTTACTTACAACTAAGATGATGACTGGACATTCAACATTTGTTTAAAAATTAAATGCTTTGCGGAATAAAAGACGTTCGAGCTCGTTTAGTCTTGGTAATTAGTACTGTGTAGCGGCGGCCAGAAGGTAAAAGCTTATATTCTGGATTTAAGAAATGTGAAATGTGTAGTATGACACAACATTCAACACCAACCCTGTCTCACCATCCAACCGCACACCATTCACACCACATTACACATCACACCACATCATGATGCACACATTGCCACACCCTTTACAAATAAAACATACCACACCACAGTACACACAATACCACACCACAAAACATACAATACCACACACAATACACTACAATTCCACACCGCAATACCACACCATAAAACATATAATACCACACCACAATACATCACAATACCAATTGCTACAATTACCACACTATAATTCCACAGCACAAAACATACAATACCACACCACAATACACACAATACCACACTACCATTCCGCACCACTATACCACACCACAAAACATACAATACCACACTGCAATACATCACAATACCACATCAAACCAGAATACCCCAACTTACCACAATACACATAATACCACACCACAATATACACAATACTTTGTCACAATATCACACCACAATACACTACAATACCACACCACAATACCACACTGCAATACATCACAATACCCCAACACACCACAATACCCAAACACACCACAATACCCAAACACACCACAATACACACAATACCACACCACAGTGCCACACCACAATACCACATCGCACCACAATACCCAAAGACACCACAATACACACAATACCACAACACAGATGTCAATGGCAGATTTTCTTGTAATAAGAAGAATTGGATTGCATTTCTCCCAATTGCCTGCTGACGATGTGAGGCGCAGCTGTGAGGGATGGCTTCCTTCAACAGTTACAAGTCATGTCTTGATTGATTCCACAGAGAAAACACATTCTCAAAATTGATGATACGAGCTTAAATTGAAATTGCCAGAAATCATTCTCTAATGGTTTTATAGGAAAAGAAAACCATTTTGGATTATAATCTACAAATTTGTATTATTTTGGAAGTATTTTAGATTTCTGTATTATTTTAATGGTGTTTTTGTTTTCAATTATCCAAGAATGAGTTTTATGGGAAAGGAAATTACATATTGATCCATTTTGTTTTTAGTATGTGGTATGTCAATGGTATTAAAGTTTTATTGTCAGCTTCTGTCAGGTTTTCTTGATCTCAAAAAGTATTTGTTAAATAACTTATCTTCTCCTAAAAAAAATCCAATTATTGTTAACTTATACAGCCCAAAGTAAATAGGCTTCTGATCAAAATTCAAATAGGATTTGTTTTAGCAGTAAAATAGGATTTCAATCTGAGAGTTGTAAGTTGACTTTAATCTTTTGAGACGAGGCTTCAATACAAGATAATGATTTGTCAGCAGACATGAGTTTGGTTTTAGAGACAGCTTATTTCTTAATCTTGTTTTTCTTCAAGGAATATGTTTAAGTAAAAGACGTTTTATGGCATCATATGTGATTGAAGTTTAGAGATAACCTAATCTCGCCGTTACTAATGTCGTTTCCAACAAGTTTGAAGTTTTGGTAAGCAAGTATACATTGCGAATGTTTAGAATTTTATTCATCTGCCACCACATCTTTGTTTCTTGCCCAACCTCGAACTATAAGTAAAATACAGCTTGGTTCAAGGATAGTTTGCTGCACTGGAACTGGTAAGTTTGGCCTCGTCTTCATGTACACTGTTTGCCGTCAGACGACAGAGGTTACACAAGAGGATCATTTTAAAATTGATTGAAGTAGTTAAATCCACCTGCTTCAAATTTCCAAAAGGTTCATTCGTCTTTTTATCAACCTGCTTCTATCATCCAATAGGTTCATTTGATTGTTTGACTCTCCGACCTGGTTTGGTAACAGCAATTTTCTTCTTACTTCGTAATATGGACAAACTAATGAAAATTGGAACTAATCTTGAATAGCGACAGTTCTAATCTAAGGTGTTTAAGCATGTAGTTATTGTGCAGAGTATATTCATCCTCATGGACCAGCCAAACTCAATTCCCCCTCTGCCCTTGGCGACACACGACAGAGGTTTTACAAGACCATGTTGTAATTGATTGGAGTAGTTTAATCCACCTGCTTCAAATTTCCAATAGGTTCACTCAATTGTTTGACGCCACGACCTAAGGCATAGTAACAGCAATTTTCTTCTTACTTCGTGATATGGACAAACTAACAAAAATTTGAACTAATCTCGAATAACGTCAGTTCCACTCTAGGATGGTTAAGCATTTATTTATTCTGCAGAGTAAATTCAACTGCCATCTCATCTCTGTAGACCAGCCAAGTCACTTCTCCCCCTCTGACGATTGTCGACACATGACAGATTTTATACAAAAGGGCCATGTTTTAATTGATTGGAGTAGTTTAATCCACCTGCTTCAAATTTCCAAAGTTTCACTCGATTGTTTGACCTAAGGCATGGACAAACTAACAAAAAGTGGATATCATCTCGAATAACGACAGCTCTCCTCTAGGGGGGTTAGCATGTATGTATTCTGCAGAGTAAATACAACTGCCAACCCATCCTTATGGACCAGCCAAACCACCCACTCCTCCCCCTGCCAATGGCGACACACGACAGAGGTTCTACAAGAATTTTAAATTGATTGAATCATCCCACCCCCTCTCCCCAATTCATCCCCGAGACTATAAGTAAGATATAACCACAGTTCCACTCTAGGATGGTTAAGCATGTATTTATTCTGCAGAGTAAATTCAACTGCCAACCCATCCTAATGGACCAGCCTATTCCTCCCGCGAGATTATACAAGAGGGCCACGTTTAAATTGATTGCAGTAGTTTAATCCACCTGCTTCTGACGTCCGAAGGTTCACTTGATCCTTTGACTCTGCGACCTCTCGCGACCCCATGGGACACAGTCGACATACAAGGAGAACACTTTGCCCTGTTTCAATTGTCAAACAGACTTAATTATCGGTCTCTTGATTGCCATTTCGTGTCCTGTTACTGTGGTTTACACAGCCCATGTTTCCGAGCAGCTACCGCATTATGTTTTCATATTCAGGAGGTGAACTCTGGTTAACGATAACCTGCTTGATATTCATTGTCACATTTTGTAAGCTCGTAAATTAGTGAATGGAATATTTTATTGGTTTTATACAATTTTTTATTCTTTATTTGAAAACATCGCTTATCAGGTGCATAAATTGTTATGCTGATGGGGATTGTTTATCAAACACCGATTTTGATACCATATATTTGTAAGAATCGAGAGAATCAGTAAATAAAGCCATATCAAAATAGAAAAATACCTACCAGTACATATCACTATGTTATTTATCTATAACATTCCCTGATCAACATAGATAAAAATATGGTATTGTTATGTTGATTATTAAGGTTTATCAAAAACTTTATATTCATGATAAGAATCAGTATATGCTTCCATCACAAACTAAATAATTTGTACATGTCAGTATATTCATTTATGAAGATCTATTACACTGAACAAACAGACCTATTGATAGCACTAACATCTGTTGCCTCTAAACAATTGTTTGTCGATCATTAAAGAATTTTTTCTTTCTTGCTCACGCAATTGTCACCTAAGGTGTTTTTTTAATGTTTGTATTATATTATTTATGTATATGCTGATAAAAGGTGTCGCTGTGTATGTTGGAATATTGTTCAAACAGCATAAACTATACACTCTCACAAATAATTATGAGATTTTATAAAATTTAGGCCAACTCAAAAAGTGAATTGCAAAATTAAAAAAAGTAACTTTGCTCTGATTTTACTTTACAATCTTTTTTGCTTGCTTTGATGACAGTTTTGCAAGCTTACATGCCACCTCCAAAAAAAAATTTTTTATGAGATTCTGGTATTTTCAGTAATAATTAAGAAATTTTGCTATTTCCAATCATAATTTAGAAATTCTGGTATTTTTGATTTTTTTCCTGAAATTCTGGTATTTTGAGTGCCAAACATTAACTTAGCAGTATTCTTCATTGATTGGGTGTCATGATTACATTGACATCACTGAATGCATTCAAAAGCATTTTAATTCAGGGCAGAAAATCATCACTAACCTGCAATGACCTTAAATGCATAAATAATATTAGGCATACATAATCTTATATCTTGATACACATGTTTCAGTGTGTGATTTAAGCACATTGTACCAACAAAATGTGATTGGTTATCATACAGTTGTAACTTGAGTAAAATGACCAGCTCAGCACTTTTTGTCCAATCATTTCTTCAAGATAACTACTTCTACAGATTAACTTAACGAAATGGCCTTGATTTGGTAAGGTTTTCATTTTAGCAAAATTACTGGTGAGCACTTTTGGTCAAGTGTTCCAAGGTGATTGAACAAAATATCCCTGGTTATGTTTGAATTTAAGTAAAATGCAAGCTTGGCACTTGTTGTCAAAACATTTCTTCAAGATAACTCCTTCTAGAGAGTAACCAAAAATATGTCCATGACTATTTTTTATTTTTGGAAAATGACCAGCCGGCTCTGTGGTCAAATCATTTCTTAGGACAAGTACTTCTCCAGATGAACTGTAACCACAAACATGCAGGGTGTGTAACCATACATTATTAACAGAAGCTTGTTCCAATTCACTCCGAGCCCAGGACGCCATTTGTCCAATTGTGGAGAAATTATTGGCATGCTCATTGACGACAATGGAGTGCGCTCAAATCCTTCAGGAATTCAGAGTTTTAGCCAATTGAGAATAATTTGATTTAATTAATGATCTCATGCACTGAGAGAGAATTGGCTTCATCAAGTCTGCTTCGTTAGGAGAGGCCGCAACTTGCTGCGCTCTGATTGGTCGCTTCTTGGAACCTCTGCTGGTGCCAATAAGTTTGGGTGCTGTCATGAACTCAATTGGATTACCAGATTGTCAAGTCTTCGCTAATGAACTTTAGGAAATAAATTTTCTCTTAAGAAATTTATTAGACGGATGATCCAAATTACAAAATATTTTTGCACTGTCATGAACTCAATTGGTTTGCAAGATCGAATGTCAAGGCTAATGAATGTTATGCAGTTAACATTATATAATGAAATTTAACAATTATGAATAACAAGACATTTTGTGCTAAACAATGGACTTTATTTATTCATTGCTGTCAAATATTAGGTTACTTATGAAATGATGTATGTCTTTACCTTGGAAGATGTTTCATTTCTGATGCGAAATTTTACTTAGAAACTTGCAACATTATTGTAAACACATCATGTGGCTTACATCTTAATAACAACAATTAAATCTAGATATATAGTCACCTTGAAAGAGATCTGTGTGTCTGGAAGTTAATCTATTCTGGGATAAATTTTACACCAAATAATGACCATTTTATGTCTTTCCTTTTGTAAAAGACAACAATTCCAGTAAAAATAAAGGGATATTTTCTATACAAACTTATCAAAGATCAAAGTTGAATGTAAATCTCTTCTGAGGTGAACTGTCCAGAAAACATCAACATTTGAATGTGTTTACCTCTGTAAAAGATGACAACAATCGCAATCCAATAAATATAGACGTAAGGAACTATTTTCTATAGAATCGATACATCAGACGACACCTGTGTGAGGCAGCTCAGTGTTGTTGTTATAGCAGGGACAGCTGGTCCACAGTTTCTTGTTTGTCCTCTGGTGTTTGTGTCAGGCTCGGTAAACTTCTAGCATTGTACAGGTAGTGGTGCATGTGCAACATTTAGTAGAAGAATGAAAGGTCAGCAAAATTGTACTGAGGGAAGGAAGAGAGAAGTTATGAAAGAGAGGTAGAGAGAGAGAGAAAGAGGTAGAGAGAGAAATGAGGGAAAATGAGTTGAGGGGAGAGAGATAGATAGAGAGTGACTTCTAGCTTCTTGTTACCCTCTGGTGTTTGTGTCAGGCTCTGTAAACTTGTAGCATTGTACAGGTATGCACAAGATTGAGTGCAAGAATGAAAGGTCAGCAAAATTTTGATAAGGGGGAAAGAGAAGTTATGAAAATGAGGTAGAGAGAGAAATACGAGGTGTGGAGGAAAGGAAAGGAAAGAATGACAGTGAGACTGTGACAAAGTTAGAGAGGCAGAGGGTAACAGAAAGATAGAGAGAATGACAAAGACAGTGAGAGTGAAACTGAGAGACGGAATAAAAAGAGATGTGAGAGAGGGAGGAGAAAGAGGAGGAGAGAGAGAACACACAAACAAACAGCGAGAGGAATAAAGCTATAAGCAAGAGACAGCGAGAAAAAATTGACTTCCAAGATAGACTGTTTAATATTGCCAAAAACAAAACCAATCATCTTTGTTTCCGACATTTCACCAATATATTATTTTTAGTATTTAATAACACTAAGTGAAACAAATAATCACTAGCTAGCCAAAATACAGCAAAAAGAGGACCTAGCTATCTTTCCATAGCTGAACTGATAATATAAGAGCTGAAAAATTGATTGTTCACAGCAGAAAACAATAGAACTGCAAGAGCTTTATACAGCCAGGGTTGCAGAAACACTTGTTGATGACGTGGAGCACTGGATGTAAAAACCCTTGTATTCCCTGGTTGCTCCTCACCAGATAAGGATAGAGAGATACTTTGTAAAGCGTCCCCTCGGGACCTCGGTTGATGATGAGCGGTGTTCACTAAAATACTTGTGAATTAAATTACTCAACTTGAGGTTTCCTTTATGCCTGTTTGTCTATAGAGTCTTTCTGGTCTGTAATTCCTACTTGAATTGTTCTGGATGATGGAGTGAACACACTAGCCAAAAATACTATTTATCAAGTTTGCCTTCATGGTTCTGAGGTCAGAGATATATGGGGATTGAACTGAACAGGAAGTTCATTAAACTGGGAATCAGGCAACTATTTCTCTGTATAATATATCAAATATGGACTGATCAGTCATTGTTTTTTTGCATCATTAGTTTATTGAGCAGAAAAGGTTGCATCCGTTATTGCAAACACACATTTGGTTTACTTTGGCAACATGGCAGATCTGTGTTGTATTTAAAAAATTGACAGAATGGTGGTTCTAGAAATGAGCAACAGAGTCACAAACTCCCCAGAACCCCAGAACCTCAGAACCCCAGATCCTCAGAACCTCAGAACCCTAGAACCCCAGAACCTCAGAACCCCAGAACCTCAGAACCCCAGAACATCAGAACCTCAGAACCCCAGAACCTCAGAACCTCAGAACCCTAGAACCTCAGAACCTCAGAACCCCAGAACCTCAGAACCCCAGATCCCCAGAACCCCAGAACCTCAGAACCCCAGAACCTCAGAACCCCAGAACCTCAGAACCTCAGAACCCTAGAACCCCAGAACCTCAGAACCCCAGAACCTCAGAACCCCAGATCCCCAGAACCTCAGAACCCCAGAACCCCAGAACCTCAGAACCCCAGATCCCCAGAACCCCAGAACCCCAGAACCCTAGAATCCCAGAACCCCAGAACCCAAGAACCCTAGAACCCCAGAACCTCACAACCCCAGAACCTCACAACCCCACAACCCCACAACCCCACAACCCAACAACCCCACAACCTCAGAACACCAGAACCCCACAACCCCAGAACCTCAGAACCCCTCCAAACAAAAAGGGATGGGTTCACTCATAGATGTTTAATTTGTTAGTTAAAATTTTCTTGAAATATAATAAAATTTGTTCAAAATGAACTTGTCAGTGTTACTAATCAAAATATGATGTGGTAAAATCTTTATCAATAAAGAAGAGGTTACTGCTTGTCGATGAATACTCAATTATATCCTCTCTTCACTTGTATCTCCTACCTCCTGATTGAATCCCTTCAGCGGAAGAATGATAGACCAAATCAAGTTTACAGGAAAGCTTTTTCTGAGTTCTTGATTACATTGTAAACATTTTGTAAGAATCATCCCTTTAAAAGAAGCCCCTCCATACAAAAAAGAAGAAATCGAATTGTATTAGGTTTGCGGGTGAGCTTATCCTCCACTCCCAAATGGCAGCGAGACTCTTTTGTAGGAATACCTACTGATGCTGATGAAGATCATCGGGAGAGGAACATTAAATTAGGTTTGCTGAAAGATTATTTTAAGTTCTTGAATAGCCGGGTTCTGAGTAAATAGAGGTTATTGTTAGACCTCTTCCCAAGATCGAGCGGTCCTGAAAGGAATGTTTAGCGAGGAGCTTATTGAGATGTGCCCTCCTTGCACTGAAGGAGTCTTATTGAAGGTGCCCCGTCATAGCACCTAGAAGGGGCCGAGCTCTTCAAGTATTGGTCCCCCCTCAGAGCGGCGCCATCGACTCCAGAATTGATTCTGGAGGGCTGCCAGTGTATCTGCAAGCTAACTGATTACTGCAGGATCCAGATCAATAACATGTGGTATACACAGTCGATTTTCTTTTGTACTCTGTGAAATTTTATTTGCTTTCTGCAAACTTCAATCAGCATTGATAGGAGAATTATGTTTATGCTTGGGATCCTTTTGCGGTCTGGTGACAGTGGTACCCCCGAGACCGCTGAGGAATTGGTCACCAGGGGGCGCTGTTCGTTAATGGTTTTCCTGGGGGAGGGGGGACTCGATTGAAGGAGAGATTAACATGCAAACAGCGACCACTCGGAAATGATGTTAAGTAAAGACATTTGAAATAAATACCCCCTCTCCAAATGATTTATTGAGAGGCGTGTTGACTATGTCAGCCATTTTGGAGGAAATGATGGGTGCAAAAAGTGTCCAAATTGAAAAGGATGATTAACATGCTTCCAGTGAAATACGGCCTTGGGTCAGAAATTATCGTGTTTTGAATTTATGCCTTCCATGATTATGTGACTGGAATGTAGTTTCATTAACTCAATGTTGAACTTGGCTTGTGGTTTGAGTTTTATCTTCTCGATAATGATTGAATTTCCGCAGCTCATTCTGAAATCAGTGTGTTTTCATTGCAGCCAAAGTTGCACTAATGGGTGTTTGGCAATTGATTTTGGCGCATTCTCAAGTGCAAGTTATTTACCAAATGATCAAAGATATACAATTCAATACTTACACAGAAATCTGAACAAGTTTAGTATGTACTTAGTGTTTCATGATGAACCTGTCATAGATTGATAATGGTTTATAAGGCAATATTCCTGCTTGATCAATCCTTAATAGCATAATGATTGAATATCAAGTTCTGTTATCTCATTCTTAGATATATTGCTCAGAATATAAACGAGTTGATACACTTTTGTACTTAAAAACACCAATTGTGTTGAAATAAGGAAATATCCTTTTTTATTAAATTAAATTAATTGGTTTAATTTTTGTATTACTTAACCCTGTGACATTAAATAATATTACACCCAAGGAACTACCAATTAAGTCAACAGACATAGATGAAATAAGTAAATATGATTAAATGCATCCATGAGGTGTTGATGATGATGACAAATCCATAAAATTATCAAGTTAATAACTGAATAAATCATTTAAAATCAGTCATGATGCAAGGTGTTCCTGTTCTTTTTTTATACAAAATTGTTTCAGATGGTTTCTAGTTAATTGACAAAACTGCAAGAATTGAAATAAGATATATCATATAATTGGATAGGGGTTACCATTTAAGCAAATTCCAATCATTGGACGAATCTAGACACAATAAACATCAAGTAAGGTTATTAAAGGGCCAGTAGCACGTTTTTAGGGGTGATGTCGGGAAAATGAAAATTAATGGTTCCAATTGAAAAACAATGTATTTAAACTAAATGGAGTAGTAATAATTCAAATATATAACGTGAAGGTTAGCCATGCTATTCCTTTTCTTACACAAAATGAATAAAAGGTGTTCACAAAAAATGGCCGCCAATGGATTTTATATGAATCCTCATACTTTGTCCTCTGACTAAGGGTGATTGGCTTGTGTAATGAGATTGTTGACACTGTCAATATAATACATTTAGCATTAACTTATAATTATAAGTGAAATATTTAAAATATAAAATTATCAAAAACGTGCTACTGCCCCTTTAAAGAATCTGCAAACTTTTAAGAACTACATAAATGGAAATTTCTTTTCATGCAAAGATGGCGGATTTTTATATATAAGTATTAATAAATGTATAATTACAGAATAGTCAGGATAATGTAAGAATGTGAAGTTTCTGTGATATTTAACAATCAGTCTCAACCAAAGGTGTACAAAATGTCAGAACAGTCTTACTATTAATTTTAAGCTGAATAAGACTTTTTCAGATATTTATATATGAATTTCATATCTTGAAGTGTCACTATCAGGTTCATGAATATTCAACAATGTCATACAGCTCCCTCTAGTGACAGAGGGCAGGATTAAAGTGACAAGGGCATGTAACTCTGACAAAGTAGTGGATTAGTATTTCTCTTGGTCAGTGATAATATGAGGCTTCATTGATTCTGTGTGACAGATCTTTCACCAGAATACTAAAGTATGGAATAGTCAACTGTTTCATTGCTTTGCATCCTGTCTCAAGGTACGAACGTTACGCTAACTCCACTAATCTGTACCCTGGGCTCAGAAGCTAAATTCGCTCGTGCGGCCTATCTTGGGATATAGCCAATTAAAACCATTCCTTGTCACCTTCTCCATAAAATTTCAACGAGAAAATGATTTGATTGGCTATATCCCAAGTCAAGCTGCGCGAGCGAATCTAGCTTCTGAGCCCAGGGTACAGATTAGTGGAGTCAGCCTAACGTTCGTACCCTGACACAGGATGATTGCTTTGTTGCCCTAATAAACTTTGCTCGAACCATTGAACATCTGGTCATTTTCCATCTAATAAAGTAATACTTCAGCTTGAATAAAGTTTATCTGGATTCCAAAATGGGAAACTTGACAATTTCTTACATATTTTACACAAGAACATATGAACTCTTCCCCTTTTGAAAGACATATGGATTATGTCAGACAAGCCAAATTGAATATATTTTCATAAATCATAACAGTGATAACATACACCTTGGTTCAATATTTTCTGCTGAGGTTTCCTGGCAGCCTAAGATAAAGTTATCGCAAAGTACCCACAGAGACCCAAGTCAGTTTATTAGTCTGTGACTTGGCAGCAAAGTCTCTCTGCTTATTGCAGATGAAACGGCTTTGATCACTCTCGTAATTTGTATGTGTTGATTATGGAGGGAGGATGCCATGACCCAACATTTGTTCAGGAGCTCAATATCATCTTATCTTCCTCCTGACTAGGTCCACAGTCTGCTTTTACTCATTTGGCGCAGTTTTGATGTTCGTTTCAATTTCCCATCACTTGAGGTGTCACGGCAACAGGTTCCAATTATATCGGTTTATTACTTCTTTGTTGCCATGTAAACCATCTTCCCCGGTTACCTAGCTGAGTCTCTCCCATGTGATAAATACTATTATTTTCTATGCTTGCTTCAATCGTGTTATTAACATGGTTAACACTACTGGGTGAGTGAGTTAGTTATGGTTTTACTCCACTTGTGCAATATTTCAGCCATTAGCGGCGCAACATTGGTTTTACTTCTTTCGGAAAATGTTGTAACTCCAGGAGCTTTTGGTGTAAAGCTATAAAGTAAACAAATAAAACATAAACTATGTTGTCACTTGCTTGACTACAACATTAGAATATATGTCGAAACGTTGCTTTCACAGAATAAAGAAGTTGATTTTCCTTAAAATAATGTTCGTTATTGATCATCACACCAACTTCTAGAATGCCAATTAAAGAAGACAAACACTGCAGGGAGTTTGTAAGGAGGGACGTCATTTGGTTTTACTTCTTTCGTAAAATGTTGTGACTGCAGGAGATTTCAGTGTAAAGCTATAAAAATAGGACGTCAGCTGTATGATCACTGGATTAAATACGACATTGGAATCTATGTTGAAACGTCGCTTTCACAGAATAAAGAAGTTGATTATCCTTAAAATAATCTTCCTAATCGATCGTCACACCAACTTCTAGAATGCCAATCAATGAAGACTTACACTGCAGGGAGTTTGTAAGGAGAGACTTCATTTGGTTTTCTTCTTACGGAAAATGTTGTGACTGCAGGAGATTTCAGTGTAAAGCTATAAAGATAAGACGTCAGCTATATGATCACTGGATTAAATACGACATTGGAATCTATGTTTATACCCCCACTTTCACAGAATAAAGAAGTTGATTTTCCTTAAAATAATCTTCGTTATTGATCATCACACCAACTTCTAGAATGCTGATTAACGAAGACAAACACTGCAGGGAGGGACCTCATTCGGTTTTACTTCTTTAATAAAATGTTGTGACTGTTGGAGCTTTTGGTGTAGAGCTATTAAGTAAACAAAAAAAACGTAAAGCATATGAAGATGGTCGTAAAGCAGTGATACCTCCCGCTTTCATTTGATATGCAATAGTTGTGGAAATAAAGTTGGTAATAAAACACGGTTACAACTGTTGACAGTGTAAGGTACGGATGTTAACACACTTATGTTGAGCAGGTGTGAAAAATAACGACTCGATATACAGGTAGATATGTCACCACATACAATTTATATGCAATGTGCGTATGTATTGATAGATAAAATGTATTAATCTATGAAGTTTGTTTGTATAAGATACATCTTTAAATCTACATTCTGTCCTGAGAAAATTCAGTTATCCAATAATTTCTCTTACAAGTTTCGCCAATAAGCACTTACTATGTAATTAAGTTAAAATTTCTAAAACGAAAATGGTTTAGACTGAACTTATTTATCATTTAGACA
Source organism: Steromphala cineraria (assembly GCA_916613615.1). Taxonomy (NCBI): domain Eukaryota; kingdom Metazoa; phylum Mollusca; class Gastropoda; order Trochida; family Trochidae; genus Steromphala; species Steromphala cineraria. The sequence goes on along the minus strand of OU744731.1, from coordinate 55,143,659 downwards.
GTTAAAGAGAGCGTAAATAAGTGAATTATTTTAAATAAGTAATTGACAATTTCCCTCTTTTTTTTACTTTTAAGTTATTTCTTTCAATAATTGATTTTGGTAAATTGTAAAAGCTTTTTCATTTTGTTTTCCCCTTAGACTTAAATATTTTCCTTTAGACAAATGGATTTTTAACATAATTGTCAAAGCTTGTACTTAATTGTTTTTTTCCAGGAGAGAAGTGATGTGATATGTTTGATGATAGGTCATTGAATGATTCTTTCTTTTTAGATTTTTGAGCTTCTTTTTTTTAATAATTTATTTTGGTAAACTGTGAAACCTTGTTCTACACTGTGTATATTCCTAAGATATGATTTTTTTCTTCAGACAATTGGAATTTTAGAAATGTGAAGATGTGACAAGTTTGTGGATGTAGGACATGACGATTATGATTATTTTTGTTTTGATTTTTTTTCAATAAATATTTCATTTTGTAAAACCTTATACAACGTTGTGTTTTTCCTTTGACTTGAATTATTTTCTTTATTTTAACATATTTGTCAAAGTTTGATCGTTTTTTGTCCTTGGAAACTAGAAGAGAAGTGATGTTGTGATGTTCGTGGACGGAGGACATGACAGTGATGAATGTGGTGATGTATCAAGGGATGCTGGGAACTGATTTGTATTCTCTTGTTATCTCTATCTTCTCCGCATTCATTAACTCTCTGTGCTATGTTTATCAATCAGGTTATTGAAATGTCAGCTTGGTGGGTTGACTTATGTACAGAAGCATGTTAAGATTTATTAGTGACATTGTTTCAACATCAAGCTATTAATAATTAATAAAGCATTTGAAGCATCAGTACTACTTGATGTTTGATGCCTATCTGATGATTTGATTATTTTGAATTTAGGCATGTGTATAAGAGTGATGAATAGTTTGGATTGGAGGTTAATGGAATTACTGAATCTTAACATTTAAAACTGTTATTTTTGTATAAGATGTTAAGATTTATCATCCAAAACTGTGTTCCACAGGAGATATCGCTTGTGAAAGATCAAGGAATATCTCCTGGGAGATATCACTTTGACAGTAGATTTTGAACAATGCCCTGTAATCAGAAAATACATGACATCACAAAGGTTTTACATCATCAGTAATGACGTCAGTATGATTTGACGTCATAAACACAACAGTGTCACAATGCTATGACGTCATTGACATGATGACGTCTCAATGCTATTACATCACTGGTTTAAGAGTTGGAGGGCTATGCAGTGTACATTTTTCATGTTAATGTGATAAAAAATGATTTGGATGATAAATAGAATCTCACCCTCGTATCTTCTGATATCAAATATATCAACACTCGGCAAGCCTCGGATATTTGATACTTTTATCAACTTGTGTTGATATATTTGATATCAGAAGACACTTGGGTGAGATTCTCTATTTATGGTGACATTGTTGACACTACCAGCTATCAAAAGAATTGTAAAACTAAATCAAGTGGCATATTTTATGAGATTTTTAGACCTCTTTAAGTTCTCAATGATTCCATAAAGTTGAACATTTATATTTGTATACAAGAGTATGTTTGGACTTGATGTTGATAATATTATTTCTACTTTGAATTTTATGACACAGAGCAAACCTAGTTTAAGTTTTGTATAAGGTTTGTTAACGTTACATTAATAAGATTTAATTAGTTAAGACCATTCCTGATAGGCATTGCACAACGTTTTTAATTTAGCAGAATTATAGACTCAATAATCCTATAGATGAAAAGATAATTATTTCATGAAATGTTTGTTATGTTTTACTAATGACAAATTGAAAAAGAATGTTGAATGAAATATTAGCAGGTGTTCCATAAGAAAACAATATTATTATTGGTGGAATATTATAAAAACATTGTATATTTAATATATCAAATAGCGTCTACAATTATCATAATAAGAGTGTTTATGATGTGAGATTATAGATCCTTTTTTTTGTTGCTTATTTACAGGAGCATGTCTTTGATGTCCTTGTTAAGAGGAAATGCCTTATATGAGTAATAATTTAATTATCATAAGTTAATTGTTTTATTTTAAATTGTTTCAATAACAATTATTTAGTATGTAAATATGATGTAATGTAAGTAAATTAGACAATTGACTAAAAAGGCTCTTCATAAGCTGTCACTGAAACAGATGTTCATTTCATTGTTCCTTATCAAAATGACTCTTTATGCTCAATGCATAGGAATTTATGAAGTGTCAATGTCTATTCTTGATAAGTCAGGGATAAATTTACCTGCGAGTCCTGCTTCAAATACTCATAAAATTTAGAAAGGACTCATAGAAATTTAAGCTGTGAGTCCTGGGATGCATAGTTTTTTTTGTGATACTATGTGCTTACTTATTAAAGGACTCATTTAAATCAGTTTGGACTCACAAGATTTTTTGGTTGCGAGTCCCTTGACTCAGAGGGTCATATCTGTAGATTGATCACTGTAAGTTAACAGTCAAACAATTTATTGCAAACACCACATTCTTAGTTTTCAAATTGTTTTCTCTGCATAAGGATTATCTCCGAAGTATCTCTGTGACTGTATTGTGTCATACACCCCGACTCGATAATTGTGATCACAGTCTCAGAATCTTTTGATTATCCATGCATGTTACAAAAACAGTCACCTATGGTCATAAATCATTTTCATTTGTTGCTGCAAAAGAGTGGAATCAACTACCAACTGACATAAAAACTTGCGAAACTCTAAACTCGTTTAAGTCCAGACTAAAAACTCATTTGTGTAGCCAAGCTTTCTCTGATGAGTGAACTGTGAGCTTAGAGCATGATGTCATGGAGTCACGCGCGTTACAAATGAACTATTATTATTATTATTATCTCTTTCTAAATATGTATTTCATCAATAAACCTGTCAAGCGCAAATTGTATAAGGATACCTGTGAAACTGATCTGAAATAGTTCATGTGAAGCAAATGTTATGTTAACTGACTTCATATATGGTCACAACTACAATGTCACTTTAGCCTTATGTTTGGCAATAAAATCATGTCAAATGTGTTTGACTTGGGAATATGCAAGTTTAACAAATTTGATATTTTTCCATGAATAAAGAAAATGTGTTTCTGTTGTGTAAAGAGTAATTAATGCAAGAATAAATTGTCTTTTGTCATTTTTAAGCTCACTCATTGTCTTTGTGCCTAGATTAAGTTGATTTAAATTGTTATTTTGCCAAAGTGAACCTCTATCTATTTGTTTTCCCAACTTGGTTGTACCTTGAAGACCCCATAAGTTAACTCTCTGTAAATAGTGTTCAATGAATGAGTCTGGCCCTTTGAAATGTAATACTTTGTCCTTTAAGCGCTATAAACTGTTCTTGACGATCTGCTTTAATGCCATCGTTAATAGAATTGTCTCTCTGACATTCAAGAGAGTAGATACTTAAAACAATAAGACAAGATCTAATCGAAGCTACGGCTCAATTGTCCTTTTCTTTTAAAAACATTGCAAATGGTTCTTGATGTGTTGTCAATGTTTATATATCTTCATCCTCCGCAAATTGGTTTATGATCCTCTGACATTGGCTCTTGTGGCAATATGCTGTGGGTGATGTCAAGTTAGAGACTGTTTGCTTCTTTACTGCACTCTGTGACATCTATATTTGCTATACCTGTGGTTCTTTGAAGATCAGGTTGGCCTGTCTTGAGCCAGTTGCTTATACTGAATAAACCTTTGTCGCTACTCATGAAAATTGATTTGTACAAGAATTGTTTTAACTTTTAACCCACTGAAGTATTTTTTGTGATATTTCTAATTTTATTTCAACAGTGAATTTTACAGTTATTCTGAGTTTTCTTTCTTATCAAATACAAAGTGGTTGGTTATTTGTTTTTACAGAAATTTACAACAAATACCAAAGTCATTAATGTGAGTTGTTTAAGTAAGTAATCATTTTCAGTACAGTTCTCTGTCACCACTACCTTAGCAATGAAACACAACAAGATCTTTACAACTTGTAGGTGTTTCTAACAGGTTTCAGTTTTAAACCAATACATTTTTATAGTAAGGCATACCATCACATCACATCACATCACATCACACCACATCACCACACCACATAACACATCACACCACGCCACATTAACATAGCCACATTAACATAGCCACACCATAACACACCACACCCCACCACACCACACCACACCACATCACAGCACATCATATCACACCACACCAAACCCCACCACACCACATAACACATCACACCACGCCTTATTAACATAGCCACACCATAACACACCACACCACACCACACCACACCACACCACATCACATCACACCACACCTAACCACATCACATCACATCACACCACTCCACACCTAACCACATCACATCACATCACATCACACCACACCACACCTAACCACACCATTTATACAGCACACCACTTACACACCAATACACCCAGATCCACTCTCTCCAGTCCCCCTCCCCTCATCTAGGGAAAGGAGGTGTTTGCGTGACTGTCTCACTACAACTTATTAATTTCTGCTGGAATGGATGTGCTTCAGGAGACTATTGAGACTAGACTCGTACCACGAGGGGGAGTATTACATTAATGTCCCCCCCCCCCCCCCCCCCTTTCCGCTTCTACTCCCCCTCACCAATCTATCTCCCCTTTCCCCTGCTTGTCTCCCCCCCCCCCCCCCCCCCCCCCCCCCCAGAGAAATATCCAGCACTGAACATCATTTCATCCTCTGGCACGACTGCAGACTGAAGACCAGACCAAGTAACAATAGACTTGTGGAAGTATTTGATGAATACAATACTTACTGAACATCAATTCCTCCCTGTCAATAGTAGTCTCGTACGCGATCACGCAACGGGAAATGTAGATATAGACAGTTGTGTGAAACGTAATGATTGGGGAAGTTTGTTATTTTATTTGACTTTCTTTTTGTGAAAGAGAACCTTCTATGTGATAAATGATTCTTTTGTACATATTACATAGCTGAATATTGATGCTTCTAATTCCTGAATGCACAGAGTTTTCATGGTCAAACCAAACTAGAAAGTGCTGTACAGATATATTTTACATAAAAGAATAGTTCCTTTTAGATTACATGAACTCAGTGTGAATTCTTACACTTAATTGCGACAAAAAATATATTCTTCTCCAAGAAATGTACTTTTCACAATGTCAATCAAAAAAGACGTAAACATCTTAGTTTTTTTTACTCCAAGAACTTTACAAGTGTCAAAATGCCAAGATTTCATCCCAACTAATCCTAGTAAGTTTAACTTCTTGAATTGTTCTCGACAGGCTTATACACAAGGTGCCTGCCAAGACAGCTGGTTTAACAGGATAACAAACCCTACATATAGTAATACTCTTGTCTTCAACCAACAGAGACATAGAGAAACTAAAGTTAATTGAAGTTAAGAAATTGTTGTTTTAACAGTGTATCTAGGGGAGACTTTACAGTAAGGAACATCTGACTGACAGTTCCTCTCTGACTGCTTCTCTGTTGATCAAGTTGCTTTCTTGTTTCTACAATAGTATAGAGGGGGTTAGTGCAATGGTTAGCATGTTCAGCTTCAGATTAAGAGGTCTGGTGTTTGAATCCTGCCAAGGGCTTGGTCACTTTATATGCAGTAGAGAACTGTCGAATTTGGCTTGGGAGCAATGCTACACTGAATTTCAGCACAGTACCACCCACGGTTTGCTAGTTCCAGTCGATGCTCGCAGGTTTCACTGTAATACATAGCCACAATAGTGTTGAGGACTTTTTCCTGCAATAATATTAGCAGTTGTGATATAGGGAAAATACTTTTGTAAGCAGCATTGAAGCCTTAATCATGCTGACATATAAATACCTTCTTTAATTTTCAGTACACAAAATTAAAAATTAAAAATATCCCTTGTCAAATCTGATATGAAAAAAATTCACCTTTTAAAAATATATCTGCCAAGTTCTTCAGGGGTAATACAAGTTATCATTCATGGTCACATGGACCAATCAGAGACACTTACATGAGGTAGGATAACAGAATTTATATCCTTTGTGGAGTTTAATAACATCACAGCAATATCGAATTATGAAACCTGACAGCTGAAAGGATATTTAATTTGGAAGAGAAGTAAGCTTGAGAACAGTGCAGGGAGGTTTGTAAGACTGTTTGCCACCCACGTACAACTTGCCGCGAGATCTCTATCTACTCCTGGGTCCCAAGGGCTTCAATCTGATGGTCTTTCTGCGCAGGCCAGACGAAAAAAGTTAGAAAAGTTAATGTGCTGAGATGACCAATCAATTTCAATGCAAGTTCCGCTTGGGAGGTGATCCACTGCCACGACGTGTCAACTTTGATGTTTCTATCACATTTAAAGCCAATAGTTCATTTTGATTTCTCCAAGCTCCGTTAGATTTATGAATTATTTTTGACAGGTACTTCAGTGTGAAGTATAAGTTCTGCACTTCCATGTGTATATTGATCCTGCTCTTAAGTGAAAGTTGTGAGAAATAAGTTTGGTTTCCAAGGCTATTGACTCGATGATCCCTATGGACGGACTACCTTGTGTGGTCTGTACTGTTCAGTTCATGTCCACTGTCCAGTTCTTTAAGGCTCTATTTACCCCTCTGCTTCAGGAACCAGAGGTTCTGAATTGTGAAGTATAAGCTCCTAAACAGCCATGTGCATATTGATCCAGGTCTGAAAGTAAAGCTGTGAGAAATAAGTTTGGTTGTTGAGACTATTCACTCAAAGATCCCTATGGACGGACTACCTTTTGTGGTCAGTGTACTGTCCAAACATGTCCATTCTCCAGTTATTGTAGACTCCTGTTTCCTTCCTTCTAGAAACCACAGGTACGTCAGTGTGAAGTATTAGCTTTGCACAGCCATGTGCATATTGATTCAGGTCTAAAGTCAAAACTGTGAGAAATAAGTTTTGTTTCCAGGGGTATTGACTCGATGGACTCACTATACCTAGTTTGGTCTGCACTGTTCCAAACATGTCCACTGTCCAGTTCCTTAGGCTTTGATTATTACTTTCCTTCTAGGAACCGCAGGTGATGAGTTAAGGTTAATCCTTTCACCCCCTTATAATCAAATATATTTGTGAGCCTGATTTCTGTTCCTTTTTGTTTGAACAAATAAAAAGTGTTCTTTTGATGGAACATCCACTGCTCCAAGGTGTATGTTCTTCTTCTTGAAGGTCCACAAGACTGTAGACTCCTTCTTTAAGTCTCCTGGGCTGATTTGACAATCATTGACCTCTGTCATACCAATTTTTGACCCAAAACTAGACCAATCTCCTTGAAGGTCCTCAAGACTGTAGACTCCTTCTTTAAGTCTCCTGGGCTGATTTGATAATCATTGACCTCTGTCATACCAATTTTTGACCCAAAACTAGACCAATCTCCTTGAAGGTCCTCAAGACTGTAGACTCCTTCTTTAAGTCTCCTGGGCTGATTTGACAATCATTGACCTCTGTCATACCAATTTTTGACCCAAAACTAGACCAATCTTCTTGAAGGTCCTCAAGACTGTAGACTCCTTCTTTAAGTCTCCTGGGCTGATTTGACAATCATTGACCTCTGTCATACCAATTTTTGACCCAAAACTAGACCAATTAATTTATCACTCTTTCAAGGAATATCTGGGGTTTTATTTGCATGTTAAAGACAGATAACACTTCATGAATGTTTATGTTCATTTAAGAACTTTAATTCTTAAAGAATCATGTAGTACATGTACTTAGAAATGTCATTTCTTTCTTTATCCAAAATAATCTTGATTTTTAATTGAGTTGATAAATTGTTTAAATCTTGAAAAGAAATTGAGAGATAAGATAGATGTTTAGTTCCCAATTATTTTACATGTTAAGAATTAATCACACCAAAGAACAAAAAAAGGATGTGAAAACTATTCATTTCATAATTATCTGATATATCAAGACTTAATCACACCAGAAAGCAAAATAAGGATTTGAAATCAATTAATTCTCCTAGTCATAAATTGTATTCCGATATCAGAGAAATAATTGTTTTGATGTCGGTCTTCCAATTTTGATTGGAACATCCATCGCTGGGTAGAGGATTTACTAAATCAACTCGGTATGCCGGTGAATACATCGCCCGTGATAAGGATATTGGATCACAGTCCCTGGAGAGAAACTTGTCTTTTTAACCCAAGCCAGGAACCACTGAATGCCCTTGCCGTTTAGCCACACTGCCTCGGGTAATCAATAAGAGTCTTTGGTTTCTTCAATGGCACCGTGATACTTCGGTAACAGCAATGGATTAGATATCTTTTTTTTGGGTTGAGGAATTAGGTGGTACTTGATATCTTCTTGCTTGGATAACTAATTCAATTTTAAAGAAGTAAAAGAGAGGTGGTTTGGTGATGATGGAATTAGATGTATGGTGATAGGGTTTGGACATCGCCATGCTTCTTCAAGGAGTAAACTGATTTCCCTACAGTAGCCTCCAGGCAGGCCAGAACCCTTGGTAATGAAATTTAGCTTGTCGTTTATTTCCCTGTATTGAATTATCCTACTCTGATTATGGGTGGGACATTGTGCTGTTTATTACTGGCAATTCATCACTGGAAACAAAAAGTGCAATGTACCATGCTTTTGTCTTTAACAAATCTCCTGTTGATTGAGTCAATGTCCAACACTTCCTGTTACCTTCTGGGACTGTTTCTTGGTAACATCTTCATCATGGAGCAGCCTTGACACTTCATCTGCTTTACATTTTGTTACCAAGTTTTTATCTTAAGTTTCTCAAATTCATAACGATGAAAGCAAACAATTCACACAATTGTATTAAGGATATCAGGGAATATGATACAGAAAAGCAGATATTGCATGTTTCTCAAATTTGTGACATAAGATCATATAAAATGCTTCATTGTTGTTAAGTTAAACTGCAGGGCTTTCTTTGCTAAGGTTGACCTTCAATCCCAAATCCTTGACACTAAATAAAGGTAACCTCAGTGTTTTGTATTTACTGTTATTCTTGTTTTACAAGCCAGCTAATAGAAAGCCTTGTGTCTTATTAAAGGTCAAGTGCTCAAGATGAGCAGCGTATCTGTGTATTACGCAACAAAATCCATGAAAACCCAATTGGTTTAAACGCTTGGAGTACAGATACGCAGAGATTTTATTTAAACCCAAAATCAGATAGCATTGGTACTGAACAAATTGATATGATAATCTTTCAAAATATCAATATTCAATGCTTCAATCATTATCATTCATTACATAGATAATGTTTTATATGCAGAAATATACCCATCTATGTTAAATTAGAGTGTACAATCTCATTTTTATGAAAAGCCAATTGTCTGAAGTCAGGGGAGTAGTAATTTGACTAAGTACACTATCAAAATCAACAATACTTAGTTGTTACCAAAACAAGGAGTTAATACCCAGTAGAAGATTATCTTGAGCTCTGAGGTCTGATTTAACTTCACTTGGATCTGCTAAAGCAATATATGATAATGACCATAATTCTTTGAAGAAATTTTCCAAAGCTCTCAGAGGCAAGTTGCTTTAGGCAAGAGTCAATTCATAAGAACTATGGTACCCTAATGGTTGCTGTATTGATCGCCTTCTGTACAACCTACTGTAACAAAGGTGTACTAATTGTTGCTGTTACAAAAGGTTTTAAGAAACAATTGCCAAAAGCTATGCAACAAGTGACTGTTACAACATACAAATGTACTTCACCAAAGTGACAATTCTTAATGGCACCCCAAGGAAGTTACTTTACAACACAAATGCAGTACTTCCCGACCAAGTGTTAGGTTTAGAGACACGTGGTTGCTATTGCTTCTTCTGGAAGTGATGACTATTGCTCTGGAGAATTCCAATCCAAATGTAGAGTTGTTTTCCTGTCTCATGCACCAGCAATCATTTGCAGACCCGAGAAGTCATTTTGCCTGGTTCAATTTCATTAAGGTGTGAATGTGTGAAAGTGCCAATAAAACAATTACAAGATCTGTTTGGAAAATTTGATTTTGAACCTTTTCAATAATGACTTCAGAAAGGTATTCAATTACGTTTAAAGAACTTGTCATGTTTCTCCGTGCCACTTAATTTTGCAATCTCAGGTTTTGTCCTTTTTTCAAATTCTCCTTCTAGATTGCAAACTCTGTTTTTGACATAGAATTAATAGCAATCAGACTCTGTCCTTTCTCTAGACTTTCCAATTAAATGTTCTTGGTGTAGGATTTATCAGCTGCAGATTTTATGAGCTCATCCACAATCTTAGACTCTGTCCTTATTTCAATTCCTCCCAATATCTTGCCAACTCGATTTTTATAGCAAATAATTTAAATAGAACAGATTTTATTAGTTCATCCACAAGTTTGAATTATTAGACACATGAATGCAGTAAATCAGTAAGGAGAGAAAGATGATTGTGTGAGGAGAGACGCCATCTGTCAAGGGAGTGTGATCAATCTGGAATACAATAGGGGACATGTCAGGAAGGCCATGAGGGCTCGTTAACTCTGGTGAAGTGTGAGCCCTTATTGATGTGTAACAACCACATCTGTTAGGTTGGATCTAATGGAATGTCACTGATGTAATGTCAACATATGTCGTGACAATATTATAACATTTCATGATGAACCAATATGCTATTAACATCTTGCCACAATGTCTTGAACCTCATACCAATGTTTCATGAACTTCTTCAACACATCTTGTCACAATGTCTTGAACCTCTTTCCAATGTATCATGAACATCCTGCCATTGTGTCATGAACCTCATACCAATGTGCCATGAACAGCTTGCTAAGATGTCATGAACCTCATATCAGTGTGCCATTAACATGAACATCATGACACAATATGTTGCCAAGACATCATGAAACTGTCACCATATTATCATGAACATCTTGCCAATCAGGATATCATTGCGATCATGCAATTTCAAAGTTTATATGGTGATGTCTTCAAATTATCATACAAATTTCACAAAAGATACATTCATTTTAATCATAATTTATCATTCAACATGTCATGAGAATAAGTGATGTTAAAAAAGATTTTTGTAAATTGTAAATTGATTTCATGTACAAAAAAAGAATAGAATAATATTACATAACCAAAATATGAACATTTTGCCAATACATCTAACAATCAAACACCATGTAATACACTCAAACTCTTAGTCATTGCATCCACTTGTAGTGTGAATTATTGAAATTGTCATCACAAGCGGAAAGCTTTCAGTGAATAAAACATTCTCAAGTTGTAAGCAGTGAGCTTTTTGTTCAATCAAAATACACAGTGTATCGTCAGGGGATGAGAAACGTTTCTTGTATGATGATGGGACTACCCAGGGACCATTTGTTGAACTGTTAACAGCAACAGCTATCCCTCTCTCAGCTAGAAAAGAAACACTTGATGGTGTGCGAACTGTTGATGACATTATGTCCAATTGAACTGTCACTGTTCGGAGGTTTTACTTTCTGGTGTTTATATGTTACGTGTTATTGAAGTAATTTGGGTCTGTATTGTGCTGAAGTAAAATGGGCTCCCTCTTGTGTTCAGTAATGAAGATCACATGGCCCTTGAAGTAATTAAGGTTTATATTGTGCTGAATTAATGTTGGTCTATCATGTCGAGTTGGCCTATCATATTGAAGTAATGTGGGTCTATCTGATACTGAAGTTGTTTGGCTTTATCTAGTGCTGAAGTAATGTAGATCTATCTGGTTTTGAAGTAATGTTGATGTCTCTGATGCTAAAGTAACGTAGATTTTTTTGGTTTTGATATAACCTGGATCTATCTGGTTTTGAAGTAATGTGGATCTATCTGGATTTGAAGTAATGTGGACCTAACTAGTTTTGAAGTAATGTAGATCTATCTGGTTTGGAGTAATGTGGATCCATCTGGTTTTGAAGTAATGTGGATCTATCTTATGCTAAAGTAATGGTGGATCTATCTGGTTTTGAAGTAATGTAAATCTTCTTGGCTTCAATGTATACATATAGATCTATCTGATACTGAAGTAATGTGGTTCTATTATGTCTTCAAATAATGCCTTTCTATCTCTTTCTGAAGGAATGTGGGTCTCTATCTGAAGATGAATGTGGATGTATAGGCAGTATCTGTTTTTTAAATTATGTGCATATTTGATGCCAAAGTTTGATTGGTCATTTTCAACCTGATGCCATGTTTCATGTTGAAGTAATGTTGTAGTTGAGCTAGCTTCCAACAGCCAGCTACAAAACTACTGCTAGTTTTTTCTGCCGGCAACAAGTATTGCTAGTTTTTCTATTGATTGAATACTGTAACCTTTAGCATCAGTGATATAACACACTTCTAAACCAGCAGATAAATGTTTGAATAAGTGAAATGGGTCTTCAGGGAGGCAGTAAATGGGATATTACAGGCTGTGATGGTTAGGTTATATCAGCTTGGCTGCTCAAGCGGATAGATTTGATAGCATGTCATCTCTCTCCCAATTTCTGCCTTATTTGTTTACAGCCGCAATAGTAACTTTGATAACCTCTTCAAATAGTTATTCCTCATTAGAAGATGATTATAGATATTAGAGTCCGACAATTTAATTGGGTACAAATTATGGATCATCGATTTCTTTGTGTCATTACCCAATGTTTGTTGTTAGGGACGATACTGCTGTATGATAGTTGAATTATAATCTCATATCAGGAATTAGTTTGTTTATTTGAAGTATGTAGCCAATGGGCCCATGATACAGATTATGTTTGGTACATGTGGCACAGGAATGTTCTAACAAATAAAGTTGTAAATAAACTAATATTATATATGATATGAAATATTTAGAAGTTTAGACAGTGCAGTTGTTTAGGAACCAGATGATCACACATGATTCTTGGCATCAACGTTAATAATTAATATGACTAAACTATTGATTGAGTCGAGTATGGGAACATTACATCTTTAGTGAAACATCACTATTCTGTGAATAAGTAAGTTAAATAGTGCATAGAAATTGTAGAATTCGTTACCATATACAACCTCTACAATGCTTTGATGAAGGCCACATGGTGTGCAGAAACATGTAAACTTATGAATTAATGTACCGTATTCGACCTAATAAACGCCCAGGGCGCTTAAAACATTGACTACTGAAGTGGAACTGTATTAAAGTTGTCTTTGATAACTGATACATTCAAAACAAATTTACACATTATTGAGTAGAATATCTTTTAATTCTTCATGAAACAAAGTGAATACTCTGAATTTATTATTTTAGTACTGTTGGTACATGGGCGGTTATTAGACCTACAATAACAAAACCATTGGGGGGCACTTATTGGAGCAGGGGGCTTATTAGGTCGAATACAGTATGTTACCAAGAAATGTATGGTTTTGATGGTTCCATCATCCTCTCTTTTACTCTCTCAATCAGTCCATTTTCAAGTATTATTAAAATGGACATTTTATGTTCTGCAACTTTCACATAACTGTCTGAAAGTAAATTCAAATTGAAGACCTTTACACTGTCTGTGAACTATCCAAAAGTTTTATTCACCATGATAGTTGTCAATTTTGTGGTTTAAGATCTGGCATATCTCTCCCATGTCAGTATTTAAACTTACAGATCACTCAGAGTATATTTACAACTTCTACAATACCTCTCAAATAGTTCATTTTCTCAAGTATAATTAAGATAGACATGTTAAGCTCTGCAACTTTTGGAGAGTGGACTCAAATTGAAGATCTTCACATGTCTGTTGATTATCCAAAAGTTTTATTGTCCATGATAGTTGTCAAGTTTGTGGTTTAAAATATGGCATATCCTCCCATGTCAGCCTTTTAACTTACAGATCACTCAGAGTCGATAAACTGTCTGACCAAATGAGACATATGAATTTCAAATGCCACCCTCTCCCCCCTAGAGACAACTTTGCATGATGTTTGTATGTAAAACCTTTCTTTATGCAATTGTTATGTTGTGATGGCCGTATTGATTTTCATCCTGTTTACTTGCCAAGTGCTTTCTCTGAAGGGAACAGCTGTACCTTAATTCACTTCTCGATGTATTTGTTACGTACTGCATATGCAAAAGTTTTCTATTGCTGTTGTGGCTCACAAGTTAACCCTTTACTGGTTAGGGCAATCAAAGAGTTTGTGTAGCATTGGACTCTGGTTGGTAACTGTTTCTCATGTCTATATGCAAGAGTTTTCTATTGCTGTTGTGGCTCTCAGTTAACCCTTTATTGGTTAGGGCTGTCAGAGAGTTTGTGTAGCATTGGACACTTGTTGGTAACTATTTCTCATATCTATATGCAAGAGTTTTCTATTGCTGTTGTTTCTGAGACTCAGTTAACCCTTTATTGGTTAGGGCAATCAAAGAGTTTGTGTAGCATTGGACACTTGTTGGTAACTGTTTCTCATATCTATATGCAAGAGTTTTCTATTGCTGTTGTTGCTGAGACTCAGTTAACCCTTTAGCTGATGATGCCAGTTTAGAGTCTGTATAATAATGATAATAATAACACTTTATTATCCTCAGTACAAGTACATTTTGGAAATTTGTTTCGTGCTTAGGCACCCGGCAGCCACCGGTACAGCGCCAGTTAAATCGTTGTTCTGCCTTTACAATGCTGAGTGTCAAGCAAGGCAACAACAACTACCATCTTTTAACGTCTTTTGGTATGACGCGACCGGGAATCAAACCCCAGTTTTCTGGGTGACAAGCAGACACTCTACCACTGAGCTATGTCCCCGGTTCAATTATCATAATGGTGATTGTCAATTTTACCAGATTGGTTTTATGAAATGAAAAAATCTAGCTTGAAGGGAATTTATTTTGTGATTCAGATTTTCAGAAAAATATTTGTGGAAAGGAAGTAACAGAAAGTTCTAAGTTTGCTTGGGAAAATTGTCCTTTAGAAAAAACAACAAATAACTTGAATGCAGGTTTTTGATACTCTATTCACAAATACTGTAATATAGTTTAATTCAGGTTCGTGTTCCAACCTCCTAAACTGTCCAGTTTGAACCACTGTACCAAAATATCTTGATTAAAGAAATGAATCGAGATATTTTTTATCTAAGTTATGATGTGTATATCTAAAACCCTTTGATCCAGAAATGGCAGAAATGTCCATCATGCGGATTACGCAGTGGTTAGGGCATTGGCTTCTGATTCTAGAGGTCTGGAGTTCGAATCCTGACAGGGGCTCAGCATGTTTATCTGCAGTAGAGAAGTGTTTACACACAGTAAGATTTGGGTGCAATTCTACTCTGAACTTCAGTGCAGTAC
The DNA here is from genome assembly GCA_916613615.1 of Steromphala cineraria. NCBI lineage: Eukaryota > Metazoa > Mollusca > Gastropoda > Trochida > Trochidae > Steromphala > Steromphala cineraria. Next base: position 55,128,389 of record OU744731.1, on the reverse strand, counting down.
CACCCATGGTTTGCAAGTTCACCATAATGCATAACCACAATGGTGTTGCAGGCTTTCTTCCTGCAATATTACTAGCAGCTGTGATATGAGAGCGATAAACCCCATACCACTTCACCTCACCTCATTTTGTTGTATTCTGTAAATCAACCACATAATCAAATGCTCAGTATGAGAATATTGGTTAAAGATTGAACAGTTACAAGTTTTTTTTATGGAACTGTAAGGCCCAAAGTATTGTCATCTATTAAACATGGTCCTTATAAGGTTTTACACAATGCATTTCACAAAAGAGAACTGAATTTTTTAACAGTCTCAAGATACATTGAACTTATTACCTACGAGGGCAGTCATACCGAGGTTCATATTTTTCATATGTTGCCCTAGGGCAAAATATCACTTTATCATTGTGACGTCACGGAAAAAACAGTGCTTTGACGTCACGGTTCACCTATGACGTCACAATCTATACGCATCGGCGGCGGCTAGTCCGCCTATACTAAGAAGTAGGATTTGATAATTTTCTTTAGTTTTGGGACTACGGTAATAAACAGAATATTATATTTGTGCCCATGACATACTATGTTTACGACACTCGTGCCTAAATATCAGTATATCCCTCGCTGTCGCTCGGGAAATACTAATATTTAGGCACTCGTGTCGTAAACATAGTATGTCATGAACACTCATATAATATCCTCTATATAGTTTAACTCTGAAAGACTTATTTTCAGAAACGTGTAATGCAGACAGACACTTAAGAATTGGTTTTGTACTGAATGATTCAGGATGTGAAGGGTTAAGATATTATCACATGAGATGTAAAGTGCATGAAAACTTCTTGCCCAATTGGTGTTTGAAACACTTTGTACAATTGGCCGGGGAGGTTTGGTATAGTTGTAATTAACCCAAATATACAGACAAACTGTCATTCTCCATTCACATCCCATCACTTACAGGGGAAGTGGCTTGGTTAAGTATGACAGGCCTCCTATATGGAAGTAGCGAGCGGTATCCCGCAAGAAGAATGCATTATGCTGCACTGGGTCGGAGGTGCATTGTTCCAGCAGTGTTGGGCAGATGTTGGTGTGGGGGTCTGTGCTGGACGTCACTGCTGCCTCGTTATGGACATTGTATTGTGTGTAGTGTGTTAGTGACAGGGTGTGTGTGTGTGTGTGTGTGGGGGGGGGGGGGGGGGGGGGGGGGGGGGTCATATTGATCAGTGAGGGTGGTGTTGATATGACGAGGGGGTGGGGTAGGGATATTGATATGGGGATACGGAAGGGATAGTGGTCAGTGAGGGGTACGGGGGGGGGATGGTTGGGTCATATTGATCAGTGATGATGTTGTTGACATGACGAGGGGGTGGGTATATTGATTAGAGGATTCAGGATATTGGTCAGTGAGGGGTATGTGCTACTGATTAATGAGGTTATTGTTTATAGGCTTGAGTGATGGAATTCATTTAAGATTGGAAATGGTGAAATTAGTCACGTTTGATGGTATGGATTTGGTTATGAAAATAGTGTTAGTTCAATGTTGTACGAGGCATAATGAGGCATGTTAATGATAATGATAACACTATTTTGTCCTCAGTACATGTACATAATGGAAATTCATTTTGTGCCTGTGACAGCCACTGTTAAAGCATTGTTCTGTCTTCTCCAATCTTAAACGTCTTGTTGTATAATGCTTCTGAAATTGAACCTGGTCTTCTGTGTGGGGAGCGGACACTCTGTTGATTGTGATTTCAGTGTTAGCAGCCACACAAAATGGCGCTTGCTGTAAGAAAAATTGTCCATCCATATATCTCATTCATTTAACCACTTTCAAGAACACGTCAATGCTGTTGAATTTGTGAGGGTGGACTAGGAAGAGGCCGAAATACAACAAATGTAGTGTAGGGTAATATTTCCATTAGGAGCAAATGACACAACAAAAGAAGCAGAGAAAGTAATTATGAATTGCAGTCGGAGTGTCTAGTATGGCAGGTGCTTGTTCAGATGAGTGCTCTACAGGAGTGGTCAAATCAATATCGTATGGGAATTGAAATTTGGTCTCTGGTAGTGAAAGAGATGTAGTGTTTTGCTATTGTTACTCAACCAAATGAATGAATAGTCACTGGAGATATATTTGTGTTGGGTTCATTGTAGCATGATTATTTTGTTCTATGGTTACCACTATAATAACTAAATATAGACCTGCAAAGAACAACGAAGATATATTATGCACTTTAGGTAAATAAGATTTCTATTCTGAAAATAGCAATGCGATAAAAAAAATTAGTCACACTTTCTGTAAATAGACAATAATTTTTAAAAGAGCAGTTCCCAATGCTGGACGCCAAATCGTTTTCCAATTATTGTCATTATCTTGACTTCCCTCACATTATGCCTTCAGTAAGTCACAAGACTTGTCTAAATACATTTTTAGCTCACCTTTACAAAGTAAATGTGAGCTTATGTCATGGCGGCTTCGTCCGTCCGTCTGTCTGTCTGTCCGTCCGCCCGTCCGTCTGTCTGTCCGTCCGTCTGTCCGTCCGTCCGTAAACTTTCACGAAAAAGACTACTCCTCCCAAACGAATTCAGATATCATTCTGAAATTGTAGTATGTTATACCCATGGTGATTCCCCACAGAAAGGTAGACGTTTCAGTTTTGAGAATCCAAGATGGCCGCCATGACAGCCATATTGAATTTTCAATTAGATTTCATGAAAAAGACTACTCCTTCTAAACGAATACAGATATCATTCTGAAATTGTAATATGTTATACCCATGGTGATTCCTCACAGAAAGGTAGACGTTTCAGTTTTGAGAATCCAAGATGGCCGCCATGACAGCCGTATTGAATTTTCAATTAGATTTCATGAAAAAGACTACTCCTTCTAAACGAATACAGATATCATTCTGAAATTGTAGTATGTTATACCTATGGTGATTCCGCACAGAAAGGTAGACGTTTCAGTTTTGAGAATCCAATATGGCCGCCATGGCAGCCATATTGAATTTTCAATTAGATTTCATGACAAAGACTATTTCTCCTAAACCAATCTAGATATCATTTTTATATTGTAGTATGTTATACCTATAGTGATTCCGCACAGAGAGGTAGACGTTTCAGTTTTGGGAATCCAAGATGGCCGCAATAGCAGCCATATTGACTTTTCAGCTGCAGATGACACATCATTATTATTAAATTTTAAGCTTTCATCAAGTGATCACTGGCACCATATAAATTCTCTAATTTGAACTTACTAATCATAATATTATCTTAAATATGGAATATTTAAGATTGTCGTGCAAGTTGTTCTATATTTTTAAGTGTTTCTAAAAAAAATTAAGATGAAAGACAAACATAATTGATTAATTTGTTTAAAATCTTTATGGCAACTAGCTGCAAAAACCAAATCACATTAAACATGTTAAATTTTAAAAAATGGTATTTCCCTTTTATTCCTTTAAATACCACACATAAGGGGTCAACCAGAGTTCAGATATTCCACTATGCTGTCCAATACACATCCCAAGGCAGGCTGCTAGCATCACAGTGTCAGCTGCTAGTCTGTTGCATAATCAACCTGACCCAATTGATATGGTAGAGCATTATGCTATATGGCCATGGCCCATGTGTATGCAATAAAAGTTATGGACTTGTATTCTCATGACAGTGATATGTTCTTTCTAAGAATAACAACTTACACAAAACTTGTCTACAATAAGCTTTGTGTTTAGCAATCTACATGATAAGTTGATGTGGAATAAATATGCAGATGAAAATCGAAAAGGGTTTAGTAAGAAAAATAAGGAAATTTGATTTGTCATATCTCTGTGTTGATTTGACAATGCAAAAATGTTTACCATTATAGTACTGTATGAGTGTTAAATAAATTGATACTTTAATGAAAGATATCTCATGGTCACTTGACATGTAAATATTATGTGAACAAAATAAACGTGTCTTATGCATTGCTGTGTTTATGACTTTCCTCTCAATCAGTCATTCATTTTCCTTGAAAAATCTGTACTTTTGGGATTCTCAATATCCCATGCAGCATAACCATCAGTGAAATAATCTTGAAATCATATTAATGATTCACTACAAAACAAATGTAAGTGCCCACCATCCTGTAAGTAATGAATGACATTTAAATGGATACACCTAAACCAATCAAGATATCATAATTAAATTAATACGGATGCCCACATAAAAGTAGCATTTTGAAGATTAAAAAGTACAAGATGGTCACCAATTCAGCCATAGATATACAAAAAAGTTATACAAAAACCTACTGCTTGTTAACTTATCATGATTATATCATTCGTGTATTAATGTTTGTTCAAGCTCTAGTCGTTTCCAAAAGAAGACTAGTATTTTAAAAGAGAAAAAAATCATGATGGCAGCCATAATCAATTATATAAAAGATGGTTACATGTATAATTAAACCAATACCACATCATTCATTTTAAGGTGAGCTTCTGTACCCTCGGTACTTTTATTTTGTTTGAAATGATATTGAATATTTCTTCTTGATGAAGATATATATTCAATAACATTATAAAGACATTGTTTTTGAAACAAATTATGAGAATTGTCTATTGATAAAACCTTCAAACAGGTCAAATTTATCCTGTTTCAATGTCAATTGTGGAAAAAAAAGGATAGATTGATGTTCATAATTATCAATAGACTTGTGACATGTTCTGCTAGTTTATGATATTATAACACATTGTATCGATGTCACATTTTTCATTGACATGTCGTATGGATCAAATCATGTCATAGAGCTTATTTTTCATACAGCATGTCGTGTGGATCATGTCATGTCAAAAAGCTTATATTTCATACATCATGTCATGTCATCAGGCTGAAATGTCGTATGGATCATGTAATGTCAAAAAGCTTATTTTCCATGCGTCATGTCGTGTCATAATGCTGACATGTCACACACATCATGTCATGACAGCCCTACAAATTGCGTGCTGGACACAATCCAAACCGTCAATCTGACACCTCTCTAATGCCTCCAGCTTTGCTTAAATCAGACTCGGCGCTTTATTAAACACATTATTACTTTGGCTTACCAAAACAGCAAATGAAATTTGTACAAGAATTGCTTCACACTTCAAGCTGAATAATGGTAATTTGAAATATGTTCCTTTAAAGACCAGATTATTCAGGAAACATTTATTCTGACGGACAGTTGAATGGGAGAAAGAATGATTATTATCAATTATCTCCCTAGTTTAGGAAGAGTAATCCCTTTATCATCAGCAAAATAGGCTTTATATTCATGAAAAAATAGCGAGGATTTATTCACTGTGACATTAATCACTGTGATTACTAGAAAAGACTTATTGGGTGTATGTCTGTATAGGGCTAGGCACTCGTCAACTGCTTGTAGCAATAGAAGTTGACAGAATTAATCTCTATGGATATGTGCGGAGATTATTCCACACATATTTGGACAAATGGAGAAAGACAAGTTTTTTTTATGGCACATTGAAATGCTATCATTGTTTATGACCCAGTTGTAACTAAGGATCGGCATCATTCCTCATTTCTGTATTGCAATATATTGGTACTTCTTGTATTCAAGAATTTGCATTCTATCTTGTCTAAATGTGAGCGCTAAGAACTATCATCAATTCTCAGCTATGAGCCGTTTTGGAAAGGAATATTTTATTCAATCAATGTTTATGATCTGTAAACATATATGAGCTATTTTTACAACACAACTTCAAAATTTGTAAAGAATTTTCCGTCAATTAAGTTTATTTTGTTATGTTTTTCTCAATTTTAGAGTGAAAAAGGTTGTTTTAAGACGTTCGATTTATTGGATATTTTCAGAAGTATGTACCAATTTGTATCACATTGTTCGTGTATTGCAATATACCGATATATTGATAATATCTCGCATCTTTAGTTGTAACCATACTAAACAACGAAAGTTCAGGGGCACCTTAGTTTTCAGTTTCAAAACATCATATGGAACATCATATGGAACATCATATGAATTTAAAAATATCAAAATATTAAAAATAAGGTTTGTCCTTGACTTTAATTGTTTAGTATATAAACAAATTGAGAGTGAAAGGAGAATGCTTTTTGTACAAATTTTAGTAAACATTGTTTGTCAAAAGTTTAATGATCACCTATATTTTTTCAAAAAGCATTCATTTCTAAACACCTCCTTCCTTCTCATCCTTCACATAAAGTAGAACACGGATATAACGAACTCCAAGGGCCGGCCGGACCAAAGAATTCAGTTCGCTATTATCCGGTGTTCGTTATACGCATCTAATTTTAATGATATCATATAGGGACAGGACTTGAAAATTTGTTCACTATATCCGATTGTTCGCTATATCCGAGTTTGTTATATCCGTGTTCTGTACTTCCTGTTTTTCTTCATTCCTCATTATTAACATGGATCTAAGGAAGCATGGACACAATGCTAACTGTTTGTATCTTAGAACTCACTGCTTTTAATATACCTGCACTACTTGATTGTTGCACTTTGTATCTATATATATATATATATGAATATTTGTTTTGCGCCATCTTCTACCCACTGGTACATGCTCAAGGCGCTACATGAAAGTATGTTATTATACAATAAATGAAATTATAGAATAAAATGATCATGAAATTACAAAAAGGCTTTTGAGGAAAAGAAGGTTTTCAGTTTGGCTTTAAACATGTCCAATGTTGGATATTGTTTGCTATGGAGAGGGAGTGTATTCCACGGAAGGATCGGCGGAAAGAAAAGAGGAGTACTTTGGGAACAGAGAGTAGATATTGCTCTTGTGATATGAGAGTCCTGGCTGGCAAGTACACAGTGAGAAGTTCAGAGAGATAAGATGGGGCTTGATTCTTTGTATCCATGCCAGTCAGCACATTAGAAGACATTGATCATTTCTCAGTGGTCACATCATCATCATGGATCTATGGAATCAAAGACACAATGCTATATGAAATTAAATATAAATATGAAATACTATATGTATAAGAATATCTGACAAATCTAATTTCATTATCAAAGTTATCATTAAGCCGCAGAATTTCACACTCTTCATTTTGATATATAAAAACTGCAAATCATTTGTTTCTGAAAACTTACTATGAAAGTACCGTACATCTCTAAATGCTGCAAGCGTTTTAATGCATGAATAAAATTTAAAAGCTCATATGAATTAATAATGAAAGGAGAAACAGAGCTGCCTGAATTTGAATATCGTCAAAATTCTAACATCGACTAATACAGGAAGTCGAATGAATAATGCATCATTAACGTTTCTAAAGTAGGTTACAATGCCTCAATTCATCAATATTTTCTGGTATTTCAAAAATTATGCAATAGTATTGTTGAATTAATAATGACAACATGTTAGATATTTTTATTATGTCCCCCGCAAAGCAATGTTTTCAGTCCTGTCCGTAATTCCGTGGTTCCGTGGTTCCGTAATTCAGTTATACAGTAATTCCGTAACGCTTTCGTTTCCGGACCATATCTCCAAAACCGTTCAATATTTTTTTACGAAACTTGTATGTGGTTAGATCTAGTACTGGAGTGGTGCCTTTTGCTATTTGGGTTATTCTGAATTTTTTATTTGTTCTGGTTTCCATGGAAACATTTTGAACTTAGTGCATATTGGGGGAGCCTTCATTTCCGGACCATATCTCCAAAACCGTTCAATATTTTGTTACGAAAGTTGGTATGTGGTTAGATCTAGTGATGGAATGGTGCCTTTTGCTATTTAGGTCATTCTGAATTAAATAATTTTCCTGGGTTCCATGGAAACAGTTTGTACTTAGTGCATATTTGGGTAGGGACTGTTTCCCAGCCATATCTCAAAAAGTATTCAATATTTTTTTACGAAAGTTGGTATGTGGTTAGATCTAGTGGTGGAGTGGTGCCTTTTGCTATTTAGGTCATTCTGAATTATACAATTTTTCCTGGTTTCCATGGCAACAGTTTCAACTTAGAACATATGGTGTGAGGACCATTTCCGGGCCATATCGCAAAAACTATTTTATATGATTTTACGAAACTTGGTATGTGGTTAGACCTAGTGGTGGAGTGGTGTCTTTTTCTATTTTAGTTATTCTGAATTATTTTTCTGGTTTCTATAGAAACAAGTTGAACTGGGTGTATATGGGGGGTAGGGTCTGTTTCCGTACTTGAGCTTAAAAACTATTCAAAATATTTTTACTACACTTGATATGTGGTTAGAACTACTTGGGGGAGTGGTGCCTTTTGCTACTTTGGTTATTCTGAATTGTTATTTTGCTGGTTTCCATGGAAATTTGTACATAATGGGGGTAGGGTCACTTTCGGATTAAATGTTAGCGGGGGACATCACAGTGCATCACATGCACATATTTCTAGTTATACATCATTTACACATTTATTCACAATTTTAATTTAGAGCTTGATGATCAAGAGCCAATTCAAAGCAACATATTCAAATGGTGAAATGTATCCAAACAGAGAAATGAACCTTGTTTTTTTTAAAAGCAGTGCTGTCACTCAAGTTTTGCAAATTTTGCCTTTGTCAAAATGTCTGAAAGATTGGTGTATTCTGATTATTACTACTCAAAGTTTGACTTTTTACAAGCAAATGTGGGAGCAGAAAGATGAGTTATTGGTTTGACCAGATTGAACTTATTGATCTTTACCCATCTTTAAGTATTCCCTACAGTTATTAAATTAATTCTGAGTCTAATTGTGACAAGCTTATGTTCAGTTTCTAAGAGCAGTTCCAAAATCTTTTCCTGGTTCAGAATCAGTACTCTCTTCCTCAGTTTAAGCTTAATGTCGTCCAGCAGATTGCTTCTACTATTCTACTATTTCTACTATTCTGAGTCAAGTTCAGAAGCTTGCCAACTGTTCTACACTACATTCAGAGTGCCAAGCTGCATGCCCAGATGGTATAGAGTTTGGGCAAATCTGTCAGACAACCTGGGGGGAACCTTAACTGTGTGGCAATGCTACACTGAATTTCAGCGCAGTAGCATCCATAGTTTGCTAGTTCCAGCCAATGCTCGCAGGTTTTACCGCAATGTATTGTAACAATAGTGGTTCAGGCTTTCTCCTTGCAACAATACTAGCATCTGTAATACGAGTGAAATACTCTTGAAAGCCAAAATCATCTCTTCTCACCTAATATTTATCTTTAACAAGAGATCATTTGTCGGAAGAATTCTATGTAGAATGGAATATAGAAACCATTTTGCTTTTGACCTTAGAGCTGTCCACACCAGCTGAGACTGTTTGCCAGAGTTTACAGCTTCTGTGATTAGCAGCTGTGTTGGACATGAGAACAAGTGGTCGTCAAGTGTTGGTAATTGCTTAGTTATAAACGTTCATGAATCTTAGATGCACAGATGGGTTTGTCTGGCTGCTTAGTTCAAGGTTAACATGGAAGAAATGTTGTCAATCGTATAGTTGTTATTTATTAATCGTTCAGATTGCTTTCCCATCATTAAACAATTATTTTCTCATCAAAATTTTTCTCAGTATCCTTGTTGATATATTTTAAACTTTCAAAAAAGCAGAAAGACTCATCTAGAAGTGATCTATGGGATCAGGCTTTCAGTTTGTCCGTTATTTGTACTTTCGTACATTTATCTTAAACTTATTGAAGATATCTGAAGAAATTTGTTAGTTTATGGAGTAAGAACCTTTTACTTGAATGTTGAAAGTGGATTCAACAAAATATTTTGTGATATTTGGATGATAATTCAACTTTAAGAATATCAAGAGGGTTCATGGTAAGAATTTGATGTAAGCATGATGAACTTAACTTTGACAATTTTCAGAAGTGTACAGTGTGTTTATGTTTCAATGATGTGTTCATCAATGTTGAACAGGTCTACTTTGAAATAGTTTAAAAGTTTGGATCTGTGGAGAAGTGCCAAGCTGAAGCTGTCAAGCAGGTTGCTAATGGTGCGCGGGGAGTGATACAGTGGATTGTGTTGATGGGTACATGGTGTGCTGAAGGTGCTTGCAGCTGTATGTGCTCCCAGATAGGGTTTGAAGTAAGCGGTGATAGATATGTGGACAACTGAATGAGCTTAGGTAAAGATATGTGTTGTCATCAGATTGAAGGACGCAACTGAATAAGCTTATATAAAGATATGTGTTGTCATCAGATTGAAGGACGCAACTGAATGAGCTTATATAAAGATATGTGTTGTCATCAGATTGAAGGACGCAACTGAATGAGCTTATATAAAGATATGTGTTGTCATCAGATTGAAGGACGCAACTGAATGAGCTTATATAAAGATATGTGTTGTCATCAGATTGAAGGACGCAACTGAAGGAGCTAGATAAAGATATGTTGAAGGGCTGCATGTGATGGCAAGGTGTTGTGGGAGATGAAAGGTTAGCAGTGAAGTTTGTGGGAGCATTCTGCCCTCATCCCTCTGATAGACTCACTAAGCTGTACTAAGTGATGATGTGATACTCTGCCACAGCCTGCATGCAGTCCTGTATCCATGCTGAGCCAGGTGATATAGACAGATATAACGCTCTTGTTGCAAGGTGCCCTGGCTGTGTGGTAATACTCTAGGAAAGCATATGATGGAAGCGGCTTTGTGGGGCTTACTGCCTCTTTGAAGAAAGAGCTTGGATGGGAAATTCTCCATTTGTTCTTCACCCCCAACGATGTTCAAATATAATCTTGAAAAAAACACAACTTCTTTGCCAACTTTTCAAGTTAATAATTGCCCCCTTATACGAAGCACATTCTGAAGTGATAGCGTGTTGGGTTAACAAACTTGCGTCTATAGTCTTCGACACGAACCGTCCACATCTCCCAATCATTTGAATGAACCATCTCCAACGTTAATCGTCTCTCAAGAAAAAGCTATCACCTTTATTTGCAACACTGTGTTTTGCAGTGTAGTAAAAGTTTGCAATCTTATGGCTATTCCCACGCAAGTTGTTGGACTTTTCAATTAAAGTTTCTCCAATGTCCCCACAGCATGCAAGAAATGAAGTTTCTTCCAAGCATAATGCTGATTGGATTCTTGGAGGCTGGGTATGTGACAGTTTGCCCCAGTGATAATAGGCTTTTTGGGAAGTGTTTTATCAGAGAGCGGTGATGCATGGTTTTAAAGAGAGTCATGGTAACAAGAGGATGTTACCCCTACTGGCAGTAGCAAACTGATCTCCAGTAAAGGTCGTTCAATTAGTTAACTACAAATTCTCGCTAATGGAATTCCTTGTCTTAACAGCCTGAATGAAATCAGATAGCTTCTTGAGATATTTGAGGTGACACTGACTGTGGCAGAGTGTCTGTTGTCGCAGGGTATCGGAACTCGGTATTCCGATGTCGTGTCTTTAATCTGGTTGTCTCCCCTGGTCGGAGCGACGACTTGATTACGGGGATGATGGTTCCAGTCTGTCATTAGGGAAGCTCCCTTTGATCAGATAATTCTCTGCGAGTTCCTTTCAACTCAACCGTGAAGTTAATTCAATCAAAGCTAACTTGTAGTTTTCCATTCTAGGCAGCAGGGAGAAAATCTATAACCAGCTCTGTCACTGGAATGGTGAGACGAATAGCGCTCCACAAATTACGTGTGATGAACCGTCGCTGCCATCGTCTTTCCTAGTCAGATTTTGAGCTTGCCTCAACCTTAGCGGTTCTTTGATATGCTAATGGCTTAGAATAATAGTGAGAGATCACTTAGTTTAGGAGAAGTTTGCAAATAGTTAGCTGTATTATATAGAGATTCCATGAATACTGAATAGCTCCGCTAGTTGGCCTTCTGGAATGCTTTTCCATCTCATTTCTATTAAGGACCTAGATTGAGCCAAGCTATTCACTATATCTGTATACATTATTTACAAAGTTTTAAGGGTAAGAAGTTCACGAACATGTTTTCAATACTTAAAGGTTAAAAGCAACGAACCAAACAGGTGAAAAATGCCATGTTGATCGATTGTTGAATATATCTATATTGAAATTCATTTTGTGGAAATGGAAAAAGGGAAATTCTTGACTTTTTTAATTTTGAAAAATTTTAATCTTGAATCCACCAAATGAAGTTGAAATGTGAATTAATTGTCCAAAATAACCAATATTTCTGAAATGTCTTTAATATCTGACTTGTGAACCTACACATGGGTGGAATTCAAAATTGGTAGGTTTTTCTGTCCGGTCCAATTTTTAAAAAACATAGTGTGTCTTTTAGGGATTTTTTGTTCTAGAAACTATATTTAGCCATTGACAAGTACATTTTCGTGGTCAACCATTAATTTTTCCATTTAAATTTTTTAATTTAATAACATTTTAGGGTCAAATTTGGCATATTTACTCTGTCCTGAGGTGACGGTCCTCATACAACTGTGCCAAAATATCATACAAATAAACATAATCAAACAAAAAAATATATTTTATTCTTATAAGCATTGATCATGCATGTACAAACTGCATTAAATTTTGTATTGATTTCAAAAATAAACATTCTACAAATTGAAACATGCCTGTCCTGAGATTTTGTGTCCTGACCGTTACCATGTAGATATTTCCTTCAATAATTTACCCCTGGAACTGGATTGGAATTCTATTTGCTGTGTCTGATTGACAAATGCTCTTTGCATATGACAGTTAGTGAAATAAAAGGATTTGGTACATTTTGTAGAAATATGACACCAACAAGCAGGTATAAATATGATGTGTCACCCTTAAATGTCCAGACCGTTACCGATGGATTTTGTGCATTTGTATTCTCCCTTTGTCTCAATAATAATGAGCTTTGTTGCTCAGAACTGGAAGATGTTGAAGGCATGTCCTTTGACATCTTTAAGGGATCATTCATTGTGTTATTTCAAATTATTTACAAATTGTCCTGACCATTACCGGTCCTGACCGTTACCTTTTTACAAAGTAACGGTCAGGACAGTTCTGGTAACGGTCAGGACAAACACATTTTTATTTGGAGAAACTAACTAAATTATTCATAAATATTTTAAGAAATATTAATAATGAAATTATTTCAAGATCATAAATTGTTTAGGCTTGGGAGTTTACTGTTCAGAGTAGTTTTAATGAAGTGGTTTTAAAATAAAAGTTTTGAAGTAACGGTCAGGACAAATAAATAGTAACGGTATGGACATATGTCAAATAAATTTTCTTTTTGAAGAATATTTTCTGAGGTTAGTTAGTGAATTTTTAGTTATCTATTGAATATTAATAGCAGAAACCACAACATATATTTCTGATAGATGTCTTAATTTTTATGAGATAATTGACAAAGAAAACTATGGTAACGGTTTGGACAAAATGTGCAAACTGTATGGAACAATATCAGCAATAAATGCAGTTGCCTGTGTAGCTTGATCATTTGTCACAGTGTGCAGTTTGATAGTTGTTGCAGTATCTTTCAGAATTCTATTCTTTACAAGTTATACAATGGAAACAAAATCTTGGTATTTACACAGATGTCCTGACCGTTACCAAAAATGTCCTGACCGTTACCCCTCATTTACTTGATTGCCAAAAACACTTTTCTTTCAATAATAATTAGGTGTCAAAATCAAGACAATGTGTATTTGTATTCTTTACAAGCTTTAATCTGTTAATATTAAAAAGTACAAATTTATTTATAAGTTTTGTTGTTGATTTCATAACAAATGTCCATACCGTTACCATGGCAGTGAATAAAATATGCAATACAATCTAAAATTTACCATTTCTAATTCACATTTCACTTTTTGTTCAAAATAGAGTTAACAATAAAGTTAAAGAATATTTATTTTTATCTTTCATGTTATGTCTCTATAGTGAATTGAATTAAAGAAGACTTATGTCCAGCCCGTTACCATACATGTCCCGACCGTTACCAGTTCTGTCCCAGCCGTTACTGGAGCTAATTGACTTCTCTAATTAATTCATGATAATACACGAAGCTCTCTTCTTTACGTAGATGTCATCTAAACGTGTTCTCGGATTAGCAGCAGATGCTTATTTGAGATAATTTCACCTATTGAAAACTATAAACACAAAAGTTTCTGAGAAAAATGCTATTAAATTGTGTTAAACAATGAAAAGATACAAAAAAAGGACTTTAAAGATTAATTACAACAGTTTTTACCTTCAAGTGTCATTTATACAATGTAAAAGATGTAAATGCCATCGTTGAAAGATTTTTCTTAATTTTAGTTAAAATTCTTTTATCTGATTAAGAAACGGTAACGGTCAGGACATTTTCCTCCCGTTTAATTAATTATGTTTCCATTAAAATTTTATTTGGTACACTTGAGCCTGACTGTTTGTATTTTCTCATAATCAAGTGTTTGCCAATTTATTTGAATAAAAAATAATCCTTTTTGAGGAGTTTATTTTGACCATTATGAGAAATTGAAAATCCTACCAAAATCCATGTATATATTATGTTGAAATTCAGTTTGTCAAGCTTGGCAGGTAGAAATGGAAATTCTCAACATATAAACTACTTTGAAGATTTAGATATTTAATTTTGCCACCAAATAAATGCAGCATGTGAATTTCATTATCCAATAATGACCTTAATTCTCACAATTTGTATTAAGATCCATATTTTTTATGAATAATTGATTTTGTCCGGAGGCCACAAGTACAAATAAACCATTTTTGACTTTGATTGACTGTCCACTCTTATTCACCCTTATCAAAGAGAACCTGTTTGGTTTGTAGCATGTTATATCAATTGGATATAAAACAAACTGGGAGCAATTGACTTCTCTCATTGTGTCTTGTTTTCTATCGATTTATGTAAGCGATCAATCACAAGATGGATTAGAAACCACAATGGATATGATCGACCGCATATTGATACCCGAGATTCACTCAACCACGACGCTGAGATTCAGGATGTACTTCTGGATTTGGAGCCAGTCGTTGGAGCGTATCAAGTGGGCAGAGACTCTGATCATTCTGAAGGGTTTTCAGATCAAATTACTTAATGGTACCAATATGTGGCTTGAGCAGTTTGTAGTGTTATTAGTGTTTGATTTGATAGAGTGGCTACGCTTCATGTAACACAAGCTTGTCATTTAGAAGTAAACATAATGTTTTGTTAGTCATATGCATGTTCTGATTAAGCTGGTAATGAGGTAGTGTTGATATTCATAGTGTTTGAAGTGACTCGGAATGTTATGGAGTACTAGCATGGCACCATCTTGTTTGAGAACTGAAGAGTATTGTGAACACATGTGGAAGATTTTAATAATTGTCACTCAAACAAAGGGATAAAGATTTTGTTTGATGAATATCTTTTTTAATCTTTTGACCTTAAAGGATTAATAAAACTGAAATTGAAAATTTTTATGACCTAAATGGTAAGATTATTTTCAACATTTCATTTTCTCGTTCTGCCACCTCACAATTATCTCTAACTTTATATAAATGTTTCAACAACAAAAAAGAACATTCATGCATAAATTTCAATTAATTTTGTTAGAAAGATGTATTTCAACGAAAAAAGTTTATTCCTTGATTTAAACGTTTAAAAAGAAACTTTTCTTTTCCCCAAAGTTTGATAGCTTTTATAACAAATTTATGATTAAAAAAATCTAAAATAAAAAAACTATAATTCAAAAGGTAAACTCACTTTTTTGAAAGTTTAAAATATAAAAGTGCAGAATTTTCGTATGTAAAAACATATCGGAATGAGAAAGATATGTTGTCCGCCCCCTGCATACATAGATAGAAGAAGTGATCGTAATCAACCCAGCAGTGGTTGGCATGTGTTGACACTCGGCCTGGAAGGGAATCTTTATCTCCCATCATCACTGCACTCCGACCACTTGCTGAGTAGCTTCATCTCTACACAACCTGATGCCAAACTTCTCACAGGAATGTCTTCTTTTTAAATTCCTAAAGCAATCTTCGAGTGTCTGGGGGTCGCTTTTCACTTGAAACAGTCTGCGGGTCAGGTTAGTTAACTAACCATCAGTCGGGAGGAGGAGGTGACAGTGCATATTATGCATGTAGAAGAGTCTTGTGGCAACAGAATACTCCGCAGGGGGTCGGGGGACTGGTGCTGGGGGCCGTGTTGATGAATAACAAACAGTCGGGAGGATGCAGGCAGTGTCTACTGCACATACCTGGCTGGGGGAGAGACAGGAGGGGTTGTATGTGTGTGAGTGATAGATAGAGAGAGGGGCTCAGAAGGGTTGTATGTGTGTGAGTGATAGATAGATAGATAGAGAGTTAGAATGATAGAGAGAGGGGCTCAGAGTCTAATTGCAGTGCTGGATCAAGAGGGTAGGGAAAGGGTTTTCAAATATATATAATATCCAACTTTTGGTTTTAAAATAAAATATTGTACACACACAGCCTCACAGCCAAATGGAGAAAGAGCGATTTCATGATTATCCCCTCATATAAAACTTCTAGATCATATATAGAACATATTGTTAGTATTCTTTGATACCCTCACTTTAGCAGTGTTCAAATATAGATAAAATCACTCTGAATGTTGTGTACAAATAAAGGTTTTGTCACAAGAGGAAACGTGCTTAGAATAAAAACAAGATCCCGAAATATATTCAGAGAATCGAATGTTGACTTTCCAAGCTGGCGTTACCAAACCTTGAATCTATACACACCATGAGAATGGTTCCACTCATGAAATATCAACTTTACCCATGATGCTCTATGAAATGAACCTTTTTTTTGAAAACTACATCAAGCATCCTCTATTTATCACTTTAGTCAAGAGGAGACCTACTTAGAAAACAGGATAAGGAAGAATGTGATCAATTGCAATAACATGCAAAGAATACGAAAGTATCCTTGATATTTAATTAAGGCATCAAGTGTTGACTTTACAAGCCAGCGCCAACGAACACTGACGAATCAACAAACAGCAGTACATGGTACCAGAGACCGTGGACATTGTGGTTATTCTACAACCATCTCACTCCGCCAGCTGATGTTCAACTATTTTAATCCTCCTCCACCAGAAATAAACTCTTGAAGAGGAAGGAAATATGTTCTTGTCTCCTAACATTAAGTTTTCTCACAATCCCTCACAAAGGAACTGTTTATGTTCCCTGCATTACACATAGCTGTAGATATGTACATGAGTGCAAACAGCTAAAAACGCTTTAAAAACAGCTAAAACACTTTGTATATATTTGTTTTTCTTTGAAATAATCTTCATAAAAGTCTTGCTATAAATATTTGACAATGGTATTCAATTTTCAAATAACGTCATTTCATCATTGATACATTTATGATTTTTAGGTATTCATTTCTTACCAATTTTTTTTAACAAACATAAGAGTCATTTGATAATTTCTGCGATTTTTCAATAAATTCAACAATGAAAAATTAAGTTTAAAAACTTTCTCATTAGCAAATTTTTATCATTTTGATTTGAGAAAGATGCAAGTGCAGTTATTAAAGATATTATTGTTGACATTGTATATGACGCAGTGGAGATATTAAGTAGAACATAATGTGTAACTAAAGCTGACCATCTGTCACACACAATGTTAGTGGGAGACGCCAGCACCGCATGCCTCTAGCCCTCTTATCTAATTACTAGAGAGTATAATAGCCAGGGACTGCCAGGGTATATATAACAGTATTCCACATATATATGTGTGATACACAGACCGTCCACCTACTCAGAGTTACGAGATGTTACATCATCGGCCATCTGCTAGAAACACCAACATCCTCACGCCATCAGCCAATCAGATTATCACAATCCTGTATTGCACAACTTTTGACATATGGGAGTCGTGCTTGTTAGGAATGTTTCTATATGAAGAACAATGAAAACTGAATTAATTTGGGGCCATCTAGTGTTTGTAAGCTGGATTTATTTTTAAAACATAATTTCGAAGGAATTTCACTTCGATAATGTCAAACAGCCTTTGCAGAAATCGTTTGTAAACTTAAGAACTTCTTTATTTCAAAATTATTGATCTTTCCAGAAATATGTTGAGTTATTTAAGCAAACCATACTTGTCGTTGACACGCTAAAGCTGCCTGGTTGGGGGAACAAGAAAGTTGACGTGCTCACAGTTTGGTGACGAGACTCGCTCTGCTTAGCTACAAATATGAATAAATGAACAATGATGAGAAAATCTTCCACATCGCTATTTTAAGTTGGAAGTGTTTGCTTTTCGTAAGTTGAAAAAGCTCCAATCTTTGTGAGAGCCAAGGTTTGTGTCAATGCGGGCTGGAGTACGGCCATTCTACCTTGATAACAAATAAGGAAAAGCACTTAATCTAATTTGATTCTCGGTCCATTCCAAAGAAAGCCTGGCAAAGCCTTGTAACACTCATAACCCAAGGGAGGTAACTGCCAGAGGCAAGGCTTGGGATACCATCGTGCTCTTTAGATAACGAGTAAAACTAGGGTAAAACAGGGCCTTGTTATTTGATAAAGAATCATTGATATTGAATAATTTACTTTGTATCTGTAAAAGAATGTTAGTTCAGTCGATCTTGGTTGATCCTCCATTATAATTTTTCTGAATGATAACAAAAACAGAGCATTTTAAAAAATGATTTTTTTTTCAATCATCTTGAAATTGTATTTTTGTGCCTGATATTTGAGTTATGACAGAAATCCAGTTCAAATAATGGGTTTTCCTGTCTCTGCTCTGAATAATGTATAATCTGAGACGTTTTCTATAAAAGTAGTTTATTGATTACCGGTAAATTCAGCACGCCTAAAATCAATTCTTAACCTGGCTAAGCATATTGAGATTTTCTCAGAGTTTTTGAAATATCATTTCTTTCAAAGTGATGTATTTCAACATCCACTCTTTCTTTTGGTACTAAGGTCCATATATTATTTCAAGTTGTAACCGATATTGTTCACAGCTGTTTTCCTCCAACCATACTTATAGTTATATATGGTTCCTTGACATTTCACATCTAACAACATAACAAAGATATATGATATATGTACGGTATATATATATATAAATTTTAAAACATTTTGTTGATATCATTCCTATTTGGCAATATTAAGAAATATTGCGAAATATTACAAGGCAATTGTGTTAATATATTGATTGTAAAAAATTAAGGAAACTGATGTAAAGCGCAATTAAGTAATCAATTATTGTGTAATAAGGCTGATATGATTGCATGTAATTAAGGTGTCACAGAAAGTTAATTTCCATCATTATGTTGTGAATGGAACCAAGGATTAATTACTCTCATTAACTTAATTCATATTACAAAGTTGATTGACTTAACAGAATTCTCATGTACTTTTTCCATGATTGTTATATGACCTTTATTGTATCAAGTAATCACCAAGAATTGATTGTTCGATCGATCCTACATTTATTTTTAAAAAAGGAATCGGTTCAACAAGAAATTTTTTTAATTGCCTTTCCAGTTCCTGATTCATTATTTGCTGTGTAGTTCATCCTAACTTCTCAAAAGCAAGTCTAGATATTGTGCAGGAATTTGAGTCATTTTTACTATTGGCCAAAAAAGATTATTGGACATCAGGGTTTAAATTTATTGAACTTTGATATCCCACTCCAGCCTGCAACACCATTATGGCTATGCATTGAAACCTGCGAGCATCGACTGGTATTTTTTAGGTATATATAATTGAGAGTCAATAGTTCAGCCATTAGTGGCGATCTTTACTATCGACCAAAACGATTTTTTGGACATCAATGTTTTAAAGAGACACAGAGTATGTTGATAGGATCACATATGTCAAATTTTGAAATCGATGTCATTACATCCGGAACCACTAACTGTTACTCAAAATAACAAGTTTAAGGTCAATCAGTACATTAGAGCGAAAATACGGCAAGTCAAATTCGGGATTTTGATCGAAAACCGAACAATGTGGCTCGATTGGAGTGCGCAAATTCACCAAACATAATTTTGAAACCTTGTCATAGGCTGACAGGAAGATATATTCGATTCGATAGAGTTTATTAGGTATTGTAACTAATAGGTAGATTAATTGGATGCATAATTTAGAATATTAAACGTATTTGAGATGTTTTCTTGATTTTTCCATAAAATCAAGCATTTTAGAGATATTATGCATAAATGGATATATTTGCAAGTCCGGTGATGAGATATGAACTTCAATCAGCATATTAGATATTTTGTAGCTTATAAAAACCAAATAAAATTTTAAGAAAGATACTCTGTGTCGCTTTAATGTATTGAAAATTGATACCCCACTTTCAGTGTTTGTAAGGGGAGGTGAGGCTATTTTGGGTTATCCCCGCTTTCAAGAGATTTTTACTTATATCTCGGCTGCTAGTATTATAACAGGGAGAAAGCATGCAACACCATCTTGTACTGGCGCTGCACCGTTGCTGCCGGGTGCCTAGGCACAAAACAAATTTCAAAAATGTACTTTTACTGAGGATAATAAAGTGTTATTATTATTATCCCACCGGTATGTAATACCGTGGGATATAGTCATCGCCCTTTCTGTCTGTATGTCCGTCCGTCCGTCCGTAATCATTTTGTTTCCGGAGCAGAACTCAAAAACCGGTCCACATATCTTTCTGAAACTTTACATGTGTATTGCCCACCTGCTGAAGTGGTGCCTTTTGATATTTTCACATTTCTGAAAATTTTATTTTTTATTATTTCCATGGAAAAGGCTCTTATTTGGACTCTGTTCATGAGAGGTTTTGTTTCCGGAGCAGAACTCAAAAACCAGTCCACATATCTTTCTGAAACCTTACATGTGTATTGCCCACCTACTGAAGTGGTGCCTTTTGATATTTTCACATTTCTGAAACTTTTATTTTTTATTATTTCCATGGAAAAGGCTCTCATTTGGACACTGTTCATGAAAGGTTTCGTTTCCGGAACAGAACTAAAAAACCGGTCCACATATCTTTCTGAAACTTTACATGTGTATTGCCCACCTACTGAAATGGTGCCTTTTGATATTTTCACATTTCTGAAAATTTTATTTTTTATTATTTCCATGGAAACGGCTCTTATTTGGACTCTGTTCATGAAAGGTTTTGTTTCATATATATAAAACCTGTCCACATATCTTTCTCAAACTTTACATGTGTATTGCCCACCTACTGAAGTGGTGCCTTTTGATATTTTCACAATTCTGAAAATTTTATTTTTTATTATTTCCATGGAAACGGCTCTTATTTGCACTCTGTTCATGAAAGGTTTCGTTTCATATATATAAAACCGGTGCACATATCTTTCTTAAACTTTACATGTGTATTGCCCACCTACTGAAGTGGTGCCTTTTGATATTTTCACATTTCTGAAAGTTTTATTTTTTATTATTTCCATGGAAACGGCTCTTATTTGCACTCTGTTCATGAAAGGTTTCGTTTCATATATATTAGCTTAAACTAATCTATTATGAACCTTGCTTGAAAAATTTACAATTATCTTTCAAAGGTTTACATCTTACGATTATGTGGAACCGGTGGGATATGTCATCTTCTGATGACTCTTGTTATTATTATTACATTGTGGTGAAACCTGCAAGCTTTGACTGATGTTTATTAGGCATATATATATATATATTACACAAATGAGAGCTAATATTTCTGCCATTTGCGGCACCAAACAAGAACTCACACACTCTCTCGATCACTCTAAATAAACAAATCGTTAGTTGTTTCAATACTATGATGTAAATATCAAGGCGAGAGGTAGTAGAGTTAATAGAGTTCCAGTACAAAGCGTCGAGGTTAAGAAGGAGTTATGACAGATGGTAATGTTCAACATCTTCAGAACTCAAACATTTTGGTTCTCTGCCAGCTTTATAATTAAGTTTTTCTGAAACACTGACGTGAAAGTTCATCACTCAGCTAATTACAAAAGTCTTACAAGAAGTAGTTCATCTTAGCTCTCAGGATTCCACAGACTTAAAAAAACTGGTCTGTTCAGAGGGGTTGTTGACCTTACATCATGGCTTGTTTCTCTGATTCTTGCTAGATATGCTACAAGTAAATGAGTTGAATCTTATTTGACTTTTTACAACCTTAGATATGGGTCATTTATGATTTAAAATTTTATAATTAGATTATTTTCACTTTTTTGTTTCTCTAAATTCTTGCTAGATATGCTACAAGTTAATGAGTTGAATCTTACTTGACTTTCAACAACCTTAAGGGGCAGGAGCACGTTTTAAGGTGGAATATTAGGTGATGTCAGGAAAATGAAAATAAATGGTTCCAATTGAAAGACAATCTATTTAAACTAAATGGAGCAGTAGTAATTCAAATATATAATGTAAAGTTTAGCCATGCGATTCCTTTTTCTTACACAAAATGAATAAAAGGTGGTCACAAGAATTGGATTTTATGTGAATCTTCATACTTTGTTCTCTGACTATGGATGATTGGCATGTGTAATGAGATTTTTAACACTGTCAAAATAAATACATTTAACATTAACTTACAATTATCAGTGAAAAATTTAAGATATAAAATTATAAAAAAAACTGCCCCTTTAAAGACGTTGATATTTTCCTGATTATAGTTAATTGAACTGATAATTTCCCAATGGTGTTTGTGGAGTATTTGCTTTCTGCCTCCTCAACAGGTTTCTGTTCATGTACAACCCATATAGTGAAAAAGAACAGCGATATAATTTTCATTTGTGCACATATCACTTTTGCCAATCAATGATCGCTAGGACACATGATATTTCAAGGTACTGTAAATCAAGGTCTGGTTTCATAAGCCAATTGTTTGATATTTCAAATATGAAGGTTCTCATGTTTCTACCAATTAGTTATGATCTGTTGGTAATTTTGTGTTGTGGTCATCTTGCAAGATGTAAGGTTTCTAAAACACGATTAGTTTCAATGTGTCTTGTAAATTTCCTGACCAGTTGCCATGCCCAAAATTAGCTTAGACATATAAACTGACTGGTCAGAAGGTGTAAATTTGTCAATTCATGTTGCAAATTCAAAGATAGCCTCCAAACTTGCGGATAATATTACCAGGCTATCAGATGACTTTTAGTGACTATCATGTCTAATTATTAGGTATATGTTTCTCTATATGTTTCTCTTTAATCTAATTATCCCTCAATTAGTAAATCGTGATGGTTTGTCGTTATGTGTCTATTATCTGTCCAAAAATAAGGTCCATTATGTATCTTCGTCAAAGAAACAGGCCAAGAAAACAATGGACAAGAGACCAAAGATCAGAATCTTCTCCTGTCAGCAAAACCTTTGTTTCAGTAATGATGTGTACTTTGGAACTTCAACAGAGTCATTTGTCTCTGCCCACGTGGGCGTTTTGATTTCCAAGTGAATTCAGACTTTGGGATCAGTTCTTTTCTGGTACGAAGAACAGATTTTTATCAGATTAGCTCATTTGACTATGAAATCAAGATATATTATAAACATGTCATTTCAACATCTTCTTATTATGCAGTTCATGTATATAATCTTCCATCTTCTTTTCACTGTACACTCTTTAGGTGACAGTTGAAGTTATGTCAAAACCATCACTTATGCAGAAAAAAAAGTAAATTTTGAAAACAATCTTATTCTTCATCACCAACATGATATATCCTTCAGAGTAGAATACTAGTTAATTTCTTACTCTGTAAAATGAAGATAATTGGCCCTATACAATTTAATGTTTTGCTGTATTTCAAGCTTGATACCTGAACCAACTCAAATAATGACTATAAATCTTAACACTTGATTGGTGGAAATGCAATACTGAATGGTTGAAAGGATGTCATAACGCCTAGTTAGGCCTGATGTATAAATGTAGTAACTCATGCCCGATCGTGTAATACAGTCATTATCACCCGTGTAGTAATACATCTGGTGTAGTGAGGTTATATAAAAGAGCAGATGGATGGTTAACTGAGTTTGGAGCTAATGGTAAATGTGAATAGAGCGTCATGTAATAGAAGCGTTTCTTCTCGGGGCAATCAGAGAGTATTTGTCCCTCGTATCATCTTGTTATTAACTCCTCCACCTATTGAATATTTCATCTGCTGGAGGGACCTGGATCAATATCCTTAACGACATTTGTTAAATCACTTTGACAGCGTAATGTAGATGACAAATGTACAAGTCTATTCTGCTTGACTGTGTAATGCTATTGCATTTATCACAGAGCAATTGCAAAACAAATATCTGATATGGTGAAATCAACTTGGTGCAGAGAGTTCAGTTTTGAATATTTCAGTAATGTCAACTGATTTCAATGTACCTTGCTAATAAATCACTTAGATTTGATATATGTGGGATCCAAAATAGAACTAATTCTGGTTCTTTTTCAAGTTGATTGGATCCAACACCCACAAAGTCAGGCATCTGGCACTGAAAACTCTAAATTCTTATTCATTCAACCATCATGCCTTGACAAATCTACAATGTTAATTTTGTTCACAATCCATATGGCATTTTTTAAAAGTGAAAACACTGTTGCTTTGTCGAAAGTCAAACATAATATATATGTTTTGAACTTTTTAACACAATTTAAATTGAGAAAAGAAGTTGAAATATCAAAAGTAAGAATGCGAAGAACTAAAAATATAAGTTGCGGTACATACTTTTTATTAGGTGCTGTGACTTTTACTTAAGGGGACTCAATCATGACTCTTTCTCTTATCACTTTATGATAATCAATAATTATCTATGAATAAGAAAAGAAGAAGTGATAACAACTAAGAATTCTTAGAAGTAAAGTTTGGCATGTAGCTGTCTGATATTCAATTATTCTCTATTGATGAGAAAAGAAGTTGGAAATTCTAAGAAGTAAAGGTCGGTGATGAAGCTGTTTGTGACATTGACACTTAATTATTTTCTAATTAATGAGAAAAGAAGTTGATAATGCAAAACTAACAATTCTAAGAAGATGAACAGTGGCTTGTACTCTAGTTGACTTTCATGACACATCATTATTCTCTAATTAATGAGAAATGAAGTTAAAACCCAAAGTAAGATCTGAAAGAGGGCCGGTGATGAACTCTATGAGTTGCAATGACTTGCTACTATAGAGGACAATCATCACATTTATGATTCTTTATCAATGAGAAAAGAACTAAAAAAAGTAGGAATTCTTTAATGGAAAGGCCACTAGGGAGACCTTGGTATACAGCCACTTGTACACCACAAGACTATCATGTCACTGGTCTTCCATTCCATGAGAACAAATACAAATTCTCTAATTAATGGGAAAAGAAATTCTGGGGAATATGAAGCAGCGGGCTGATTTTCGATGCTCTCTTAGCGCTAAGATAGTTGTAGGTACCAGACATTATCATTGGCTTAAGACTATCTTTGCACTAAGAGAACTTTGATAATCTAGACTCTGAATTGTAGAGCACAGTTTAAGAAAATAAATGATTCCTTAATGAGGAAGGAAATTGAAGAACTCCAAGAAGTACAGTAGTGAGGCTATACAAGATGCAGTGACTGTACCCTAGAGGACGACTACCATGACACCGGTGTCTTATCTGGGTGTCAGATCGTCCTTGAGTCATGGCCTCAGGTGACATCGTTAATGACGTGCGGGCCCCGCCACCCCCGAGGTGTCAGCTTCGTGAGGATGCATGTCCCCTTGACCACTCGGCCGTTGGTCAGCTGTCACAAACAGTGACCGTCAGCCGGTACACAATCATCTGATCAGGACCCAGGATCCCGCAGGACGTTGTGCAAGTGGCCACCAGAGGGAGCCACTGTGGGCGGAGCAGGCTATTGATTGGCTTGATTTAATCACACGTGCTGAGCTTGAGCAGCTGCCCGATACCTTAGGAAACACTCCTCGTAATTGAAAGAAATTATTTCTGAGATGTAATAAATTTGTTGTAAACTGTCGTTGGCTCTTGGCTGTATCATCGGTTTGACCATAGGTAATTGACAGCAGTCTCTAGATAGCTGGGAGAAATTGGGAGGTTATCACAGACGAGGCTCGCGGCTTTCTCCGCTGACGGATAACACGCCTGTTGGTGCTCTTTCTTAGAGCGAGCAACCAATTTGTTAGTAGATAATTACATACATTTCCAGGCTTGTCTGCATGCTTCCCAGAATGATTGTGTTTAGCTCTGATAGCATTATTGATAAGTCTCTATTGTATTAAACAGACCATAAGGAGCTCTGAAAATGGTCATTCCCTTTTCACTGTCTTGCAACGAGGTTTCAGCACTTGAGCGTAATGGCCCTGGGTGTGATAGAGGAAAGGGAGATATTTCTCCTGGGTGTGCTATATTGACTTGTATGCAGATCACTCATTACCCGCCGCCAGCTAGCTGCAGAGATCGAGTTCCTGTCACGCTGGCAACACGAGCAGTCGGTCAAGTCTCGCAGGGAAGGGGCAGGCAACTCTTGTCTTATGGTCAGGGCGAGGTGGAGCAAACAACAAACACAAGGTCACAGGCGATGTCTTGTTTTCCAGCAATAATTAGAAACTGCCAAAATAGTTTAAACACAGTTTTCTTGATAGTACAAGTGTTTTTCTTATCAGACTATTAGATTTTCTATCACAATTTATAACTCATGTTAACCAAAACTGATTATAAACTGTCAAACTAGGTAATTTTCTTGGTAATTTAATTTTCATTTATGAATACCGGTAAAAGAATTTATATTTTATTTTAATCAAATCAGCCATTCAATTACTGTACTTTCAATAATGTCAAATATTTTTCTAATCTGTGCTTCTCATATGAGTTTTACGAAAATGTTAAACCCATGTAACCAATTAAACATTAATTTGCTTTAATCACATTGAAGTTATTTGAAACTTCTGTATCTTGTTAAGAACGCCCCTGGCACCATCCATGCTGCTGATGCAGCTCGCCTGATCTCTCCACACAAGTTGCATAAACATACTTTTTGTCTCCTTAAAATTTGACTCTGAGCGGAATGTTGCGAGGCACGGCGCTGCGGTACAAACATTGTGTTGGCGAGGGTCCAGTGTTTGAGTGCTGCCCCCTGGTGGGGTCGGGTTTACACAGCCATGTTAAACCAGCGAGGTTAGGGCGACAGTCGGGAGATAGTTGCTTCCTCATTCCTTCCGTGGTCTGTGTACCGATACACAAAATACACAACTGGGCGAGGGGTTGGCTGGAAGGGGTTACTGTATACCTCCCCCTCCCTCCCCACACCAACCATGTAGATCAGCCCCTTGTGGGCGGGGACTGAATTGCTGTGTACCTCTTTGTCCTTGTAGACTTCGCGCAGGGGTGTGGGAGGATGGTGGGGGGGTTGTTGGGGTGGTTGGTGTTTTTTGGATTTTTGGTCTTTGAACTAATTTGTATAACTGTATTGTAGACTTGCCTTTGGAGAGGGGGGGGGGGTGTATGTGGGTGAAGGAATAATCTTTTGTTTTGGATTGATATGTATAACAACTGAGCTCCTTGGGGATGGGGAAAGGGGAAATTAGACTTGGTCTGTGTTGTGTTACAGTATCTCCCCTGCAGACTAGCCTAGGGCAGGTAGCAAATAGTTGCTGTGTGTTCTTGTGTTTGTCAACTAGACTCAACAATCAACAATCAACATGTTTGTGTGCTGGTCGCTGTCTCTGTCAACAGTCACATGTTGAATTGAGATTGATACGAGGGGATTGTTGTTGTGGTTGTTGTGGTAGTGGCGGTCATGATGATTGTTGATGGTGATGATGATGTTGTTGATGTTGATAATGATGGTGGTGAAACTTATGATGATGATGATGATGAGGATGATGATTATATTATGGTGATAATGATTATGATGATGATGATGAAGATGGGTTTGATGTTGATGATGAAGATGATGATGACGTTGATGTTTATGTTGATGATTATATTATGATGATGATGTTTATGATGATGATGATGACGACAACGAAAAGGGGATCAGTCAAAAGTATTCCTAATAATGATCTTTTAAGTTATTTTTAATTATCAAACAATGATAAAGATTACACCAAAAAAGATCTAATGTTGTAGGAATGAATTCATGTTTGTTGTTAAGGCAATGAACACATTAAAACTCACAATTACAAAAAAAAATTAGATCTGAATGACAACTATGATAATAGAAGTATTATTTGTAATTGAAGACAATTTAGTTTGATGAAGACAACCCTTTCTTTTCCTAGGTGATAAGTAAGTTAACTATTATTCCTATCATCCATTGAAACAGGCACTGATGAATGGTCGCTGGTATCATTCTGACATAACGTTAATAGTTTCACTTGAAAAACTCTTCCAAATTTAATTAAACTGATAAACAGGGCAATTTTCTTTTTTCTGTAATATTAAAGTTTTTCAAATTGAAAATTCAAAACTTCTCATAAATACTTGCAAGCTGTCAATAATTTTATTAATAGACTCTTACGTGACGTAGGATCCCCGCTGTCAAGTTGTTCATTTATGATTATGGATCGTATGTAAGGAAGACAGAAAAATCGAACATGACCTACGTGCAGTAAATATTGCCGCGACAGCTGCGCTTGTACCTCAGTTCTCTGCACATTCCTTTGTACATGAAAACTGCTGATGAAGTTTTTTTTAAACTCACAAAAAATATGTCAATTAACATATAAGATCAATAGATAAAATTTTGAATATTCATTTACATTCTTTGTACTTTTCAGTCAATTAATATTTAGAACAAATTAATTGCTAATTACATTTGAATAGTGTTCTTCATGTTTTGATATTAAAAGTCATTTTATATCAAACAAAATCTTTTGAAAAAAACAGGAAGAATTTAATTATTCAAGGAAGTTGATTTTGGTACAAAAGCATATGGTGCAATGCTTGAAATCAATATGTTCATAGTTTCATCGCATTTCGACATTCACACTATAATTATTTTTTTCATTTTCAAGAAACTCTTACCTCAAAATAAATCTCAAATAGCTTTTTCATTTTAAGCTCATCTGGCCTGTAAGGCCCAATGGGCTTATGGCATGTTGTCCGGCGTCCCTCCGTCCGTCCGTAAACTTTGTGGAATTTCGACTTCTTCTCCAGAATCGTCAGGCCTAGAAAGCTGAAACTTTGTGTACAGACTCCTTGACTAGTGAGGATTACAAATTGTAGCTTTGGTGGCCCTGTGACCCCTAATAAGGGCCACAGGGGGCACGCCCTAGAAACCTATTTGCATCTTCTTCTCCAGAAGCATAAGGCCTAGAAAGATGAAACTTTGTATACAGACTCCTTGACTAGTGAGGATTATAAATTGTAGCTTTGGTGGCTTTGTGACCCCTAATAAAGGCAACAGGAACATCCTTAAAATCTATTTTCATCTTCTCCTCCTGAAGTATAAGGCCTAGAAAACTAAAACTTGTCGCCTATATACTTAACTTTATGATTGATAATGAAGCCTGATGAGCTACAGAGCCAATGGCTCTATTTTTAAAGTTTGCATTTTCTCAGAAAATATGTTTGCACGATTTTGGGCTGTAAAACATTTTTACTTAGTGAGTGAAATATAGTAATTAATATATACGCATGAACGACAACAGACAGTGGACGGCAATGGGGGTCTATCAGCGAAATTTCAATATTAGATGAAAATAAGATCAAGGCAGAAAATAATGATGAAGGCAATGTTGTGGATGGACGATTTCCTTGTTCATCAATTCACCAACTCAACTTCAAGAATACCAATCAAAGATTTCAAGGTAGTTATTAATTTATGCCTTTAAAGGGGCAGTAGCACGTTTTTAGGGGGAATATAAGGTGATGTCAGGAAAATGAAAATTAATGGTTCCAATTGAAAGACAATGTATTTAAACTAGATGGAGCAGTAATAATACAAATATATAACGTTAAGTTTAGCCATGTGATTGTGTTTTCTTACACAAAATGAATTAAGGTGTTCACATAAAATGGCCGCCAATGGATTTTATGTGAATTTTTATACTTTGTCCTCTGACTATGGATGATTCGCTTGTGTAATGAGATTTTTGACACTGTCAAAATAATACATTAAGTATTAACTTACAATTATCAATGAAATTTCCAAAAACATAAAATTATCAAAAATCGTGCTACTGCCCCTTTAATATCACGGTCAGATGAACCATGGAGAAAACTCTAGAGCATCATCGATCAGAATTTGTGTTGAGGTAGACTTAAGATACAAGCCAAACCATTCATCTGTGTGGTTAATTTTCAGGAAACTTAACCAAACTGAATTTTCTTTTATAGAAATGTGAAAATATAGGAATTATTTTGCTGCAATTACTGGTAATTAAGCTAACATTTGAGGTTAATGATTAACATTTCAAATATAAAAGGGTCAAACATTTTCTGCAGTTGGTTTACATTTTCGTTAAAGGGGTTAACATTTCCAATAATTGGATAAAATAAGGGTTAACATTTCCATTGAGGGTTCACCTTTCCAATTATAGGTTAACATCTTCTATGATAGGTTGTCATTTCCAATTATAGGTTAACATACAAATAAGTGTTAATCAGTTAACCAATAATTGGTTTACATTATATTGAGTGGTTAACATTTCAAGAATAACGATTCCAATTGGTTATTATTTCCAATAATAAAAACATTTTCAATAGTGAGTTAAAATGTCAGTAAATGGTATTCATTTTCAAAAAGACCTAACATTTTAAGGTAAGAATTAACATTGCCTAGTCAAAGGTTCACAATCAAAGGAAAATGATTAACAATTCTCGTTTTGGGTTAAATTTCTAGTAAGGTTTAACTTTTTCAGGGAAGGGTTAACATTGCCCAGTAACAGGTAATCAATCCAAGAGGAATGGTTAACAATTCCAGTTAAGGGTTAAATTTCTAGTAATGTTTACATTTTCAGGTAAGGATTTACATTGCCCAGGTATATTGTGGACATCTAGTTAACTTACTGCTACTAATAGCTGAAATATTGCCCAAGCAGTGTTAACTCAAACTCACTCACTCAAATTAACTTTCATAATAAAAACAACATGCATGTTTTGTACATCAAACAAAAGATGATGATGTTTTGATGAATTTAAAAATTCTGTGATCTCAAATGTCATTTCATATGCCAGATGTCATTCCAACCTGAAATATGCCGTCTTTAGTGCTTTACAAAACCTGCGTCCATTTTTGTCTAATCTGAAAATCTGATTGATGTTTATCAAACAAGAAGTTATTATCCAAATGAGGAAAATTTTAAATACCCATCAGCGTTTTGTTGTGCAAATCATGTTTTGGAGATGGATAAAGGACTCCTGCGTGGCGTTGTAATGACTTTAAATTTCTAATTTTACTGATGAGAGCTCATTTGAAAACTCGTTTAATGCTCCCAAATTGGATGTCATAGTTTGTTGGCAACTCTTTTCACTGACAAGTTCATTTGAGGACTCTTTGAAAGCCCGAAGAGTTGATATCCATGTTGTTTGTGACGCTGTGGTATATTCCTGTTCCTTTAATCAATGTCTCCGCTTCACTTCCCCGTGATCAGAAGAAAGTTCACCAATAACTCTGTTATCGTTAATAAAGCAATTATGATTTTGGATTATGGATCATCATTTATGATTGAGAATATGAGAATCATAGCTCAAAATTAACGTTTTGCATACTTAGGTCTCAATTAGCGAATTTTTTAATCTCTTTTGCCAAAGAATATTTCATCAGCGTTAATAAAAGTATTTCATTTTTTTAGTCGATTAAAAGTGATACCTTTTTGGAGTGGAATACTAAAATTTTGATAGCGATAATCGAAAATCACTTGTTTCTGTTATCCTTGCAATGGAAGTGAGGTTCAATGGTTTGTGAATTTTATTGGTGTTATTCATTTTGCGAACAAAACTGTTCAATATTCACTAATCAATTGATCGCTTTTACAGTATTTGGTTTGGATACTAAAATTTAGCTAGCAATGCTAGAAATTACTTTGAGCTGGGATTATATAATTGAACTTCTAAGGTTTGTGATATTAACCAAATCCGAGCGTGAGCATAGCAAGATTTCAAAGAGTTGTAATTACTCCTCTAATGATTCCCATCATCTTTACCATTTAGGTTGAAATCTTGACGTTTTCTGAAATCCCTTATATTCCATGATGCCGAGAATATTGATTATTAGTAAAATTTTCTGTTTCATGGAAATCCACTTCATCCTTATCTAAGAAATGAGATGAAGCGGTAATCACTTTCTTCTTGTTTGCTGTCAGTGGTGGATCGGTCAGAGCAGGAATATGAGGGAAATTGACAGTTTATTTTATTTCAATTTCTCTGAAATTGATGAATCTTCAAAACCTTTGTGTCAAGGAAGCAAAAATAAAATAACATTTTAACATTTTAATTTTATCTTTACCAAATTGAAGGAAACAAACTTGCTAATATTAATTTTGGAAATGATTCTGAAGTTGAGTTCATCGGAATAATCGGTTCAGAATAAATAAGAAATTTAATTTGTAAACCTGCATATGTCAGCTCTTATGTTTATTATCAACAAATATTTTCAATTATAACTTCAAAACTTGATATGCGGGTGGCTGGATGCATATCTTTGGTATCAATAGAAAATCTAGAATTGCTGTCTATTTTTCGGGAGAGAAGATAAGGGGAGAGGCAACAAGTAGGGTTTCCACGGATATATTGGACTCATGTACTTGTGGGGTCACAATCCACTCCGATCGAGTAGACTTAATTCTAATATTTACCCAAGAGATCGTTGACATTGTTGTTTAGCTGAATATTATCCACATATATGTTGACTCACACATAGACTTATACAGAATAGTTTGACACCAATGTCTTGAAATGGTCATGTTGATCATCTAACTTTTCACATCACAGTCAACAGTCTAAAATAACTTAAATAAGAAACAAGCACCTCCCCTTTTTGAGTCCTCAAGCCTACAAGCCTCAAATCAGGCTCTAAGAGATATGTGTTACTGGTTTCTTATAGGTGAAGACGCCGCTAATGGCTGAAATATTGCCCAAGCAGCGTAAAACAATAACTCAGTCACTTAGAGGTGAAACTCAGGATCATTTTGAATTTTTTGTTATGTTGCCTATGTTTATCATTCAAGCATGTTTCTCAACCACACCTCCTTGTTACAGAGTATTCCCGGTTGACGAGGGTCCCGGCAGAGACTGTCCCCCTCTCGGACCCCATCTCTGCGACCCGTGTCCTGTGCGGCGCCCTCATCATGCCCACGATTGCCACCATCGTAGGGAAGCTCATGTTCGGGTCGGTCACGTCAAACTTCCAGAGGACCCTTCTGGTGAGTGCTGCTGTAATTAGTTGCCTCCGAATTTAGCAAAGCTACCTTTCTTAACATAGCAGTACAAACATAGTGTGAGGATTTTCTTTGAATACAATATACAATTGCCTTACCTCCACAATACAACTTTGACAGACCGGGATTCCTAATATGGAGAATACAGTACAAGATGATACACGGTACAAGACGTCCCGTTTCATAAAAAGTTTTATGAAACGAGGGAATGAGTTGGTATTTAACGAGCAAAAGCAAGTTTAGTACCTATACCATTCATGAATTTCATACAAATTTTATGAAACGGAACCGAGTTTAGTATTTTATTTATTACTTACTTAATAACATTGAACAAATATAAAGAAATTCAACCACATGACCATTGCTGCCGGCCCGCTGACATTGTGACGTCATGATGACGTCACGTCTTTCAGTCAGCCTAAGAAGTTACAACACATATGTGTCATAACCATGTAGATTTAATAAACAACGATATCTTTAACGGCAGAGTAATAAATTGATGGAGCTTATAGAGTTTCACATCATCTTGCAAGTCAATGATTCTTTGTAAACAATGATGAGGATGATCTATGTAATTTGAGTTTTCACATGTGACCAGTCTCAGATTATTTGACTTTTTCATAACTTCCTGAAAATACAGGACGAACAATGAAAACTTATATAGACCTGATTAAAGGCAGATAATACTTATTCATTAATTCAGAACCCAGATTCAGACCTTGCATCTGTCCACAGGGTGGGATCGCGTTCATCGCCATTAAGGGAGTCCTGAAGATCTACTACAAACAACAGCAGTATCTGCGTCAGGCGAACCGCGTCATCCTCGACTACCCCACAGAGGAGACGCCGCCTTCATCAACACCACAGTCTTCATAGACCCCCCCATAGCACTTCTCTCTACCACATAGTCTACCACCCTGCCCATCTATATCTCACATTTCCTCTAACCATTCTTGCTAACATGCCCAAACCCAAAAGCCCTCCCCAAGTCCTAAAGCACTTCATATGCCTTCTTTCTACCACATTTTATGTAACCCTGCGCATCTATATCTTATATCTCCTCTCTCCTTTCTTACTTATAACCCAAATCTATAACCAGTCCCCATGTCCTAAACCCTCAACCTTGTTTTTGTTCTACCTTTTCCAAATTGCCTCCATCTTCTTAGATTCACTTCCCCCATTATCCTCCAGCTTTTCTACCACTCTGCCCAAGCTTATCTTCTCTTGCCCATTCAAATCTTGCTTATAAATGTTCATTGTTTTTCTACCTTCCACTTCAAGACAACCTCTTTCTTCCTTCTTTTCTTTGTTTCCAAAATCTGAAATGTGTCCCCTCATCCCCTCATTCATTCATCCCTTCCCTAAATCCATTGAATCCCCAAATGCCCTGAACCAATCCCTTTCCACCCTCAAATACACCCCTCCCCTCATCTTCCATGTGCTGTGTAAGCTGTAAGTCAAGGAAGACAACAGACAGACATTTACATGTGGTTATAAAATTTATTATTTTCTCTCTGGTGTTTTGAATTGTGTACATAATATTGGCAAGCCGTCTCCAGGACCCCCGGACTTGATGTATCCCAGAATGCTGTGCATACCCACAACGCACCTGTGTAGTGACGGACAATCAGACACATGGTAAACAGTCCAATCGTAGCCACGAGAAATGTGAACTGTTACCGAGGGAAACTAAGTCAGGGAAATAATAGACTGTTCCTTGTTACCAGCGGGAAGCTAAGTCAGAAGATTTGTGGACCGTTTCTTGTTACCTGAGGGTAACAAACTAGAAGTATCTGCTGTAGTTGTAGGAACATAGTTGGAAACAGGTGACCAATGTGGATCAAGTTACCACAGGCAAACCAAGACCAGTCGCTCTACTGGTAACATTAGCAAGATGTCGGAGTAGCAACTCTGCATTAACTCTAGATAACTTCAACAATTACAGGATAAAATATTTTGAAATATTTAAAAGTTATTTTGTACATTAGCAAGATCCGGGAGTAACAACTCTGCATTGAGTCTAGATAACTTGAACAATTACAGGATCATCTAACTATGAAATATTTATTAGCTATTTTGTGTATTTCCTTCATGCAAGGTTTGAATAAAGGAATCCTCAAAATATTTTACTTGAAAATCAAATTTTTGGTGTTTCTTTTAAATGTTAACTTCAACACTTACAGGATAATCTAACTATGAAATATTTAATAGTTTTTTTTTAATTTCCTTTATACAAGGTTTGAATTAAGGAATCCTCAAAATATTTTGATTGAAAATCAGGTTTTGGTATTTCTTACAATGTTATGATATGATAAGGTCATCCAGATACTGATTCTATTTGTAACTAAACTGTCTATATGATATAGGATATAGCAGGGATGCAGAAATCGGTCTATTTGCCGGACATGTCCGATTGGGAATCCAGTTTGACCGATTGGAAAAGTGAGCTGTCGGACATTCAAGGAGTCAGTTGACCGATTGAAGATAATCAAAGAATTACTAAACAAACAGATAAACAAGCCTGAGTTGACTAACAAGCAATCAATAAAGGCCGATGAAATGCCCTGCCATCCGATATAGAATACTTAAAGATGCTGTATCATACTTGCAATAGTTTTAAAAGTATTTTAATGTATTCGTTGTATTTTTAGAAACATTTAGCGACCAACCTTGAAAAAATCGGACCAAAATTCATTAAAAAGAAGATAATTTACCAAAAAATACCAAAACGGCAGTCGACATAAGGGCGAATCAAGTGTGGCCATTTTACAACTTCCGGTTTCTAAATGTACGGTCAACTAGATTTCATTTTCTTTTCCCCCGAATTAGGTATTCGTTGCTGTCAAAGTTGATACCCATCGAACGCAATTACGGTAGTTTAGACACGGTGTGAATCCTACAGTTATAATGATTACGTCACCGAAAGCGGGTTCGTTAAATGCTATGCCCTTTCTACATATTTCTACAAGGGGTACTGTGCTTTGAGCGTCGAAAGAAGTATGTTATTGTTGACTAAACAATCTAAATATGATATCAAAATTTCGACGAAAGATTTTTCTACAAAGTGATGTATTTCTTTTCTCAATAGCTAAATTTCATCCTGAACCGCTTGCAGGTATGATACAGCATCTTTAATGGTTTTCAACAATTTTGTGAGTACAGAAGACTCACCTTATCTTATTAAAATATTAGCGTTTATACAGATATCTGTCTCCATAAATGAAAGAAATATTGTGACTAGAGATGTAAGTTATAACAAATACCTTTGAAGTCTTTAGTTATAACTCAAGTGATTTGGTAACAAGGGATCTTTGGTTTGTACATGTATAATTTTCTCCTAATTGTATCAATCAGAATTTAAGAGTTGTGTTAATTACTGTTGTGTTACCATATTATGTAAGACATACTGATTTTTTACGCTTTTCAATCAATATGTAAATATGAAGATATGACAGTTACTATATCAGTGTACAAACTTATCATCAAGAATTAACTATTCAAGCTCATTATCAACAAACAATGATTCTATTGAATACACTTGTTTTTTTGTGTTTGTCCTATTTTCAAATCTGAACACTTATTATGGTAAGTTGCTTATGGAAGTAATGATGTTATCCATGTTATTATGTTCAGTGTCTGTGCCCTAATACCTTACTGCCGATTTGAATTACTCAAGGACTTATGAGTGTATTGTTTTCTATGTTTACATGCTTGACTTGAAGGTGAGGAGTTATCGGATAATGTAAGGTTTGGAACAAGCTACGATAAAAATACTTATAATTATGTGCAGTGATGAAATAGTTCAATCAGCCATTACATGAAATGTGTAAAAATAAGAGAGCAAATCAAAACCATTTTGGTTACCAAAATCAACGGTTTATAATGGTTTTATGCTTGACGAATCAGCTAGAAATAAGTTTAACTGGACGTTTGTATTGTTGCATTAATTACAACAAATTGTATCCTGAAGAAATAGGCTTTGGTTTTGCGCAATCCAGTCTTGCAGGGACATTTTGTACAATAGTTATTGAACTGCATTTGAACGGAGGTTTTGTAGACTAAAATATAGTCCCTAAAAAGTTTTTGATCTAAAATTTAAATTTTTTGTATGTGATATTAGATAAGATAAAAAAGAAGCCCTGAAGAATCCTTAAGCTTAGGCATCTAGACTTGCCCACATTATCTAGACTTGTAAAGGCTCCTTTTACTTTTTCACTTATGGGTCTGGATCACAGACTAGGATTATTGGATTATATTTCGACATAGCCTAATTGAGACTTTGCCCAAAAAAATTATCTATCACATGGAATTCTATTTTCACATATTATGTAAATTTGCCGTTATGTAAAACAGACCTTGCGTTATCTCAATAAGACATTTTGGTCTGACTGGTTTACTCTCAGGTAACTAGGGACTCGGACAGACCCCACGAAAGTTTAGTCGAGAACATATTTAGAGTAGGACAGGGGGTGGCCTATCAATCGCCTAAGGGGCAAAAGTTTTGCTAAGTCCTAAGGGGCAAAAGTTTTGCGAGAACATATTTAGTCTTTTGAAGTGCATTTACATCTTTGGGAGTTGCACAAAACAACCTTAACCCTAAAGTTTACCATCCTTTAAAATTGCACTAAGGCTACCTTAGTGTTTTATGCAAAGGGAACCCTTACTACCTTTCTGCCTTTCTGCCCTTGTATGAGAAAAGTCGAATGTATCCTGATTTTGGAGAAAAAAAGCGTTGTTCACTGGCTATTATATTCATAGTATCAAGCAAAGGACATGTACATTTTACCAGATGGCAAGACAAATTAAGGTTACCCTAGTTTGTGGATAAAGTAACTATGTCATATAGAGTCTTTGATAAACATTTAGAAGTGGTACAATTTCACATTATATCTAATGGAGAAAAAGTAAAGAATTTTCTTGCCAGAAATTATTGCTACACAATTATGTTATACATTTTGAGTTAAATTATCATTTATTGGCTTTCTTATAGCTGATAAAAGTTTCCCATTTACCATTCCAAACCCATATTATGAAGATATGATTCTAATCAGAACCAATTGCAACCTGAAAATTAAAACAATTCCAATTTTCACAGGTGTGTGTAAAATTTTCATTGTAAAATATCATATGAATAGGAACTTATCTTAGTATTCAAGTTATTTACTTATCAAAATGATTTAATATTGTCAGCTATCACAATTAAGTAGGTGAGTCTGTTTGTTCAAGTCATCAAAGAATGTAATAATTCACCAACTATTTAAATCTATAAAATATAAATAAACTGATAAAATCTTAGCAGAATAAATTTCCCAAGATCTTATAGTCAATTATGGTTTTTCCTTCTTATTTTTCTTTGATATTATGTTCAAAGTTTTCTTTCAGCATATCCAAAACCTTTAAGAAATTCAAATTTTCAATTCAGTTTCGCAATTGTCTGCATCCAGTATTGTAATGGTTTTTGGTTGCCTTGTGTCATGATTTTCTCCAAAATTCTTTTCTTATTTTCTCAAAACATTTGTCTGATTGTTGGTATGATATTTCATGTCAATCCCATGTTTACTGAGATCATCAACTCAAAACTTATATCTCTGCCCTTGGCAAAAACGTAGAGTGAATATGATTAATGATTTTTACATTGTTGTAATTGCTTTTACTGTCATTTGATACCAGATAGCCAATGTAAGTATGTAATTAGTAATTTGAAACTTCTGTTGATAATTAATTAAATCAGTAGGTTTTATGATTTTCAATAATTTATAAAAAGCTGCTTTTGGCAGTTTAATAAAATGTGTTCATTTCATTGAAACAATTATTAGTTTGTAAATTTCTAACAACAGAGGCAAGTCAAAGAATGTCTATATTTGTGAGTGATTTGTAAATAAAAGTTGAAGGAATCTGAATTGTGTTTATTTTTTATATGTAATGAAACTTATGAAACATTTTACAAATGTATTTGACATGTTAAATGTTAAAAATTTAAAAGAAGAGCCATATATTTAAATGTTCCACCATGAAATTCAATGGAATTAGTAAAATGTCGTTATCTTGGATTAAAGAGAACAACAGTTGGTGTACTAGATATACCCACACTTCCAACTACACCTACAGTTAGAACCAAGGAAACCATAGCAACGGGACCGTGGGGTATAATTGTAATAATCTTCCCTGACTAATAGAAGAAAGAGCAAGACTTCAAGTATGTTTCAGCATAACAAATAAGGTTTATCAGGCAAAGTTATGAGAAGGGGGCATTATATTTTTCTTGAGTCATTTTATAATTTAAATCTGTTAGTCAAGGTATGTCTGTGCAACCACAAGCTATCAAATGATTCTTTTTTATTCAGTATGTAATTCTGTGGGATATGGTAATCGCCTTGTCTGTCTGTCCGTATATCTGTCCATCTGTAATCATTTCGTTTCCGGAGCAGAACTCAAAAACTATTAGACCTAGCTCAATGAAACTTGGTATGTGGATAAGTCAGCATATGTAGATATATGTATTTTCAACCTCTTCAGATTTATGTTTTGGGGTTTTCATGGAAATGTAACTATATTGGGGACCGATGAGATCTTCTGGTCACTTGTTTATAGAAGATGTTAAAGAAATTATATTTAAATAATCTGTTGCAAAAGAATTTGTTAATATTTGTTTCGAGTTGCCGAATAAATCACTATGTGTCCTTATATAAACGGCAACACTCGCAGTAATGACTTCTCTAACTATAATTACAAACATTTAAATATGATACATTGCCACAACAATATTTTCTTACAAGAGATGAATTCTCAATAATAATGAAAGTTTATTACACAATTTGGATCTGACAGTTTCTCATTACAGTTTTGAAATTTATGAGAAATTTTGTAACTATCTTTAGGAAATTCTTTCTGCGTAGGAAGAAAAATGGCACCTAATGAAGATACTATTTCAAACCCTCAAACAGCAACTGATTATATTTGAATTAGTTTTTAGCTCATGTTCAAAAGTTCAAGATAAAATGAGTGAAGATAATACCGTATTCGACGTAATAAGCGCCCTGCTCCAATAAGCGCCCCCAAAGGATTTTGTAATTATAGGTCTAATAACCGCCCATGTACCAGCCGTACTAAATTATAAATCAAACGTATTCACCTTGTTTCAAGAAAAATTAAAGGACACAATAGCGGCAATATGTATCATTTTCTATTCAATAATGTCTAAATATGTTTTGAACGTCTGTATCAGTTATCAAAGACAATCTAAACACAGTTCCACTTCAGTAGTCTCTATTTTCGGTCGTCAGTCACATCACTTGAATAAGCGCCCACCCAAGTCAATTGTTTAAGCGCCCTGGGCGCTTATAACGTCGAATACGATAATAACAAGAAGACAAAGTCATCAACATCCATATTTGT
Source organism: Steromphala cineraria (assembly GCA_916613615.1). Classification (NCBI taxonomy): domain Eukaryota; kingdom Metazoa; phylum Mollusca; class Gastropoda; order Trochida; family Trochidae; genus Steromphala; species Steromphala cineraria. The sequence continues at coordinate 55,087,847 of OU744731.1, read as the reverse complement.
TTACAGTTTTGAAATTTATGAGAAATTTTGTAACTATCTTTAAGAAATTCTTTCTGCGTAGGAAGAAAAATGGCACCCAATGAAGATACTATTTCAAACTCTCAAACAGCAACTGATTATATTTGAATTAGTTTTTAGCTCATGTTCAAAAGTTCAAGATAAAATGAGTGAAGATAATAATAACAAGAAGACAAAGTCATCAACATCCTCCGCCATATTTGTTTTCATTGTAGCTCCCAACATTCCCTAGAGTCCAAGATCAGGAAACAAGGGCTGTAACTCTGTAAAATATAATTGCATGCTTCTCCAACGAGGTATTGATACCCTGAAGACACACAGCAAATTTGGTTTACTTGCCTCAAAAAGATTTTGAGAAAATTTGTCCCCTTTGAAGATACCCTCTAATAGAGTCCAAAACCATGAAGCAGGGGCTCTATCAAAAATAATTACTCCACAATGTTTTGTTAACCTGATGACACACAGCAGGTTTTGTTATCCTGTAAAAGTATCACAAACAAAATTATCAAATATCATGAACAAAGTTGCCATATCTCATTACTTAAGTTGCCATGTATCATGAACAAAGTTATCATGTATAATGTACAAAGTTGTCGTGAATCATGAACAAAGTTGCCATGTATCATGAATAAAGTTGTCATGTATCATGAACAAAGTTGCCATGTATCATAAACAAAGTTGCCATGTATCATGAACAAAGTTGCCATGCATCATGAACAAAGTTATCATGTATAATGAACAAAGTTGTCGTGAATCATGAACAAAGTTGCCATGCATCATGAACAAAGTTGCCATATCTCATTACTAAATTGCCATGTTTCATGAACCAAGTTGCCATGTATAATGAACAAAGTTGTTGTGTATAATGAACAAAGTTGCCATGTATCATGAACAAAGTTGTCGTGTATCATGAACAAAGTTGTCGTGAATCATGAACAAAGATAGATGCATGCAAGTGAGAGAGACAATGATGTATCATTATCATATCATTTTTACTCTTTTTCTGTTTCAGGAACATAAACTGAAAACTATTTGACTCAGAAACTTCCAAGTTTGGTATGGATAATACCTCTGTGGTGCAGATTTATATGCCTTTTGGGGGTTTCAATTCCAGAGTACCACTGTTTTTAAAATTTTGAACCCAAAGAGGCTAAATTGCTGACTTGGTCCATTTCCAGGACAAAACTAGTTTGAAAACTATTTGACTCAGAAACTTCATATATGTAATGTGAGATTTCCATTTCCTGCTGATGTGCTTTACATGTATCTCGATCCTAGAAGGCAATAACATTTTCAAATTTTCAAATTCAATGTTCTGACTGTTTTTATTTTTTCAAATTTCTTAAAATTTTTAAAGCTATAATTTCTGGACTTTTTAACCTCACAATTAGTTCATTGACGGTTATCATGATTCATTCACATGACTAAATGTAAGTTTGAATTCATTACAGATCTCAACTTTTCAAGAGGTTTTGTAAATGTATAAATGATATTAACTACAGTCTGAGTATAAGACTATAGGGTCCAATATAACAAGACATGTTGCAATACACACTAAGCAGGTTGCACGTTGAACATGAACGTTACATGTAGGGGAGCAGATTGTTGACACTAGGGGGAGCAGGTGTTTGTTGAGGAAACAGGACAACGTCTCCTTCATGTCATAGGTCGGAGACAACATGCTTATGTCAGCAAGACAACATGGCTCTAGGTACAGGCGTACTAACATCGATTCACAAACAATTAGACTCTGATATGAAAATTTAAAGAAAAAAAACATGTTAAAGGGACAGTTCTATCGGGTTTTTATAGTGGAAACGATATTCAAGGTGACATTTCAGATTACCCAGATTATGGTAAGCATATGCTATTAATACATGATTATAACACAACCAATTTTAAATATGTTCCTTGGGGTAACATTTTTGTTTATTTATATTTCGCAACTTGATAAAGAATTGAACAGAAGCGAATTTCGTTTCCACAAAAAATACCCTGATAGAACTGTCCCTTGAAAAGACTTTAGTAAAAGAGAAACACAAACAGTAGAGTTTATAAAAATGAAAGATTTCATGCTTAGTGAAAACCCATAGGTAGTGTCCGAAAGAAAAAATCTTTGGATTCGACCCCCCTTCCCCTGTTAAAAAGGCCGACACTTATTTGGACAAGCCTGTTTTCTAGAATACCTCAAATATAGTTTGCCTCTGTAAAAAAACTGTTTTCATAAGAATAAAATTTATTGTTTGAAGAGCACTAAATTTGACCAGCCTGCTTTCTTGAATATCACAAATATATTTTGGCTTCAACATTTTTTGCATACCTAAAAAAATTCAGAATTCTAGAATACATCGCTTATTTTTCGTCTATGAAATAATCTGTTTGAAGAACAAATACGTGACATCTTTATATTTGAGGAATTTATTTCCAACATAACTTTAATCTGCTGTAATGAAATGAGAGAATGTAAATGCCAGTGGACTAAAAGTTTCAACATTTAATTAGTGTTCTTGTCAAGAGTTAGAGAAATATCAGTGCTACAGGCTGAAGGATAATTCTGTACATATTACGAAATAACCTGTTTTTCTATTCCAATTAAGAATTGACTTCGAAATTTATAAAGTTTATGGAGGTATAAACTTAAAAACCGCTGTGCAAACTGTGGAAATCCGCGTAGCGGATTTATGCCAAGTTTGCACTGTGGTTTTTTAAGTATATTCCTACATAAACTTTATAAATTTCGAAGTCAATTCTTATAAATAAATCTGCATATCAGTATTGTTTTGAAGACATATTGTTTCTCCAAATACACAATTTAACAACAAAGAGAAATGCACTATTTTCGCGAAAAACGGTCTGCCACGGGGGCGTGGCTAGATATGACATCATATATATTATGACGTCACAAAATTAAGTTTACACGGGTATGAACAGAATCGCTCTGACGGCCTTCAGCGAATCAGATCCCTCCAAAGCAAACGCTATTTATTTATCGATCAGGATTATGTTTTCATGTTTACACAAATACAAAAGGATATTTTGATATTTTGGCGTTATTTTTTTTGGCGTTATTTTTTCTCCATTTATATTTACGACGAAAAGTTGTGCAATAACATCTGCATTGAGAATAGTAAATGCAAATGTAAAAATCAGGTCTGAAATTTAAAGGAAAAATTGCTTTAAAGGGAGAAGAAAAATAGAATAATTCAGCTAAAAAATTTACAGATGCAAAACATCATTAGATAGTTAGAAGGGGAAAAAATTGTGGACATTGTACATTATATCTCGGTTTCTTTTAGATATTTCTTTCAAGTTTCAATTATTGATTCATCCAAGTCCAATTACACTAAAACATTGGAATAAATGTTTTCGAAAGGTCAGCATTTGACATAGTAAATGTCTTTTTGCTCCAGATCCAATCAGAGTGACAGAATTCGGCCATCTTGTAGCAATGAATCCTCTTCATCCACTACTGAAAGTCTTTGAAGATAAAAACTTTGTCACTAATGATGCTCGGTTGTAAACTATCACAGAGACGTGACAT